>JAJHSJ010000010.1:64896819-65496819 GCA_021015155.1 Magnolia officinalis
CCCAATATCCATCCCATGTCACTAGATTTCACACCTTCCATAAAAGGGTGTGTACAATTAAAAAACCTTTTCAACCTCCTTGGTAGCTACTCTACTAGAGAAAAAATGAAAAACAAGTTCTATAAAAAGTAAGTTTTGAAAGCTGTTCCAAAAATATATTTTTATATGCAAAGGGCATATGGATGATGTTACCTATTATATTTATTTTTCTTATAATACTTATTAGATATTGTTGAGAAAAGTGATTTTTATGAAATAATGCAATATAATGTATAATTATATAAATTACTCTTACAACATTACATCTCATTTTTCTCCAGTCCTTTCATCTCAAAAATAACAACTAAATTAGACCCCACTTTGTGGATAATCAAAATCTACAATTGGAGATATATTTGAATCAAATTGGACGGTTCATATTACTGGCTATTGATTGGATGACTAAAATATCTGATCAAGATAGATGGGCAATCAGAGTTGGAGCTGGGGCTCACATTGATATGGACCGTCCATCATGTCGGCCCACCTTGGATGTGGATGGTCCATCATATGGGTCATTCATCTTCCATCACTTGGGGCCCACCTTTAATGATGACCATTCATCGTGTGGGACCCACCTAGGCCCCACCTTCAACGTGGACCGTCCATCCATCGTGTGGGGCCCACCTTCAAAATGCACCATCCAGCATGGGGCATCAATCATATAAGGCCCAACTTAGATGTGGGTTGTCAATCATGTGGACTGTGGATGTGGATGTGGACTGTCAATCATCTTTGATGTGGACCATCAATCATCAACTTAACGCATTGTTATATAAATTACTTTTACAAGATCAAATTTCATCTCAGAAATAATAACTAAATTAGAACCCACCTTATGGATAAACAAAATCTACAATTGGTGCTCTATTTTAATCAACATGGACTATTCATTTTTTTTTGGCTATTGATCGGATGGCTAAAATCATCCAATCAAGATAGATGGGCAACCAAAGTTGGGGCCATGTGGATCGTCCATCATGTGGGCCTATCTGGATATGGATTGTCCATCATGTGGGCCATTCATCCCACGGGGCCCACTATTGACTTTCATCTCCATGATGTGGGGCCCACCTTTGATGCAGACCATCTGTCATGTGGGACCCACTATTGACTTCCGTCTCCATGATGTGGGGCCCACCTTTGATGCAGACCATCTGTCATGTGGGACCCACCTAGATCTTCAATGTGGATCATCCATCCATCGTGTGGGGCCCACCTTCAAAGTGTACCATACAGCATGGGGCCATCTTTGATGTGGGCCATCAATCATGCAAGGCCTAATTTAGATGCAGGCGGTCAATCATGTGGACCGTAGTTGTGGATGTGAGCTGTCAATCTACTTTGATGTGGGCCATTAATCATCCAACATAACACATTATTACATAAATTACTCTTATAACATTACATTTCATTTCTTCTCCATAAATTTCATATTAAAAATAACAACCAAATTAGACCCACTTCATGGATAATCAAAATATATGATTGGTGCTCGATTTTAATCAATGTGGACCGTTCATTTTTCTGGCTATTGACCGGACGGCTAAAATCATCCAATTAGAATAGATGGGCAACCAAAGTTGAGGTCCACATTGGATGTGGACTGTCTATCATGTGGGGCCATATTGGATGTGGACCGGCCATCGCATGGGCCATTCATCTTGCAGGGCTACTATTGATGTCCATCCCATCACTTGGGGCCCACCTTTAACGATGACCATTCATCGTGTGGGATCCACCTAGGCCCCACCTTCAATGTGGACCATCTATCCATTGTGTGGGGCCCACCTTCGAAGTGCCCCATCCAGCATGGGGCTATTTTTGATGTGGGCCATCAATCATGCAAAGCCCTACTTCGATGTGGGGGCATCTTAAGAAGGCTTATAGTCTTAGTGGGGATTTGATTGACTGCTTTGATCTATCAATTTATGAACCTCTTAGGTGGATCTTTGTGAGTTGGGTTGTCAATCATATTTTCATAGGAATTAGGATTCTCAACAAATTATCTATTTTTTTTTTTTATATAAATTATTTTTATATTAGGAATCAGAATGATTGATCAACATGGTTAGTCAAATTAGTTTTGTAAATAATTTTGATTAAATAATTAAATTCAAAATCATTATATCTCTACTTTTATAAAATTAATAGTTTATATTTCCTTTTGAATTATGAATCATGGGTATGTGATTTTTGAATTATGAATCATGGGTATGTGATACGATGATGATATATAAAAAGATATATGCATGATAGCATGAGATAGAGTGATGATATAGATTTATATAATGTATACGTGAAAACATCCAAACTTGAATATGTTTATCTCGATTAAAGTTTTTGTGTGGTTGGGCAAGAATATTGTACATGTTGCTTGTAATTTAAGTAGCCTACAAGGATTGTCCTAGAAAGACTCCTCTGTAATAAGGAAAATTTAGTAATAGAGGCTTACGAGTCTATAAATATATGAGAGTGACCTAAAAGCCTTGTAGAATTTCATATTCTTAAAAAGCTTCCTTAGCACATGAAATACAAAATATAAGGTAATTCATTCAAGAGAAAGAGAGAGAACGAGCATCGATTGTTTTCTATTCTCTAGAAAAGGTATGGTTATTTTAAGTTCATATTAATTCATACATGCTTAGAAGTAGATCCGATTTGATTTGCTTGACCATACATCAACATTTTCAAGAATTTATTTTAACCTTCTAAAAATTCTACCAATCTAATGCTTAGATATAATCAAATAAGCACGGTTTTGGCCTGTGGAACATGTAAATTGGTACCCGTTATTTGAACATTGTTAATTGAATTACTTGAACGCCGCTCATGCGCTTTTTAAAGATAATCGCTAAGCGCCTATGTCATACATCACACTCTCCAAGAGTATCAAAGTCTTCCATAAGTGGGAGTGCTTTAGTGGAATTAACACCACCGTAAGCTATGACGATGCTAGGCAATCATCGCACTCACATGATGCATTCATGACATCCATCCCGTCCATCAGATGCGCAAATTTACGTTATCTTCAATATCTAAAATTCAAAATAATCCACGCTTCAGGTAAGCTACACCACAAGAACAAGTCGAGAGAAAATGCTGCCTCTGATTTACTCAAGGCCCACAATGTTGTTTATATGGAATCCAAGCCATTCAGACCTTTCATCTAGTATGGATAAAGGGTCAAACAAAAAAATCATTTTGGTTTGCAACTTAGTTGAGCCTTGGTGTAAATTAAGGGTGGGCATTCCCTCCCAACTTCTTCCATTTGAAGTGGCCCACTTGCTTTAGATCAATATGATTTTTGAGACTTGGGGGTGACATGAGGTCATCTAATGGATGGGTTGGATGTGCTGAATACATCACAGGACCCACATCTGCCTCATCTGCATCACTAAGGCTCAATATCCATCCTATGCCACTAGATTTCACACCTTCCATAAAAGGATGTGTACAATTAAAAAACCTTTTCAACCTCCTCGGTAGCTACTCTACTAGAGAAAAAATGAAAAACAAGTTCTATAAAAAGTAAGTTTTGAAAGCTGTTCCAAAAATATATTTTTATATGCAAAGGTCATTTGAATGATGTAACATATGATATTTATTTTTCTTATAGTACTAATTAAATATTGTTGAGAAAAGTAATTTTATGAAATAATGCAATATAATGTATAATTATATAAATACTCTTACAACAACACATCTCATTTTTTATCATGTACTTTCATCTCGAAAATAACAACTAAATTAGACCCCACTTCATGGATAATCAAAATTACATTTGGAGCTCTATTTTAATAAAATTGGACGATTTGTATTACTGGCTATTGATTGGATGACTAAAATATCTGATCATGATAGATGGGCAACCATATTTGGAGCTAGAGCTCACGTTTAATATGGACCGTCCATCGTGTTGGCCCACCTTGGATGTGGACGGTCCATCATGTGGGCCATTCACTTGCGGGGCCCTCTATTGATGTCCACCATCCATCACTTGGGGCCTACCTTTAATGATGACCATTCATCGTGCGGAACCCACCTGATGGAGTTTTCCTCCTCAATTCAAGGGAGAGACAGTGTAGCGGGTTGAAAATTCAGAGCGTTTCACTGTGCTGCTCGACCGGTCGTGGGTGGCACTCGACCAGTCGAGTGGGGCTCGCCTCAAAGTCTAATGACCAATTGATGTATTTTCTCCGAGGTGCTCGACTAGTCAAGGGAGGCGCTCGACCGGTCGAGTGGGCCACTCGACAGGTCGAGGACTCGGCTTGACCAATCGAGCATAGGCAGATTTGAGTCCGGATTTTGTGCGGACTGCGGAAATCCGAGGTCCTTTCGCAAGGGGTGCGAAAGGGAGTTTCCTAAAGAGTGCCTAAGGCTTTTCTAGGTAATGCAAGAGGGTTTCCAAAAGGGTTTAGGACTATCAAAGGTGAGAGAGAGAGAGAGAGAGAGAGAGAGGAAGCTTGTAGAAGAGAAGTTATGTTCGTGGAGGTGATCTACTATACGCTCGACATTTCAGCACTTCTACATCCTCATGATCTTTAGATCTCTCCGTTTTTCTTTTATTCTCTTATTGTTTACCCACTCCTGCGTGAGTGAAGAAGGTTGTAACGTTCTACTTCATAGTGGATTGTTGATCTGGACGAGGTCCCGTGGTTTTTACCTCTTTGAGGGTTTTCCACATAAAAATCTCTTGTATAGTGTGATTTATGCTTTGATTGTTATTCATTGCTTTATTATCCCATAATTCTGGTTTGTTTTGGGAGGCTAGATCTTAAGGTTTCGTGCAAGACCCCCAACAAAGTGGTATCAAATATAAGTTCATTGAACGGAGTGGGATCGATTTTGAATTATGGAAGGTGGCTCATCAAGGATGATCAGTCTCAATGATTCTAACTGGACCATATGGAAGGCTAAGATGGAGGACTTGCTTTATTGCAATGACCTATATTCTCCAATTTTAGGCATATCAGCAAAATCCAAGGATATGTCTGATGATGATTGGAAGAAGATGGATCGGAAGGCGGTGGGGTTTATTAAACAATGGCTGGATGATTCTGTGTTCCACCATGTGTTTACGGAGACCTCAACCGCTAGCCTATGGTTGAAATTGGAAGGGCTGTATGAGAGGAAGACAGCCGGTAATAAAATCATCCTGATAAGACGACTTGTGAATATCAAGTTCAAAGATGGTGGTTCTGTGGCCGAGCACATGAATGAGGTCAGCAATATAGTGAACCAGCTCTCTGCTATGAAGATGGTCTTGGATGACGAATTGCAGGCTTTGATATTACTTAGTTCATTGCCTGACAGTTGGGAGACATTGGTGGTGTCTCTAAGTAACTCCGCGCCAGATTGAAAGATATCCATGGAACATGTAACCAGTTGTCTCTTCAATGAGGAGACAAGGAGGAAGTCTCAGGGGTTTACTCAAAGAGGCCCTTGTGACAAAGGAACGGGAGGAGGAAAGAACAGGAAGGGCGGGAAGGCCTGAGATAAATCAAGAGGCAAGTCGAGTATCAGGAAGGATGTTGAATGCTGGAATAGTGGCAAGAAGGGCCACTACAAGCATGAATGTCGTGGTAAGAAGAGCGAAAAGAAATGAAAAGAAAATGAGAAGGAAGATAGATCAGATTCCACTGCGGTCGGTTCAGATGGCGACATTATAGTTATTCTTTCAGTAGATCACGATGTATGTCTCATGGCTACGTGTCGGGACACCGACTGAGTGATTGACTCGGGAGCCTCTTTTCATACGACTCAACGCAGAGACTTCTTCACAAGCTACAAGTCAGGTGACTATGGGACCGTGAATATGGAAATTCTGGCGTATCGAATATCGTAGGGGTTGGTGATATTTGTGTGAAGACTGATGTGAGCCGCACATTGTGAGACATATCCCAGATCTTCGCCTCAACTTGATGTTGATGGGAAGGTTGGATGACGATGGCTATGAAAGTCGATTTGTTGGTGGGCACTCGAAGTTCATCAATGGTTCATTGATCGTAGCCAGAGGAAAGAAGTGTTGTACCCTTTACAAGGCAAGTGCCAGTATGTGTAAGGGTGGGTTGAACGCAGCGGAAGATTCAGCTATCGACATGTGGTACAGGCGTCTAAGCCACATGAGTGAAAAAGGGCTTCAGGTACTAGCGATGAAGCGACTCCTTCCAGACGTGACAGGTATACCTCTCAAAACCTGTATTGATTGTTTATCAGGAAAACAATATAGAGTTTCATTTGTTAAAACTGCTTCTCATGTTAATAAAGTGCATGCATTAGATTTGGTTTATTCTGATGTTTATGGTCCTATGAGGACAAAAACCTTGGGTGGGGCATTGTATTTTGTCACTTTTATATATGATGCATCTAGGAGGGTTTGAGTTTTTGCTTTGAAATCCAAGGACGAGGTCTTTGGTATGTTTAAATTGTTTCATGCTATGGTCGAGAGAGAGACATGTAGATCATTGAAGTGCATCCGCACTGACAATGATGGTGAATACATTGGTGACTTTCATGAGTATTGTAAGTCCCTGGGTATACGGCATGAACAAACGGTTCCCAAGACCCCCCAGCATAATGTGGCTGAGCGAATTAATCGCACAATTGTAGAGAGAATCAGATGCATGTTATCCCATGTGAAATTGCTCAAGACGTTCTGGGGAGAAGCAATACACACAGCAGTGTATCTGATAAACAAGTCTCCATCAGCCCCGTTGAATGGAGAAGTGTCTGAAAAGGTGTGGACTGGACAGGATCCATCGTACAGTCATATCAGGGTGTTTGGATACAGGGCATCCGTTCACGTACCAAACAACGAGAGATCCAAACTCGATATGAAGATCAGGCCGTGTGTGTTCTTGGGATACGATGATGAAAAGTTCGGTTACAGATTGTGGGATCCAACCAAGAAAAAGCTCGTCAGGAGCAGATATGTGGTATTCTTTGAAGATCAGTGTATCGAAGACGTTGGTAAGCGAGAGAAGAACCAGCCTAGTTCAGGTGAGCTAGAGGACATGAATTCAATTATTCCTCCTGTGGTGCCTGATGACGGGGGAGTACAGAAAGGTGCAGAGGACGAGGGAGTTCCTACAGAAGATGGACCGGCGGGAGCAACCCCCACTTGATCCACCTGTTGAGCCACAAGTGAGGAGGTCATCTAGGGACATATAGTCGTCCAAGAGGTACTCGCCGCATGAGTACATTATGCACACTGATGGGGGAGAGCCAGAAGACTATTCTGAGGCCCTAGCCGACGAGCATAAGGGGAGTGGTTGAAAGCTATGTAAGAGGAGGTGAAATCTTTGCATAAGAACCACACCTATGTTATAGTGAAATTGCCTAAGGGCAAGAAAGCTTTGAGCAACAAGTGGATATTCAGAAAAAAGGTTGAGTAGAAGAATTCACAGACGAGGTTCAAGGCCAGACTTGTGGTGAAAGGGTTTGGTCAAAAGGAAAGACATAGACTTCGAGGAGATATTCTCACCAGTGGTGAAGATGACATCTATACAGGTGTTGTTTGGGTTGGCGACTAGCATGGATCTGAAGATAGAGCATTTAGATGTTAAAACTGCCTTCCTCCATGGTGACATAGAAGAAGAGATCTACATGCACCAAACAGAGGGGTTCGAAGTCAAGGGCAAAGAGCATATGGTGTGTAGGCCGAGAAAGAGCGTGTATGGGCTGAAATAAGCTCCACGACAATGGTACAAGAAGTTCGACTTGTTTATGTTGAAGCATGGGTATGACAGAACGGAGTGGACCACTGTGTGTTCACGCGCAAGTTCTCAGATGGTGATTTCTTAGTTCTACTGTTATACGTTGATAACATGCTCATCATGAGAAAAGACATCAAAAAGGTCGACAGGCTGAAACAGGAGTTGGGCAAGTCATTTGTGATAAAAGACTTGAGCCTGACTAAAAAATCCTACGAATGGAGATAACCCGTGACAGAAGCAGCATTAAGCTTTGGCTGTCATAAGAGCTGTATATTGAGAAAGTCCTAGAGCGGTTCAATATGAATGTAGCGAAGATGGTCAGTACTCCACTAGATGATCACTTCAGATTGTGCGACAGACAGTGTCCCAAGACGAAAGCAAAGGTGGAAGAGATGCAGAATATACTTTACGCGTCAGCTGTAGGAAGTTTAATGTATGTTATGGTGTGTACACGCCTAGACATAGCATATGCGGTTGGTGTTGTCAGCCGGTATCTTGCCAATCATGACAAAGAGCAATGGGCAGCGGTGAAATAGATACTATGGTATCTAAGAGGCTCATCCAGGTTAAGCCTATGGTATGGTGACGAAAAACCTGTGTTAGAGGGCTACACAGATGCAGATATGACAGGTGACATAGACTCCAGTAAGTCTACATCGGGGTTCATGTTTACGTTTGCAGGAGGAGCGTTTCTTGGCAGAGCAAGCTACAGAAGGTCATAGCATTGTCGACGACAGAGGCCGAGTACATTGCAGTCACAGAGGCATGTAAAGAGATGCTTTGGATGAAGAGGTTCCTATATGAACTTAGCCTAAAGTAGGAGTAGCACGTGGTCTATTGTGATAGTCAAAGTGATATACACTTGAGCAAGAATCCAAGTCAGCACTCCAAGTCGAAGCACATAGATATTTGATATCACTGGATCAGGGATACTTTGGAACAGAATGTATTACAGCTTGAGATGGTCCACATGGACGATAATGGGTCAGACATGATGACTAAGGCTTTGCTCAAGAGCAAGTTTGAGGTTTGTAGAAACCAGGCTGACTTGAAGAAGGTGAATCCCTCCTGAGTTGGAAATGGGGAGATTTGATGGGCTTTTCCTCCTCAGTTCAGGAGAGAGACAGTGCAGCGGGTTGAAAATTCGGAGTGTTTCACCGCGCTGCTGGACCAGTCGTGGGTGGTGCTCGACCAGTCGATTGGGGCTCGACTCAAAGTCCAGCGACCAATTGATGTATTTTCTCCGAGGTGCTCGACTAGTCGAGTGGGCCGCTCGACCGGTTGAGGACTCGGCTCGACCAGTCGAGCTTATGTAGATTTGAGTCCGGATCTTGTGCAGATTGCGGAAATCCGAGGCCCTTTCGCAAGGGGTGCGAAAGGGAGTTTCCTAAACTATAAATAGGGGTGCCTAGGGCTTTTCTAAGTAATGCAAGAGGCTTTCCTAAAGGGTTTAGGGCTATCAAAGGTATGTGTGTGTGTGTGTGTGTGAGAGAGAGAGAGAGAGAGAGGAAGCTTGTAGAAGGGAGGTTATGCTTGTGGAGGTGATCTATTGTGCAATCAACATCTCAGCGCTTCTACGTTCTCGTAATCGGTGAGATCTCTCCGTTTTTCTTTTATTCTCTTATTGTTTATCCACTCCTGCATGAGTGAAGAAGATTATAACGTTATACTTTATAGTGGATTGTTGATCTGGACAAGGTCCTGTGGTTTTTACCTCTTTGAGGGTTTTCCACGTAAAAATCTCTTGTGTCGTGTGGTTTGTGCTTTGATTTATTTCATTACTTTATTATCCCATAATTCTAATTCGTTTTGGGGGGCTAGATCCTAAGGTTTTGTGCAAGGCCCCCAACACCACCTACGCCCCACCTTCAACATGGATAGTCCATCCATTGTGTGGGGCCCACCTTCGAAATGCACCATTCAGCATGGGGCATCAATCATATAAGGCCCAACTTAGATGTGGGTTGTCAATCATGTGGACCGTGATGTGGATGTGGGCTGTCAATGATCTTTGATGTGGGCCGTCAATCATCAACTTAATGCATTGTTACATAAATTACTTTTACAACATCACGTTTCATTTCCTCTCCTCACATTTCATCTGGAGAATAATAACCAACTTAGAATCCACTTCATGGATAAACGAAATCTACAATTGGTGCTCTATTTTAATCAACATGGACTATTCATTTTTTTTGGCTATTAATTGGATGGCTAAAATCATCCAATCAAGATAGATGGGCAACCAAAGTTGGGGCCCACATTCGATGTGGATCGTCCATCATGTGGGCCATCTTGGATATGAATTGTCCATTATATGGGCCATTCATCCCACGGGGCCCACTATTGACTTCCATCTCCATGATGTGGGGCCCACCTTGGATGCAGCCATCTGTCATGTGGGACTCACCTAGATCTTCAATGTGGATCATCCATCCATTATGTGGGGCCCACCTTCAAAGTGTACCATACAGCATGGGGCAATCTTTGATGTGGGCCATCAATCATGCAAGGCCTAATTTAGATGCAGGCGGTCAATCATGTGGACCGTAGTTGTGGATGTGAGCTGTCAAACTACTTTGATGTGGGCCATTAATCATCCAACATAACACATTATTACATAAATTACTCTTATAACATTACATTTCATTTCTTCTCCATAAATTTCATATTAAAAATAACAACCAAATTAGACCCACTTCATGGATAATCAAAATATATGATTGGTGCTCGATTTTAATCAATGTGGACCGTTCATTTTTCTGGCTATTGACTGGACGGCTAAAATCATCCAATTAGAATAGATGGGCAATCAAAGTTGAGGTCCACATTGGATGTGGACTGTCTATCATGTGGGGCCATATTGGATGTGGACCGTCCATCACATGGGCCATTCATCTTGCAGGGCTACTATTGATGTTCATCCCATCACTTGGGGCCCACCTTTAGCGATGACCATTCATCGTGTGGGATCCACCTAGGCCCCACCTTCGATGTGGACCATCTATCCATTGTGTGGGGCCCACCTTCGAAGTGCCCCATCCAGCATGGGCTATTTTTGATGTGGGCCATCAATCATGCAAAGCCCTACTTAGATGTGGGGGCGTCAATCACGTGGACTGTGGATGTGGGCCGTCAATCATCTTTTATCATCCAACATAATGCATAATTACATAAATTACCCTTACAACATCACATCTCATATCTTCTCTTTCATCTTGAAAAGAACAACCAAATTAGACCCCGCTTCATGGGTGATCAAAATACACGATTGGTGCTCTATTTTAATTAATGTGGACTGTTCATTTTTCAAGCTATCAATCGGATGGCTAAAATCTTCCAATCAAGACAGATGGGTAACCAAAGTTGGGGCTCACATTCAATGTGGACCGTCCATGTGGGCCCACCTTAGATGTGGACTATCCATCACGTGGGCCATTCATGTTGTGGGCCCACTATTAATGTCCACCGTCCATCATGTGGGGCCCACCTTTGATGATTACCATCCATCTTATGGGACCCACCTAGGCCCCACCTTCAACTTGGACAGTCTATCCATTGTGTGGGGAGGCCATCTTTGATGTGGCCCATCAATCACGCAAGGCCCAACTTAGGTGTGGGCCATCAATCATATGGGACCATAGATGTGGATCATCCATTAAGTGTGTCTGACCTTTGATGTGGACTGTCCATCATGTCTGGCCCAACTTTAATATGGGTTGTCCATCATGTGGGCTCACCTTGATTTGGAATGTCATTGATGTGGACCATCTATTATGTGGGGCCTACCTTCAATGTCAACTATCCATCACGTGGGTCTCAACTTCAATGTCCACCGCCCAGTATGTGGGGCCCACTTTCAATATGAGTCATTCATCATGTGTGCCTCACCTTCAATGTGGGCTGTTCATCATGTTGGACCCACCATAAATGTAGACCATATATTGCGTGCGGCCCACCTCTGATGTGGAATGTGGGGTCCAACTTTGATGTGGACCATCCATCAAGTGGGGCTCACTTTCGAGGTAGATGGTCCATTATACGAGGCTCAAATGGGGTTGGCTTGACGTGGGCAGTCCAGAATGCAAAGCTATCTTTGATGCACGCCAACAATCATGCATGGCCCACCTATGAGGTCCACTGTTCATCATGTGGGGCCTACCTTGATGTCGATTGTCCATCATGTAGTGCCCACCTTTGATACGTGACATCCATCATGTGGGCCCTCCTTTAATGTCCGATGTCCACTTCATTCTTCTCCGCATGCATTATTGCACATGCCATATAAGTGGGCATGGGACTACTCGATCCGGCTAACTTGACTCGTCCAAGTCGACCAGAACCGAATGGGTGAGTTGGTCCAAACCGAGTAAGCTTTGCCTAATCCGAACTCAAACCGGCTTGAGTTCGAGTTACCCAGTAACTCGATCCAAAATTGACTCGACCCGACTCTCTAACCCTACCCCAAGTCTCTCTCTCTCTCTCTCTCTCCTCTCTCTCTCTCTCTCTCTCATCCTCCTCCTCCTCCAAGCCCGACAACCACCCACTCTCATCAACCTCCTCCTCCTCCTCCTCTCTCCTCTCCGCTCCCTTCCTCATCTCTCAATCCAACTCGGTGCTAACTCGATCCGACTCGGTACATCTGAGCAGATCGAACTCGGTCCGGATCAGTCCAGGCTAGACCGAACTCATATCGAGTCGGGCATACTGGACTCGGTATCGAGTCAAGTCAGCCTTAACTCGGTCCGACTCGACTCGATGCCCAGCTCTAACATGCCACACCGAGTAGTATAGTATACACAAACATATATCTGACATATGTAGATTTTTTTTCCCACTTGGGTTGTGTTTGGTTGCAGGAAATTTCATGAAATTTGCAGCTGATTAATCATGAAATTTCATGATATTTGGTGTGACCAAACAAACCCTCTTTAAAAAAAAAAAAAAAATTAATTAATTTTTTTTTAAACCCTTCAAAACAGTATTAAAACCTAAATCTTTTTAAAATATTTTTGTAAGTTATTTATTTGACTGAATTTTTTACCATCATTCTAAGGACTGAAATGTTTTCGTACCATCCTTCTAATATATGGTGTTTGGCTGACTATGGGTCAAATCCACGACATTGAATTGAAAAACAAAGACCCTAACAGCTATTGCAGATTCAAATACTA
Organism: Magnolia officinalis; assembly: GCA_021015155.1. NCBI lineage: Eukaryota > Viridiplantae > Streptophyta > Magnoliopsida > Magnoliales > Magnoliaceae > Magnolia > Magnolia officinalis. The sequence continues at coordinate 64,909,751 of JAJHSJ010000010.1, forward strand.
ATTCCTTTTATTTTAATTAATCTAAATTAGCTAGATTCCTAAGCGAAAACCGCTTGGACGTGCGTCAGACCATGATACCTGATGGCCCACAAATCAGGTGGTGTCCAGTTCAGTTTCAAAACATTACTTGGAGTTAAGATAATTATATGACTAAAAATAAATAATTTTTTTTTAGAAAACATAAATCCAAAGAATTAGGGAGAGGAAAAATAAATGCAAAGCAGGGCGCTTGCTGGTAAATCCGAGACGTTCATTTGGTGGGCCTTATCATGGGAGACCATTGTCTGCAATTGCATGACCGGACTTAATTCTTTTATTAGATTATTAGGATCTATCTAATGAAAGGGACCAAATGGATAGGGCTAATATTATCATAGGGCCCATAAGATGAACCACCTGGTTAGTGGTTGCCACTTACCATCGCTCACACTCACATAAATGATTGACATTGTTAAAATAAGGGCTTGATTTGCAATTCTATTAATCAATGGTGGATTTGCCCATTAATCATAACAATGGCCAACTCAACTTTCAATCGATGGGTCTGTATCCTCCCAAATTCTGAGAGTGCATTTGGCTTCTTTATTAATAAGAGCTTGTTTGCTTATTCTAAAAAAAATGCTTTTAAAATAGATTATTTGGTAAAAATTTAATTTTTTAAAAACTAATAAAAAAAAGCTCTTAAAAAATAAGTGACGGATGTGCTATTGATTTTTTAAAGAGCTTATTTGATTTAAGCAGGTAGACATTTTGGATTAATTTTGAAAATAGTTTATCCTCAAACCTTTTAAATAATTCCCATCTTGCCATCTTCTTTTCACTTTAAAATCTCTTTTAAGGTTCGCTCACATGATGAATTGCCCATATTGAAGGTGGGGCCCACGTGATGAATTGCATGGTTCATTTCGAAGGTGGGTCCCACATGATGGATGGCCCATATCGAAATGCAGCTTGCATTATAGACTATCCACATCAAGTGGGCCCCACATGATGGACGGTCCACAACAAAAGTAGGACTCACCTGATAGATGGTGGGCATCAAAGGTGGGCCTGCATGATGAACGACCCATATTGAAGGTGGAGCCCACATAAGGCATGGTTCATATCAAAGATGGGTCCCACATGATCGATGGCCCGTATCAAAATGCAGCCTGCAAGATGGACTATCCACATGAAGTAGGCCCCACATGATGGACGATCCATAGCAAAGGTGGGACCCACATGTGGACAGTGGACATCAAACGTGAACCTGCATGATGGACTCCTATTGAAGGTGGGGCCCCTCATGATGGATGGCCCACGTCAAAGTGTGGTCTAGCATGATGGACCATCCATGTCAAGTGGGCCCCACTTGATAGACAGTCCACACAACAAAGGGACCCACGCGATGGACGGTTGGCATCAAAGGTGGGCCTACATGAATGGTCTACATCAAGGTGGGGGCCTCACACAATGAATGATCCATGTCAAGGTGGGGCCACATATTAAACGGAGCAGGCTTCACATAATGGATGACTCACATCAAATTATGGCCCCTTGTTATGGACAGTCCACATGATGGACGGTCCATGTCAAAGGTCGGCCTGATGATGAATGGTCTACATGCAAGACGGGCCTCGCATGATGAACAACCCACTTTGAAGGTTTGGCCCACACGATGGACAATCCACATCAATAGTGGGCTCTATATAATAGATGATCTACATCTAATATTCGACATAATCGACAGCCTAAATGTCTTAAAACATGAAAGTTGTAACCATTCATTCTTTTCGTGATTTGGTCATCCTCCATCTATTTTGAGATCCACCAAAACAGCCAGCTACATTACTCATATAATGGATTTGTTATATTTTTTTAAAAATAACTTTTAACTACTCCTAAAAAGAAGTTTTATTTGAATATTTCACCTCAAATAGGAGCTTTTTAGAGGTTTGAAAAAGTAATTTTATTAAATGACCTTATTTAAAACAAGAACTAGAACAAAATGAGTTTATTAGAGTAGCTTTTATTTGAAAAGATCTTACCGAGTTGGATTAGAGATGACAAACGACCCTGAATCAAGCGTTGTATCCCTAATTTGAGAACTAGGACTGCATTTTGTGTGTGTGTGTGTGTGTGTGTGTGAGAGAGAGAGAGAGAGAGAGAGATTCATGATAGGTGGGCCGAGCCTTCACACACTACACATGGGTTAGGACTGCATTTTGTGTGTGTGTGTGTGTGAGAGAGAGAGAGAGAGAGAGTTTCATGATAGGTGGGCCGAGCCTTCACACACAACACTTGGGTTTGTAACTTTGACAAGTGGGGCCCATGATTTGGTAACCAAGACCGTTGATCCTTCAAAATCCTCCATCAACGGAGAATGCCCAAAAATATCCCAGATTGGACAATCACAGCCAAGACCGTTGTTGTATTTCTCTTCCCAACCATCTACATGCAGGCCACAAATAAAAGGTCAAGATTGTCCCAGCGTGGATTATTTTTTTTAAAGGCCCAACCAATCCACGGTGGGATGCAATAGATAAGTGATTTAAAACCATGGCTCCTACTTATCAGAATTTAGAACCCCGTATGAATGGTTGAACGTTTCCAGAGCCATCCATCAGGCATTGAAAACGCACCATGTATGTTGTAGTAGTAATCTGTTTCCCATCAAACGGGCCCTAAGTACCACTGCCGTTGGTTTCATCTAGGAATTGATCTGATTGGATTGGAGATTTTATGCTGTTTACGGTGGAAATCAACCAATCCAATCGCTATGTTGGGTCAACCAAACACACCAAAACTGGGCACGGTACTCGACTCGTCCAACTCATTTAGACCCGACTCGATCCGAACTGAGTAGGCCTCGCCCGATCCAAGTCAAACCGAGTCAAGTCCGAGTTACTCAATAACTCAACCCAACTCAATCTGGTTAAACTCATTCCGAAACCCGACTTGACTAGAATTCGAGTATATATAATAAAAAATCCTAATTTCCAAGTATCTCTAACCCTAACCCTACCCGCCGCACACAGCCCCAACCCGATTCAATCCCAAACTCTCTCCCGCCCCCATCCTCCTCTTCCAAGGTCCGGTAGGCAGCCACCCACCACCATCACTACCCTCCTCCTCTCTCTCTCTCTCCAATGCACTCCCTCCCCTATCTCTCGATCCAATTCAGTGCCAACTCGACCCGACTCGGTACTTTTGACTGGGTTGGACTTGGTCCGGATCAGTCTAAGCCAGACCCAGACTCGGATCGGGTCAGGCATGCTGGACTTGGTACCAAGTTGAGTTGAGTTCAGGTCAGGCCTATTTCAAAACTGGATCGAGTCAGGTCAGCCCTAACTCGGTCAGACTCGACTCGATGCCCAGCTCTAAACACAACCTTACTTATCGTCAAGGCCCACCTAAGGGTTAATCTAATCCAGAGGAATTATAGGGTCCATCTCAGCAAATCTATAGTTTTCTCATGCGCATGGCTCTGTACCAGTGGGGTGGGGCCATGGTACGGCAATCGCCAAGCCATTGATCTGATGAGTAGGGCTGTCTCCAAAATCTTCATCACTGAAAGATCCTAACCCTTGGACAATGGCCCACGAAAATACACATCAAGCAGCCAGTCCGCATTCAAATGAAAATAGTAAAATGATTGAGGGCTATAATATCTCAATCTGGGAGATTTTTTTTTGGACCATTGAAACATGTCCCCACAAGCATGTAAATATAATGAGCATGACCCTCTAATTCCTCTCTGATCCATCCATCTGGTTGGTCCATCACTCAGATGGACCATGGTCCATGCCCCACTACCTCCCCTATAAAATACTTCTCGATTAGCGGGTTTTGAACGTACAATTACAACCATCGATCCACAATCCATGGGGCCCCAATCAACACAATCATCTGATGGTGGGAAATTTTGAGATATCTCCATTACACCATGGGGCCCACCAATTGAACAATCTGAATCACCAACAGGTGGGCCCAAATTCACAGATCGTTGGGTCAAGCAGACTGCTGGAATGAACATTCGTGCATTCCCTCAACAAATTCACATCTGTTCATCATATGAGGGCCATGGTAATGGAGTTAAATGCATCATACGAGCAGTTTGAGGATTCTCAAAATCATATATCATCATCATCATCCTAGGGCATGTTTGGGTGCCACTGAGAATTGAGTTCAATCGCAGTTTTTTCTAAAACGTACAAACCGATGGATTGGAGCTTAAGATCGTGGCTAGCTCAGGTGTCCAATGTGCCTGGAATTTCAGCAGAATGGGTTTTCTGTGATGCTGAGTTTTATAACAGTTCGGATTTTCAAACACATGGCCCATTTGAAAACGTGTGCGAGGGACGGTCAATCCCCACCTTGCCAAACTCATGTTTAATGCGAAACAAATGCCAATCTTCACAGATTTAATGAGAAACGAAAAATGGGTGGCATGCAAACACGCCCAGAGCCTCTCCCACTGATTTGGGATGTAGTTTTAAGACTCAGAGACTTGGATTGACTAGTTTGGCCCTGAGTCGAGTTGCGATTAGCCCAAATCAGATGTGACTCGTGGAGTTGAACTGGATCGGGAACCACTGAATCCGAGTTGACCCAGATGAATCGTATCAGATTAATCGAGTCTTAAACCATGATTTGAGGTTGCCTTTTGAATGGTAGATTGACAAATGTTTTACTATTGGCGGCCCACCAGACACCGACCTTCCTTTTTTACCTGGGTTCTCAAAAACCACATGGGAGTGACAATTTGACATTAGCCCAAATGAGCTCTTTCGTGGAAATTGTATATATCATGAAACCTATCGAAAACATAGTCATTTGGGTCTGGAAATCACCTGATCAGGAATTCCCTGCAATTTTTTGGTCAGCTTCTGACATTATGTATGTAACCACATCGGCGCAGCACGTAAACTTGTCTGCTTTCTCATCGGGAATCTCGACGTTGAATTCCTGCTCAATGGCCATAACAAGCTCCACCCTATCTAAGCTATCCAGGCACAAGTCCTTCCGGAAATCTGCTGTTTCAGTAACCTGTTAAAAGCCAAAAAATGGAATCAGAGCCGGTCATTTCATCCATGGTTTAAAAACCCAAAAACTTGAATTGATGTTCAGCCAGGTCGGGTTGACTCGAAGACCTGACCCAATGCTGGATGTGCAGCCGGGTTGGGTTGACTTGAAGACCTAACCCAACTTGACTTGATAGTTTAATTATTATAAATTGAGAATATCAGGATTGTTAACAGATATTTAAAATAGTTAGATCATGTATAAGTAATATAAACCTTAAAGCAACAACATTGTTCATATCTCACTGGTTAAAGGTTGTTGCTTGCCTGGTTCATGTTGGGGTTTTGAATGTTGCTCCTAGCAATAATCATTTTTAATAGAATCCTGCAATTCGCGAGTGACTTGGTTCAAGTCACGCCGAGTTAGTGTTGTGCTGACTGAAGCCATCGAGTTGACTCAACAATTCTCTCTGATCAAAGAGGAGTCAGGCCCAATACTGAGTTTCTCAGAGACTCAGCTCAAAAGCTGGCCAAGTTGAGTTGACTCGGTCAAGTTTCTAGTTGAATCGGTGAGTTTTAGAACTATGGTTCCATCAGCTTTAGAATTCGAACTCCCTTAAAGTGGACAACAGTAGTTGGGGAAAAAAGATGGTGTTATTGAAGAGGAATGCGGCACGCAAACACAAATCTACAATCGTCAAGCATAGGCAATATTGAGAAGTCATCTGTATGGAACTTGTGAGGCATCCATTTGATACGTAACTGCTCAAGATATCAACCCACCATCTGTGGAAATAGTTGATACTACACGGCATATAGCTAGCCTGACGGAACCAATTGATTTGTGTATTGAATTACAAAACTAGAGGAATCACAGATATAATATGAAAACCCAAAATAAGTATCAAGATGAAAGTTTATCCTATAGATGTTGTATCCATGCCTGTTTGAAATGCAAATCATAGCATTCATTCTTATGGGAATGTGAATGAAAAACAAGAGATACTTTTTTTTTTTTCTCGAAATATGGGCAAATGCAAGTTTAACTCCTAAAGAAGCACTTTACGAAGCTTTCTGTAACACCCACACTACTCATCAGGTGGGGCCCACATGAGCATTGAATGTGGGCTGCTATTATTTTATTGACCATCCATTTTTGTGTACATGTGTGGTCCACCAGATGAGTGGATCAATGTGATTTCACACTTGATCTTGTACTCGATGGGGCTGCCTGAATGGGCCCGGATGTTGTGTACTTCTGCTATTTCGATACATGTGGGATACCCGTAATTGGTGACCGCGGATGCATGTCTGCAAGTAGCACCGCTCTCAGTTGCATACTGGGCGCGACTGGACTTTTTTGTCTGTCCTTCTACTAGCATTACAAAATCATGCATACTCTCCCATACATGAAGAGATGTGCATGAGCCCACCGCCCATGGGCTCAGATATGAAGAAAACACGTAACGGGCATGCTTAGTCCTGCCTACATGAAATGCATGCTCATGTACGAAATACTTTGCAGACTCATATACACAAGTCCACAAGTGCATGCATGCATGCCCACACTCCCAATACAAAATGATTCCACATAAAAATCCTCCCTTCCTCATCATGGTTTTTAGATTCGGATCAATTCGTTCAGTCTCGAGTCAAGTTGCAACTTGCCCGAGTCGGGGTATTGAGCTGGATTGGGTAGTGCTGAATCTGAGACAACTAATCCAAGTTGCACCTGACTCAATTGAGTCTTAAAACCATGTTCCTCATGGATAATGAATGGATATATATATATATATATATATATATATATATATATATATAAAGTCCATAACAAGCTGGAAGGAGATACGATTACCTTGCCCGCATCGATCCTATCATATTTCTTGACCATCCCAATTACTCGAGCCATTAGATGATCGGAGCTGGTACACGGTGATGCGCACATCTGACGCATCATTCTGCCGAGTGACGGGCCAGCTTTGGTGATTGACCATGGCCGTTCACTGTTCGTAACACTTACGTGCCTTAGAATAGCCTTTCTTACAGATTGCATGTTCCGAGAAGCTGCAGCGACTGAAACACCAATGCCAAATAATCAGAACATAAGAAAAGTGAGGGCTTGTGTGGACAGTCGGAATTATCGTCAGAAAGGTTTTGAAACTGAATAAATTGGGTGTTTGTTTCTCTCCAAAACATCCCACTACCTGAGTCATTTCGAGCAGAAACATGTTAAAGGGAGACAATTTCCAATAGGCTTCCCTTTGCCTGGGACTCAAAATAAAAATTGATAGGGCTACCCTCTCCAATTTGAATGATTCTACCACTTGTCTGTGTCAAATCAGACTCGGCAGGGACTGGTACGGGTTGGTACCTTGAGTCACCCCCAACTCATGCAAGTCGCGACTCAACTCAAACCCAAAGTTGCTGAGTTAAAAGAACCATGATTGTGGCCTCCAACACAAGTCAGCACACTGGTTCATGATTCAAACTGTTCATTGGGCAGGTCCCACGGTGGATTGGCCATGGCAGAAAAAGCTTACTGACAAAACAATCTTAACCACATGACCCGCTACCTACAAATGGACGAACAGAAGAACAATGGCGACCGTTGGCATTGAACAGGAAAAGGTCCACCAATCAAACATCCAATCCAAGCAATCTGCAAACAGTGGTCCACTCAAGGTGGGAGCAATCGAGTGAGTGGTACGGATCATGGACTGCTGTGCCAAAGGCCATTTTGAGTGTGCAGCATATAAGTAAATTAGTGCGCAACACTCAACTTGGACTCCTCATTGTGGATTGCCTATTTGTCCGGGACTGGAACAGGTCAATACCACGAGTCACCCCCTGATTCACCGCTAATTTGTGCGAGTCGCGACTTTAATCGAACCCAACGGAGTTGCTGAGTCAAAAAAAAAAAACAAAGTGAAATCCAACAATAGTCAGCAAACTGGTTCATCATTTGCATTGTTCATTAGGTGGGTCCCCGGTGGATCGCGTATGTTAGAAAAAGCTTACTGACAAAAAAATCTTAACCACATGATCCGCTACCAACAAATGGATGCAGAGAAGAACAATGGTGCCTGTCAGCATTGAACAGAAAGGGTCCACCAACCAGATGGATAGGAACATCCAATCCATGTAATCTGCAAATGATGGTCCATACGAGGTGGAACCAACCAGAAGAGTGGTCTCAGATCATGGACTGTTGTGCCAAATACCCATGTTGATTGTGCAGAATAAAGCAAATTAGCATGCAATGCTCCAGTTAGATTTTGTGGATGCGAATCGCTGGTTTTATTTACAGGAGGATCGAATTCTAATAATATTAAAGCAAATTAGCATGCAATGCTCCAGTTATATTTTGTGGATGCAAATCGCTGGTTTTATTTAGGGGAGGATCGAATTCTAATAATATTAAAGATGGAGAGGGAACAGAGAACACATCACAGATAGAGAATCAAATGGTTTTTCGAAAGCCAAAACATGTTCCTTTTGCATGCAACTAGGACTACAAACCTTGTAGATGTGGAAGAAACAAAGATGGTCGAATGAAACATACTTAGATTGATGGAAGTTCTAAACTGGCTGTGACCAAACTCAAAAACGTGAGCGATTTGCATCAAGACTTACAAAAAGAGTCAGTTTCAACTTTCATCTGTTAAACCACAGTCAAAGCAACTGTCCTCCAAGCAGGTGGATGGCAAAAACTAAAAGAACCAGCAGGCACTAATTGCAAACAATATTGCTGATCTCGTGATGCAGATTCTTTGCTTCAAATCATGGCTTGAAAGCTTCTGCAGTGCACTTAAATGTACTTGCTGTTTGGAGCGGCACAGAAAACACAACCTTGATTAAGGGTGCTTTTTCTACCCCATGGTTAACATAAGAACAAGAGGATCCCGCCTCGACCATGATTCAATGATACTGCATCCTATTGGACTTTTGAAAATATGAACAGCTAAGCACACCCTTGGATCGATATTGGAAATACTTTCACCACCCTCTAGGGTAAGGTATTAAAAAATGGTTACATAATGGCTGTAACAACCATTACATAATGGTAATAGTGACACCCGTTAAGGGATACAGGGCTGTAAAACCCAATTTCGAAAAAAGGAAGCCTGTAAAGGCCGTTACAGGATGATACAGAATACAGAGGCAATACATTTTTTCCTTTGAAATTAAAAGATTTTAAAAAAAAAAAAAAAACCCATTACAGTGCCGTAACAGCTTTTATGGGCCAATTTTAAAGGTCATACAGCTAGCCTTTACCATCACAGAATACCTTGCTCTAGAGGCAGTCTACTTAAACTATTCTTGTTTTTCATCTTCAGTCTAGAAATACCAGGACAGAAATGTTTTGGATGAAAGGCATAAAAGAGTCTGTGTCCACAAAAGGAAAAATCATCATGTGAAGGATTCCCTTTTGACAAGTGACGATATGCGACTGTGTTCTAAGAACTCTTCTTTGACTGGTAAAGCTGTTTCTATATATAAAAAGTTTTTTTAAAAAATGAAAAGAAAATTTCAATAGGGTTTCATGCTCCTTTGCCAAATTAGGTAAGACTGAACTGCAAAGACAAAACACTGACCCGACTCATAAAGAAAAGAAAGGAGTTCAAGACAGGTCCTTTTCACTGGCAGAAGTGGAAAGTCTGATTAACATTTGTATTGAAAACCCACCTACAGTGAAGGTAGTAAAGATCAAGTTTAGCTAGGAATGCAGAATTAGCAATTTCAATAAATTCTCTCTGCTTTGAACTCAATGAAGAAATTTCCAAAGATCAAGCGTAGACTCTTTCATCTAAGGATGATGTGATTGCTCCCTTCGTAGCCCTGAACCCATATCTAAGATGATATGCTTTTGTTTTACACTAACTTGGCTCAGATTGTTTGCTGGGAGTATTTTTATTCTATTCAGTTGCGAACTGAAATGCAGTTGATCAAGCTTTTGATTGTACAAAGAGATTAGGTAAATTCTGTCAAAATCCATGTGATTTAGGTACAGGTATGTGTGAAGTATAGGTGCAAACTGACCTCGTAAATCATTGTTGCAATGCCCCTACTCAACACTCCACCCCACGCAGCATAGCCTGTTGAATAACCGTCTTATAAAATATTCCCTTACGTTTCATTTATGTGGCAGAGCCATGTCATTAGCCATGCCTATGTTGTGTAATATCCAATGTGGGTGCCCAGGGGATTTGAAGAACCCACTTATCATAGGTAAAGTGAAAATGATTTGATGCAGCCCACCTCTCTAATCACTTGCTGATCAATTGGAGTTTATGTTGTCAATGATTACAGTATCAAAACAAGATTCTTGATGAGAACTTGCACTTGATTAGTCCCAAACTTTACAAGTTTTTGTTTCCAAATGCAGTCATTGGGTGTCTTCCTTCTCTTGAAGTTTGTTTCTGCCATTGATTGAAATCTTTGTTCAACAGTACACCGATCACCATCTAAGCCAAACCCCAACTAATTGGGGTCAGCTACAAGGATCCTGCTTTGCCATTCCACTCCATCACGGACCACATCCTCGGTTAGACCATCAGTCCTCAAGTTTTTTCTAACTTCACCCACATCCTTTTGGGTCTTCCCCTTGCCCTTTTAGAGCCTTCGACTTGAACCAGCTCACTCCTAACTAGTGCAGTTCTTGGTCTCCATTGCCCATGTCCAGACCATCAAGTCTACTTTCCCTCATCTTATTACCCATTGGTGGTACTCCTAAGTTCATGCGAATGCATTCAATTTTAATTCTATCCTTTCTCATCTTGCCACCTCATCCATCTCAACTTCCTCATTTCAGCTATGCTCATTCTATGAGCATGTTGTTCCTTAACTGCCCAACATTCTGTTGCACAAAGCATGGCAGCTCTTATAGCTATCCTTTGAAATTTTTGCTTCAGTTACATGGCAATCACATAAACTTCAGACGCACATCTCTAGTTCTTCTACCCAGCTTGAATTCTATGAATAGCATCCTTCTCAATCTCTCCTCTCTGAAATTATCAACCCAAGATATTGAAAATGGTGTCTAAGAGTATATGACTGAGATAATTTTTAAAGCGGCTTTGCCTTGTTTTGAGGAAATCTGTCATGCCCCGAAATTCGACTACAGAGTGTGCACCCTCAGACCCGAGTTTTGAGTCGTTAACTCGTACACAAAGTGTACTAACTTCATTCTACTATACGATTATTCAGAGGCAAAATTAATATTCATTTCTACATTCCAACTAGGTCCATTCACAATCATTCACTCAATGATTTAATCATCAACATTTGTCCATTCTCAACATCCATAAACATTCAATCAGCATAAATTTGTCATTATTCATCAGTCAATAGAGCCTACCAACGAATACTTGCTACAGACCTAGAGCAATTCAATTAAATAAAATCAATCAAATGCTTAAAATCTTACAACTAATCAGATTATCCTAACATATAAAATTCTAATTAAATAATTAGGAATGGTTTAAATACGGTCGGTTCCTCTTCTGACAGGTACGACTACGTCTTACATGTGTTGTGCACCAGTTCAACCACAACTTCTTATTCCTGCGCCAACTCATCAGCTAATTGTTAATCTGTATGGTTTTACATCAATAAAGGGTAAGCTGACTAGGCCTAGTGAGACTTCCCGATATAGTTTAAATTATAATAGAATGCCAATAATCATACACAATATAATTTTTTAAAGAAAATGCAAATATTATGTAATGCATGAATGCATCAAGTGGGAATCTGTCCACTTACCTGAGTTGGAAACCCGTCAACCCGCATTTGCTCATTGGCAAGCTTCTACCATTTGGCAGGCATAGGCAAGACTCGTATCTACTCCTTAAGTAGGCTTCCACTAGTATAATGAGCTTCTGAAAACAATTTTACCAGGTATACCATCCAGGGAGGTCTCCCAAGAATTCAACACGTATTGTGCATGCAATTGATAAGATGCATAAGCATATGAAGGAATCATGAATCATGTATTGCATAGATTATTTCAATTATCACATTTGAATCAACATAGTACCACATTATCTAGTATATCATTCAATTCATGTCCAGTTATTAATTCAACATATAAGTTGCATTAATACAGTAACTCAAATAATTGATTATACCACATTAATCAAATCAAATCATTATTATTATACTAATATAGAAATCACACATTCATCTAAATCAATTAAGAGTACATGGCAATTATATAAGGGTGAGCATACAACATATCAAACAATCCATCTATTTTAACTTGATGGATGAGAAACACATCGGGATCACTCTCCTTGATGCGGTGGAGATGATTCCGTGAACCAACGGTCTGAATTGAATTAGTATTTCCTAAAATCACATAAATAAGAATTATTTTTAATATTACAATTCCACATAATGAATCAACATATGATTCATTATTTATCATTTCTTCAGATCGATGCAGCCCATCTAATGGTCCGATCGGTCTGGAATTTAAGATTTTAATTTATTTTAATCTTAAGAATCTAATGAATGGTGATGATTTAATCACACGTTTCAGATTATGTCATATAATTCTCTATGACAAGTTGTAGTTTGCATAGAGAATTACTCTTCCGGTATTTATTCAATTTCGTTAGATTAAGGAAGAAAATTAGCAGATCTATGATCAATACGGTCAATTAAGTTGTCGAATTTGTTTGATTCTTAAAAATATTACATAATTAAGTCTTAGAACACCCATGATCAGTATGGATTATACCGATCGCTATCCATCATGGAAAAATCCCACCTTCTGCACATCAGCCTTAAAGCCATGCGCATCAGTGTACCCTTCCACATGAATGAATTAAACCTACACAGGGAATGTTTGATTGATCCAATCCGTCCAATGTGTAGATCATGCCAAATTAACTATTTCATAAAGAAAACAAAGGAAAATAAAAATACGCTTAACCTGAATAGACGAATTCTAAAAATCCTTCTTTCCACTTTCCCTTTCATATATTTTTTTTTCTACGAGTTTTTCTTTGATTCTTTTAGTTTTGATAGGACTCTCGCTCTCTTACGTTTCCTTTTTAAGAAAGAGGATTCGTTGGGAGATTACAAGGAAAGTTTTGAATAAAGAGAGATAAGAGGAAAGATGATGAAATTGGTGGATATCTTTCCCACTCAAAATTAAATTTTAAAATTTAAATTTTATTAACAAAAATTGCAGGCGTTACATTCTATCCCCCTTAAAATAAAATCTCATCCTCAAGATTTGAAAACTAACATCTCAAAAATTTTTCCTATTTCTAATGGCGCTGGTCATGCTAATGTTTATTGATAGCTACAAACACTGGATTGATCTCTTAATTTTATTTATTTATTTATTTATTTTCTAATGAATTTATAAGTATGTAAAATTTTGTCAGAAACTGATGTCTACAGAAGATTCGAAAATTCAGATAGTGAGGGTTGTCTAGAAACAAACGATTAGTTAAAAAAAAAAAAAAACTAAATTCAGTATTGAGCATTTATGAAATTAAAAAAAAAAAAAACTTTTAAACTTGATTTATCAATATACGATATGGCCTTTGAATCACCTCAATTGGACTTATACTTAATTACTTATGAGTTTCCAAAATCAAGTGATTTCCATTATCTAGAAAAAATGTGAGGAACAAAAATTCTTAAAAATATTATGGGGTTTAAGTTCACATTTTAAAATTCTGTAAATAACATTGTCTGTCAGTTCGAATTTGAAATTTTCCTTTGGTCACGTCGAGAGATGCAACACTTTGATCTTTAATCACTGTGATGTGTAAAACTTAGAAACCCAAATGTAACACCTGCAATTTTTGTTAATAGAATTTAAAATTTAAAATTTAAAATTTAATTTTGAGTGGGAAAGAGATGCACCGATTTCATCTTCCTTTCTCTTATCTCTCTTTATTCAAAACTTTCCTCGTATCTCGTAGTCTCCCAACGAACCCTCTTTCTTAAAAAGGGAACGTAAGAGAGCGAGAGTCCTATCAAAACTAAAAGAACCAAAAAAAAAAAAAACACGAAAGGGAAAGTGGGAAGGAGGATTTTTGGAATTCATCTATTCAGGTTAAGTGTATTTTTGTTTTCCTTTGTTTTCTTTATGAAATAGTTAATTTGGCATGATCTATACATTGGACAGATTGGATCAATCAAACATCCATTGTGAATGTTTAATTCATTCATGTAGAAAGGTATACTGATGCGCATGACTTTAAGGCAGATGTGCACAAGGTGGGATTTTTCCATGATGGACAGCGATCGGTATGATCTGTACTGTTCATGGGTGTTTTAAGACTTAATTATGTAATATTTTTAAGAATCAGACAAATTCAACACCTCAATTGACTGTACTGATCATAGATCTACTAATTTTCTTCCTTAATCTAACAAAATTGAATAAATACGGGAAGAGTAATTCTCTGCACAAGCTACAACTTGGCATAGAGAATTATATGACATAATCTAAAACGTGTGATTAAATCATCACCATTCATTAGATTCTTAAGATTAAAATAAATTAAAATATTAAATTCCAGACCGATCGGACCATTGGATGAGCTGCATCGATCTTAAGAAATGATAAATAATAAATCATATGTACATTCATTATGTGGAATTGTAATATTAAAAATAATTCTTATTTATGTGATTTTAGGAAATACTAATTCAATTCAGACCGTTGGTTCACGGAATCATCTCCACCGCATCAAGGAGAGTGATCCCAATGTGTTTCCCATTCATCAAGTTAAAATAGATGGATTGTTTGATATGTTGTATGCTCATCCTTATATATTTGTCATGTACTCTTAATTGATTTAGATGAATGTGTGATTTCTATATTAATATAATAATAATGATTTGATTTGATTAATGTGGTATAATCAATTATTTGAGTTAATGTATTAATGCAACTTATATGTTGAATTAATAACTGGACATGAATTGAATGATATACTGGATAATATGATACTATGTTGATTCAAATGTAATAATCGAAATGATCTATGCAATACATGATTCATAATTCCTTCATATGCTTGTGCATCTATCAATTGCATACACAATCAAGGTAATCCAAATCGGTTACGTTTCGGCCGTAACGGCCGATACGTAACGGTAATGGCTGATACCGTTACGCGTTACGGGGTCGTAACAGCCACCCCCCTCTTTTTGTGCCCGTAATGGCGGTTACATTCCATAGTGGCCGTTACGGTACCGTAACAATTGCTACAGGCCTAAAGAAAATAGGAAGGAAAAAAAAAAAAAAAACATACCTTTTTTTCTTTCTTTTCTTCTTCTCCTTCTTCTTCTTCTTCTTCTTCTTCTCTTCTTCTTCTTCTTCTTCTCCTTCTTCTTGGGCTGCTGCGGCTGCGGCCCTTCTTCTTCTTCTTCTTCTTCTTCTTCTTCTTCTCTCTCTCTCTCTCTCTCTCTCTCTCTCTCTCTCTCTCTCTCTCTCTCTCTCTTCTCTCTCTTCTTTCCCTCTTTTCTTTTCGGTTTCCCTCTCTTCTTTTTCATTTCGGTATCGGAAAACGGAATGGAACAACCACGCACTTCAGATTTGTTTTTTAACATGTTCTGCGGTGCACGCTGAACAGTGCACTTGCACTGTTTTGTTATATGGGCCTCGCCTTGATTTATGTGTAGTATATCCATGCCGTCCACTATAATGTTTATTTTCCATTGAACCTGTTGATAAGGTCACATAAACTTTGACCTTGATGAAGGGAGAACACAAATAGTAGCTTGATAAAAAAAAAAAAATTAAAAAAAAAAATGTCTAAAGAAAATTTTAATGGTGGGAATTAAAACCTTATTTTGTGGTTCACCTAAGATTTGGATCAGCCTCATTTTTTGGACCAGGCCCTAAAATAAGTTGGCAAAAAGGATGGCCCACATGGATATACAACAAATGCATTGAGGTGGGCCCCACTTTTAAAGGGATACTCACTAGTGGTCCAACGAAGATTTAGATCTACCTGAATTTTTGGACCATGCCATAAAATGAGTTGGCAAAACAGATTGATGGCATTGATATACAAATACATCGAGGTGGCCTGCTTGGCCTACTAGTGGTCCACCTGAGATATGGATTTACCTTCTTTTTTTTTCTTTTTTTTTTTTCCAATTGTTTTTTGAAATAAGACCATTTGATATTTTTCATTTTTCACGGTCGAATAAATGTCCACCAATCCATTAGTGGGATAAGTGTCAATAGATTGCATTAATTTGAGGCTAGTTTGGGGCATCGAATGGTCCCCAAACCAGCCCCGAATCAACAACACTATTTACCTCAATTTAATTTTAATTTTTTTTAAAGATTTATGGGGAAAAATGATATCAAATTGATAGGTATATGAATTACATAATAGGATACAAAAGTCCCTAAAACTCTATATATTGAAATAAAATGCATGTGAGTCACGAAGTATGCAATGCACTATTACTATAAATAAAAGGAAAACTTGAAAATATAAGATGTTTTGGTATTACATTCATTATAGTAAATTTATATAGATATTATATAGTTAGAAAACTAAATATAAAAGGTTTGCAATTAATTCCAGGTTGTCTGGTTCATAAATTCAACAGACAGTCCGATACAACTTCTCATCAAAGAGTAGACCGTTACACCACCATAAACATGTTCCAATTTATAAATGAATGCATATTTGGAATGCTTAGAATATTCCGGATTTAATTCATATTTTTTTGACGAAAAAAGAAGAAGCACCGTTACAGCCGTTACGCTCCCGTATCGCCGTTACACCCCCGTATCCGTATCGGTATCGGAGGGCACCGTTACGCCAACCGATACCGATACGGGATACCTTGTACACAATACGTGTGGAATTCCCGGGGGACCTCCCTGGACGGTATACCAGGTAGAATCGTTACCAGAAGCCCACTATACTAGTGGAAGTCTACTCAAGGAGTAGATGCGGGCCTTGCCTATGCCTACCAAATGGTAGAAGCCTTCTAAGGGGCAGATGCAGGTTGACGGGTTTCCAACTCAGGCAAGTGAGCAAATTCTCACTTGATGCATTGATGCATTGCATAATATTTGCATTTTCTTTCTAAAATTATATTGTGTATGATTATTGGCATTCTATTATAATTTGATGTAAAGAACTATTTCGGGAATTCTAATTAGGCCTGGCCGACTTACCCTTTATTAATGTAAAACCGTACAAATTGGCAATTAACTGATGAGTTGGTGCAGGAACAAAAAGTTGTGGTTGAACTGGTGCACGACACACGTGAGACGTAGTTGTACCTGTCAGAAGAGGAACTGACCGCATTTAGACTATTCCTAATTATTTAATTAGAATTTTATATGTTAGGATAATCTGATTAGTTGTAAGATTTTAAGGATTTGATTAATTTTATTTAATTGAATTACTCTAGGTCTGTAGAAAGTATTCATTGGTAGGTTGTACTGACTGATGAATGATGGCAAATTTATGTTGATTGAATGTTTATGGATGTTGAGAATGGACAAATGTTGATGATTAAATCATTGTGTGAATGATTGTGAATGGACCTAGTTGGAATGTAGAAATGAATATTAATTTTGCCTCTGAATAATCGTATAATGGAATGAAGTTAGTACACTTTGTGTACGAGTTACGACTCGAAACTCGAGTCTGAGGATGCACACTTTGTACTCGAATTTCGGGGCATGACAAAATCCAATTGCTCACTACTGTCCGAAATCATTCTGCCTAAGAGAAGATAGTGAATAATGTATCATATAAAGCAGCTTAGATTCGTTGAACAATTCCATAATTATTAAAACTAAAGAGAGCAATGAGTTCTAAAAATATGACTTTGACGGTTCTCTTGGCAAACCAGGTCAGACTGGCCTTGAGAGTAGTGGCATAGGAAACGATGAAGTCCAACTAGTGTTTTCCTGCCTGATTGGAGGTTCAATCAGAAACCAAACCATGGCTCTTTTATAAGGGATTAGCTTGATTTCTATCTCCTCAAAGTAGGTTATTGGAGGGGGACCCTTCAAGAGTGACTTTCTGGTAGAATAGGAGTGCAACTGTGCTGGCCCTTGATGTTTGGGGAACATTCTCAAATTGACGTGATCCTGCCTAATAGTTATGAATGCCTCTTTCATGGACATCCTCAAAGGGATTAGCTTGATTTCTATCTCCTCAAAAGTAGGTTATTGGAGGGGTACTCTTCAAGAGCAACTTTCTGGTAGAATAGGAGTGCAGCTGTGCTGGCCCTTGATGTTTGGGGAACATTCTCAAATAGATGTGATCCTGCCTAATAGTTATGAATGCCCCTTTCATGGACATCCTCAAAGAGGCTAATACTCTAGCAAATAGTCTTGCAATGGAATTTCTCATTTATAAAAAGCTATAAATACCGTTCATACATATGTAATTTAGACAAGGACGCACAACAATGCTTCGACATAGACATGAGGTGTTAAAGAACCTGATACAATAGCATGTGACATACAATTATATAACAAAATATAAATTATTAAATAAACATTTATTCATAAAGTTATCATCATCATAGCCTTGTCCCAACTATTTAGGGAGGGATCCTGTTTTGACAATCATATTCAAAATAGGAATCCTTATGATTGATTTGCAGAAGATGTACGACCATCTACCTACTTGACATCAATGCTTCTTCTTTAACCGGGCTTGGAATCCAAATCCAATTATGTCTCAAATACTAAATGATTATCCTCTCAAACTTGAAAATTCATGTCATCCCAAAAAATAAATTGGGTTGTGGTGATCATGTCTAGATAATGAGGACTTATCACCTAAAACATATGAGCTAGTGTTTAGACATATTCATATAAAGGTATAAGAAACATGCCCCATTCTTTTAGAAAGAAGTACGCTAAAACAATACAAAAAGGAATGATCACCCAAAATTAGTGTAGGTTAATCTCTGACCCCTTTGCCCTTGTAACAATCAATTTTTTTTTTTAAAGGAAGACATATATCGGCCTGTTGCGGCCCCATATCGGCCTGTAACATAATGACCATTATAGGCCCTCTCCGGGCCTTTCTTTTTCTTCAAATCAAGGCATTACGGCCCCATATCGTGTAATGGGCACCACTATCATGTTATGTAACGAGAGTAACATAACCATCTTTTAATACCATGCTTTCTGCTCAAAAGTTTCAATTAAATAGTTTTAAAATGGATTAAATTATCAGTAACTATTTGATAACATTATAATGTTTGCGTTACAAATACATTCGGCACTTGGATTACATCAAACTGATTCTGGGGTCACCATGGCACCTCGAATGTGTTAATCTCTCAACGGCGGCAAGGTATGAAATGAATACCTAAATAAAATCTTGGACTTGATCTCAAATAGAGATGTTGCATGATCATCATCATCTACGCCTTATCCCAGTTAATTGGGGTCGGCTACATGAATCATGTTCCGCCATTCCACCCTATCAAGGGCCAAACCTTAAGTGACAGTTAGACAATAGGTCATCAAGCCTTTTCTTACTAACTTCATCCATGTTCTTTTGGGCCTTCCCCTCACCCTTTTAGAGCCTTCAACTTGTACCAACTCACTCCTAATTGGAGCAGTTCTTGGCATCCGTTGCACATGACCAAACCATCAAAGTCTACTTTCCCTCATCTTATTACCTATTAGTGCGACTCCTAAGTTGCCTCGATTTAATTCATTTCTAATTCTGCTCTTCCTCGTCTTGCCACTCATCCATCTCAACATCCTCATTTAGCTACATTCATCTTATGAACATGTTATTCCTTAATTGGCCAACATTCTATGCCATAAAGCATGGATGGTCTTATAGCTATCGTATAAAATTTCCCTTCCAGTTTGACTGGTACACGACGATCACATAAAATTTTAGAGGCACATCTCCATTTCTTCCACCCAGCTTGAATTCTATGGGCAATATCCTTCTCAATCTCTCCATTCTCATGAATTATCAACCTAAAATATCTGAAGTGGCCATTTCGGGAAACTTCTTGGACAACAATCTTAACTAATTCCTCGTTTTTACTCTGATTGTTACTAAAATTGCACTTCTATATACTTTGTTTTAGCCCAACTATTTTTAAATCAAGCATCCCTCCATAAATTTAGCTTTGTGTTTACGTTGTCCTTCATCTTGTCAATCAAAACTATGTCATCTACAAACAACATATACTATGGGATTTCTTCTGGCACATGCCTCGTTGCTCTTCCATAACCAATGCGAAAGGCTACAAGCTCAATGTCAACCCTTGGTGCAAGCCTACAATAATTAGGAACTCATTTGTCTGTTCATTAGTGGTCCACACATTTGTTACTATTCCCTCCTACATATTCTTAATCATGTCAATATATCCTCTTGAAACTCCTTTCTTTCCCAACACTTACTGGATTAACTCTCTAAGGATCCTATCATATGCTTTCTCTAAGTCAACAAAGACCATGTGGAGATCCTTTCTCCTCTCTTTCTATATTTCTCCATCAATTGTCTAAGTACAAAAATAGCTTCAGTGACTCTCAGGCACGAAACCAAACAGATTTTTTGATACATTTGTCCCATGACTTGGGCTTTACTCAATCACTCTCGCCAAAGTTTCATAGTATGGCTCATAAGTTTAATCCCATGATAGTTGTTGCAACTCTGTATGTCTCTTTTATTCTTATAAATACATACCATGATAATTTTCCTCCCTTCGTCTGGTATTTTATTCAATCTTAAAATTTTGTTGAACAACCTTGTCAACCAATATAACATAATATCTTCCATCCACTTTCAAACCTCTATCGGCATACCATCTGGTCTGAGGGCCTCTCCTATTTTCATCCTTCTTAATGCTTCTTTCACTTTAGATATCTTAATCCTATGAAAATATTTATGGTCTCCAACGTCATTTAAGTTATGGGTCCTTCTATTCCTTTGCTCTCAGAGTTGTGATGCAGGACAATTAACCACTTTCTCTAAAAGCTTGAACCGATACAGCATGGTGAATTAATCCCTTTATCTCATAGCCTAGGCCCCATATCTCATGGGTTAGGACCTCGACCGAACCCCCCTCGTGGGCTCCACATCACGTGGGTACCGCCTCACATGAGCCACTTGCCTCATATGGGCCGCCCACCTCGAGTGTGCTTCTGCATCCCACAGGCAACCCCACTCGAGCCCCGTGTGAAAATGCCCCTGCATTAATCACCCCTAGTGAGGAGTCTCGAACACAAGACCTCCCGCTCTGATACTACTTTGATGCGGGACAATTAACCACTTGCTCTAAAAGCTCGAACTGATAGAGCATGGCGAATTAATCCCTTTATCTCATAGCCCAAGCCCCCACATCTCATGGGTTAGGACCTTGGTCGAACCTCCCTCGTGGGCCCCAAGTCGCATGAGTACCACCTCACACGGGCCGCCCACCCCGAGTCTGCCCCTACATCCCACAGGCAACCTGACTCAAGCCCGGTGTGAAAATGTTACTGCATTAATTACCCCCGGTGAGGAATCTCGAACACAAGACCTCCCGCTCTGATACCACTTTAATGTAGGACAATTAACCACTCGCTCTAAAACTCAAACTGATAGAGCATGTCGAATTAATCCCTTTATCTCATAACCCAGGCCCCACATTTCATATGTTAAGACCTTGGCTGAACCCCACTCATGGGCCCCACATCACATGGGTACTGCCTCACACGAGCCACCTGCCTCACACGAGCTACCTGCCTCACACGGGCCGCCCACCCTGATTGTGCCCCTGCATCCCACAGGCAACCCACTCGAGCCTGGTATGAAAATGCCCCTACATTAGGTTGTCATTTAACAAGTTCTTAAAATGGCCTCTCCAGCTCTCATTGATCTCATGTCTTTTACTAGTACCGCTGGTTATCACTTTTAACGCATCTAATATGATCTAGGTTTTTACCCATACTCTCTCACATTTTTGTAAGTTTGAAGCCAACTTTTCACCTTATCTTGTCCCCAATCTATTGTAAAGATCATCTTAAGCCTTATGTTTAGCCTCACTACTTTCTTAGTAGTCTTTTCAACATTTTTATATTGTTCAATAATTTCATCATTTCTAGTCCCTTGCCAAGTTTTAAAACATGAAATTTTTTGGTGAAGAGCTTTTTGTATATCAACATTCTATCACCAAGTTCTTCTATGATTGGCTTTTTCCTCTAGATACTCCGAAGGCATCTTTTGCTACTTCCTTAGTGCACACAACCATCTCATTCCAAATAAAATTTACTTCTTCCCCGACATTCCACTTTCCTTCTTCCATCAATTTATTTCTAAATAACATTGTTCTCTCCTTTTAAATTCCACCACCTAGTTTTTGCACACCTATTAATTTCGTTCTCTTTCTTTTATCTCTTAATGTAAACATCCATAGCCATTAACCTATTTTTCCTAAGTAGAAAGAAATCTCTTTACTTGTATATGATCCACTTTTGAAAGTTATTGAAAGGTTTACAAGTAAAGACATTACAGGGTTGGTTTGAATGCCTGTAATTACCTGCAAACCCTTTACTGCTTGTAAGGCTTTGCAACATTCAATTGCAAAGAGAAACTTGGCAATTTTACATGTTTCAGCACAGAGGCTTCTCTACCATCTCATCCTAGTCCTCTCTCTCTCTCTCTCTCTCTCTCTCTCTCTCTCTCTAGCCGGGTGACCAACGATCCATCTCTCCTTTCCTACCTCTGGCAACCAAACCCTATCTTGTTCTCTACTTTTGGTCAACGATTTATGACTCCTCTCTTCTTCCTTGCATCTAGCAACAGACGACGACTCTATTCTTCCCTACCTCCAGCGACTAGAAACCCCTTCGTGCTCCACTAGCGGACCAGCAACCACTTCGTGCTCTACCACCACAAAAGTGGCCCCTTTGTGTCCCACTGGAGACTATTGACCCCTCCCCGCTTCCCTCTCTTCTTCCCTACCTCTCGAGACCAGTGACCCATTGCATGTTTTTTTCCTTGTCATTTGTACAGTGGTTGTATGGATGGAGTGGATTTCACATATACAACATTGTGGGCACAAAGGGCTAGGGTGTGTGAAAAACAAGTGTATACAATTTCAATTGCAATAGAGTCCTTTATCACACTTGTTTATGCTCTGTGTGTGTGGAGCCCATCATATTGTAAATATAAAATCCATTCCATTCATCGAGTTCTATCCTCTAGGTTAAGCATTAAGGTCAAAACTTAGCTAGATCTGCAAATCATATGGGCCACACTACACTGAAAAACGGAAATGGGACGCAGGCCATAGGTTTGTGTGTGGGGCCACCATGTGGTGTCACTTTCATCAAACCTATTAATAAGGTCTAACTCACCAGGATGAAGAAAAGATACAAAAACAGCTTGATAAAAAACCAAAGAGGGTCATGCTATGTGAACTCAATGATTTTGAAGCAATTTTACATTGTTTCCATTAGTGTGGCTCCAATCAGTTTTTAATCAGGTTTATCTTTTGTATGTATGCCTCAAATAGTAGTTCTTAACTAATGCGCAATGGATTTTACAGTTTACAGTTTACATTTAATAGTTCCTTCTCATAAAATGGTATTTGAATCAGTGAACCCACTTTTGTTGCCTACCTAATGCTTGGTTTAGTGTAAGGATCAACCCTAGGCTTTTATTGAGATGGGCTCAACCCAATGATCTATTTTAAATGAAGTCCTTATATGCAATGTTCAAAGTATCAGTATCATGACAAGTATCGCTGGCTGGGGATACAGAAGCAATACCAATATCACTAATAACAGGAAATGTAGGGAACCATGGGGAAAATGGTGGAATTTTTCAGTGAAACTTCAGGAGATGCAAAATATACATATTTACATATTAAGAATAAAAAAATTTGCAAAAAGAATGCCTACATAATATGTTTTCATTTAATGGGGGCATAAAAGCATGTGTTGACATAAGAAATCAGTCCAACCATCCCATCCATCCCATCTATCCATCCAACCATCCAACCTTCCATCGATATTTCATAATATCGACAACACATGATATTTTGTCGAGAACTCGTTGACAACTAGAAAGGAAATGAAAGACTGTGGTCTCGATATGGCCCATGTTGCGATAACAATAATATCACGATATTATCAATATGATCATCGACAATTTGAACATAGCCTACAACCATGTGCCCATTAAAAAAAAACGAAGTGAGTTTTTTTTTTTTGAAGGATAAGTGATTTTTTTTTTTTAATAAATAGATTTTTGGTGATATCGATACATTGCCGATATTCAAAATATCACAGATACACTTGTGATGCAAGCGACAATTGGAATTTACATAGTAAAAAATATTGGTGATACACTGGTGATATCGATACATTGGCGATACAAGTGACACCTGGGATTTACACAATCAAAAGTATTGGTGATACATTGGGGACATCGATACAATGGTGATACTTAGCGATACATTGCCGATATTTGCAAGTTCTGATAACACGACCAGTGCTATCGGGTATCTCCAAGCTAGAGATACGGATGATATCGGGGATACTCCGAGCAATGCTTATATGTCATTTGAAGATTTTATAGGGATTTGCCGCTCCAACCTCTATCTTGTGTGAATACCCCGTTAAACAGGTGTTTACCTGTAAACACTTACAGCTTGAAGTCAAACAGGACAAACCGTAGACACTTTACATCTAAAAAGGTTTCAGGTATAAAGCATTTACAACTAAATTTCCTTTTTCAGGCATCCAAACGACCCCTATTGAAATGGGAATGGCGGAATTGAGATTCCGTTCCTTTCAAGTTGGTCTTGGAAGAGACGCATCTGTGAAACGCCATTAGCCTTTGTCGATCCCTCTCGATTACAAAATGAGCAATTTCAAGTTGCTTTTGTGTATCCAAACGCGGCCTAAGCTAATATCTGAAATTGCAGTTACAACGTAAGGGAAATTACGAAAGAGTAGGAAAACAATACAGAGAATGGCGAGAGAATCCAAGGAGAGATTAGTGGCATTATTGCAAATAACGAGAAGAAAGGGGTAGAAATGGAGAAGCGAGCTTACCTCACCTCTCTCTCTGTCTCGCGTTTTCTGCGCGTTAAGGGCTACTGCCTACTGCGGATGCATTTGAGGAACGAGAAGTCGAGAACATCGGAAAAGTTTTGGTACTCTGGCGGACGTCGATGGTTCATACGCATGTACTAAAAAAATGTAAACGTGTCATACATGGTACTCAAACATTACCAGAAAAGACCCATCTCTGGAAGGGACGCGGATTGCTTACTACCCCTGCCCGTCCCTAGCTCTTAATAGGGTGCACACGGGTCGGTTTGGTCCGGAGTAAAACCGGAACCCAACCGTTCCTAACAGTTCTAGGATTTTCGAAACCGGAACCGAACCGTTAGCACACTAGAACCGAACCAGAACCGGACCGTGAAAACCGGTTTGGTCCGGATCGGTTCCACGGTTCTGGGTTTTTCAAATATGGATAGGTAGATACCCCCATTTTTGCTCACTTTTTGTTGAGAAGCAAAACGTCCCTTACGACATTTTTGAGCACCCTACATGATGGACGGTTCAGATCGCGAAAAGGGATGATGGGTGAGGCCCACTGTCAAAACTCAATCCATGCAGGTCTTCCTGGTCATTTTTGCATGGTTTGAATATTTTGAAAAAAAAATAAGTGGAGCCACTTCTAATGGCATTCTCGGAGATCTACTCCGTTCATCCTCTTCGTAGTAACGACTAATGTATAAGAAGAGGTGGGGACCATGGTTCTACGGTTCGGGTCGGTTCTACCTGCCCCTAAACTGGAACCGAGCCGTATTCAACGGTTCTTGTAATTTTGGAACCAGAACCGGTGCTATCCAGAACCGGACCAAACCAAACCGATCCAACGGTTCGGTCCGGTTCCACGGTTCTACCGGTTAAATGTGCACCCCTAGCTCCGAACGGTCAGTTGTGTGGGCCGACCATATGAAAACTTCTTGTGAGTCAGACCACACAGGCAATTCAAGTCCAAGTCAGGCTAAAATGATTTGAGGTCAAGCCTATTTAGCAAACTGATCAGCAGATCAAGGCCAGTACAAAGATGGGTCATGCTCTGGGGTTGTGGTGGGGCGCCCTTCCCATTCTCACTCTTACTCTTACCTCCACTCCAACAGGGTTCTCCCAGCTGTGGAAAATGAACAGCCCTGATCAATCGAATCTCAGATGGGCCCAGTACGAAATTTAGAGGTTTTTGGGTGGTGGTCCATTGTTTTCTTATGGTGTGGATCACATAACGATTAGATGGATTGCCTGCCATACACATACACTTGTGGGCCTGACGTGAAACAAGTTGGATACAGTGAATTGACGGTTGTGGCTTAAGCAACGGAGTAAATGAAGGATCGGTGGTCACAATGGATGGAACTCTTGTGAGTCTACCACCGGGATAAAAGTAACAACCTGGTGGTAGACTCACCACCGATGGGTACTCCAGTTCTGTAAATATATGCTTCTTAACTTAGAATTATGTAATCAGTCCAAAGTTTCTCTGTTTTCTGTTTTTTTTTTTGTTTTGTTTTGTTTTGTTTTTGATATGTTCATATTGGGTCCACCATTTAGATGATTTGATTTGATTTGATTTAGACGTGTCATGAATGTAAATTTTTTGGATGCATGTGTATCAGGCATCATGCTCTTCGGGAAGGTCGGGGGATTTTTAGCACAATAGCAATAGGTTACTATTAGGGTTGTACACTGTAACAGCCCACGCCCACACTGTATGATATTGTTCGCTCTGGGCACAGCCCGCACGGTTTTATTCTTGGGGAACTCCCCAAAAGGCCTCATACAGTATAAGATAACAACTTTACGAATAAACACCACAACTTCAGACGACACTTCTGATGTGGGACAAAGCTTCACCTTTCACTGTGTGCACAGTAGCCTGCCAGCCACACAGTAGCCTGCCAGCCATCTTTGGACCCGCCCACATGTGTGCCCGCCCACGTATGCCCGCCCATATGTGACCACAGTGACGGGGTGTCACATACACAAACCGAGTTAGCTCGATTAGCTTGCTCGACTCGACTTGAAAAGGTTGGATTGGACTTGGTTTGAAACTAAGTTCGAGCCAAGTCGAGCTGATTTTTTTGAGCTTGAAAAAATTTCGAACCAAGTTTAAACTTGACTTGACTCGGATCGAACCTAACTGGAATCAAACTCAAATCAAACCAATTCAGTGACTCGATTACTTTGATATTGATGTCGCTCACCATGTGTTTGATGAAATGACTCAACGAAGTGTGGCCGGTGGCAAAGAAGGTATGTATATGAAACAAGTACTCCTTTTCTTCTTTTTTTTTTTTTCTTGATTTTTATGTTGCTTATTTGATGAAATACATATATAACCACTGCTGCTATTTTATATAAAGTGAGATTTTGAAGGTGTAGTCCATGTATTTGTGAAAATATTGCATAGCCGAACTCAGCTCGAACTAGCCCGAGTTGTTGACCAAACCGAGCCGAGCTGTCTAGTCAAGCTCGAGGACCGAGCCGAGCAGAATTCGAGTTGGGGTCAGCAAGTGGCCGAGCCAAGTCGAGCTGTGCCCAACTTGACTCGGTTTAACTCGTGTACACCTCTAGTTACAATGTAATTAAGAGTTTAAGTTCTCCTCTCTAAAATATTTTTTAAAGCTCTAAGTGCATTTTAATTTTTTACTTTTTCAAACGACGAAAATGTCACTCTACCATTTGTCCCCTTATACAACACTAGCTTATCTTGAAAGTCGAAAGGAAAGTGTGGGCCCACCTTTTAACCGATCTGATACATTCATTTTAATTGGACATCCATTAACTTATGCTAAGGTCTTTTTTTAAAAATAAAAATCGAAGCTATCGCTGGCCTACAACTATATTAGCATTGTGCATTAATTTCGAATTATTTTCTCCAGTATGATTAATCTGTGATAAGTTTTGCCCTTAAACTTTGGTCGATGGTATGAAATTAAAACCCATCTCATGTAGATGGGTTGGATTTCGTACAAGACAATCTAGTGGGCCCCCACATATGGTCCTATGTGGGTTCAAAAGATGGGGCCCTCGCATGGTAAAGCCTTTTGGCTTTTTCTGTTTTTTTTTTTTTTTTCATAGGAGGGAACCACATAACAAGTTGAAGCCTCTTCAACGGTTGGTAGTTGTATAGATAGACATTACACTCTCCGGCGTTGATGAAAAACTCCCATCAACCTTTGGCGAAGCTTTGATGAAGTTATGGTCACAAAAAAGGAAAAAAATTTAAAGTTTTTCAGCCACAATCTTTGACATACAAGCTATGATAGTCAAAGGTAGATTCTTGTGTGTGTTGCGTTTGTTTCTAGTGGCGGATATCAATGGTGGGAGTTTGCGAATGGGAGAAGGGTGTGGTGGTTCCCTTTGTAGATTTTTTAAAGTTAGGTATGAATGGCGAGATTTTGTGAAAAGGAGAAGGGTATGGAAGAATGTTGTAATAATGGATGAATTTTTGTAATTGAAGAACGTTGTAATGAATAAATTTTGTAATTGAAGAATATTGTAATGGATAAATGTGATGAATGTTGAAATGAATGATGTTGTAATGGGTGATTATTGTTGTGGATGAATGTTGCAATGAAAGAATGTTGAGATAGAAGAATATTGTAATTGATGAATGCTGTATTGTGGATTGCTGAGACACATTGTGGATCACAGATCTGACAAAAACTGTCATAACTCCCTTGTTATATGTTTGATTTGAGTGATCTTATACTCGTTGAAAAGATAATTTGATGAAATCTTAAATGGCTTTGGAATAATCTCATATGGACATAATTTGATTGCCGAAAATGGGTCTAAAGTTCATCAAGGACTATGAATCGCCGATACGCATTGTAGATCATTGATCCGACAAAAATGGTCATAATTCCCTTGTTATAGGTCCAATTTCGGTGATCTTATACTCGTTGGAAAAATCAATTAATGAAATTTCAAATGGATTTGGAATTATCTCATTTGAACAACATTCGATAGCTCAAAAATAAGCCCAAAGTTTGACATTTACTGTACATCATAAATACTCATTGCAGATTATCAATTTAACAAAAGCGATTATAACTCTCTCATTTTAGGTTCGATTTGTGTGATTTTATACTTGTTGGAAAAATAACTTGATAAAAATTTAAATGGATTTAGAATAATCCCATTTAGATACCATTTGGTTGCCCAAATATAGGTTATTTTTATGGGATTGACCATCCATGGTGTGTATCGACGATTCATATTGAATGTCTAACTTTAGGTTTTTAAATGGTTTCCAATGAGATTATTCTAAAATCATTTGAAATTTTATGAAAATATCTTCATAACGAATATAAGATAACCCAAATCAGACCTGTAACGAGGGAGTTATGATCATTTTCATTGAATCGACGATTCATAGTGAATGTCAAAATTTATGTATACTTTTGAGCTATCAAATGGTATCCAAATGATATGATTCTAAATCCATTTAAAAGGTTGTCAATTTATCTTTCCAACAAGTATAAGATCACCTAAATTGAACCTATAATGAGGGAGTTATGACTATTTTTGTTGGATCGGCGATCCATAGTCCTTGATAAATTTAGGCTCACTTTTGGACAATCAAATGGTGTCCAAATGACATGATTCCAAAATTATTTGAAAGTCATCAAGTTATCTTTCTAATAAGTATAAGATCACCTAAATTGGACCTGTAATGAGGGAGTTATGATTGTTTTCATCGGATCGATGATCCATAGTGTGTATCGACGATCGATAGTGAATATTGGCTATCTATAATGAATATCAGCGATGCATAGTTAATATTTATGATCCACAGTTAATATTAGTAATCCACAATGAATATTAGCAATCCACAGTTAATGTTGGCAATCCACAGTGAATACTGGCGATCCACAGTGAATATTAGTGATTCACCATATAACATTCATCCATGATAATATTATTCCATCTTAACATTCATCCATTTCAACATTTTTCCACTAGAATATTCATCAATTACAACATTTGTCTATTTCAAAATTCATCCATTATACACATTTTTTCATCACAAAATTCATCACTTTCACAAATTCCCATCATTCATACGAAAAAAATATATAAAGGGAACCACCACAACCTCTTCCATTTCATAAATTCTCACCATCAATACCCATTAAAAAAAAAAAAAAACAAAAGTTACTTTTATCCTAACCTGAACCTATATTTGGCTGTCATATCTTCTACGTCGGAGAGTGTGCATGGTCAAAAATCTTTAAAAAAAAAAAAAAAAAAAAACTTAGAAACTCGCCAGAATGAAGAAAATGACGCTGAAAACTCATCGGAGTAGGTCCCATGGATGTGGCAATGGTTCTAATGGCCAAATGGTCCACTCCCGTGAAAAAAAAAAAAAAATTGAAGAAGAAAAAAAAATATCAAATGGCCTTTCTGCGTCAAACTCTCTTTTGAACTCATCCCACACCTTATGTGAGGTCTACTGGCTTGTCTTGAAGCAAATCCAATTAATGCGCATGAAATGAGTTTTAATTTCGTGTCATCAGTCCAAGTTTTAGGGCAAAACTCATCACAGATACACCACATTGGAAGAAATAATTATGAATTAATGTACAATACTAATGCAATTGTGAGACACAGAAAGCTCCTTTTTTTTTTTTTAAGACCTTAGCATCAGTTTACAATTCTCCTCTTAAAATGAACGGATTAGTTTGACCCATGCATGGACCTAGTTATTGATTTAATAAAGCCTAGTCATTGATTTAATAAGGCCCAGGCCATCCTTTTAAAAAAACAAGTTACCGCGTTACTACGAGAGAACCTGTGATAAATTGGCATCTCAGTCATTTGTAAAAGCAGAAAGTTCTCTTGGGCCTAAAAAATCCCTCAGCCTGCGAGGACCCTGGCCTGAGGCCGCGTGCAAGCTGCTGGGCCAAAATACCGAGCTGGGTTCTATTTATCAAGTATAACATAGGTGGACCACGAATATAGACCGTTGACCTTGTTTTTATAATTATCCAATTTTCCCAAGCTCAGCTGGTAAGTAGGCTGGCCTGAATTTTGGAATAGGGCATGTCCTCTGCAGTACTCACCTGATGAGTGGCTTGGATTGCCAGATTCTATACACGTGTGTCACGTGAGCTCGTGTGCCGTGGGTGAAACCGTCAAGTCTCATAAGAGCAAGTTCCCTCTCAAGGCCTAATAAATGGGCTACTCTTCCCCCTGGCAGCTGCCAGCTAGCCCAGCCCGTTCCCGTTTTGGGCCTCAAAATCAAGCCCAGGCCCATCCAACTTGGGTATCCCAGATCCACACCATTCATCAGATGGGCCCCACTTGGTTTATGTCCCTTGTAAAAACCAGACCATTCGGACAAGTCGAATGTGGGATATTGGTCAATTGCTCTTAGCATTTTTTTTCTCTTTTACACGTGTGGCACTCTCCCCATGATGGACGGCCTGATCTCGCTGGCATGGCGAATGTAGCACCTGTTGGGACGTTCATCCATCACTGTAGTACCATTGCACTTCTTCTTCTACCGTCCATTCTCAGGTCGCCAATTGAATGGTTGGGATTGGTCTCACAGTTACAGCTTTTGGAACTATCTTATCTCGAGACAGGCCCAGTTAATGAACAGTTCTGATCATGCAGATGCCACGTGAGCAGGCCCAATCACAGAAGGTAGCTAAGCGGTGGACATTGCATCCGTACAGCAGGGTCCATTTAATGAATAGTTCTGATCATCCTGATGCCCTGTTAGTCGGCCTAGGCCATCTTCATGATCAAGACCACTAGTTTTCTTTCTCTCAAGCAACCCAAGTAACCCCAATAAAAGAAGGCCGTTTGATTGCTAGTGGCCCACTTAAGGAAGGTTGTGATTTATCATGAAAGCTTTAGTTACAGTGTATCTCATTACCTTTGATCAACACCTTAATAAGTCATGAGATTGTGGGGCCCACACTAGCTGAGTGTGGGGCCCACTGTGGTGTTTTGCATGGACATAGCCCCATCAATCGGCAATTACCCGCCGTGAAAATATTATTCTCCGAAAATTAGTCCTATCCAAACATTAGATGGGCTACCATGTGAATTTGAAGGTTTCAGGGCAGATGTTAATTGCTTTCTATGGTGCGGCCCACCTACTAATTAGATTAGCCCAATTTTTGTGGCATCCCATTTTTATAGAAGGGCGGGCTTACTAGATTGAGTTGAATGTCACACATGCACTAAGCCATTGATCGTAATCCGAAGTCATTTTACCCGTAGAATCAAATGGATGATTAGATCTCTCTGCTCCTCTAATGGTTAGGTAAATTATTGGACATGCATAGGACATTTTCGACTAGGCCGTCAAATCATGTGGGCCCACCCATCCAGGCCGTCTTTCAAGAAGGTCGTTAGCTCCTTACTGCCCAACCTAAGAAAGGTTGAAAGCTTCAGTTGCAAGAAAATAGTAGGTGAGAAAATTGTCCAACTAGCTGAGTGTGGGGCTCACTGTGGTGTTTGCATGGAACTAGCCCCATCAAGCAAAGGTCGCCCCGCCGTGAAAATATTATTCTCCGAAAATTAGTCCTATCCAAACATTAGATGGGCCATCATATGAATTTGAAGGTTTCAGGGCTGATGTTAATTACTTTCTACTGTGTGGCCCACCTGTTAATTAGACCAACCCAATTATTGTGGCATCTCATTTTATAGAAGGGCAAGCTTTCTAGATTGAGTTGAATGTCACACATGCACTAAGCCATTGATCGTAATCTGAAATCATTTTAATCGTAGAATCAAATGAATGATTAGATCTCTCTACTCTTCTAATGGTTAGGTAAATTATTGGACATGCATAGGACATTTTCGACTATTGAATAGACCATCAAATCATATGGGCCCACCCATCCAGGCTGTCTTTCAAGAAGGTCGTTAGCTTACTGCCCAACCTAAGAAAAGTTGTGATTAATTATGAAAGCTTCACTTACAGTGCATCTCATCACCTTCGATGATCAACACCTTGATAAGTTACGAGATTGTGTGATCCATGATTAGTAGGTGAGAAATTGTCCAACTAGCTGAGTGTGGGGCTCGCTGTGGTGTTTGCATGGAAATAACCCCGTCAAGCAACGGTCACCCCGCCGTGAAAATATTATTCTCTGAAAATTAGTCCAATCCAAACGTTAGATGGGCCATCATATGAATTTGAAGGTTTCAGGGCTGATGTTAATTACTTTCTACTGTGTGGCCCGCCCGTTAATTAGACCAACCTAATTTTTGTGGCATCTCATTTTATAGAAGGGCGAGCTTTCTAGATTGAGTTGACTGTCACACATGCACTAAGCCATTGGTCGTGGTCCGAAGTCATTTTAACTGTAGAATCAAATGGATGATTAGATCTCTCTGCTCCTCTAATGGTTAGGTAAATTATTAGACATGCATAGGACATTTTTTGACTATTGAATAGGCCATCAAATCATGTGGGCCCACCCATCCAGGCCGTCTTTCAAGAAGGTCGTTAGCTCGTTACTGCCCAACCTAAGAAAGGTCGTGATTTATTATGAAAGCTTTAGTTACATGGAAATAGTAGGTGAGAAAATTATCCGACTAGCTGAGTGTGGGGCCCACCGTGGTGTTTGCATGGAAATAGCCAAAGGTCACCTTGCCGTGAAAATATTATTCTCCGAAGATTAGTCCTATCTAAACATTAGATGGGCCATCATATGAATTTGAAGGTTTCAGGACATATGTTAATTACTTTCTACTGTGTGGCCCACCTACTAATTAGACCAATCCAATTTTTGTGGCATCTCATTTTATAGAAGGGCGAGCTTCCTAGATTGAGTTGAATGTCACACATGCACTAAGCCATTGATCGTAATCCGAAGTCATTTTAACCGTAGAATCAAATAGGTGATTAGATCTCTCTATTTCTATAATGGTTAGGTAAATTATCAGACGTGCAGCGTGCATTTTCAACTTCTATGAAGATCTCATATCATATAGACCGTCAAATCCTGCAGCCCCACCCATCTAGGCCATCTTTCGCGAAGGTGGTTCGCTTGTTACTGCCCAACCTAAGAAAAGTTGTGATTTATTATGAAAGATTCAGTTAGCATTTGATCAACTTTGATCAACACCTTAATAAGTCATGAGATTGTGTGATCCATGATTGGTAAGTGAGAAAATTGTCCAACCTGGCTGAGTATGGGGCCCACTGTGGTGTTTGAATGGAAATAGCCCTGTCAAGCAGCGGTCACCCTGCCGGTGAAAATATTATTCTCTGAAGATTAATCCTATCCAAACATTAGATGGGCCATCATGTGAATTTAGAGGGTAGATGTTAATTGTTTTCTATGGTGTGGCCCACCTGCTGATTAGACCAGCCTGATTTTTAGGGCATCCTATTTTTATAGAAGCTCCCCCAGGCAGCAAGGTACATGCTTTTTTCATATCTATCATGTCATGTGACCCAAAGCTACTTGGTTTAGGGTTTAGGGTTTTAATTGTCCATTGCAGAAAGGTTTCAAGCTCGAATTTTGGACCGTAGGTGCTGGACCTATTCTAAATTTGACATTTGCTTAGCCTTTGTTGATTGCTCTACTTGAAGACAGGCACTTGACTAACCTAACCAATGATCGTACCGCTATGATGAGATGGGATGTGGATGGAACTATCCCACCTAAACCTAGCTAGAGACGGCCCTGTCAGGGCTCTGAGTTTTATTGCGGTCCATCTAATTTGCGAGATAATTTTAGCACATGAGATAAAAAATGAGGCAGATCCAAAACTCAAGTAAACCACACCACAGGAACCAATGGAGATTAAAACCCTACTGTTGAAAACTACTTAGGGCCACAGAAGTTTTGGATCAAGCTGATATTTATTCTTGTCCCTTGGTGACCTTATGAACAGGTTGTATAGTAAATAAAAAGTCCGACAAGTCCTACCAAGATTTCAACCAATGGGAGTTCAATCCTACTGC
The DNA here is from genome assembly GCA_021015155.1 of Magnolia officinalis. NCBI lineage: Eukaryota > Viridiplantae > Streptophyta > Magnoliopsida > Magnoliales > Magnoliaceae > Magnolia > Magnolia officinalis. The sequence continues at coordinate 64,944,735 of JAJHSJ010000010.1, forward strand.
TTCCTATGGCCTACTTGAGCCTTCGATTTGCCTCCTTTTTTGGACGCATGCCCTAAAATAAAATAGATGAATGCATAATAACATATAGATATCATGATGGGCCCCACGGGCCCCTTGTCTGTCTCTAGCTAGTCATAGGTCTCAGTGGTGGTAGTACCCAATTCGCGACGGCTAAGATGGCCATTGATTAAAATCATGTCATGTCAAATATAATTCCTATAACCTAAGTTTAATATTTCTTAAAAAATAAAAGAGCTACAAGCATTTTTCTTCTAATTAGTTTTATAAGTTTTCAACCATGAGATTTGAAAAGATGTATGAAGAGATTTTCATTATGAGTCAAGATGTATCAGCCATATTTAAAGATGCAAATCTTCAATTGAGATTATTTTTGTTATTTTAAAAAGCTTAGCATTGATTTTCTCTAACATTTTTATCATTTTAAAGGGTTGTGTACCCATTTTCTCTCTCCATGATTCTACGGACGCTTAGAACTACGCCATGGTGTTAGCATCTGGTGCTAACCTGGCGTAGGCACCTACTACTACTACTTGAGTGGCACTCAAGTGCAACTTACATAAGATCTAATACATTCATAAGGTAAATGCCTCATCTTCACCCTATAACCTAAGAATCATATATATATATATATATATATATATATATATATATATATAATATATATATATATATATATCCACATCATGTGAAACAATTACGATGGGATGTCTGCCATTAGTTTTGTGTAAGGTGCATGGTGATGTTTGTATATCATCTAATGTGCCTCATAAGGATGAAAACGTTACTCAAAAATCTGAGTATTCCAAAACTCCGGAGATATTTTGTAAATTTAAATTGGGTGGCCCACCTGAATGTTAAATCAGCGGGATTTTCAGGAGATTTTTTGGGAACAAGGACAAACAAGGGGTGGCGTACCTGGTGGATGAAGTGAATTTCATGCATGTTAAATCATTTCTTTACCAGAAAAAGTTATCCTCCATATGTACCTTGGGAGGTAAGCCAGTGTAGCCTACTTTCCAATTTCTTGTTTGAGAGAGAGAGATATATGTATTGTACCGTTTTTAAAAATCATTTTGGGAAGAACCAATTAAGGAAGGAGATGTGTCATTGCACGAGAAGTATAAACCACATTTAAGATGTTTAAGATATTTGGGGATATTTCAAATGCATGTTGTATAATTATAGGTGGCACCAATAAGAGTGCTACACGTCATTAATAGACAGAGCTAGACTGAGAGGCTCAAATGAAGGACATGGTCAAGAGAAAATTAGTGATGCTGAGGTGGTTACCGGGACAGGTGTTCAAGAAGAAACTGGAAGGCCGAAGTGATGCCGAAGTGATTGCTATCGAATGAACGTGAGGAAGAAGCATCTAAATGATTGTCGCAGGGAGATCTATACATAGCAGAAGATTTCAACAAGTATCTCGTACCAACCCAATCAAACAAACAAATTATATCATTCAATTATCCTTTATGTTCCTTAGCATAATCAACCTTTTACGTTTCTTAGCGTAACCAAGTAGCCTAATCTTACATTAGGAGTGGTGGTAATCTGATAGCTTTAATCCAAGTCTACGCTCATACACTGGACGATTTTCATTGCAAGACAAGTGGTTCTTCTCTCAGAAAGGTGCTTTTGCAGTTACTCCCTGCAGTTGATTGTAAGTGTTCCATTTTTGTTTGCATTTGTGCTTGAAAGTCTTTTCGTATGGATGGCAAGGTGCAACCCATTCTCAGAGGACGAACCCTACATTTCAATAATCGCCCGATCGTTTTAAACAACATCTTACAAGTGGCTGAATAGTTGACCAATATTCTCATATCTCGGTCATATATTGTCAGTTCTGATGTATCTACCTATCTTGGCGCTTGGGGTCAAAGTTGTTCGGTTGGAATTGAGCTGCACAATTAGTTCTGGCACACCCACAAATATTACACGTGATTGAATTCTGTATCCGAGGGACAACATTTTTTTAGCATGCACAGTGGGACACCTGATTTGGTATAACATACCGGTGTGACATAAGCGTGATTACTTTAATTTCGAAAATATGAGCCCAAGTGTTACTCGAAGCTCCTCTGGGGCTAATGATCCCGCAACACCTTTTGCATTCCCTCTATCCAAGAAAATGATTGTGCAACTAGCACCTAAACGACTAGGGTCACCATTAAACCCAATGCATAATCCTCTAAACTAGGATCGAGCATCCATGTCTTAGAGCGACCCTTTTAAGACGATATCAGTTGGGCTGCACAATATGCATTTAGGATTTATCCAACATATTGTAGGGCAAGGGATGGCTCAAGCCAAGCAAGCATGAGCTTAAGCAGAGCAATCACGAATTCAGGAATAATCCTTCAATAGGTAGATGGCCAGTAAGAGTGAAAACTTGAACTGAATGGCGTCTATCCTTGCTGAAAGGGCATCTATTGCACCTCAATAGAACATTGAGGGTAATTCTGTGAGGAACTTGATGCCAATATTGCCAGTACCCCCTATCAAGGAATGCACATCCTGCCCCAACACAGGGTATATGGACTATGTTTCCGCCCATAAATTCAGGTGACTTGAGCAGGAAGCCAAAAACTTCATTCATAAAGTTCAAAATATATAAATGCCTGGGGGCAGCCTCTCCCTAGAAAGCCGTTGTACCACGGGGCACAATACCTAGAAGGTTCAGATCCACCATCGGTGGTTGAACCTCCACGTATGGATCATAACTAGGTTATGCAACTGGTTCAAGAAGTGGTAGGCCAAGTTCTCAGCCGCACTACTACCTAGGTATATCACAAACCTTATCTTAAATAGATCGACCAACAATATTCGTTATCTAAGAACTATGGACCGGACTTGACACTTTTCACTAGCGACATTAGTCAATCGACCATAGAACATATAAGTCGATTTACCATGCAATGTGGTGAATTAGTCAATAATGATTATCATAAATTACAACTGCTTGATCATTCCTTAACAGTAGTGGCTTTTACTTGGTATTATAATTTGTTGTCAAATTTCATCTAAACATGGTAAGAGATAGAAAAGAAATTCCATGCCCAATTCTTCTACAAGGACAGAGAGATTTTTATGGAAGATCTTGCACGATTCTAGCAGTTGCCTGGTGAATCGATCGAAAACTATATCACCTGGTTTAAGAGAGCAAAACGCTGATGTAATGTAGTTACAACTGAGGCTGAGTTTATGCAACTCGCCTAGGATGGTTTGGAATACAAGCTTCGTAAAAAGTTTATTGGGATGGAGTTTATAGATTTATATGAATTGACAAGGAAAGTATCTTGTAATGTCCCAGAAAAATCCGTACAAAGACCTGAGTACAACCTCGGGCGGAACCACCTAAGGACCACACCCAGTTATATAATTTAGACGAGATTTAATTTAAATATTAAGCATTCGGTGGGTTAAGTTTGGGCCACCGTTTTCACAAATAGGAAGGGCTAGAATCGTGAGTACCACTGGCCCAACGCTCTTTGAAGACCCAGGAGAAATCCCGTGGGCCTGTCCCTCTCGGGAGTACACTGAAACTCCGTAAGGGACCTAGACCGCACGTCGGGGGTTTGCTGACCCTGAAAATGTAGGACAATGTTGGTCCTACTGGGCTCGACGACCATCGCGGGAACCAAGCCCAGATAGTATCTAGAAACACCTAACTTGAGCCTTGAGTTAAGTGCATGAGAAACACAAATACCCTAAGAAAATGTACTGAAACTTAAGTGAATTGGGTCGTCCACTCTTACGTTAAGTTGAGGATTTCGGACCGTTAGTTCATGACCAAACTTCACACATAAATAAAGAAAATTTTTCTGCACGCATCCATACAACCGTGGTCCCGATTGAACCTGTATAACCGTTGATTTGACATAGGCATCCCACGGCTGATCTGTTTATCCAATCGCACCGAAACTGGGTACTAGAATCGATCCATGAATAGAGAGCCTACCCACGGTGTAACGCCCCGAAAAATCGGGGGTCGTGTATAGACTCGACTCCCGAGTTCCCGAGTGTCACTTATCATGCATTTATGGTTTTTATGATTAGTCAAATTAACTGCGCAATTTGGAATTACCTGAGGCACGAAGCATAATCACACCAGTCTACTGAAATGAAGGATATCTCACATATATACAGGTCCAAAAATAATAAAGGGTCGCCCAAGGCGTTGCCCAACAGAACAAAAAAAAGAAGGCTATGTCCAAAAAAAATAAAGCTGAGCCCGTAGCTCAGCAAATGCAAATCCAGTCCGATCAAGCCGATGGAGAGCCGCCCATCAGCTGCAAGTAGGAGAGCCCGTCCTCCTCGTCCAAGTTCGCCTCGCCAGGCCCTCCTGCCCTGAGTCACCTGTATCTATGAATGGGTCTGGTTGGTGTTTTAAAACACCGTCCCAGAGTGGGAGTGAGTGATCAACTCAGTGTGAACTATTGGTCTCAAGTTACAACAGGCATCAATTGTAATATGAACTTAATGAAAAGCAGACAATCATCAACACCTAATAACTCTTATTTAAAATGCATGCATGTGGGATGATATGATGCATGCCCTCGCCACAACACTCCCTCAAGCGACTACGTCTACGATCGCAAATGTCATCACTCCCTCAATGCGACCTCGACTTCCGAGTCGCCATCCTAACTAATGCGTGAAATGCGATCATGTTAGCCAAGTTGTTAGTTAAAGTCCATTCATCCAGCAGATTGGGGATTCTGGATCACCCTACATGTCACTGCCCTAATCTGGTTGCGAGGGCAAGGCCCCAACAACGTGTGAGGCCGAGTCCTCGCGGTCCGTGATCCCGTCGGGGTCCTCATTCCCGACTCCAAGCACATGAGGAGTGCCGATAGGGAAGGGATCGCTCGCGGTCACTACGGGGAGGCGCGGTACCCCAGCGTAGGCCGACAGCTCGGACACAGTGTCCCATTCCACCATGCCCGGCTCACGAGACTGTGGACCAATTGAAGTCTAATTTTTCAGTGGGCCACAAAGGTTATAGGGTGCATCAGGTTCCATACATATGTGGGCGAACATGGTTAACAAACAGGGTGATCAGGTAGTAGGCTAGTCCACACAGATCAGGCAAGCGTGAGACGGATGACCTCGGGCACAAGGGACCCATGTAGTCGAACTACAGCCACCCGAACACTCCCGCCCAATCCACAGTCAGCCTTAGCGCTTAGCGTGTCCTACCGACGGGACTACACTCTCTTGTTAGGTTCCTGACCACCCCAAGAGAGTGAAAAGAGACCTACAACATGCCCACTACTCATATTATCAGCTAGTACATCCATGTCATAATTCCATGCATCCTAACCATACAAAACAATACCCTTAACAAGCAATCAAGTATCATCATATGATTTAAGTGCATGTGAGTGTATGTGTGTTGTGTGAGGAAGTTAAACACTTCCTCCATCTTGAGGGATCATGAAAATCGGTAAATAATCACACACACAATAATCACTTCATATGATGGAATTGAAATCAACAACAACAAGCATGTAATCAAACGACATAATATCATGTGAAGGCACAATATATATCCTATTTAAGAATTTAAAAACATGCAAACTCTAACAAATCCAATCAACATGAAAAATCCCTAGGGGTCCTCCTATAGAATTCCAAATATGACATCCAAGCACTCGAAATCATTAAATCCACACTAAAATTGGTGCTAGGCCACCTAAGAGCAATAGTCCGCACCTAGGATCGTTGGAGGTTTGGGAAAAATGTCATAGGAAAGAGGGCTTTGCGGTAGATCGGCCGGAATCCCTAAAACAACTTCACATGTTAGATTTACAAGCAAAACCCCTCTCCTTACAAGGGTTTTCAAATAAAAAGAGGGTTGGATCTTACCTAAACGATCCACGAGATGAAGAGGGCGATTTTCGGATGGGTTTCCCCTTGGAGAAGGTGTAGGGAGAGGAGAGATTAATTCCCTTGGGCCCCACCTTGATTGAGAGTCCACCTTGCTCTTCTCTCCTCACTCTTTCTTCTCATTTCTCCTCTTTCTCTTCTCCCTTTTCTCTCTTTTCTCTCCTAGGGCAAATTCGTATGGGGGAGAGGGGTGCCCAAAAGAAACCTCTTTTTATAATTCCAAATTTGGTGCAAATGGCCCCAAGCTTCCATAATTTCCTAAAATAGACAACTAGGACTCCCTATTGGTGTTGGGGCGGCCCTAACACCCCTCTAACCACCAAATTTGGTGTGTAGGTACCCTATGGCTTGACTAGGGTCCATGCAAAAATTTAGGGCGAACGGATGAACGGATATATGATCTGAGCAAGCGTTTCCGACCTTTAAGTGGCCCTTTGGGGGCCATTCAGATTGATGAGGTATTTTTGGTGGCCCTCTGGCCATGAAATTTATAGGGTAGGTGATCTATGGCCCGATGAAGGGCCATGCAAAATTTGGGAGCGATCAGATATGGGGTTTGATCGCACGGGTCCGATTTACGATCAACGGTCATCGTGCCACGATCGAGGCCCAGATTTGGTGGACAGGCGTTGAAAAATAAATTAAACCTTCACCGTAAATTTAGAAGAAATCCGACGGCTGGAAGGCCCGGAGTCTCAGTTTCTTTTGTCAGTGCCAGATTTTAATCTGGCATTGGGGGGCGCATTGGCAAGCGCCAGATGGTACTTCTGGTTGTCCACTGGGTCCGCAGTCCGCGATGGACTACAAGCCCAGTGAGATCTATGATTTTCTAAAGTTTTAGATTTTTCTGACCCTCCTCGGTTGTTGGGTGGCCCACACGGGCCATCTTTAAGTGTAAACAGTCATCTGGCTTGACGGCCCGTACTTGTCCCATCATAACTAGACTGGTCCACCCCAGTATGAACTAACATTGAGTGCTAATGGTCATTAAGTGATATTATAAGTTAACAAAAAAATAAATAAATTTCAAGGATTTTTGAAAATCCAAAACAGTGAAAATCCGGGATGTTACAATCTACCCCCCTTAAAAACAATTTCGTCCCCGAAATTGCCTAAGAGTAATAAATAAATATATTATCATTTTGTTTGCCTAAGTTTTATTGATTTCAGGTTTATATGCGTGGTAGGGTGCATACTAATTATACTAGCCTTGCTTATTATATTGTACCCCCCTTAAAAATTTTCACCCTTGAGGTTCGAAAACAATGTCAAAATCATGATTATCGTACTAAGTGTTTGCTGATAAAGTTTACCTAAGGGTGGTGTATTCTACTCTTTATGATCAAGCTAATACGGAAAAAATAACGGTTGTGGTAGGCTCAAATCTGATACGTCGATTGTCCGCCTGACCAGGGCAGACAACACATTGTATCCCTTCTGAATCCTGATGGATCCTGGTCTTCTGCTCGGTCAAAGCAGTGAGTCCATTGGTAGTCGCTCAGGATTGAGAATTGGGTCAAGCCGCGAATACATCGCAAGTGTATGGTCCCGTGATTCCGTAGTCCGATCAATCTTAACATTTGGAAGACATCAAAATTCATTAACAATTTGAGCTTCACATTCATAATATTTTAGTGGGTGGTGAGTTTTCCGCAATGCCTATGATCAAACGACTGTCCTAGAAAGGTTTCCAGGAACTTAAGGTTCTTCTCGACAATACCATTTTGATCCTATGGTTAGTGAGTTATGGGAAAATCACGCCTTGGTTTCATAAGTTTTAACAAGGAAGGAAGAATCGAAAGTTTTAAGGTATTCTGGTGGTTTAGAGTGCTAATAACGCTAATATGGACGCAATAAGACAATTATTCATACAAGCATTCACAAGATGACAAGAAAATTTCAAAACAATTCATACATTCACATCAATTTCAAAATGCTGTTAGTACGGCCAGTTACATGTTACAGCATGGATTTCAAGCATTACTAGATAGGCTAGACATAACAGAAATACAAGTTAATTAAGCAAAGGTCCTAACCATCCTTCAGTACATGCATTAGACTTAACCGCATTAACAAACTACTAGTCGTTAGTAAGGTCATGGGGCTACTCGTCTGAGTCGGACGAAAGTGGGGGCGCTTCCTCCCATAAGGGAAAGAATCGTCGGAATGGTGAAAAATGAGATGACGGTCGCTAGGAACGACATTTCCCTCGGCTAGGAAGGATTTGGGTGTGAGGAATGTGGGTGGATTGTTGGAGGAATGGTCTTAGGGATGACTTTTAGAATGAGAGTTGAGAAATGGAAATGAGTTTTGGGTGTGAATGAATTTGAGAAGGGTTTGGAAAATGAAATTTGGGAATGGGTTTGAGATGAGGTGGTGCAAGATGAAATGAAAGGTGAGTTGAGGATATGAGGTTTGAGTAGAGATTGGGATTTGAGATGGGTTTTGGGAAATGGGGATGGAATGGTTTTGGGAGTTTGTTTTAGGAATGGGCTTTGAAAGTGATATTGGAATGGTGTTTGGGAAAATGAAGTTGAGGATGGTCTTGAGGTAGGTTGTGGGAAGTGAACTTTGGAAATGGGGAGAAGAGAGTGAAAGGAGTGGGATTTTGGTGAATGGGTCTAGAAGGAAAATGGGGTGATGAGAGGAATTTGGGAAATGAGTTTGAGAGTGAATAGGTGTGAATAAACAAAAGAAATGGGTTTTGAAAAAGAGAAGAAGATGGCTTGGAGGATTTGGTTTTAGAAATGAGTATGGGTTAGGCTTGGTGGATCTTGGAAATGAAGTTTGGAGATGGGTTGGGAGAATCGAGAGTAGTGGAAGGAGAGGAAAGGAAAGAATGAAGCAGGGAGATAAGAGGATGTGAAGAAGAAGAAGAAGATGGGTTAGGGAAGATTTAGGGTGAGAGAGTGAGAGAGGATGGAAATATGTGTTGGGGTTTTGGAGAGGGTTTAGAAGAGATGGAATGTAGTGGAAATAGAGGGAATGGGTTTTAAGCATCCCTAAATAGTAAGAAAGGTGGGCCCCACACGTGTATGTGTTGCAAAGGGGGAGGACCAAGTTTTATTTTTATTTATTTATTTATTTATTTTTTGGGTCCGTTTCATTCACTTTTAGTAAATTGATTATTTTTAAAATTTTTATGATGATTTATCATCAAGTTTCAAGTCATCCCACCAAATTTCATATCATTTGGAGTTGTAGATAAATTATTAAAATTCTAGAAGTAACCATTGTCTGAAACTGATAATTTTTAGACAGATGAAAGAATATCTTAATTTTTGACTATATAATAATTTTTATTTTATTTTTTTCTTATTTTTATATAAAACTAGACTCATTAAGCTTCAATCTGGATTTTGAATCACCTAAATCGGAGTTGTAACGAATGAGATATGGATTTTTGAAGTTGACCAAAATTTCAGGAATTTCGGAGGGGGGGGGGGCAACGCGTGGCGGGCGGGGTCCCGCGGACGTTCTGGAGCACCGGGGGGGGGCCACGCGTGGCGGCGGGGTCCCGCGTGCGGTCTGGAGCACCAGGCGGGGGTCCCGGGCGGGGTCAGGGCGCTTGGGCGGGGTGGCAGGCGGGGGTCCGGGCGGGGTCCCGCGTGGCTGTGTTTTCTGGGCGGGGTCACCTTGCGATGGGCATATCTCGCAAATCGGAATGAGTTATTCGAAGTGCCACATATGAATTTGGGGTAGGAGAAGCTGATCTATGCAATGGACATAGTTATTTTTCAAGATTCCTCCAACACGTGGTCAAAAATCTGATTTTTCTACATTTTCACTAATTTTGGTAAAATTTCATTCGCCCCATGTATCATTAACCCTGAATGGATCGAAACTATCAAATTTAGCCCGGTATTATCTCCTTGCATGCAAATGTTGGCTTCAACCTCCAAATACTTCGATTTCCAGCACGTTTCTATCGATGGGTTGAGGTCCTGTACAGCTCCCGGACCCATTACCTAGCGTAGTTGTTTTCCTTCGTTACCCGATCCTAATTCCTAGTAAGTCTTACCGTTCATCTAAGATTGCCGGAATGAGTGTGGGATGAGATTCAAAATTAACTTCCTAGGCTTTACTAGATGACCCTGGGGTTGAGAGGTGTGATGTGGGATTTCCACATCCCTTGATGATGAACCTTCCAAGTATAATTTGGAAGGAAACCCAAAATTTACCTTTAGTTGGATACATTCCAACAGGGCATCATGGAACATGGGATGCGCTCATCCCATGGACAATACGTTACACCTACATTCATCGTTACTCTAACGTTCATTTTGCCCTAATCCCACCTATTTCAGTTGGCCCCATAGGTCCTAGGAATTTGGTGGACTAACTAGCTAAATCCCCTAGTCAATCGAATCGAATCTTGCCGTCAGGTTAAGACCCTCGGATCCCCTTCTCTCGCTACATATTCCTAACTCCTTGCAAGTCCTACCTTCCGTCTAAAATTGTTGGTTTAGGGTCTGGGATGGTTTCTAGCGTTCTAAGTCCCTGTTGCATTTTCTAATACGTATCCTTTCAAGTCAGCGGACGCGTTAGTGAGTTCATGGCCCATGGCCCAAGGGATTCCAAACTATTGCTTTGATACCAACTGTAACGCCCCGAAAAATCGGGGGTCGTGTATAGACTCGACTCCCGAGTTCCCGAGTGTCACTTATCATGCATTTATGGTTTTTATGATTAGTCAAATTTAACTGCGCAATTGGAATTACCTGAGGCACGAAGCATAATCCAACCAGTCTACTGAAATGAAGGATATCTCACATATATACAGGTCCAAAAATAATAAAGGGTCGCCCAAGGCGTTGCCCAACAGAACAACAAAAGAAGGCTATGTCCAAAAAAGAATAAGCTGAGCCGTAGCCAGAATGCAAATCCAGTCCGATCAAGCCGAGGAAAGCCCATCTCCGAGTAGAGAGCCCGTCCTCCTCGCCCCTCCTCCAAGTTCGCCTCGCAAGGCCCTCCTGCCCTGAGTCACCTGTATCTATGGTGGTCTGGTTGGTGTTTTAAAACACCGTCCCAGAGTGAGTGGAGTGAGTGATCAACTCAGTGTGAACTATTGGTCTCAAGTTAAACAGGCATCAATTGTAATATGAACTTAATGAAAAGCAGACAATCATCAACACCTAATAACTCTTATTTAAAATGCATGCATGTGGGATGATATGATGCATGCCCTCGCCACAACACTCCCTCAAGCGACTACGTCTACGATCGCAAATGTCATCACTCCCTCAATGCGACCTCGACTTCCGAGTCGCCATCCTAACTAATGCGTGAAATGCGATCATGTTAGCCAAGTTGTTAGTTAAAGTCCATTCATCCAGCAGATTGGGGATTCTGGATCACCCTACATGTCACTGCCCTAATCTGGTTGCGAGGGCAAGGCCCCAACAACGTGTGAGGCCGAGTCCTCGCGGTCCGTGATCCCGTCGGGGTCCTCATTCCCGACTCCAAGCACATGAGGAGTGCCGATAGGGAAGGGATCGCTCGCGCGGTCACTACGGGGAGGCGCGGTACCCCAGCGTAGGCCGACAGCTCGGACACAGTGTCCCATTCCACCATGCCCGGCTCACGAGACTGTGGACCAATTGAAGTCTAATTTTTCAGTGGGCCACAAAGGTTATAGGGTGCATCAGGTTCCATACATATGTGGGCGAACATGGTTAACAAACAGGGTGATCAGGTAGTAGGCTAGTCCACACAGATCAGGCAAGCGTGAGACGGATGACCTCGGGCACAAGGGACCCATGTAGTCGAACTACAGCCACCCGAACACTCCCGCCCAATCCACAAGTCCAGCCTTAGCGTAGTCCTACCGACGGGACTACACTCTCTTGTTAGGTTCCTGACCACCCCAAGAGAGTGAAAAGAGACCTACAACATGCCCACTACTCATATTATCAGCTAGTAATCCATGTCATAATTCCATGCATCCTAACCATACAAAACAAAATACCCTTAACAAGCAATCAAGTATCATCATATGATTTAAGTGCATGTGAGTGTATGTGTGTTGTGTGAGGAAGTTAAACACTTCCTCCATCTTGAGGGATCATGAAAATCGGTAAATAATCACACACACAATAATCACTTCATATGATGGAATTGAAATCAACAACAACAAGCATGTAATCAAACGACATAATATCATGTGAAGGCACAATATATATCCTATTTAAGAATTAAAAACATGCAAACTCTAACAAATCCAATCAACATGAAAAATCCCTAGGGTTTCCTATAGAATTCCAAATATGACATCCAAGCACTCGAAATCATTAAATCCACACTAAAATTGGTGCTAGGCCACCTAAGAGCAATAGTCCGCACCTAGGATCGTTGGAGGTTTGGGAAAAATGTCATAGGAAAGAGGGCTTTGCGGTAGATCGGCCGGAATCCCTAAAACAACTTCACATGTTAGATTTACAAGCAAAACCCCTCTCCTTACAAGGGTTTTCAAATAAAAAGAGGGTTGGATCTTACCTAAACGATCCACGAGATGAAGAGGGCGATTTTCGGATGGGTTTGGTTTCCCCTTGGAGAAGGTGTAGGGAGAGGAGAGATTAATTCCCTTGGGCCCCACCTTGATTGAGAGTCCACCTTGCTCTTCTTCCCTCACTCTTTCTTCTCATTTCTCCTCTTTCTCTTCTCCCTTTTCTCTCTTTTCTCTCCTAGGGCAAATTCGTATGGGAGAGGGGTGCCCAAAAGAAACCTCTTTTTATAATTCCAAATTTGGTGCAAATGGCCCCAAGCTTCCATAATTTCCTAAAATAGACAACTAGGACTCCCTATTGGTGTTGGGGCGGCCCTAACACCCCTCTAACCACCAAATTTGGTGTGTAGGTACCCTATGGCTTGACTAGGGTCCATGCAAAAATTTAGGCGAACGGATGAACGGATATATGATCTGAGCAAGCGTTTCCGACCTTTAAGTGGCCCTTTGGGGGCCATTCAGATTGATGAGGTATTTTTGGTGGCCCTCTGGCCATGAAATTTATAGGGTAGGTGATCTATGGCCCGATGAAGGGCCATGCAAAATTTGGGAGCGATCAGATATGGGGTTTGATCGCACGGGTCCGATTTACGATCAACGGTCATCGTGCCACGATCGAGGCCCAGATTTGGTGGACAGGCGTTGAAAAATAAATTAAACCTTCACCGTAAATTTAGAAGAAATCCGACGGCTGGAAGGCCCGGAGTCTCAGTTTCTTTTGTCAGTGCCAGATTTTAATCTGGCATTGGTGGGGCGCATTGGGCAAGCGCCAGATGGTACTTCTGGTTGTCCACTGGGTCCGCAGTCCGCGATGGACTACAAGCCCAGTGAGATCTATGATTTTCTAAAGTTTTAGATTTTTCTGACCCTCCTCGGTTGCTGGGTGGCCCACACGGGCCATCTTTAAGTGTAAACAGTCATCTGGCTTGACGGCCCGTACTTGTCCCATCATAACTAGACTGGTCCACCCCAGTATGAACTAACATTGAGTGCTAATGGTCATTAAGTGATATTATAAGTTAACAAAAAAATAAATAAATTTCAAGGATTTTTGGAAATCCAAAACAGTGAAAATCCGGGATGTTACACACGGCATAGATGAGTCATGGGCCCTCCTGAGAGCCCCGTTAATCAGAAATAATCACCTGTGGGGTATAAATATAGTACAAAGTGGCCCTGGGGCCATTTCCACATCGTCTGGGGCTATAAATAGCTCCCAACTCACCCCCTCTCTCCCAAATACGAATTTTGCAAACCCTAAGGAGAGAAAGAAGAGAAAAGAGAAAAATAGAGAAAAAGAGAGTTTGGGAAATCGCTTCTAACTGTGGGAAATCCTCTCCCATAGATCTACAACCCTAACCACCATCACGTTTCACTACCGAAACTCTTCCGGCTACGACTTAAGGTAAGGAATACTAACCCCTATAGTGATATAGGTCCCCAAATAGTTTTTCTCCAACCTAGCTAACCCGTTTACTCGTTTAGGTGACCGACGTTCTTTCCTTGGAAACATAATCCTAAGACCGAGTCCAAGTCGGGCGTGCTACCGGAAGGTGCGTACTAGAAACGCTTATGTTACGGTTTATCAATGCTTTCATTATAGCTAATGATTGATGTTTGCTATGATTGGTACTGTGGGATCTCGTGTTGTCTTAAATATACCTATTTCTCTATGGAATAAATCGATGAATTGCAAATGGTAGTTAACGTAGCCTATGTGTTTGATAAACTGTCTAAATGAGATATAGATAATGATTTGTGCTTGCCATGATTGTTAGGGTAGGATTCTTTATTGTCATATGCATATGTATTTCTCTATGTAATAAATTGATAAAATGCAAGTTCTAGTTAACGCAGTCTATGCGTTTTATGAAATGCCTAAATGAGAAATTCACCGGGATTGCTTATCAAATGCTGAGTTATATATTACGCGTGGGTGTTAGCAGGAATTGGATAGGAACGGGGCTACGATCGTAGTCCAGGCAATCGTTAAACGCCCATGTTTGGGTGGCCGGATTGGGTTGGCCACCTTAGGCAAAACTCGAAAGACACGGGTCGTACGTCGACGGTTGATAGTAGCTAGGCCAAGAGGGGCGCTTATGTGCTCCATGTCGATCATGTCAGCATGCGCCCGTATCAATCAAGCTTGCCTAAAGAACCGGTTGACCTATTGAATATTTACTATGTATGAACGCGGCTATTTGAATCTAAGGTACTCCTCACCATTGTAAAGATTCACTTTTAACCATGGTACCACGATCCTCAAGACTTGTGAATCGGTCATGGTGGTATGGGACACCGTGTTCGTGCTGTCGGCCTACGCTGGGGTGATGAGCCTCCCCGTAGTGACCGCGAGCACTACTTCTTGTAACTTGCCTATCGTATGTGTTTATCTAGGAGTGATGAACCTAGATGGATCAAGAACACAGGAGTAGGACCACTGCGGTTGTCTGATGCCTAATGTTCGATTTGGATCGATATTAAAAAGGGAGTTATCTTAGCTTTCTCAAATTACTGGATGAATAAGCATAATTAATCATTTGGTTAATATGATCATGCATCACATTACACTAGTTAGAATGTGGCGAAAAGGCGTTGGAGTTGCACGTTTGAGGAAGTGCCATCCATATACGAAACAGGTAGTCAGAGTCGCGTATTGAGGGAGTGTTGATGGGTGAGGGCATGCATCATTACATAAACTCCATTCTCGCATTAAAAAGAGTAGTTAGGAAGTGATTGCTTATTATTGCCTTATCATTACTACATTGATTGACTTGATAACATGTGTAACTTTTGCCTTATAGAACCACTGAGTTAATCACTCATTCCCACTCTGTGACGGTGTTTTAAAACACAAACCAGACGCTAGTATAGATGCAGGTACGATTGACATTGATCCATTGGAGCAGGACTTTTTGGATGAGGAGGAGGAATTCTCCTACTTCCAGCTCTAGGGTGGACCGGTGTAGGCCACGTGTCGTCATACAAGGAACCTTGGGCATCTGGGCCCAGTTAGATGTTATATTTATGTTACACATTTTGTTTACTTTTGGGATTTCACATGTATATATTAAACCCAGCTGCGGACCCATACTCTGGAAGGAAACTTCGTGAAACATGTATATATATACATTTTGGATTTACGCATTTGCTTAATTACATTAAATTTGGAGTATAATGTGTTGTCTAGTATAATTCCATGCATGCTTAATTAATCAACGTGAAAGAAATCAGAATATTATCTTCCACAAGACATAAGTGATATGCTGAATCTCGGGAGTAGAGCTTTGCTCGACCCTCAAAATTCAGGGCGTTACATATCTCAATATAAGGCCCTTCTTCAAGAGGGAGTGATACAAAAGAACTCATTAGTTGGGACATATTACTATGATACTGACTATGAGGTAGTTGAGACCGATGTGGTTGTTAAGAAGCCATTTGTGTCTTTAGCATTGGTTAAAACTGAGGCCACTATGCTGACTACACATAAAATTTACAAAATGTACATATTTGATATTATTCGGGCTGACAAAATCTTCGATATCATATTGGTCGCATTAACTAGAAAATACCCATGGTTGAAGAGTTAAAAAAGACCGAATATTGTAAGTGGAATGAAACATGCTCCCATTCAACTAACAATTGTATGGTTTTCATGAATATTATTTAGGACAACATCGATAGGGGATTGCTAAATTCCCTGAGAAGGTTAAGAAAGCAATGCTGATTGATACTGTTATATTTTCGCCTAATCTAGAGGTCAACATGGCCATGGTCAATCTTCAGTAACTAACTCGACTGCGATGAAAAGTCAACCTTGGTCTATGTGATCTCTAGGTTGTGGTGCAACAATCCAACAAGGGACGCTACATATCTTAGCAGATGACCACGAGTGCAAAGGTGTAGCCAATAGAAGCATCGCACATTGACCGCGAGCTACATCTATATAGTTGAAGCACAAGGGTGATCCGGCCAACCAAGTTGTTACTTGGTTCGATTAATCAAATCATACCCCAATTTTTTCTTAAGACTCAAGGATCGAGGTTCTATCAACCGTAGAGAACATACCAACCTGATCTTAACCAGTCCTGGCCGGTTCCATCACTAAGGTGAAGAATGGTCAGACCTTGCCCTAATCAGGAGGAGGTTTGGAGGAGGGTAAGTCACCCCAAGTTTTCAGTCATGCCTGAGGGGATAACTCATACACATAAGCGGTTGTGGCAATGACAACAAGCTGTCAGGCAAAGAGAATGGGCCCACATGAAGCATGAGTTGCAGCCTGAGGCCATGAGGCCATGCCAGATATTGATAATTCCTTAGGCTGGAGATAAGCAGTACTTCGACATAAACATGATCGATTTGGTTGTGAAGCCTTCCTTGGATGGTTTAATTGTAGGCAGGCACCCCAAGTAATGCAAAAATATAAGAGAGACACTAAAGATCCTGAGGGCTCGTCCGAGTATCTTAACGATGAGTGCTTCTCAAACGACAAAATGTTGATCGAAGAGATTCTTGCAACAACAAAGTTGCTGGAAGAAATCCCGCCTAAACCTAAAAAGGCATAGGTAACTCTAATGGGGAATTTCTCAAATACTGTACCTAGTAACATGAATGTTGGAGAGCAACATAATTTGAAAATTCTATCATAAGGTTTAGATCTCTGCCACAAGTCATGGTGAATTGCAATATGGTTATCACACTCCCATCCACTTTTTAAGCCAAGCTATCTCAACCTAACAAGATGGTAGGAGATGTGGAGGAGATTGGTCCTTCAGTGATTATACAACATAGTTCCTTCTACCTAGAGGAGGGAGCCAAAAATACATCGATAGTCACTGTTGAACCATATATATCTTCTGAGAAAGTGATTATAGAAATGTCTGCTATTATTATGACCTAACAATTGAAACCATAGTACATCCCAATTCATTTAGAAGGATATTCGGTTACCAGAGTTCTAGTAGATAATGGGGCAGCTGTGAATATTTTTCATGCCATAATGATGGCAAAAGTAGGAAAAATTGATGCCAACTTAATCCCAACCGAGGTCACGGTTAGCAATTTTACATGTGGAATAACAAAAACACGGGGCGTCTTGCCTATCGAGTTGATGGTGAACCAAGAAAGTATTGGCCGCTTTCTTCGTGGTCGACACTTCATCTAGTTACAATGCCCTGTTGTGGAGGGATTGGATACAATCTTTCTCTTATATCCCATCATCTCTACATCAATTTATGATTTTTTGGAAACAAGACAAAGTTGAGTAGGTGCTGACCAATAAAAACATATTCTTAGCTACATCTAATGTGGTCGAGGCATACCTCTATGGAGATGAAGTTGCGCTAGTAAGTTTCATTGGAAGAAACATAAATGGGTGCCCAACTGGAATATTTACTGCGATTAATCTGGATAAGATAGTGCAAGATATTACCATCGTGATATGCTTAGATGACAAGCTGCCGAAGGCTATAATATCCTATCGGGTAGTTCCGCGCTGCACTATAGAAAAAAATCCCATGACAACTTCACCATCAGTCGATGGGAGGACAGCTGAGTTCACGTAAATATTTGCCTATCTTGACGCTTGTGGTTAAATTTGTTTAGTTGGAATCGAGCCACAAATTCGGTTCTGGCACGCCCATAAATACTACATGTGATCAAATTATGTATTTGAGGGGCAACAATATCAACCACTTGATCAATGACCTTTAACATAGACCATTGAGATTATTTACACAAAATAGATATAATCAATGAGTGATCAATTTATTTGTTATCTTTCATTACGAATTACTTATGATTATAAATTATCAGTGTTGTTACACAATCCTAACCATTCCATGACTTTGAAAAGGGATGGCTGTAGAAAATACGGAATGGCCCGGATTGCATAAATGTACCATGGGGGATAAGTTCTGAGAGGATTCTCATAGTTCTCATGAAAACCAATCAATAGGAGAAAATTTTCCTCTCTATGTTTGTGCCCACACATAATTGCTTTGGAACACTTAGTTGACTCAGTCCATTAATTTAGACTATTCATTGGGATGAGAAAACAATTGATGGGATAGCATGCAAATATCATGCTGCAGTGAGAAATGCCATCCATTTGATTAATGGCCTTTAATATAGATGAAGAAGATTACTTACACAAGGTCCAATCAACAATTTACTTGCTACCATCATAGATTGCTTATAATTGTAAGAGATCATTTTGTTAGACAATCATGACCATTACATTCGTGTATAGGAAAATTGATGTAGAGTGGGTCGCGGATAGTTTCATGGCCAAGATGGACCAGAAAAGGCCCGATTGGAGACGGAGGTGATCTGGATCGTCAAAACTTAAAATGGACGTATCTCGCGAACCAAAATGAGCTATCGGACGTACCCTATATGATTTTGGGGTAAGACTAGTTACTTTAGCCACCCAACTAGCTACGTCGGGTTGCCCATGCCGAATTTGCGAAATACCATCAGATCGATAGTCGAATTTCCATTAATTTTTTTTTTTGTTTAATTATAGTAAGTTTTAGTTTGATTACAACTCTTGATCCGTTGGCTTTAGGAGTCACGCCCAATGTGAAAAGTGCTTAAAATAATTAGGAGAACAGTGTGGTGAAGCCAAATAGGACACTTACTATTTTTTGCCGAAAACCATGTGCACTAGTAGGAATCACGACCGTTATAGTACTATTTATAGTAAGTCACCATTTCTAGGAGTTTCAGTTGTAGTTTAATTCTTAAACTTCTTCCATGGCTCAGTATCCCTATTTAAAAGGTGTAAACTCGTCTATTCATCAATCAATTTATGAATTTTTTAGAATATTATTTCTATTTTTTAAAAAACTTTTTCCTCATGTATTTGAGAAGTCTTTGTAAGGCCTCCAGAGAATCTTCATAGATTCGAAGTAGTTATCCTTGAGTAAGACAGTGATTTGACCTCATCATGTTCATCTCTGCGTAGAAAAATGGATGACCATGGAAAGAGAAAAAAGAGAGACGCCAAATCAAGGATAGATGGGATAATCTGATTAACAAAAATTTTGTATGATAGCCCATAAAATGTGTTATTGACTTAGCCAACAACTCAGATTGATTGATTCAAGGTAAACCAATGCAACTAGAGCACTGTAACTTACGGTGCTCAGAACATTCGAGCTATTGATCTGAACTATCCATTTCGTGGGCTACCTTGTAAAACTTACATTGATTGGATGATCTAACTCCTTGATTTGGCCTTCTTTTTTTCTTTTCTTTTTTTTTTGTTTTATTTATTAGCTACCTTTTTCAATACATGGAATTTTTTACAAGGTAGCCTATGAAATGGACAGCTCATATTGATGGACTAGATGGAGATAGATGCTCTGACGCTCATGGCATTATAAGTTACAGTGCTCTAGTTGCATCGGATTACCTGACAGTCCAATCAATCAATCTGAATTGTTGGCTAGGTCCAGAGCACATTTCACTTCTATCATGCGAAACTTGCGCTGATCAGATTAACCAATCCATCCTTGATTTGCCTTTTGTTTTTTCTTTTCTTTTTTTAACCGGTTGAGTATTACCCTCTCCAGGATCTATGCAGAGACTGATGGTCATGGCAGGGATCTACAAGGCCCACCGTGATGTGTGTGTTCTATCCATGCCGTTCATCCATTTTGAAATATTATTTTAAGGCATGAGCCTAAAAGAGAGGTAGATTGAAGGCTCAAGTAGACCACAACACGGGAAGTAGTGGTGACAACAACGCCCACTGTTGACACCTTCCTAGGGCCCACCGTAATGTTTATTTTATATCCAACGTCATGTGGATAAAAATGAAGAGAAAGCATAAATATTAGCTTGATCCAAAACTTCTATGGCCCCCAAGAAGTTTTCAATGATAGGCGTGGTGTGGTCCACTTGAGCCTTTGATCTACCTCTTTCTTGGGCTCATACTCTAAAATGATCTATCAGCATGGCATGTATAAAGCACATACATTATGGTGGGCCCCAGCCATGGGCGTCTGTCTCTAGCCAGATCCTCTTGGGGTACTACCCCACCGGATTTAGCTAGAGATAAAGCGTCCTGGCAGGGGATCTACAGGGCCATAGATATAGCCTGTTTTATCCGTGTTGTTTGTCCATTTTGAAAGATCTTGAAGGCTCAAGTGGACCACACCATAGGAAGCAGTGGTGACAATGACTCCTCTTATGGCCCACTGTAATGTTTGTTTGCCATCCAACTTGTTTATAAAGTCATGTAGGCATAGATGAAGAGAAAACATAAATATTAGCTTGATCCAAAACTTTAGTCACCCCAAGAAGTTTTCAATAGTAGGAGTTCAATCCCTACTTTTCTGTGGTGTGGTCCACTTGAGTCTTTGATATGCTTCATTTTTTGGGCTCATGTCTTGAAATGATCTATTAAAATAGATGGGTATCATGGATATAACACATACATCACATTGAGACCCACAAAGCCCTTATTAGAACCATTCATCTCTAGCTAGGTCATGGTGAGGATAGTAGTACTACGCTGAAAGTCGGGCGGGCTGGGTCAGGTTGGTGCTCAACCCTTGGCCAACCCAAAGTTCTTATACCTCAACCCTAACCCAACCCAACCTCGGGTTGGGAATTCTCAACCCAAGCCCGACCCAAGTGAGCTCGGTTGGGTTGGTTGGGTGGACACATGCGAATATTTTCGTTATTACATTAGTCTATTATATATATGTTTCAATATATGTCTTAATTTTTACCTATGATTTTATTAATTATATACGTAATTATTTATAGTAAAAAATTTCATTTTTTTCTAAACAAACAACTAAAATTCAGGACAACTACTCCTTTAAAAGTCATGTTGTGTAGCATGCAATCTATTTGGGAGAGAGAAATCTGACATATTTTGGTAAGCTTGAGTTATTGCAAATGGCGTGGACCAATGAGACCCGACGGTACTGAAAAATCCTGTGCCTTCAACACAAACTATCTGCACTCAATTTATAAGTAACTTATATATATCGACCGGGTTTGGGTTTGGGTTGGGTTGGGCAACCTGAGCCTACCCAAGTTTTATCGGATTGGTGTTTATATAAGCCCAATTTCAAGCCTTAAACGTCCTGCCCAAGCCCAACCCAATGTGGGGGTCGGTCTGAGTTCGACCCGCCCAACTTTCAGCCCTAGGTAGTACCCCATCCCTTGTCCTTTATTTATTTATTTTTTTTCTACAGCCATTGGATGGATGTTTATGATTGCTTAACAAAAGTGATTCTTTAGAATCACAAGCAATCCATGAAAGTCCCAACAAACAGACCAGTTGATTCAACCTATCTTTTTGTAGATGATCTGGACTGCCCATATTAAAGGCCACTGAACAAACGGTTAATGATTTGCCAGATCAGCATTATTGGACTGTGGAAATGTCCCAATGCAACTTGGAGCACTGTAAATTATAGTGTTCGGAGAGAGCACTGGAGCATTTCATACACACATACATATACATTAACATGGTACAGTGTGGGGTCCATGTGATGTGTTTAGTACATCAAATCATCTAATATCCGTACGTTGTAATGATATGCAGAGGCCAAAATATTAGGATGACCGTTGAGGTGAGCCACAATATATAAAATAATGAAAAATCACCTTAAAAAGTCTCCTGTTGCAAGTGTTGGGATTCAACTGATGAATGCATTGGCCTGTTTTGTAGGGCATCCCATCATCATGGTGGAGAACACTTAATTGACGGCTTGGATGTCATGCAGAGGATGTGGGCCCCCAAAAGAGTTTTCAGGCGACTATACATTGTTTTCGATGGTGTGGTCCACCTGATTTGTGGATTTATCTGATTTTTGTTATAGGATCACATCATGTAGGGTCTCACCTGTTGGACCGATTAGATGTCAGGCACACTAAAATTAGTATATTTTGTGTCAGCTTCTAACTAATATTAGTAGGATGTTAGTGAGCTATGCTAAGGGTCAGTTTGGGCAGTGGGATTAGAAGGGATTAGGTGAGATGGGATTTAAAAAACATAATTATTACCCCTGGCTGGGATTGTCCCCTATTGTAGAGGTAACATGCATCTACAAGTCAGCTAAATCACTTGCCTCCATGTATGCCAACGTGGCACATGCAAGGGAAATAACCAAGCCATCTATCATGTGGACCACACCTTGCAGATGCTACTGCCAAATGATAAAGGTGGTCCACTCAGTAGGTGTACCATAATATTATAAATAAATGGGCAGGTTAGAAAACTTGGCCAATTTTTTCACAACCATACATTTCTTTAATTAATTGTGGCCCACCTGACTAATGGACCAACCTGATTCTTAGGATATGAATTGGTAGTACCTAATTCTAATGAATTGCTTGAATATTGGATTTACTTTGGTTGTTGGCATATGTGGTGGTTTGTGCATTAGCTGACTTGTACAAGCATATGAGCTTAGCAAGCAAATGGACCACACCCCAAATGACTCTTGCTTTTAATACAACTGGCATTTAATGCTTTGTGCATTTAATGCAACCAAGCTTATTATTTGGTATGCTCCACGTGAGCGTTCGATCTACCTCCATTTTGTGGTCATGCATTAAAATGATACAAGAAAAAGGATGGACAACTTGGTTAAACAGGTACATCACGGTAGGCTTACCCATGGAACTGCACGTTTGGGGCTAAAGATGGGCTGTGGTAGGACACAATCCCCATCCTCAAGTCTCAACTTCTGGAACGAGTTGAAAATTAGGTCTAGTCTTGTTTAGGTCAAACCCATTTGATTGATTAAAGCCGGGTTAGGTGGAGTCAAGTCTAGCTAGTTTAATTTAGTGGTAAAATTATATATATTTAAGAGAAATGCTCTAATTCCTTGAGGGCATTATAAGTTGTAGTGCTCCTAGTTGCATTGGATCATTTTGATAGCTCAATTAATTGATCTTAAATGTTTATAAATTTCAAAACATAATTTAATTTCTACCATGTAATACCACTTTGTAGTCTACTTGAGTGTTGGAAATACTTTATATTTAGGCCCACAACCTAAAATAAGTTGACAAATATAGTAATAGAGTAAATATCTTAAAAGTATTAAGGTGGACTAAAGAGTGTTTCAACGGTGAACTCCTGTTGAAACAAGTCATTCATGAAGAAATAAGATTTCCTATTCACATATTAAAAGCGATACATATCATGTGTGCAATCTAATCCATCCATTGGTTGGGTCCAATCATGTAAATGCTCTTATTTGTTCTAAACTCAACTTGAAACCAAATGAGCACTCAAACCCGATCAGATCCGGTATAGATACAATAAGACCTGTCCAACCAACCCATTGACAACCGCAGGTTTGATGGCAAGAACAACTCCATCCAAGTCATTTATTAAAAAAATAATCAAACTTATATATGTGTGTGGGTGGGAAATGTTCCTATGAGGTCGACCTCATGGGAAAAATTCACAGTATTGATGTTTGACACACATCACGGTGGGGCCCACACAACTTGACCTCATGTGAATCATAGTACCATTTTTTTTTGTTAGCGTGTAAATACACGCACTGTTGGTTCACACTTCACTGTTAGCCACCCCTACTAAGGAATCATTACCAAGACCTCAGTGTTGAAACGATGTATCTTTCATGGTGCCATTTTTTCTATATATATATATAACACTCACATGCCCACCTTCTTTTGTAAGCACCCTTGCGACACCTTTTCACACATGTCATAGGCACGGAATATTGAACCCGGTCCCAATTTTCATCCTTATCCAAAACTCTAGTGAGCCATAGAAAAGAGATGCAAATCAAGGGAGGAAACTATTTTCTTTTTCTATGGCCCACCAGTGTTTCGCATCGAGCTGAAAGTTGGGGTTATAAGGTTTCAAGGGGTGCCGCATCACATTGACCGTTCAGATTTTGTACCTAAGACGTGTGCAAAGGTGTGCATGAGTGCTCACGTAAGAAAGCATGTGAGCATTCCTCTCTATATGTATAGACACACACATTGCGGGGCTGTTTGGACAAAGAAATGGAAATTTCTTTTCATGAAAATGCAGGGCCCACTTGCCATGTCAGCTTTGCACCTTTTGAAAATTTCTAAAAATAATAACAAAAAAAAAAAAATAAAAATCAATGGGCCTCAAAGTAGCCTTGATAGAGGGTCATTAGATCCTAACGTGCGTCTAGATAAAGCCAATCAGTGCTAGTCTATTAGTGTTTAACGGTACTATTTTCACTACCCTATATATGGTTCCACACCCAATGGCCCTATTACTGTGTATTATTTAAGTCGCCCCATTTGAATTTTCACCTCTAACCATCTTTTATTCTCCACCGTCGCTTTGAAGGTCACTGATCGGATAGTTAGATCACTTGACTGACGTGGTTTTCAAACCATTTTCAATCCACACGGGGAGCCACTAAATGGATGGTCCTGATTGACGCATCACAATGCCACGTATACAAGGGATGGATGGTCCTACGGTATTCAGGTTCTTCCGGGCTCTACCGTAGTATCTTTCACAATCACATGATTCCATTTTCAGGACCCATGAAAGAGAAGATCCATGAAATTTTCTCTTCTATCTTTTTCAGTGGCCCAGCAATGACCGGCCCCACCAAAACCTTATTTTACGGTACAACCTGGATTAGGTTGGAAGTAGCTATCAGCTTACGGAAGCGGATTAGGTCTGGCCCTGGTCTCACCCAAGACGGTGCAACCCTTACCATGGGGCTCACCTTGATGTATGTATTCTATATCCACACCGTCCATCCGTTTTGAAAGATCAATTTAGAACATTATACAAAAATTGAAGCAGATCAAAATCTCAGGTGGACCACACTATAAGAAACAGTGTTGATTGAATGCTCCACCATTAAAAACTTCCTAGCGGCCACAATAATGGCTCATTAATGTTTATTTTCAATCCAACCTGTTAATAATGTCACAAAATCTTGGATGAAGGGAAAAAAATAAATATCAGCTTGATCCCAAACTTTTATGGCCCATAATAAGTTTTTACTAGTCAATCACCCGTATTTCCCATGTTTTGGTCCACCTAAGATTTGGGTCTTCTTAATTTTTGGGATCATACCCTAAAATGATCTAAAAAAATAGATGGACGGTGTGGATTTAGAATACATACATCGAGATTTCCCTGCAGGGCCACACCTAATTTATTCCCTCAGCTTACAAAGTCCTCTTATTTTTTAACTCTTACATTACCTCTCAAGCAATCATTTCTCTCCGCGATGTTTGCAAGAGAAATGCTACTACTAGTGATGGTGTACATGTGCCAGCTTTTCGCCATTCATCAGGTGGGGACCACCATGTGCATTGCCTAGCCCAAAAACCTATCTGTCCCGTTCATCAGGTGGGCCACGGTTGTATGAGAGAAATGGACGGTGTAGATTCGATGTACACGTGTGAATCTGCTTTATATACTTGGCCCTGTGGTCTCAATCAATGGGTGGCTTGTTGTTGAGGTGATGACGTCTCCTGATGGGAGACCTGTAGGCGTAACTAACAAGGCGTGACGAGGAGTTACCAACCAACTCGGACTATTGCTACGACTTGTATCCTCACCTTCTTAAACCCTAACCCTAACCCTAACCCTAACCCTAACGATATTCTAATGCTATTCTTCTTAAGAGGCGATGTCGGTCTATTAATATCAGTCATATGCCAAAGTTAGTAATCATCCTCGACATACATTTACTATTATGTAAAATCATTTTAAGTTTTTGGTAGCTTAGTCACCAAGTATAGATGATGAGATCATTTCAAGCTTTCAGCAGCTTAGTTACCAACTACAAATGATGAGAGAGAGAGAGAGACTACATATCATAAATTCTCTATTATATTGCAATTGATAACATAATGCATATCATGGAATGGTACGCAAGTGGCCCGATATTTCACAGGTAATTAGTATATTAAGTAGGTATATGAAAATTTCAAGAAAGGTACAGTTGATGTGAAATGGGTTTTATGTTATTTGAAGAATACTGAAGATGTTATGTTAGTGTTTGGTAGGAATAATGATAAATAAATAAATAAATAAAAGGATAATATCATTGAATATGTGGATGCTGATTTTATGGGCACTTAGGACTAAAGAATGCTTATTATGAGCTGTGGTTCACTCTTTCAAACTGTCTAATTGATTCTATCATCGATGATTGTTCTATCCATTTACACCTGATCTATCACAACCATTTTCAATGATTGAGAAGCCTCCATATGTTGGCACCATCGTATGGACTATTAGAAAGAGATATTCGCGAATAGCTAGGTAGAATGAGATTATGAAGATTGAAAGATGTCTTAATCAAAGACATGCATCGCACATCATCATGTAGACTAGGAGGCCAGAGTCCCTACAATGGCATGGAGAACGAACGCACAACCAAAACATTAAAGGTGGTCATTCTTCCAGTGACACACGATTGAAGGAGATGTGTATTATGCGTAAAGCTTCTAGCAAAACGTGTAAAGTAGTAAAATGTTAAGGCGGTGATTAGTATTTACACGTGGCAAGGCATGAGTGGTTGCACGCGTTTGAAAGATAATTGGCTATGTGAAAGAAAATAGAAGTCATCTTGAATAAAGAATATGATAGGTTACAACTGCGTAAAGATTAGCCAATTTCTAGAAGGCTCACCATACTTGATCATGAATTAGAATCATAGTGGATCAAAACTTCTAATTGATTTACTGATTAATCTCATAAGCCAAATAGATCATACATAAATCCACCGCATATCCAAACCTATAAAAGCAATAGAGAATAAAGAGCTTTGGGCCATCACCAATTTAAATACACATCTCTTATTTAGAACAACATGGCCTATCTTTTTTTTTTTTTTCCTCTCTTTGTGGACACATATTCTAGTTTAGCTTAACTTAGCCTCTCCACTTCTATCCAGCACAGTGCCGTGGCAAGTCTAGATCAATTAGCATGGTTTTAGTTTAATTTCTATCCACTTTTGTCCAAAGCACTGATGCAACTAGTTTGGATTGGTTTAGCTTTTATCCATGACATTGTTGTTAGATTACAAATTCTTATATTCTTACTTAAGGATTTCCTCGAGCCATGATCAGTTGGTCAAACTATGACCATCTCATGACTGCCAAGGTTCAGACAATCCTCGATCATCACGTTTGCTTTGCCTGCTCAAATTGTCATTAGAAATGTTTCTTATCTCTTTTTTATGTACTTGTCGATTATACTATATTCTTCATCAATTTAATAAAATTGTCGCTTAGCTTTATTTCTTGATTTTAACTATATTATATTGTTATTAACCAATACAAGCTATCATCATCGATCGTAATAGAAAGTTTTTACTTTCAATGTAAAAATAACTCATATGAAATAATAACAATCCCCTTCATAAGCTTGATTCCTTATAATTAGTGGTTGGGTAGATGGTCAATATTTTCAGATCCAGTTTTAATCTATCTATTTTGGTGCTTGGGTTCACAAGGTGTACGGTTCAATTTGAGTAATATTTGGCTAGCTCTAGCACGCTCAACACATACATACGTATAACACGTGCAATCAAATATGCAACGAGCACTGGATGTGTTGCCATGTGTCCGAATTAAAGCTAATACTATCTACCATTGGGAGGTAGTACATGTTCACTTCAAAAGTTGTGAAATAAGTTTTATGTTTAAAAGGCCTAGTTAGCGAACTAATTAGTTTAGAACAAGAAATTATTTGTGTCTATTGTAATAGCTAATATGCTTTTTATTTAACTAGGAATTAAATCTACAATATTATGAGTTCCAAACACATAGATGTAGAATATTATTATATTCGATAGAGTATCTCTAAAGGTTGTTGCGAGATGTCTTAAATCTGAGTCCTTTCGCAACTGGGATGCGGAAAGGAGTTTCGCGGATTTTGTGTCGCAAGTCCTTTCGCAACTGGGATGCGAAAGGAGTTTCGCGGATTTTGTGACGCAAGTCCTTTCGCAACTGGGATGCGAAAGGAGTTTCGCGGATTTTGTGTCGCAAGTCCTTTCGCAACTGGGATGCGAAAGGAAGTTGCCAAAACTATAAATTGGGGTCCCTAGGGCTATTCTTTGTATGATTCCAAGACTTCCTAAAGGTATTCTAAAGGGTTCTAGGGTTATCAAAGGGTGTAGCAAGGGTGAGATTCGAGGTTGTTCGAATCGGGTAAGTCCTTTCTCTTTGTAATTGATGCTTTCATAGTGGTGATCTGTCGCTTTGTGCCGTGGTTTTTTCCCGCAAGGGTTTTCCACGTTAAATCTGTGTGTTCTCTTTTCTTGTGTGTGCTTGGTGCCATTGGATTACCATCCTAGATCTAGATCTGTGTGATTCCGCAGGCCAAAAATCCCAACAAGTGGTATCAGAGCAA
This sequence comes from Magnolia officinalis, assembly GCA_021015155.1. Lineage (NCBI taxonomy): Eukaryota > Viridiplantae > Streptophyta > Magnoliopsida > Magnoliales > Magnoliaceae > Magnolia > Magnolia officinalis. The sequence goes on from JAJHSJ010000010.1 coordinate 64,973,528, forward strand.
TCGGTTGGGACACAGATCTGAATCTGAGGGATTAGTAATAATGGCGAGCGCCAGGTATGAGATTGAGAAGTACTCAGAGAAAAATAATTTTGAGTTATGGAAGATCAAGATGATGAGTTCCTTAATTAAGCAAGGCGAAGATGGTGCTCTTGAGGAGCGGAAGTCCACATGAAAGATGATGATTGGAATACTCTTGATAAGAAAGCCTTATCATCGATCCGTTTATGTCTCACGGATGAGGTTCTCTACAACGTCATGAGGGAGAAAACTGCGGCTAAGTTATGGGCGAAGTTAGAGGATGTCTATGCGAAGAAATCCTCTGAAAATCGCCTACACTTGAAGCGGCAGTGGTATAACTTCAAGATGGCAGAGGGTGGAGATCTGGAGGCTCACATCAGCAACTTTAATAAATTGGTTTGCAAATTGCTGGATATGGAGGAAGTGATGAAAGATGAAGAACAAGCATGTATGTTGTTGAATTCTCTCCCGGCGTCCTATGAGTCATTCAAGGACACTATGTGCAGCATGAATAAAACCTTGAGTGTCGACACTGTTATCTCAGCCCTTCAAGGGAAGGCTATGAGACAGCTAGACAGCAACATAGGGACATCTTCTGATGCACTGTTTACAGTGGGTAGGAATTCTGAACACAGTACAGGTTCTTCAGGTTCTAGATCCAAATCCAAGGGCAAGGGCAAAGGAAAGGTAAAGTGCTGGAATTGTGGGAAGGAAGGACATGTGAAAAGGGATTGTGAAAATCCTAACTCTAAGAGAGAAGATTCTGAGGCTTCATGCAGGGAGGCTAACACTGCCACGTCAGATGAATCGAGTGGATGTGATGGTGATGTTTTGTCTGTGTCTTCGCTCAGACGGTCATACGATGATCGTAAGGACGAGTGGATGCTAGACACAGGGGCATCTTTTCACATGACTCCTCATCGGAGTTGGTCACCAGCTATAGGGAGTGCGATGGTGGACAGGTATTTATGGGCAATGACATTGCCTGTAATGTTGTGGCTATTGGTACGGTACGCATCAGGATGTTTGATGGGGTGGAGCGTACTTTGACTGATGTCAGGCACGTTCCTGATTTAAAACAAAATCTGATTTCTCTTGGTGTGCTTGAGGCAAAGGGATGCAAGTACACAGGTATTGATGGTGCTCTTAAGGTATCCAAGGGGGCACGGGTAGTCATGAAAGCGCAACGACTCGATCATGTTTACAGGTTGATCGGGAGCACTTCAAAAGGTGGAGCTACAGTGGATGTAGCGAATTCCACCTCTGCACGTGTGTGGCATAATGGACATGGCCACATGAGCGGGCAGGGCAGGAAGGTTGAGACGTGCGGACAGGGATACAGAGCAGGTGGAGCAGCCACCTGTGAGAAGAATCACATGGCATGATTGCAGGATATCGGCAAGGTACATGGACGACTCCAATATTGCAGGGGATTCATCTTCTATTCTGATGGCTCTAGGTAAGCCTGGTGCTGAGAAGTGGAAGGTGACTATGGGCGATGTGATGGATTCGTTGTACCAGACCGACATATGGGAGCTGGCGGAGCTTCCAGTGGGCCGGTGAGCGGTTGGATGTAGGTGGACCTTCAAGAGGATACAGTATAGATACAAGGCGAGGTTGGTAGCGAGGAGTTATTCTCAGAGAGAAGAGATCGGCTTCTCAGAGATATTCGCGCCGACGGTATAGCAGGTATCTATCAGATCCGTGATTGGCGCTGGTTGGCCAATGTGATCTTGAGCTATGATGTGATGCAGAAATAAGAGAAGAGGTCAAGAAGCTACACGGTTGAAGATTGAAGACATGGTGGAGATTGTTGCGAGATGTCTTAAATCTGAGTCCTTTCGCAACTGGGATGCGGAAAGGAGTTTCGCGGATTTTGTGTCGCAAGTCCTTTCAACTGGGATGCGAAAGGAGTTTCGCGGATTTTGTGACGCAAGTCCTTTCGCAACTGGGATGCGAAAGGAGTTTCGCGGATTTTGTGTCGCAAGTCCTTTCGCAACTGGGATGCGAAAGGGAAGTTGCCAAAACTATAAATTGGGGTCCCTAGGGCTATTCTTTGTATGATTCCAAGACTTCCTAAAGGTATTCTAAAGGGTTCTAGGGTTATCAAAGGGTGTAGCAAGGGTGAGATTCGAGGTTGTTCGAATCGGGTAAGTCCTTTCTCTTTGTAATTGATGCTTTCATAGTGGTGATCTGTCGCTTTGTGCCGTGGTTTTTTTCCGCAAGGGTTTTCCACGTTAAATCTGTGTGTTCTCTTTTCTTGTGTGTGCTTGGTGCCATTGGATTACCATCCTAGATCTAGATCTGTGTGATTCCGCAGGCCAAAAATTCCAACAAAGGTGTGGTGCCCTTAATAAAGATTTACACCAACAACAACGTAGTAGATATGTTGGTGAAGCCTGTTATAAGGGAGAAATTTTTTTCGTGTGCGACTTCTCTTCAGTTTGATGTTATCTAGCGATTGGTGGGCTTTGGACAATTGTTATTAGAAGTTTTTTTTTTTTTTTTTTTTTTTTTTTTTTTTCACATTATTAGAGAAACTAAAGTGAGAGATGTTGAGGTGATGATATCTTCTAGTAGGAGATTTTTAGATGTTGCAAACTAAGAGACGTTCTCTCTCTCTTTCTCTCTCTCTCTCTCTCTCTCTCTCTTCTCTCTCTCTCTCTCTCAGTTATGTACGACTACATATCTCTCTCTCTCAGTTATGTACGACTACATACATAAGTACCTAAAATCAAGGTAAAGCCTAGTTTTTTTGGACTTTATGTAAAGTTCTCTCTCATGGGTATTGTCTATATAAGGGAACATAGGTAGAGAGAGGGTGTGTCATCTAGGGTATTTCTTGGTAAAAGATTTTTTATTTTTTTTTAATGCAGTGGAAGAATGGGAGAGAGAGGTAAGCCGTACGTGTTTTTCTATTTTCTGTTCTTTTTAATGAAGAAGAAAGTTGTGTTGCTACGTTGTGGACGTGGGCATATTGCCGAATCTTGTAATTAAATTCATGTGTCTCTTGTGTCTTGCCTTCTGATTTTTTAGATATTTTATTCTATGATTTTGTGTTGATTGCATCGAACGTGTGAGGGTGATTTTCCCCAAATAGCTTGAATCACTCGGACACGTGGCAAATTAGCATATACTTTGTGAATTATATCTTTAATCTTTTTATCATGTGGTCAAATCCAAGTTGAATGCCTTCGGTTGCCAAAGCCACCATGCTTTTAGGATTTGCAACTTGGATTGGCTTAGGGCTGTTTGATTTTTAGGCTCAAATGTAATTACCATGTAAATGGGTAATAATTATTTACTTGGGTAATTACCACATCTTTCCCAATGTAAATGGGACAACTTACTTTTTAAACACTTAAATCGAGAAATTTACAAAATCAATGTGTGGCCATCGTGATGTATGTGACTTATCCACACCGCTCATTTGTTATTTCAGTTGAATTTAGGACATGAGTAAAAAAAATGAGTCAAATCCAAAGCTCAAGTGGACCACACTACAGAAAATAGTGGGAATCGAACGCCTACCATTAAAAACTTTTCGGGGTCCTTAAAAGTTTAGAATCAAGCTGATATTTGTGTTTTCCCCTTATCCATGTCTATGTGACCCTATGAATGGGTTAGATGATGAAAAAACCTCACTGTGAGCCCCAGTGAAGTAAACAACTTTCAACGGTGGACGAATTAAGGCCACTGTTTCCTTTCATGTGGGCCATTTAAGTGTTGGATCGGCCTCATTTTTTGTCTCATGCCCCAAAATGTTCCAATAAAATAGATGGACGGTGAGGATATATCATATACATTACGGTGGGGTCCACATATTTAAGTTAATACTTTTGTATCGATTTTCGAGGTGGAATTACTCTCACGTTTTCAAATAAGGTGAAAAAGTAATAATTACTCGTTTACCAGGATTTACCTGTATCGTGGAAAATCAAACAGGCCCAGGTTTTTAGGAATCGATTGGTCCTAAGTCAAGTTGCCACTCTAACAGCTACAACATGTTTTCATTGCTAACTCATGGTGTTAAAGTGGATCGAATTCAACTGACTCCAAGTAATCTTGAACAAGTCATCAATCCTTAACTACCGTCGGTCTACCGTTGAGATGCAATGGGACTTCATTCTTGATTTTAAGTTTAAAAGGTTGCAGAAAAAGCTACCCCCTTAATCTACGTTCCATTTTTGCATTGATCCAAATATACAACATGTTTGCATGATCAATCCAAGTAAATTGCAATTTAGTTAATTCACTATAGAGTAAACAATATTTTACCTGAAATATGAAACCCTCCACATTTTCTGCTCTAGATCGAGCAATCTGAAAAATTGATCATTTACGATCCAAATTGCTATTTTTAACGGCCCGAAATTATGACTCGATATTCTTGTTATTGATTAAGTTAGTACAAATTCATATTTACAATGTAGGAATTTATACTTTTATTTATTTAGTTATGATATAAATGTAAACATGTAAGGTCTATGATAATAACATTTCACATATAAATTACAATATGAGTTTACATAAATCTTCATTGAATACACGACGTATGTGTAGACACCCTTATTCGGTTGAGACTCAGCCGGCTTTGAGCATAATCATCTGAGGCTCAGCTGGTTTCGTTCATACCCTACCCCTACTCTACCGACTCTAAGTTTTGGTTTAAAACCGATGAAGCATTAGCCGATTCTGAGCAAAACCGGCTAACACCACCGACTGCAGGTTATGTACAGGATGATTCGCCACACGAACCCCGCTTTCAACTGTTCGGTTGGCACAAGCCTCGTTTTTGATGGTTCGGTTGGCACGAACCTCACTTTCGACGGTGTGGTTTGCACGAGCCTCACTTTTAGACGAAGCTATGGTTTAGGAGAACCGAACTTGGCCATGTATCCCTCCCCTAAATGCCTATAGAGGGAGGGGTCGGGCGAGACAGTTGGGAGGGAGGTCTAGTCTGGAGAGATCGGGCAAAGTCTAGCGAGAGAGATCAAACAAACAGGGTCTGGTCTAGCAAGAGAGTTTTAGCAGAGTCTGGTGAGAGAGATCAGACGTAGAGTCTGGGAGATAAATAAGAGACAAAGGCTTTGACTCTATGTTCTCAATCTTTTCTAGTCTTTTGATCTATTTTATTATATTTCAATTTCAATATTTTCGATTTATCATTTTATAGTCTGTATATTCCAACCTCACTGTTTTGAACACTTGAGATAGTAGACTCTGCTCTAACATCATGTAAAGTATGCTCTACAGTTGACTATCTAGAGGATATTCTATATTAAAATACATGACTTGGAGGAGTGTTCACACCCCAAGTATAGGGTTGTGATGCAGTAATAGTCTCGGTAAGACCGAGGTCGAATCCACAAAGACTGAACCTTATACGTAATCGGAAAGTAACTTGAACTAGAACTTAGGCGAATGTGTAATCTAAATCAGAAAATTTTAAGGGAATAATAGTGAACTATTAAACTAAAACTTGTAAAATTCAAAGGTAGGAAACTAGGGATTCCAAAGATTCACTTGTAGAAATCAGGGAGATCTATGCTTGATTCATGAACACAATTGGATTTAGAGTCCCATCTTCATCCAGTTAGAAGATATAGTATTAAAAACCAAATCTGAATTTCTTTTGATTCAATTTTCAAGATATGAGAGGTATGAGAATTAGAATTGATTCCATCAGAAAACCATGCCCATGAGACAAAGCATACAACAGAATTTAATCAATCCACATCCAATCTAAGATATGTATGAATATTATGAAGTATTCCATCATCCAACCATGCCCAGGAGACGATGGTGAACAAACTCCTAAATTCACAATCCCTATAATGCTAAGAACATGCTCAAAGTTATCCCAGATCCATTGTAATTTAAGTCACAACAAACCATTAAAACCTGAAAGCATTCCTTAATATCAAACTATAATCAAAGAGAGTTCAATGTAACATAAATCAAATTAATAGAAGACCACCCATCACGCTACAAGCTTCACCTCTTAGCCCTAGCTAAGAGGTTTAGCTCATCATAGACATGATGACATTAAAGGCTCTTAAAAACATAAAGGAGAGAAGAAAAAAAAAAAAAAAAAAAACTAAAGAGGAAAAGGATAGAAGTGATGGGGTTTTTCCCCCAGGCTCGACCGGTCATGACTTCGCTCGACTAATCGAGGGCTGGTGCACAACCAGTCGAGTGGGGCTCGACTCAAAGTCCATCGACCAATGATGTATTTTCTCTGAGGTGCTCAACCAGTCGAGGGAGAGGCTCGACCGGTCGAGTGGGCCGCTCGACCGGTCGAGGACTCCGCTCGACCAGTCGAGCTTACGCAGATTTGAGTCTGGATCTTGTGCGGACTGCGAAAATCTGAGGCCTTTCGCAACAAGGTGTGAAAGGAGTTTCTTAAACTATAAATAGGGGCGCCTAGGGCTTTTCCAGGTAATGCAAGAGGGTTTCCTAAAGCTTTGCAAGGGTTTGCTAAAGGATTTAGAGCTATCAAAGGTATGAGAGAGAGAGAGAGAAAGAGAGAGAGCGAAAGAAAGAAAGAGAGAGGAAGCTTGTAGAAGGGAGGTTATGCTCGTAGAGGTGATCTATTATATCTCAGATTTTTCATATCCTCGTAATCGGTGAGATCTCTCCACTTTTCTTTTATTCTCTTATTGTTTATTCACTCCTGCGTGAGTGAAGAAGGTTGTAACGTTTTACTTCATAGTAGATTGTTGATCTAGACGAGGTCTCGTGGTTTTTTACCTCTTTGAGGGTTTTCCACGTAAAAACCTCTTGTGTGGTATGGTTTGGGCTTTGATTTATTTCATTGCTTTATTATTCCATAATTCTGGTTTGTTTTGGGAGGCTAAATCCTAAGGTTTTGTGCAAGGCCCCCAATAAAGTGGTATCAAAGCTAAGTTCATTGAACGGGGTGAGATCGGTTCTGAATTATGGAAGGTGGCTCATCAAGGATGATCAGCCTCAATGGTTCTAACTGGACCATATGGAAGGCTAAGATGGAGGACTTGCTTTATTGCAAGGACCTATATTCTCCAATTTTAGGCATATTAGTAAAATCTAAGGATATGTCTGATGATGATTGGAAGAAGATGGACCGGAAGGCGGTGGGGTTTATTAGACAATGGTTGGACGATTCCGCATTCTACCATGTGTCTATGGAGACCTTAGCCGCTAGCCTTTGGCTGAAATTGGAAGAGTTATATGAGAGGAAGACAGCCGGTAATAAAATCTTCCTGATAAGACGACTTATGAATCTCAAGTTCAAAGATGGTGCTTTTGTGGTTGAGCACATGAATGAGGTAGCAATATAGTGAACCAACTCTCCTCTATGAAGATGGTCCTGGATGATGAATTGCAGGCTTTGTTATTGCTTAGTTCATTACCTGACAGTTGGGAGACATTAGTGGTGTCTCTAAGTAACTCCGTGTCAGACGGAAAGATATTCATGGAACAGGTAACTAGTTGTCTCTTCAATGAGGAGATAAGGAGGAAGTCTCAAGGGTCTACTCAGCAAGAGGCCCTTGTGACACAGGAACGGGGGAGAGGAAAGAACAGGAAGGGTGAGAAGGCCCAAGATAAATCAAGAGGCAAGTCGAGTACCAGGAAGGATGTCGAATGATGGAATTGTGACAAGAATGGCCACTACAAGCATGAATGTCGTGGTAAGAAGAACAACAAGAAAGGAAAAGGAAAAGAGAAAGAAAATGAATTAGATTCCACTGCGGTCGCTTCAGATGGCAATGTTGTAGTTATTTTTTCAGCAGATCATGATGTTTGTCTCACGGCTACGAGTCAGGACACCGACTGGGTGATAGAATCGGGAGCCTCTTTTCATGCGACTCCATGCAGGGACTTCTTCACAAGCTATAAGTCAGTTGACTTTGGGACCGTGAAGATGGGGAATTCTGGCGTATCGAATATCGTAGGGGTCAGTGATATTTGTGTGAAGACCGATGTGGGCTGCACATTGGTTCTCAGGGATGTGAGGCACATCCCAGACCTTCACCTCAACTTGATGTCGATGAAAAAGTTGGATGATGATGGCTATGAAAGACGGTTTGTTAGTGGGCGCTGGAAGCTCATCAAGGGTTTGTTAATCGCAGCCAGAGGAAAGAAGTGGTGCACCCTTTACAAGGCAAGTATCAGTGTTTGCAAGGGTGGGTTGAACGCAGCGGAAGATTCAGCTACTGACATGTGGCACAGGCGTATAGGCCACATAAGTGAAAAAAGGCTTCAAGTACAAGAAAAGAAGCGGCTCCTTCCAAACGTGACAAGTATACCTCTCAAAACATGTATTAATTGTTTATCAGGAAAATAACATAGAGTTTCATTTGTTAAATCTGCTTCTCATGTTAATAAAGTGCATGCATTAGATGTGGTTTATTCTGATGTTTGTGGTCCTATGAGGACAAAAACCTTGGGTGTAACGTCCCGTCCAACCAGCACAGTGTCCTGGGGCGTCCACGTAGGAATTGTCGCAGGACCGTTCGCTTAAGCCACTCATGGTGGGATACCATAAATAAAATCCTCCAAGATTAAACCAATTTAGTAGACCAGACTGGCCATGATAGGGCTTGGTGTGGGCCACCAAGCCAGATGGCTGTTTACACTTAAAAGACGGCTCGTGCAGGCCGTACAGCGACCGAGGATAGTCGAAAAAATCTAAAACTTGGTGTGGCCGTTGGTCTCACTGGGCTTGAAGGCCATCGCGGACTGCAGCCCCAGCAGACGCCCAGAAGTGGAGATCTGGCATAGACCCAATGCACCCCACCAATGCCAGAATTGAGATCTGACACTTGTCAATGAAATTGAAATGTGAGACATTTCAGCCGTCGGATTTCCTCCGAATTTACGGTGATGGTTTGATATATTTTTCAACGCCCGTTCACCAAATCTGGGGCCCGATCGTGGCACGGTGACCGTTGATCGCAAATCGGACCCGTGCGATCAAACCCTATATCCGATCGCTCCCAAATTTTGCACGGCCCTTCATCGGGCCATGAATCACCTAACCTATAAGTTTTATGGCCAGAGGACTGCTAGAACCATTCCAATCACCGAAATGGGCCCCACAGGGCCACTTAAAGGTCGGAAGCGCCTTCTCAGATCATATATCGGTTCATCTGTTCGTCCTCAATTTTTACATGGACCCTAGTCGAGTCATAAGATACCTACACGTCGAATTTGGTGGCCTGAGGGGTGTTAGGGCCACCCCAACATCAATAGGAGTCCCATAGGTCTATTTTGGGAATTTTGGAAGCTTGGGGCCAAAGGGGCCAAGTCTAGAGAATAAAGCCCTAATGCCCTCTTTCTCATAACCCCTCTCCCTTCTCCAACAACAAGTCCTCTCTCCCTCATAACTTCCTTCAATCTCCCACAATCAATCTCTCTCCCTCATAACTTCCTTCAATCTCCCACAATCAATCTCCCTCCCTCATAACTCCACTCATTCACAATCCATCTCTCTCCCTCATAACTCATCAAATCTCCAACAACCCACCTCCCCAACCATTCTCCAAAGGAAGCTCTTCGCCCTAACCTCAACCATTGCCGTTGGTCGTCTAGGTAAGATCCTTTCCCCTTTCCTTCTTAAAATCCATGTATTATGGTGGGATTGGCTTAGAAAGTTAACATGCAAGAGTTTGGTTTAGGGATTCCGGCGGGTCGTCCCGAAAGCCTCTTTCCTAGGACGTTTTTCGAGTCGCCAACGATCCATAGGTGCGGACTATTGTTCTTAGGTGGCCTAGCACCAATTATAATACTAGCTTAATGATTTTTGATGCTTGATTGGTACATTTGAAAGCCTAGAGAATCCTAGGTATTATAAGTTCTTGAAATTGTATGGATGCACATGATGTTCTTTATAATGTTATTTGTTGATTCACATGATTTTCGTGAATGGATGATAATATGCTTATGCCGTGTCATTCTTTCACATGTATTGATCCATGTTGTGTATGTTTCCATTACCCTTATGCATATGATGGCTTGAGATGGAGGAAGTGCATAACTTTCTCACACACAACCACACACCTCACATGCACTATATTGCTTGATTGCTTGCTAGGAACATCTAATTCGTATGACTGAGATGCATGGAGTATGATGATGACATGTTAGTGACAGTCTGTATAGTCGGCTTGTTAAGGATGACCCTCATTACATTAGGTTGGTCAGGAAACATGAGAAGAGCGAAGGCGGCTCCAAGGGTAGGACCGCCTCGAGGCTAAACCCGTGAGTTTGGGCGGGTGTGTTAGGGTGGCTGTAGTTCGACTACATGGATCTCTCGTGCCCGAGGTCGCTCGTCCCACGCTCACCTGGCTAGTGCGATCTAGCCTGCAATCTAATCAACCCTGTTTGTTAACCCTGTGAGCCCACATATGAATGGAATCTGAATCACCCTACAACCATTGTAGCCCATTGATAATCCACTTGAAACTGGTCCACAGCCTCGTGAGCTGAGCATGGTGGAATGGGACACTGTGTCCGAGCTGTCGGCCTACGCTGGGGTACTGCGCCTCCCCGTAGTGACCGCAAGCGATCCCTTCCTTTCGGCACTCCTCATGTGCTTGGAGTCGGGGATGAGGAACCTGACGGGATCACGGACCGCGAGGTCTCGACCTCACGCGTTGGGGGGTCTTGACCTCGCAAATCAACTTAGGGCATTGATACGTAGGGTGAATCAGAATCCCCAACCTGCTGGTTGAATGAACTTAACTAACAATTCGGCTAACACGATCGCATTGCATCGCATTAGTTAGGGTGGCGACTCGGAAGTCGAGGTCGCACTGAGGGAGTGTTGACATACGCGATCGTAGATGTAGTCGCTTGAGGGAGCATTGTGGCGAGGGCATGCATCATATCATCCCGCATGCATGCATTTTAAATAAGAGCTATTAGGTATTGATGATTGCCTGTTTTTCATTAAGTTATGTTAAAATTGATGCCTGTTATAACTTGAGACTAATAATTCACACTGAGTTGATCACTCACTCCCACCCTGGGACGGTGTTTTAAAACACCAACCAAACGCTTCCATAGATGCAGGTGGTGATGATCAGGAGGAGCCTGACAGCGTGAGTCTGGATGAGGAGGAGGAGTGCTCCTATTTTCAGTTGATGGGCGGAGCCGCATCGGATCCGTAGATGAGTCGAGGGGTCGCTGATCTGAGAGCTCAGCCTTATTCTTTTGGACTTGATATTATTTTTGTGATTATGTTGGGTGACGCATGTGCGATCCCTTATTCTTGGACATGTATATATACATATTTTGGATCTCTTCATTTCAGTGAACTTGTATGATTATGCTTCATGTTCTACGAAGTTCCAGACTGCGCAAACAGACCAGATTAAATACATATTAATGAAAATGGTGATAAGTGACACTCGGGAACTCGGGAGTTTGAGCGTATGCGCGACCCCCGATTTCCAGGGCATTACATTGGGTGAGGCATTGTATTTTGTCACTTTTATAGATGATGCATCTAGGAGGGTTTGGGTTTATGCCTTGAAATCCAAGGACGAAGTCTTTGGTGTGTTTAAATTATTTCATGCAATGGTCGAGAGAGAGACAGGTAGATCATTGAAGTGCATCCACACTGACAATGGTGGTGAATACATTGGCGACTTTCACGAGTATTGTAAGTCCCTGGGTATACGGCATGAACAGACGATTCCCAAGACCTCCAGCATAATGGTGTGGCTGAGCAAATGAATCGCACCATTGTAGAGAGAATCAGATGCATGTTATCCCATGTGAAATTGATCAAGACATTCTGCGGAGAAGCAATGGACACAACAGTGTATCTGATAAACAGGTCTCCATCAGCCCCGTTGAATGGAGAATTGCCTGAGAATGCGTGGATTGGACAGGATCCATCGTACAGTCATCTCAGAGTGTTTGGATGCAGGGCATCCGTTCACGTACCAAAGGACGAGAGGTGCAAGCTCGATATGAAGATCAGACAATGTGTGTTCTTGGGGTACGGTGATGAAAAGTTCGGTTACAGATTATGGGATCTGACCGAGAAGAAGCTCGTCAGGAACAAAGATGTGGTTTTCTTTGAAGATCAGTGTATAGAAGATATTGGTAAACCAGAGAAGAACCAGCCTAGTTCAGGTGAGCTAGAGGACATGGATCCAATTATTCCTCCCTTAGTGCCTGATGACGGGGGAGTACAGTAAGGTGCAGAGGACGAGAGAGTTCCTACAGAAGATGGACCAGGGGAGCAACCCCTATCTGATCCACCTGTTGAGCCACAGGTGAGGAGGTCATCTAGGGACAGACAACTGTCCAAAAGGTACTCGCCGCATGAATAAATTATGCTCACTGATGGGGGAGAGCCAGAAGATTATTCTGAGGCCCTAGCCGACAAACATAAGGGAAAGTGGTTAAAAGTTATGTAAGAGGAGATGAAATCCTTGCATAAGAACCACACCTATGATATGGTGAAATTGTCTAAGGCCAAGAAAGCTTTGAGCAACAAGTGAGTGTTTAGAAAGAAGGTTGAACAGAAGAATTCACAGACGAGGTTCAAGGCCAGACTTGTGGTAAAAGGGTTTGGTCAGAGGAAAGGCATATACTTTGAGGAGATATTCTTACCAGTGGTGAAGTTGACATCCATACGAGTGTTACTTGGGTTAGCGGCTAGCATGGATCTGGAGATAGAGTAGTTAGATGTTAAAACTGTCTTCCTCCATGGTGACCTAGAAGTAAAGATCTACATGCACCAACCAAAGGGGTTCTGTGATGCCCCGTCACTATGGTCACATGTGGGTGGGGGCACATGTGGGCGGGCCCCAAGGTGGCTGGCAGGCTACTGTGTGGCTGGCAGGCTATTGTGCACACAGTGAAAGTGAAACTTTATCTCACATCTGAAGTGTCATCTGAAGTTATGGTGGTTATATGTGGAGTTACCACCTTATACTGTATGAGGCCTTTTGGGGGCGACCCCGAGAATAAAACTGTGCGGGCTGTGCTCAGAGCGGACAATATCATACAGTGTGGGCGTGGGCTGTTACAAATGGTATCAGAGCCGAGTACGACTCTGCCTTTGGTGGGGGATATTGTGACGCCCCGTCACTGTGGTCACATGTGAGCGGGCACACGTGGGCGGCCCCAAGGTGGCTGGCAGGCTACTATGCAAACAGTGAATGTGAAACTTTGTCCTACATCGGAAGTGTCGTTTAAAGTTGTAGTGGTTATATGTAGAGTTATCACCATATACTGTATGAGGCCTTTTGGGGTGACCCCGAGAACAAAACCATGCGGGCTGTGCCAAGAGCAGACAATATCATACAGTGTGGGTGTGGGCTGTTATAGGTTCGAAGTCAAAGGCAAGGAGCATATGGTGTGTAGGCTGAGGAAGAGCCTGTATGGGCTGAAACAAGCTCCACGGCAATGGTACAAGAAGTTCGACTCGTTTATGTTGAAGCATGGATATGACAGAACGGAGTCGGACCATTGTGTGTTCACGCGCAAGTTCTTAGATGGTGATTTCTTAGTTCTGCTCTTATACGTTAATGACATGCTCATCATGGGAAAAGACATCAAGAAGATTGACAGGCTGAAACAAGAGTTGTGCAAGTCGTTTGTGATGAAAGACTTGGGCCCGGCTAAACAGATCATAGGAATGGAGATAACCCGTAACAGAAGCAACAGGAAGCTTTGGCTGTCACAAGAGTAATATATTGAGAAAGTCCTAGAGCGGTTCAATATGAATGCAACGAAGCTGGTCAGTACTTCACTGGATGTTTACTTCAGATTGAGCGACAGGCAGTGTCCCAAGAAGAAGGCAAAGGTGGAAGAGTTAAAGAAGATACCCTACGCGTCAGCTGTAGGAAGTTTGATGTATGTTATGGTATGTACACGCCCAGACCTAGCATATGCGGTTGGTGTTATCAGCCGGTATCTTGTCAATCATGGCAAAGAGCATTGGGCAACGGTGAAATGGATATTGCGGTATCTAAGAGGCTCATCCGGGTTGAGCCTATACTATGGTGACGGAAAACCTGTGTTAAAGGGCTACAAAGATGCAGATATGGCAGGTGACATAGACTCCAGGAAGTCTACATGGGGTTCATGTTCACGTTTATAGGAGGAGCGGTTTCTTAGCAGAGCAAGCTACAAAAGCTGGTAGCATTGTCGACGACAGAAGTCGAGTACATTACAATCACAGAGGCATGTAAAGAGATGCTTTGGATGAAAAGGTTCGTATAGGAACTTAACTTAAAGCAGGAAGAACACGTGGTCTATTGCAATAGTCAAAGTGCTATACACTTGAATAAGAATCTAAGTCAGCATTTCAAGTCGAAGCACATAGAGATTCAGAATCACTAGATCAGGGATACTTTGGAACAAAAGGTGTTACAGCTTGAGAAGGTCCACACGGACGATAATAGGTCAGACATGATGACAAAGGCTTTGCTCAAGGGCAAGTTTGAGGTTTGTAGAAACCTGACTGGCTTGAAGAAGGTGAATCCCTCTTGGGTTAAAAAGGAAGAGATTTGATGGGGTTTTTTCCCCAGGCTCGACCGATCAAGGGCTGGTGCACAACCAGTCGAGTGGGGCTCGACTCAAAGTCCAGTGACCAATGATGTATTTTCTCCGAGGTGCTCGACCAGTCGAGAGAGGGGCTTGACCGATCGAGTGGGCCGCTCGACCAGTCGAGGATTCGGCTCGACCAGTCAAGCTTACGCAGATTTGAGTCCGGATCTTGTGCGCACTGCAGAAATCTGAGGCCTTTCACAATAAGGTGCGGAAGAGAGTTTTCTAAACTATAAATATAGGTGCCTAGGGCTTTTCTAGGTAATGCAAGAGGGTTTCTTAAAGCTTTGCAAGGGTTTGCTAAAGGGTTTAGGGCTATCAAAGGTGTGTGTGTGTGTGTGAGAGAGAGAGAGAGAGAGAGAGGAAGCTTGTGGAAGGGTGATTATGCTCCTGGAGGTGATCTACTATATCTCAGTGTTTCCATGTCCTTGTAATCGGTGAGATCTATCTGTTTTTCTTTTATTATCTTATTGTTTATCCACTCCTGCGTGAGTGAAGAAGGTTGTAACGTTCTACTTCATAGTGGATTGTTGATCTAGACGAGGTCCCGTGGTTTTTTACCTCTTTGAGGGATTTCCACTTAAAAATCTCTTATGTGGTGTGATTTGTGCTTTGATTTATTTCATTGCTTTATTATTCCATAATTCTGGTTTATTTTGGGAGGTTAGATTCTAAGGTTTTGTGCAAGGCCCCCAACAAGAAGAACTCTAGTCGTCTTCACATTCTCTTCTCTTTCTCTTTCTTCATTTGTTCTCCTCCACATCTAAGCTTCTCACGGTGCCTCCACAGCTGCCCCAAAAGATCTGATGCCTAAGCTCTCTTTCTCTTTCCCTTTTATAGAAGCAACAGGAGGTCGGGAGTGCGTAGAGAAGGATGGCCGGGTGTTTGCGTAAGAACCTACGCAGCAACAGCCCCGTGCACAATGAGTTTACACAGAAAAAATACAAACGACTTGCATTTGGATGGATTTTGGGACAACTGGCTGTCGTCATATTCCATTTGGTCTTCATGGATGGGGACGGTCCCACCTTTTGGAGCTTATGGACGGTTCAGATTGCCGGTCCGATCACCGCCATGATCGTACAACGACCATGAAATCGGACAACGATTGGACATGCGTTGCGTAATGAGTTACGCAAGTGGCTGCGCTGACCTCTGTGGGGTCCACTTGTGATAGTTTTTTAGTGGATCAGGGACGCTCATTTGCCTTGTAAGGTCGATTCAGGCCATGGGTAGAAGTTTGAACCAGATCAGAGTTTCGGGTGGGCTACAGCATTAATCAACGTGCTTCAGCTTCTCCTATCTTTGCGAGCTTGTTCTTATGCATGGTTGCACAAGAGTAACAAGGTTTTGGTCGTCACCCTCCCCTGGACACAATGGACGGCTCCGATCATCGAACCAATTGTTAAAGGTGTCCCACAGAGATCGTCCGTGCGGACATTGTCGGTGGAAGAAAAACGGAGATTTCCATTTTCAAATAGGATTGGATCAGTGTGCGCTGACAGATCCTTTTGTTTTGATGCGCAGTGGGAGTACCTACGGGGTGTGCACGTGTTCCCCAGGTGGGGTCCACTCCTGATGTTTGTGAGAAATCCACTCCGTCCATCCTCTTTTTCATTTAATTTAAATTGAGGCATATCCAGAGATCAGGTGGGCCCCAAATCAGTGTTTTATGGGTTGATCTGTTCGTTTGGTCACTTCCACAAGGATCCAATGGCTAAACTTCGACGTGTACGGTTAATTTAGAGTCTTCATGCCATATATAAAGTTTCGAGCTAAACGGATGGTGGGAACCCTGTGATCTTACATTCAGGACGACTTTCAGGCCTCTTTATCATTGATCACTTTATTTTCGCAGATCTCTGGCGTATAAATTCTTTAATCTCGGTCCCTTGGGGTCCGTCCCTTACCTTAGTGATTTCTGAGCGTTAAATTCATGCTTTTAGAACCCTTTTTCAGTCCAAGCTCTTAAATTCACCTTGCAAAATAAACACGATTAAAATAGGACGTTAAACGGTATCATGTTCGTAAAATCATGTTATAACTGGGGTCTAATATGTAATATTTTTACCCTTAACACGGAGCAACTGAAAACTCTATATTCTTTTTCTTTTCCATAGTTCTAGCAGAAAACCTTTTTTCTACCGTTCTCATTCTGTTTTTAGTTTATCTTTTATAGTTTAGACATTTAAATCTTAATATTTTATTGGAAGTTCCTTGAATTCCGTTTGAAAGCGTACAACCTGATAAAGTAGCGACTGTGTTTCACACGAATGGTAAAAGGTTGCTTAATCCCTTCATTTTCTGTAACTGGGGCCTTTACTCATAATCCATGACGCAGATCAAACTAGGAGTTGCCCAAGTTGGAAATTCTTTTATTTTTCAGATCTTTAGGCGATTTTACAGATTATATCCAATCATGGATTCTGAAGCCTTTATTTTGGCTAGTGGCAACTCCAAAATAGTTCTTAGTCAACCTAGAACTATACCGCATCATTACAAACCAAGTACACTCCCCCTGAGACTCAGCATCCGAGAATGCGAGCATGTTGCATGATGGGTTATGAACATTAATATGAGTATAATTATTAACTTCTCTTCTTAACCCCTCAATGAGGTTCGGGTATGGAGGTCTTAGTTATGAGTTCTACTAGATTTAGATAGACTTCGAATCTGGGTCTTTATACACTACTGGCCGTATCAACCAAGCACTTAAAAATCAATAACCTTTCTTCTCAACCTCTTCGCGAGGTTCGGGCATGGAGGTCTTAGTTATAAGTTTCACTAGATCTATATATACTTTGGATATGATCCTTCATATGACATTGCCCATGTCAAATGAGTATACAATATTCCTATATATATATATATATATTATATATATATATCGTTTGACCTATGCAACTATCAGACAATCCAACCCGCCTAATGGACAGCCCAGGGGATAACTTCCATGAGCGTTCACAATATGTATTGAAGTGATGCACATAATCTACTAATAGACTAACACATACCTAAAGACACAACGTATCTCGCACCCATTACTATACCATGTACCAAAGCAACCGTCAATCTAAGTGACCTTGAGAAGAAATGACCCCACACGACATGACCTCGGTGGTACATTGATGTCACCAAGTTTTGGTGGACCCCTCCATGCTGTCCATCCATTTTGTCATATTATTTTAGGGCATGGCCTAAAAACAAGGTAGATCCAAAACTCAAGTGGACCATATCATAGAAAGTAGTGGATATTGAACCTCTACCTTTAAAAACTTCTTATGGGCCACAAAAGATTTGGATAAGCTGATATTTGTGTTTTTTGTTCAACCATGACTGCGTGACCTTATAAATAGGTTGGATGGAAATAAAAATCATGGTGAGCCCTAAAAAGGTTTCAACAGTAGACATCATTGCCAAAACTGCTTTATGTGGTGTTGTCTACTTGAGTTTTGGAACAGCCTCCTTTTTTAGCCAATGCCTTATAATGATCTTCAGAAATGGATATAAGGTGTGGATATAACACATGCATCATGGTGGGGCTCATAGAACTTGGTGATGTCGACACGCCATGCAATCGGCTTCCACCAGGGTAGGATCGCTTAAAATTGGGCCGAGTCACTGAGAAACTGAGCTCATGGGTGTGACTTGGTCCAAATCAATGTGATTCACTGACCTGGCTAGCTGACTTGGTCGACTCCATGGCGACTTCGATTGGGGTCCATCGTGATGTTTGTAAGCAATCCAACCTGTCCATCCATTTCTCCTATTCATGTTAGGGCGTGGGCTTAAAAATGAGGCAGATCTAAAATTCAAGTGTGCCACACAATACAAAAGAGTAGGTAGGGAAATGCCGACCGTTGAAACCTCCCTGGTCCACCGTGATGTTTATATGCCATCCATATACCGCATAATCCCATTCTTATGGGATGAACTGAAAACACAAAAATATTAGCCAGACCCAAAATTTCTATGGCCCCATTAATGTTTTAATGGTGGGCGTTCAATCCTCACTATTTTCTGTCATGCAGCCCACTTGACTTTCGGACCTGTCTCATTTTTTAGCCTACGAACTGATATTATCTGGATAAACAGATGAACGGTGTGGATTTCTCACAAACATCACGATAGGCCCCACTAGCTTTCATCAATTGCCTATGATGATAATGATCACATCACAATTAACCATTTCCACTACCATGCTACTTACGCAGGACATCTGTACCATGAAAACGATGGACCCTACCATGAAGATCACCATTCAAGAAAATTACGTTTATTCACTCACTAGGTGGGCCACATCCATACGTGGAGTCAGATATCAGATATCCATTAATTCCAATGAAGTGACCCACTTAATTAATAGAAGGCCCTCATTTTTGTGCAAGGTGATCTACCATTTTCATGGTACAGATGTCCTGTAAAATTGTCATGTTGTAAGAAAATGGTTTAATTTGAGGTGTTATTGCTTATAAGTTGTTGGCTCTCATTTTACATATTTATTACTAATCTAAACATTGCCCCGAGCTGAGTTTGGAGTTATGGGTTTATATATGCTTGAAATCTAAGCTTAGTGTACATACCGGTCGGGACAGTCGGATTGGCTTAATCTAAGCATCAAGTGGGCCACTATTATAAGAGAGAAAGAGAGGACGGTTTAAAGACACTTGTAAGTTCTCGTGTAATGTACTGATGGGGCTCATTGTAGATGGAAGTATATACATACTGTTGATACAAAAATCTGGTTATCATTCCCTCGACTCGCAAACCTACACAAGAGATACATACAGAAAACCCTGGCTCATGCAGGGGACCCTCCAATGCCTAAGTTAGAAACCTGGGTTTAGTTGAATTTGGGGGTTTGTGGCTAGAGATTGTGCGTACCTTTCACCATTGGGGGCCTTCTTATTTATAGGTGAGGAGAGGTTGTGTCGTAAGGGGCACATATCCTTGTTTAGTAGGAATTAATTATAGTAGTATTCAGATTCCTTGAGCGGCGGATCTTTCTAGATCTTTGGCTGGAATTTTGGGGTGATTAGTGTGGTAGTCGGTTTCAGTGATCTTCAGCCGAGAACACAAATAGACTTGATTGAGGTCAGGTTGGATCCCACAAAGGGTGGGCTCAGCCGTCTTGAAGTGATTTGAGCTAGGTCACAGCTGAGGTCAGTGTTGCGTTCGTCTAAGGATGGGTCTTGCTGACTTGAGGTGAGTTAGCTTGCTTCACATTACAGTTTAGTAGATGCCTCGACCTCGTGCTTAGAGGTTGAGGTCTACCTTTCCCTGTACTTAGTCGAGGAGGTCGAGCTTGGTCTCTCTCCATACTCGAGGAGGTCGAGCTCAGCCTTCCTCCATATTTGGTCAAGGTGACAGAAGTCTAGTCATTGGACCACACCGTCGCTTGTTCGAATTGTTGACCTGGCCTGTCGATAGTAGATCGGTCTATTTTCCCCATAACACATACATTCATACATATATACATAAATCTCTTGTCGTTTGTTCGAAGGAGACGATGGAAAAAAAATTATTATGAGGTCGACTTCATGGAAAGCTTCTCATGAGGTCAAGCTCTATGAGTGCCACTGTGATGTGTGATGGACAACCATATCGTCCATTTGGTAGGTCTCCTTTAAATTATGAGATGTAAAATAAAAAATTTTTTAAAAAAAAAAAAAAAAAAAAAACTCAGTTGTCTCCTATTGAGAATCCTTGTAGATCCTCCTCCATTGACTCACACGATCCTCCTTGATTGTATGAGATGTCACACAAATTTATTTTGATTATTTCCCTTTCTTGTAGATACCATAGTTGTGTAATCAGATTGTACAATTGTACAATATTATAAATAGATATACTCACCCATGTAAAATGGTGTGGTGATTTGCAAACCCTTTCATGGTATCAGAGCCCCTCACGGGTTCAACCTCCCATGATCCCGATGGCTGCCGATTCCTCCAACTCTTTCCTTTCCTTCAACACTATGATTCATATGGTGACCATTAAACTCTCTTCCTCAAACTATCTTCTCTGGAGCAATCAGCTTATTCCGCTTCTTGACTGTCAGGGACTTCTTGGCTATGTTGATGGGTCCATCGTTGCTCACCATGAACTCCACCTCTGCTACTAAGTCTTCTACAGAAACCCTAAAATACACAGATTGGAAACTTCAAGATCAGTGCATCCTCAGCTTGCTTCTTTCCTCCCTCACCGAAGAAGCTATGGCAGGAGTGCTCGGTCTCACCATTGCCAAAGACGCCTGGCTTGCCTTGGAAAACTCTTTCAGTCATCGTTCTAAAACATGTGAACTTCATCTCAAAGATGAGTTGCAACTGATCAAACGAGGAAACCGCAATGTCTCTGAATACTCTCGCTCATTCAAGGAGTTATGTGATCAGCTCTCGGCGATGGGTCGTCTGATTGATGATATATACAAATCTCATTGGTTTCTTCGGGGGTTAGGTGCTGATTTCTCCACCTTTTTTACTGCCCAGATGTCGATCACACCCCTTTCCCTCTTCACCGATCTGGTTTCCAAAAATCTCTTGAGCAATCTCCTGTTGTCCTGCTGCGTTCACTACCACCCATGGTTCCTCTTCTAACTCTCGCGGTGGTGGTCATTTTAAACAGTTTCGTGGCCGTGGAGGACACCAGCGAAATAGTGGACCTGGTCGTGGTCGTCGTCATTACAATCCCCGTTGTCAGATCTGTAAAACTAAGGGCCATACTGTTGATCGTTGTTGAAATCAATATGATCGCGTTGATGCTCAGCTTGCTGAAGCATTCACTACTGATTGCTCTCTTTCAACCGAAGCCGAGTCTGATTGGTACATGGATACGGGCGCCTCAGCACATAT
The DNA here is from genome assembly GCA_021015155.1 of Magnolia officinalis. Taxonomy (NCBI): domain Eukaryota; kingdom Viridiplantae; phylum Streptophyta; class Magnoliopsida; order Magnoliales; family Magnoliaceae; genus Magnolia; species Magnolia officinalis. The sequence goes on from JAJHSJ010000010.1 coordinate 64,994,953, forward strand.
GACCCCTCATTTGGGTAAACTAGATATATCAGAACCATATTCTGGTAAGAACCGTGTACTAGTAGGCAATGGAGCCTCTATTCCAATTACCCACACTAGTAGTATCTACCCCTCTCAAAATATTCAACTGTTATATGTGCTCGTTGTCCCTCACCTTACCAAAAATCTTTTATCCATTAGTAAATTAACTACCGATTTTCCATTCACTGTAATATTTATTAATGATCAATTTATTGTACAAAACCGAATAACAGGAAAGGTGGTGGCAACCGGTAAACGAGAAGGTGGTCTTTATGTGCTGGAACGTGGAAATCAGGCTTTTATTTCTGTTCTTGCTAAAAAATCTCTACGTGCCTCATTTGATTTATGGCATGCTAGACTTGGACATGTCAATCCTTCTGTTATATCTTTATCGAATATATATTTTTTTTTAAAAAGACATTTATCTCTTACCTCTTTGCTTCTCACTCCGCATATGTGCTCTATATGTCAGTTAGCAAAAAGTCATCAATTGCCTTTTTCTTCTAACAATAGTAGATCTAATTATATGCTTGGCCTGATTCACTATGATATTTGGGGTCCATCCCCTGTTAAATCAAATGCAAGTTTTATCTATTATGTGTTATTTATAGATGATCACTCACATTTCACATGGCTTTACGCCATGAAGCTTAAGTCTGACTTCTTTGATATTTTCCTCCGCTTCCACCATCAGAGTTGTTCTCTCTCTAGCCGTGTCTAATCACTGGCCCTTACGTCAACTTGACGTCAAGAATGTCTTTCTTAATGGTGTTCTTTGTGAAGATGTTTATATGGAACAACCTCCCGGCTATGTTGATCCTCAACATCCTCTTCATGTATACAATTTTTTTTTAAAAAAAAAAAAAAGAAAAAAAAAAAGGCTCTCTATGGCTTGAAACAAGCTCCGCGGGCCTGGTTTCACTGTTTCAGTACATTTCTCTCACAACTTGGATTCTCTTGCAGTCGTGCTGATACGTCCCTCTTTGTCTTTAGTAGGAAAGCTGATCTCATCTACTTGTTGCTCTATGTTAATGACATCATTGTTACAGGGAATAATTTAGCACTTCTCAACCGATTCATTCAGCAACTGCACACCGAATTTGCCCTCACGGACTTAGGCTCCTTGAGCTATTTTCTTAGCCTTGAGGTTTCCTCTCTTCCGGATGGACTTTTTCTTAGTCAAACCAAGTATGCTCATGACATTCTTACTCGTGCTCAATTACTTGACAGTAAGTCTGTTTCTACACCAATGGTTGTGTCTCGGCGCCTCTCCTCTGACGGTGCGCCCTTCTCGGATCCCACTCTTTATCGCTCTTTAGTTGGTGCCTTACAATATTTGACCATCATGTGCCCTGATCTTGCTCAGTTTGTTAATTCCGTCAGTCAATCTCTTCATGCTCCAACTGAAGAACATTTCCAGGTCGTCAAGTGTATCCTGCGCTATGTCAAGGGCACTCTTCACTTTGGCTTAACCTTTTCTGCATCGCCATCTACTAGTCTCTTGGCCTATTCTTATGCTGACTGGGCAGGGTGTCCTGATACTCGGCGTTCCACCTCTGGTTATTCCATTTATCTTAGGGACAATCTTATCTCCTGGAGTGCCAAAAAGAAGCCTATAGTTTCCCACTCCAGTTGCGAATCCGAGTACCGTGCTCTCGCTTTTACCGCTGCTGAGGTTCTATGGCTTACTCATTCCTATGTGATCTCAAGGTCACCCTCACACACCGGCCTTTGTTACTATGTGACAACAAGAGCGCAATTTTCTTAAGCTCGAATCCTGTTTCTCATTAGCGTGCCAAACACATCGACCTTGACTACCATTTCTTAGGAGAACTTGTTGTCGCCGGCACCCTTTGCACTCAATATGTTTCATCAAATTTGCAGGTCGCTGATATATTCACCAAAAGTGTTTCACGGCCGCTATTTACCTTTTTCCGATCCAAGCTTTGCGTCGGCTGTAATCCCACGCTCAGGTTACGGGGGGTATTGAGAATCCCTGTAGATCCTCCTCCATTGACTCACGGGATCCTCCTTGATTGTATGAGATGTCACACAAATCTATTTTGATTATTTCTCTTTATTGTAGATACCATAGTTGTGTAATTAGATTGTACAATTGTACAATATTATAAATAGATATACTCACCTAGTGTGGTGATTTGCAAATCCTTTCATCTCCAAACTCAATTGTACCACACCATGCTTTAAATATTTAAAAGCACTTGATGACACCTAAGTTTTGGAATGGCCTAAAATTTAATATGATCACTAATCCTTTGGTGTGGCCATTTTGAATTACAAGTAACATTGATTTTTGAGCCCTTGGCCTAATAGTAGATGAGATAATTGTTGGTTGGAGTGGATTGTGCATACGCATCATCATAGCACATCTAAAAAAATTAGGAGTGGGCCTCTCCTTACCATCTGCTTTCCTTGGTATGGCCATCATGATGTGATTGATTTTCAGGCCTTGATCTTAATAAGATCCGAGACATGTAATGGTCAAAGTAGATTGCAAAAAGACACTATGCCAGCCAAAAGCCAACCACTAAGTAATTATGCCTGCAGGAAACCGTGTGTATATAAAGTGGGAGGGTGAAATGCTCACCTACGCACCTACCTGCTAATTCAACAAAGAACTTTTTCAGATATGATCTTAAAATTTGTACGGTCTATGTGATGTAGCACCTCATAAAATCCGTTGGCCCAACTTTTACCTTGATTCAAAACTTTGGTAGGTCGTGGCAAAAGGAAACCGTTTCCTCTCTTTGCTATGGCCCACCAAAGTTTTATATGAGGATCAAAGTTGTGCCCTAAGGGCGTGGTCGTGGAATTGAATGGTATTGAATTGTATTAGATGGGATTAACATCATTATTGCACAATGATTGCATGTCCAGAAATATCATGGTATTGTAGCCATCCAATCCCATGTTTGGGATACATGGGAAAACAGCAAAATCATGTTTGGTGGACCATGGAATTGTAATCAACATACCAAATTCACAGTAGATATCGTTAACTTATACACGTATGTAACCAGAATGTCATGTGTAAATAGTGTACATGGATGGATGCCATGGATAAACACATGCATCAATGTGGGGCCCGCATGTCTAGTGGATGTCAAAATCCACATAAATCCATCGTGGATTAAATGTGATTCCATGGGACAACATGCAACTCCATCCCATCTATTCCCAACCTCTCCAAATGCTGGATGGAATTCCACCCGAACAAATGCAATTCTATCCCACCTAATCACATCTAATACCTTGCGGCACGCCCCCTAAGTGTTTGAGGGGGTGTTGCACATCGACCATTCAAATTTTATGCATGTCACACGTGGAGGTGTGCATTTGTGACTCGATCCGGCGGATCCAACCCGATCCGGCCTGTTCCGAACAGAACCGAGGGCCAAGATCGGGCCTGATCAGGTTGTGATTTCCAGATCCGATTTTTTTTCGGGTCGGGTCCGGATAGACCTCTGTCCGGATCGATTCGAACCGAAGGGACCCGAACCGCACCGAACAGACCCGGACCGATAGGCGGGCGGGTAGTATAAAATATTTTTTTTTTTATTTTTTACCCTAACTTTTCTAAAAATAGATGGACGGTGTGGATAAAACACATAGATTTGATAAAATATGTTGATCAGGTCATAAGGATCCACATGAAGGGAAAAAATAAATATCAGCTTGATCGAAAACTTTTATGGCCTACAAAATGTTTTTAATGGTCAAAATTCATTCAACATTGTTTTCTATAATGTGGTCCACTTGAGAGTTCAATATACCTTCTTTTTTTTTTCTAATAACTTAAAATGATCTATAAAAATAGATGGAGGGCATGGATGAAACACATACATCATGGTGGGGCCCACAGAGCACCGACGTCCGGTGGCAAGGGGAGTAGCCAGTCCATCTCCAGTACAGCTGTACCGGCCTAGCGTCTAGCCTCCTCGAGCGTCAGGCGCTCCTCGAGCTTCGAGTTGTACGAACGGTTCCAAGGATATCAAAGTTAATTATATGGGCCCCACAGTGATGTATTTATTATATTTACACCGTTCATATATTTTTAGAGATCATTATAGAGCATTGTCCAAAAAATAAATAATATCCAAAGAACATGTGGACCACACCACAAATAGTAGCAGAGAATGATTTTCACCATTAAACAATTTGAGTGGTCCACATGATAATTAGATCTATCTTATTTTTAGTCTAAAGCCTTAGGACGAGCTCGCCAAATGAATGGACGGTTTGGATATAACACATGACCCACCATCTGACCCACAGAACTTGTTAAACTCAATACAGCAAGTCACGTACTTTTTTCAAAAAAAAGTCACTGCACTTTCGTGCATTTCAAGTAAACATAAGTACATCCAGAGAACGGGTCCAGAGAAAGCGCCACTTCTTTCATAGTATTGTATGGAGCCCACCTTGATGTATATGTTTTATCTAAGCCTTTCATCCATTTTAACGTATCATTTTAGGCGTTGAACACAAAATTACAATATATTGAACATTGAAGTGGACCACACCATATCAAATGATCCGAATCCTATCAAACCCGATCCGACTTGGTTTCCCTAACCAAGTCGAACTCGGTTCAGGTCAAGTCAATAGAGCATTGGATCTGTCCAAGTCAGATGACCCGGATCCGGTCTCGGATCAGGTCGAGTTCGAGTCTACCTAATGGAATTTTGGATCGGACCGTGTTAGGCCAAATCTGATCCGATCCGGACCGATGCCCACCTCTACATGTGTACAAAGGTGCATAGGTGATATATATATATATATATATATTATATATATATATATATATATATATGCTTCTATGCGGTCGACCTCATGGGACTTCCCATGAGGTTGAGCAATGAGGGCCCCACCATGATGCGTGTCGAACATCTACCCCATCAGTCAAATGCACCTTTCCATGGTAGGCCTCAGGCTTAAAAAATCAAGTCAATCCTTGACTTTTACGGACCACACCACATACAAAAGTTGAGAGGGGTTACCCTCCCATTAAAACATTCATAATCATTTGTTGGGTCAACAGAGATGTGCTTCACAAATCCAACCCATCCATTATGTGTGTCCCACTTGAATATGGGGTCGAACCAAGTTTAAGATGCATCCAAAGTTCAGGTGGGCCCCACCAAGTGATTTTATATGTTTTAGGCATATCTTCACATGATTTTAAATGGTATGGCCCACCTAAGTTCTGTATACAACTGATTTTTGAGATATCTCATAATTTAAAGGGGACCTATATATCAAATGCATGATGTTGATGTTCGACACACATCATGGTGGGGCCCACATAGCCATTTCCCCATATATATATATATGGTGTGTGTGTGTGTGGGGGGGGGGGGGGGGGGGGGGGGGGAATGGTACTATGAGTACGAGGTCAAACTTCCCATGAGGTTGAGCTGTGTGGGCCCCACCTAGATGTATGTTGAACATCAACACCGTGTATTTGATGGGTCCCTTTTGGGTTATGGGATATCCCAAAAATCAGCTGTATACGGAACCCAGGTGGGCCATACCATTTAAAACCATGTGAATATGTGCTTAAAATATATAAAAGTACTTGGTGAGGCTCACCTTAGTTTTGGATGCGGCTGAAAATTGGTCTGACCCCTCATCCAAGTGGAACACACATAATGGATGGTCTGGATGAATGAACCGCATCTCGGTGGGCCCAATAAATGATTATGAATGTTTTAATGGGAAGGTAACCCCTCTCAACTATTGTATGTGGTGTGGCCCACCCAAGTCATGGATTTAATTGCTTTTTAAACCTGGCCCACCATGGATTGAATTGGTTTTTAAACCTAGCCCACCATGGAATGGTACAACTGATTGATGGAATAGATGTTCAACACGTGTCACGGTTGGCTCACACTGCTCGACCTCATGGGAAGTTCACATGAGGTAGAGCTCAAGTGGAATCACCATGATGTATCTATTTATCAAGTTGTCCATCCCTTCTCTCAATCATTTTAAGGTATGTGCTCAAAAATGAGTCAGATCCAATGCTCAAGTAGACCACACCAAAGATGATTCTTGCATTAAATACACGGAGCATTAAATGCAAGAGTCATATTTGATGTGGTCCACTTGAGCGTTAGATCTACCTCATTTTTGTGTACATACCTTAAAATGATTTGAGAGAAGGGATGGACGGTGTGGATAAATGAATATATCATGGTGGGCCAACCGATAAAACTACCCATTTGTGGTTAGTGACAGGCCGGTAGGAAGCAATCCACGTCCTTCTAATGCCTTTTAACCTGGCCAGGGCTTAAGTGAGTAGGACCAAGCTAGGCTAACCCTGGCCCACCCATTGCCACCCTGGTAAACCATTACTCGGCCGTACACCCAAATGCTACCTTAAAGGAAAGTGGGCACATTGCAGTTTTTTAGTGGATGAAAAGGTGTGCACTCGTTAAAAGCAGTTGGGAGAAGTTGTGTCAGTTAAAGGGCCTGCCACCATTTTTTTCAGTTAAGAACACTCCCTTGAGAGAGGTTATGTTACATCAATGGACCCCACTCTCACCCACTCATAATAAATACGGGGAAATCAACTCTCAGAAATGAAGGGCATTGATGAGATGGGCACCTTGGATTCCTTTTCTTATGCCTCTAGGGTTATATGGCCCACATAGCTGTTGAGAATAACAATCAATCAAAAGCAAGGAAACAAGAGTCGTCCCACCACACCACTGAATGACCGAGTGAGATCCGAGCCATTGATTGGGCAGAACCAATCGTTCGTAACCGTCCACCTATATGTCATACATATACGACCCATACGATGAGCGAACGGATGCTTATTTTCGCCTGAGGCATCCCCTCGGATGGACCCACGAAATGAATGATCCCGATCTAACACATGCGTCCTACATTGGCACATGTGTCATTGAGGAAACCATCGATTGGGATGGAATGGACTACTTATTAGGACTCTTTTGTCTCCAAGAATACCTACCATTTGGGTCACCTTTTAAAGGAACCATGTCACAAACATACGACCCATACAATGAGTGGACGGATGTGTATTTCGGGCCGAGGCATCTCCTCGGATGGACCCATGAAACGAACCATCCCATCTCGCACATGTGCCCCACATTGGCACACATGCCACTAAGGAAATACTCAATTGGGAAGGAATAGACCACTTATTAGGCCTCTTTTGTCTCCAAGAATACCTACCACTTGGGTCACCTTTTAGTGGAGCCATGGATTGGGTGGACCCAATCATTTGTAACCGTCCACCTACGTCACAAACATACGACCCATATAATGAGCGAACGGATGCGTATTTGGGACGAGGCATTGTTGAAGTGATAAAAGTCCCTTGATATACACTGATACACTACACTCTAACAACTTGAACTTTTGGAGTGAATGGTTGTTTGACATGGTATCAAAGCGGAAAATTCTATGTTCAAATCTTGAGAGCATCAAAAATATGCCTTTCTAAAAATATTATTCTCTCATGGCGAACTTTGAAAATCAAGTCCGACTTCGAGACCGGAAAATCAAGCCCAGTCTATATATGGTGTAAGTATCCCTCCACCCTCATCAGTATGTTCCCGTGCGGAGTTCCCACCCCGCACGTGCAGGGAGTGTTTGGAGTGAATGGTTGTTTGACAGGCATCTCCTTGGATGGAACCAATGTGTATTTCGAGTCTATGCATCTCCTTGGATGGACCCATGAAACGAACCATCCTGATCTTGCACACGCGTCCCACATTGACACGTGCCACTAAGGAAATCCTCAATTGAGATGGAATAGACCACTTATTAGGACTCTTTTGTCTTCAAGAATACCTACCAATTGGGTCACCTTTTAGTGGGCCCAAAGCCCACTCCACCTGGATTCTCCTTCCTACTCCATTTTCTCCTTCTGATGAAGACATCTAACTACCTACCCCAATCTCAAGATTCCATTGAAAAATGCCCCCCACTTTTTTAACTTTTCATCCCCTTTAAGGATTCTTCGAGAAAACCAACTCATCAGATGCTTACAAGGGATGGCATTTTCCAGAGGGTAAACTTTAATACTCTGACATATATGATGGATGATACACAGGTGCTTAGAAATCGTTAATTTTGGAACACAATTAATTTAAATTATCTGACCAAGTTATGGATCCCAGTTCAGATCTATCACAAATAAAAAATTATAACCACCCGATCAGTGGACATTTACTGGGCGGTTGGATTGAAAAATATCCAATTCCTTTTTCAACAAACAAGCATCTGATTTTGGGATTATTATACCAATCTGATTTTGGGATTTTGAGGTAGTTACGTGGGCTCCACGATTTGGGTTCATATATTCCAGGTGTACAGTTTTATGAGTACCTGTGTATGAAGCATCACTTGAAGCCAGCGTATAAATTAACTCCCTGTATTTTTTAAGAGAAAACTTTGATACTCTGGAGGGTGCGACGGATGATGCACGTGCACTCAGAAATTGTGTACTTTACATATGGTTAGTTTAAATTGAACCGGCCTAATTATGGATCCCAGATCATATCTATTAAAAATTTAAAAGTTATACTTATTTTATTATACAACTATCAGAATGGGGAACATTTACTGGACGGCTGTAATGAAAACTGTCCAACGGTCTGATTTCAGAAAACAAGTATCCACTAATCAGAAGTTGGGATGGTTAAAACAATCTGATTTTTAGAATTTTGGCTTATCACATTAGGTTCCACAATTTAAACGGTTTTCTTTGAGCTGAAACATGCCATGTATATAATTCGAGAGTGCCTGTGTATCAAGCATGATATGCAATCACAGTAGCAAATAACTAGCTCTTTTTTTTTTTTTTCAAACCATAGATTGGCTTGTATCGGTGAGTTTTTGCCCAGTCACTATCATTTGAGGACAGAAAATGAGATGCCCACTCCTTAGATTTTGCTAACAATGGAATAATATGTGTATTCGCACGCTTGAGATGGATTTCAAATACTCCGAAGAAAATTACTCAACTCGGGCTTCTAGCCCGGCAGGGTTGACTCAGTGACTCGATGGTGACGTTGCTTGGCTCAACTCGAATTTAACGGTTAAATTGAAATCGTTTCACAATATTGACAAATCATCCATGGTTATAAGTTGTAGTTGGATGGATCGACTGCTTGGATGATCCAGGCCGTCCATTAGGTTCATCATATTTTTCATGGCCTACATCTTGAAAAGCAACTTGAGCGGATGGTTCAATCTATCAATGATTTGCCTTTTGTTTTAGCCGTCTGTTTTTCAATCCATGAATAGGGTGGTTAGGATTCTCTAAAAACATAAACTCTTTTGAAACATAAGCAATCTATGACTAGCCACAACAAAATAGATGGCTCAGATAATCAGTCAGGCATTTTCTCATAAATGATCTCAGTCGTCCATTTTATTGATGGTTATGCCGTACTTTAAGAAATGGCCACTAGGTAATGCAACTAATTAGGATTAGATGAAATCAATTATCAAAGTAATATAAATAAAAGTGTCATCATTTATAATTTTTCACCACTAACCAAGCATAAGAATTATCAGCCAATTGCAAATGCTTTTGGGTCATCACACTTTTTTATAACATTATCATCGAGATTTCAAATCCAAGCAACAATATTATTATGTGAATGTGATGTTTTGATATTAAAATTTAAAAAATATTATCATTATAATTTTATTATTAATAAGTAAAATATGGAAATCGATGATCAAATGTAAATATTATTAAGATAGTAGAAAGAACTTGTAATAATTACACTTATAAAACTTGTTTGAAATGACAAAAATCCCTATAAACCATAATAAATAAGCCATCATAATATTCTACACCCAAAACCATAGCTCAAGTGGTAGACGGAGTAAAAGATACCTCGTTTCAATACTGAGGTCTTGGCATTGATTCCCTAGTGGGGGTGGCTAACAATGAAGTGTGATCTTACAGTGGGTGTGCTAACAAGCTAACCAAAAAAGAAGAAAAAAAAACAGCCATCATAATATTCTCAAAGAATATCAAAAGAGAATAACATGCTATGTATTTTTGAAGCTTTTTCATTAACACCTAGTCATTTATCCATGGAAGGCCCTAAGATTGAGAGGATGGGATTATTTATATTGAAGATATCTCATTTACAGTACTTTCATGATAGATTCAAATAATTCAACGATCTAGATTAGAAAATCATGGGGTCCATGTATATAAACTGAAAACCAGAACATGGTTCGATGATCCTCAATGGATGACCATATGATTTACCTGTAGCAACCATAAATAGATTATAAATAAATAAAACCATAGTTATTATAATTTTACATCGTTTACATGTATTTCTCTCCAATCAAACATGCTTTTACATCTTTAGTTAAGATCTTAGCGAGCTGAGTTAACTAGCCGAGTCAACTCAGTTAGGTGTCATGCAATCATGCCCAAGTCTAAAATTTCACCAAAGTCATAACTCAGATTTGAGCTCGAGCATCTCCAATCAGTGGCCAAGTATAATTTAAAAAAATAATAATAATAAAAAAAAAAAAAAACACTCCACTCACCTTGCAGGCTGCACACGTATTGGAAAGAAGATGGTTAGGGACCATGATCAATGCTCCATGTTCAACACACTCGATTGACTTATGTGATGGTAACACCGACCTTTTTTTTATAGTACAGGCATGTTTTAAGTGTTCAATGCTTGATGAACGGTTGGATCTTGTTCACACGTGCGGTGTTGGCTCATGTGGTGCAAAGCCCTTGTGTACATCTCATGCGAGCAAGTACACTTTTGCAATACAGTTTGCCCCCCTTGTGGTACCATGGTCTTTTCAGAGAGTAGCTTTCACCTCTCCCACCTATTGGGGCCCACAAGGGCCAGAGAATCCACGGTATTTTAATTAGACAGGACACCCCATATATGATCCTCGGCTGAGGATATACACAGCATTCTTGGATTATTGGTTTTCATATGTGGCCCACTCATATAGATGCCATTGATGGACCATTCCATCAGAAAACATCCAGATTACAAGTACTTGGTTATGGATTCATTGGCACATTTTTTCCGGTTGTTATGGACGGTCCATCGTTTCTTTCATTCTTAACCGTCCAATTTAATGTCATTAATTTAACGGTTAGGATTGAGTTTATAAAGAAATTTTAGTGTTCTGGTCTATCCATTGCTGGGCCCATCATATTAGCAATATGGATCACCCAAACATAACCCCTCCTAGACAAATTGAGGGCCCACCTAAAATATACATTATCCTCAGTGCCTGTATAACAATGTCCATAACGTCTCAACCGTGCAGCTCGAAAATCAAGGCCGTTGAATGGGATAAAATTCTTCCAGGATAGGGTATTACTAAAATAATTCGGTGGCCCAGATGAATCTAATCTTTGGATGAATCAGCTGCTTTCAAAGATTAGTAGAACATATGTACTATGATTCATTTAAAAATATATATTAATCAAAAAGGGTTATATCATACGATCCGTCTGAGTTTTTACCTTATCCAAGAGATGTTCCAGTAATTGGACGGTAGAGATTTATGGTCAAGCTTTCATAATAGACAAAAGAAAAAGGAATGTGTACTGAATTCTCATTTATAGACGTGCACAGGAATTTTGTTTTTATCAGGAGACGACAGTCGGCCGAAAATTGCGGAAGAAGTTTCTCGCGACGGTAAAATCGAAGGCGAGAAATTAGAAGTTCTGTATCTCATTAAAGGAGATATCACGAAAATTTTGAATTTATCACGATATAACGTGGAAGATGAGGAATTTCAGGTCCCACCTTTTGGGCCCGTCGATTTTTAGAGGGAGCAGATTTGGTGAGACCCCGGACTCACCCAAGACGGTGTAGCCCTTACTGTGGGGCCCACCTTGATGTATGTATCATATATCCACACCGTCCATCCGTTTTCCGTATCATTTTAGGGCATTATCCCAAAAAATGAAGTAGATCCAATTATCAAGTGTCCCATACCATAGGAAACAGTAGCGTTTAACCATTAATGGGCTACAAAAGATTTGGATCAAGCTGATATTTGCTTTTTTTTTTTTCTTTTTTTTTTTTTACATTGTTCATGCTTATGTGACCTTATCAATAAATTTGATGGAAAATAAATACAACGAAAATATTAATGTGCGCCCTAAGAAGTATTCAATGGTAGGGTGTCTAATTACCAATGTTTCCTGTGATATGGTCCACTAGATAATTGGATCCGCTTCATTTTGGATTAATGCGTTAACGTAAAATGATACGGAAAAACGAATGGACAGTGTGGATATAGAATACATATATCAAGGTAGGCCCCACGATAAGAGTCGCACCATCTTGGGTGAGTCTCGGCTCACTTAATCCACTCTCCAATTCAGAGAACACAAATAAAAAAAAAAAAAAAAATAAAAGTACATTGTTTACAAATTCCAAATCGGTTTAATTTATTTTATTCATATAAAATTTTATAAAGTTTAATAATTAATATCTACCGTGGTAAAATCTCATGTAATATGTTAACGTCTTAGGTAGATTTTAACTTAAAAAATGAAGCCCCGAAATGTTAGGTGGCAAAACTATGTAGCTCCATCGTGATGTATGTGTTTTATTCGTGCCGTCTATTCATTTTGCCAGGTGAACCACATCAAAGGCAATGGGAAAAATGATGCCCATATTTGAAACTTACTGAGGGGAGGGCCCACCATAATGTTTATTTTGAAATCCAACCTACTAATAAGGTCATGGGAGTATGAACGAAGGGAAAACACAAACAAAACTTTTGTAGCCCTCAATAAGTTTTCAATAGTTATTATTTCACCCCTGTTATTTTATGTGGTATAGTCCCCTTTAGCTTTAAATCTGCCTTATTTTTGGGCTCATGTCCTAAAATAATTTGATCAAATGAATGGACGGCATAGATATAACACATAGATCATGGTGGAGCCCACATAGTTTTGGCTTGGAAATATGTAATACATTTTATTTTATTTTACGATATAAAAATTTACCTTCCTTTCAAACATTTTTCAAAAATCATAATTACGTCTTGACTTCAAGGGGGTGTTTGATTTTTTTTTTTTAATTTAATATTGTAATGCATGGTAAATAAGTAATGATTGAGAGTGTTTGATTTTTTTAATTAATATTGTAATTCACAGTAAATAAGTAATGATTAATTACCCATGTAATTACAACATTAGTCCTGAGGTTGAGCTAACAGAGAACTTGGTTGGAAAGCTTCTCAATCTAAAGAATCAATTCATACATACCTTATCCATGTTGTCCATCCGTTTTGCTAGCTCATTTTAGGTCATGAGCCATAAAAATGAGGCATATTTGAAGCTCAAGTGAACCAAGAAGAAATGGTAGGAATTGAACATCTAGCATTGAAAACTTCCAAGGGGCCACGGAGGGTTTGGATCAAACTAATATTTGTTTATACACTTCATACATGTCAGTGTGATACACACACACACACACACACACACACACGGAAACGCTCACTTGCGAACTCATCATATCTGATGAGTCTCACAAATCTGAACGGTCCACATGAAGTACAACCTCATCAAACCCCCTGGTACGAATTTTTACTTTGAACCAAAACTTCGGTGGGCCATGAAAAATGCAAACAGTTTATTCCCTTGATTTGAATTTCTCTTTGTTATGGCCCACCAGAATCTTAGATCAGAGTGAAACTTCACCCTCTAAGGTTTCATGGGATTCCGCATCTTATGGACCGTTCGGATTCGACACCCATGACACGTGTGCAAAGGTGTGCACGTGCATAGGTGCGTAGGTGAGCGTAGTGAGCATGCCTCTCTCTCTCTCTCTCTCTCTCTCTATCTCTCTCTCTCTCTCTCTCTCTCTCTCTCTCTCTCTCTCTATATATATATATTATATATATATATATATATATATATATATATATATATATATATATATATATATATATATCCCTGTGGGCCCTAAGAAAGTTTCAATTTTAAACAGTCAAAGTCATTAACTCCCCTATTTCCTTCCTATGGTGTGGTCCACTCGAGCCTCAATTTGTCTCATTTTAGGGCTCATGCCATAAAATGAGATGATAAACAAATAGATGGCATGGATCACACACACATCACTGTGGGACCTATGGATTTTAACAGTTTCCAATCCATGTCGGATTTCATGCATTTGGACATTATTTTCAAGAGTAATTACGTGGGTATTTTTCTCTTAAATAAATACCCATCAAAAGTCATTATTACCTATTTATCCATATTTAGATATGTAATTGAAAAATAAGTACTCTCCAAATTCACATGATTATGACAAATCAAACAAGCTCTCAAAGGGTATTTAATTTTTTATTTACAACAACAAATAAATGTAAATAGGAAAGGCGAACAATACCCAAGTAAAGCTAGCAACTATCAAATGATTTTGACTACACCTTACGGTGTTTGACTTTTTTTCCATATGAATAAATAGGTCATGATACCTAATGTGGGGTATTTAGTAGATCGTCATAAAATTTACATCAGGTTTGAAATTTTAATATGGTGTCCTACATATTCCACAACTCATTGTAATTACACGGTTTGACATTAAACTTGACATACACTCGATTTCAACTGAAAATCATGTTTGTAGGAAAATTCTAGTCCACCGAGGGCCACCATCAAAATATGTGTCATACGTTCAATTTCATTTAAATTATATCAATGTTGTCCATCCATGAGTCGAGTTCGTTTTAAGACAGTGGGCTCAAATATTGCTCTATAATAATTGAAAACTCTACAGGATCACATAGTCCACACGAAATGAAAGAGTGGTGTTTGACCACTACAAATGTCTTATGGGCAACAAAAGTTTTTCATGAAGCTGATATTTACATGGTTCCTTCATCCACAAGAACATCTTCAATAGTTGCTTTATTGTTTAGTGCATCACTTCTTGATGGGTACCAATATTTATAAGATTGATTGATATGCAATAAATCAAAGAAGTGTTTTTCTAAGATATCACATTCCTTATTAAACTCCGCATTATGTTCGTCATCGAAAAGGTCACTAATAGGGTCATTCGAGTACTGAATTTCTCATGAGAAGACAACCTAGGATATGAAAGCATCCTCAGCAGTGTTGTAAGGGCAAAATCCCACCTTGTCGTACCCTTCCACATGTTGTCAAGAATCCTTTCATGTGTAGTAAATCCCTGGGACCATGCCATTAAACACCACTATATTTTAGTCATTTGCATCATCAAAGTTGGTTAATATAATCAACGATAATTGGAGAGTTAATATCGTCAATGTTGGTAGGTAACAGTAGAAAAAACAATAGAATTCAATTCACATATATCATAAGATATGCGAAGCCCCTTCAAAAGTTGGTGTGTAAACAAGCATTGAGGTTGTTACATGCTAGTATTCACAAGCAATGAAAATGCCTGAAATAGATTAGTAGCAATTGTAATATTTTACAGATACCTCACATATTTATTTGAAATAATGGAGAAGTCTGAAATATGTTAATAAAGATTACAAATTATGATGATAAAATAGGACACTATATGTAAATGATTGATAGTATTGATTCCAGTATACTAATCAAAGAGCACTTCAACATGAGTTGATATTTGAAAATTACTCTTACTGACCAAGCAAATTCTATAACAAGTTGTGTCTCTTATAACATTCAATTGAGAATAAAGTTGAAAAATTAGAACAAACCAAACAAACATTAATTCAGGTGTATAAAATGATATATATACATATTACTCATACTCAATCATAAAAAAATATAGGAAACAAAATACTTAAATACTCAAAGCGTTATGTCAGCATAAGGTTATAAACGTAAGACAAAGTGTTCAATAAACCCAAAAGAATCAGCAAAAATTGTCATCCATGAATAAATGTGTGCCTCCTATGATTACTACACAAACTAAAATATTATTTGAAAAAACAACTCACAAAGAATGAAAATTTTTAACGTTTCCCATACACACATGTACCCACATAATTAAAAAAGTAATACAAACCAAATTACTAAGGTACACAATCACCGCAAGAGTGTCAACAACCATGACCAGAAGTTTGAATTTTGTGTTCGCAGTAACATCTGTAAATATTTAAGCCTCATTTATTTAGGGTGGTTAAGTAGGATGGCACAGTGCTGCTCATCCCTTAACACTAGCTTAGTTGTACAAACTACATCAAGTCTAGAAAGCCCTTCAATGTACTTTAAAGCTGATGCAATTTAAAACGTTTCTAACATGTATTTACCTTGACGCATTGTTATTCTTAGTGTTTTCATTACAACATCGCTACATCTATCCTAATACCAATAACGTTGCACAAACGGCTTACTTTCATGATTTTTTCTTGAATTGAAGATATTATTTGTGTTTTTCAAATTGTTGTCATTATATAATGAGCTACAATACGACGTATTCAACACATCCCTACTTTAGAATGACTAGCAGATATCATGGTCATTATCCCCTACATCACCAGATAACATAACCAGAGTGTCATAATTTATATCCAGGATATTGTTCATAGATTCGTCATGTTCCCTCATCCGACAAGCATAAGCACTTGCAGATATGTTGTGTGGAACAAATATAAATGTAGAAACTGATATAAAATAAAACAGAATATCAAACCAAAAATAGACTCAAAATATGTATCAGATATACTTTCTTAAAGCGTTATTCATCCACTCTCATTGTTATGAGATCATTTTCGAGTTTCTAGCGAACCACTTCCAGGATATGACATGATTTGATAGATCAACATCTAATAATCATGAAGATAAATATTAAAAAAGAATAAAATCAAAGAAAGTTCAAGATCTTACCTCTGGCCATGATGATTAGCTTTATATTTGTTAACGGTTGAGATCCAAATGGAATTGATGATAGTTCAATCGTATAGCACGATTTAATTAACAAGTGGATTGCATGGTGCGCCACACACCACCGACCTTAGTGGTGTGTTAACGTCACCAAGTTCCGTGGGCCCCATTATGAGGTATGTGTTATATCCAAACCATCCTTCCATTTAGTGCGATCATTTTAAGGCTTGAACCCAAAAATAAGACAGATCTAAAGCTCAAGTGGACCACACTACAGAATGCAGTGGGGGATTGAACGTTTACCATTGAAACCTTCTTGAGGGTCACAAAAGTTTTAAGTCAATACAATATATGTCTTTTCCCTTCATTCAGGTCTACTTGACCTTATGAACGGATTGAATGGAAAATAAATATCATGGTGGGCCCTACAAATGTTTTAACAGTGGGAATCATTGTCCCCACTGCTCTTTGTAGTGTGGTCAAATTGAGTGTTTGATACGACTCATTTTTGGGCTCATGCTCTAAAATGATCTTACCAAATGGATGAATGGTGTGGATATAATAAATACATTATTGTGGGGCCTAGGAAACTTTGATATCCTCGCAACTGTTAGTACATTATGGGACTTAAGGACCTGATGGGCTTGTCTCTACCCGCCACGTACTCACAACTACTGAGGTCGATGATGTGTGATACACCATGCAATCCGCTTCTAATTCAACATCTAAATACTATTCAAATTAAAAGAAAGATCTTCTAGTCCATTCAAACACTTTATGCATGGATTAGATAAAACATCACAAGTTATTTTTTACATATAGACAAGAAACCCTTCATGAAAAAACCTTTATATATTTCTCCTATCAAAGAAAGTATCTGCCATATGGAGATAGTTGATGGGTAGTTATCTCCTATACCTAAAACACAATGACCTAATTAACTAGAATCTTATATGGAACTGTTACATTCTTTCAAAAGACCCAATAGTTTTGAAAACTAACTTAAGAATGGACTATATAACTATATAATGGGCTGATGTGGCAATAACTACATATAGTATGATGGCATGACAATTGAATATGGGCCACATTAATTACTCTCTCAAATGAGTGATATGTCCAACATTCTCCCACTTGGCTCACATGGACACAACAGAGTTAGTAAAAGGCACGTTAAGTTTTTTGAATTCTTTAGAAAAACCTGTCGTATGGCCATACATTTTTAAATAAAAATATTTTCTTTCTAGTTTTATCAAGAAACTGTATACTCAATTAAAGAATTCCAATACATAAATCATGACGATAAATATTTTCAAAATGAGCACTACCTTTCATATATTACAATGTATTGACTTATTTTAATTGAATACGTTATATGGCATAATTTCCTTATGAATGGGCTACCCAATGGCCATTCAAGGTCCAACTCTATTGTTTAAATGAACATTTGTCATTCTTTAAGACCTTATGTATACCAATAATGAGAAGACAATTAAAATAGAATCATTGTTGGGGGCCTTGCACAAAACCTTAGGATCTAACCCTCTAGAACAAACCAGAATTATGGATAATAAAGTAATGAAAACAATCAATGCATCAATCACACACTACACAAGAGATTTTTACGTGGAAAACCCTTAAAGAAGTAAAAACCATGGGACCTCGTCCAGATCAACAATCCACTATGAAGTAAAACGTTACAACCTTCTTCACTCACGCAGGAGTGGATAAATAATAAGAGAAATAGAGAAAACGGAGAGATCTAACCGATTACAAGGACATAGAAGCGCTGAGATATAAATTGCATAATAGATAACCTCCACGAGCAGAACCTCCCTTCTATAAGCTTCCTCTCTCTCTTTCTCTCTCTCTCTCTCTCACCTTTGATAGCCCTAAACCCTTTAGCAAATCCCTTATAAAGCTTTAGGAAATCCTCTTATTGTGCCTAGAAAGCCATAGGTACCTCCTATTTAAGGTTTTAGGAAACTCCTTTCCGCATCCCAGTTGCGAAAGGAGTTGCGACACGAAATCCACGCAAAACCGCGGAACGAATCTACGTAACTACGACTGGTCGTGACGAGCCTTCGACCGGTCGAGAGCCACCTACGACCGGTCGAGCACCTCCCACAATCGGTCGAGCACCCCGGAGAAAAATAGCCCAGAGTCGCTGGACTTTGAGTCGTGCCACGGCTCGACTCCTATGACTGGTCGAGACCAGCCTTCGACCGGTCGAGCGAGGCTCACAACCGGTCGACGACGGGTAAAAAAAAATCCATCATATCTCCCCCTTTTTACCCAGGAGGGATCCACCTTCTTTAAGCCAGTCAGGTTTCTACAAACCTCAAACTTACCCTTGAGCAAAACCTTGGTCATCATGCCTGACCCATTATCATCCAAGTGGACCTTCTCAAGCTGTAACACCTTCTGTTTCAAAGTATCCCTGATCCAGTGATACCATATCTCTATGTGCTTTGACTTGGAATGCTAACTTGGATTCTTACTCAAGTGTATAGCACTCTGACTATCGCAATAGACCACGTGCTCCTCCTGCTTCAGGCTAAGTTCCTGTAAGAACCTTTTTATCCAAAGCATCTCTTTCGACCTCTGTCGTCGATAATGTTACGACCTTCTGTAGCTTGCTCTGCCAAGAAACCGCTCCCCCTGCAAATGTGAACATAAACCCCGATGTAGACTTCCTGGAGTCTATGTCACCTGTCATATCTGCATCTATATAACCCTCTAACACAGGTTTTCCGTCACCATAGCATAGGCTCAACCTGGATGAACCTCTTAGATACCGCACTATCCATTTCACCGCTGTCCAATGTTCTTTGCTAGGATTGGCAAGATACCGGCTGACAACACCAACTGCATATGCTATGTCTGGGCGTGTACACACCATAACATATATCAAACTTCCTACTGTTGACGCGTAGGGTATCTTCTGCATCTTTTCCACCTCTGTCTTCGTCTTGGGACACTGCATGTCGCTCAATCTGAAGTGACCATCTAGTGAAGTACTGACCGGATTCGCTGCATTCATATTAAACCGCTGTAGGACTTTCTCAATAATCGCTCTCGTGACAGCCAAAGCTTCCTGCTGCTTCTGTCACGGGTTATTTCCATTCCTAGGATCTATCTAGCCGGGCCCAAGTCTTTCATCGCAAAAGACTTGCCCAACTCCTGTTTCAGCCTGTCGATCTTCTTGATGTCTTTCTCATGATGAGTATGTCATCAACGTATAATAGCAGAACTAAGAAATCACCATCTAAGAACTTGCGCGTGAACACACAGTGGTCCGACTCCGTTCTGTCATACCATGTTTCAACATAAACGAGTCGAACTTCTTGTACCATTGTCGTGAAGCTTGTTTCAGCCCATACAAGCTCTTCCTCAGCCTACACACCATATGCTCTTTGCCCTTGACTTCGAACCCTTTGGTTGGTGCATGTAGATCTCTTCTTCTAAGTCACCATGAAAAAAGACAGTTTTAACATCTAACTGCTCTATCTCCAGATCCATGCTAGCTGTCAACACAAGCAACACCTGTATAGATGTCATCTTCACCACTAGTGAGAGTATCTCCTCGAAGTCTATACCTTTCCTCTGACCAAAACCTTTCACCACAAGTCTGGCCTTGAACCTCGTCTGTGAATTCTTCTGCTCGATCTTCTTTCTGAACACCCACTTGTTGCTCAAAGCTTTCTTGCCCTTAGGCAATTTCACCATATCATAGGTGTGGTTTTTATGCAAGGATTTCATCTCCTCTTGCATAGCTTTCAACCACTCCCCCTTATGCTCGTAGGCTAGGGCCTCAGAATAATCTTCTGGCTCTCCCCCATCAGTCAGCATAATGTCCTCATGCGGCGAGTACCTCTTGGACGGTTGTCTGTCCCTAGATGACCTCCTCACCTGTGGCTCAACAGGTGGATCAAGTGGGGTTTGCTCCCCTAGTCCATCTTCTGAAGGAACTCCCTCGTCCTCTGCACCTTGTTGTACTCCTCCGTCATCGGGCACCTCGAGAGGAATAACCGGATCCATGTCCTCTAGCTCACCTGAACTAGGCTGGTTCTTCTCTGGCTTACCAATGTCTTCTATACACTGATCTTCAAAGAAAACCACATCTCTGCTCCTGACGAGTTTTCTCTCGGTCAGATCCCACAATTTGTAACCGAACTTTTCATCACCATACCCTAAGAACACACACTGCCTGATCTTCATATCGAGCTTGGACCTCTCGTCCTTTGGTACATGAATGGATGCCCTGCATCTAAATACCCTGAGATGACTGTACGATGGATCATGTCCAGTCCACAGGGGCTGATTGAGACCTGTTTATCAAATACATTGCCGTGTGTATTGCTTCTCCCTAGAACGTCTTGGGCAATTTCTCATGGGATAACATGCATCTAATTCTCTCAACAATGGTGCGATTCATTCGCTCAGCTACACCATTATGGTGGTGGTCTTGGGAACCGTCTGATCATGTCGTATACCCAGGGACTTGCAGTACTCATGAAAGTCGCCAATGATTCACCACCATTGTCAGTGCGGATACACTTCAATGATCTACCTATCTCTCTCTCGACCATAGCATGAAACAATTTAAACACACCAAAGACCTCATCTTTGGATTTCAAAGCATAAACCCAAACCCTCGTAGATGCATCATCTATAAAAATAACAAAATACAATGCCCCACTTAAGGTTTTTATCCTCATAGGACCACAAATATTAGAATAAACCAAATCTAATGCATGTACTTTATTAACATGAGAAGCAGTTTTAATAAATGAAACTCTATGTTGTTTCCCTGATAAACAATCAAGACAGGTTTTGAGAGGTGTACCTGTCACGTCTGGAAGGACCAGCTTCCTTGCTAGTAGTTGAAGCCCTTTTTCACTCATGTGGCCTAGACGCCTGTGCCACATGTCAATAGCTAAATCTTCCGCTGCGTTCAACCCACCCTTGCACATACTGACACTTGCCTTGTAAAGGGTGCAACACTTCTTTCCTCAAGCCACGATCAACGAACCCTTGATGAACCTCCATCGCCCACCAGCAAACCGGCTTTCATAGCCATCATCATCCAACCTTTCCGTCGACATCAAGTTGAGGCGAAGGTCTGGGATATGCCTCACATCCCTGAGAACCAATGTGCAGCCCACATCGGTCTTCACACAAATATCACAAAATCCCACGATTTTTGATACGCCAGAATTTTTCATCTTCACAGTCTCATAGTCACCTGACTTGTAGCTTGTGAAGAAGTCCCTGCGTGAAGTCTCATGAAAAGAAGCTCCCGAGTCTATCACCCAGTCGGTGTCCTGACTCGTAGCCGTGAGACATACATCATGATCTGCAAAAAGAATAAAACACGTCGCCATTTGAAGCGACCGCAGTGGAATCTGATAAAGCAAGTCCTCCATCAGTCATATCCTTGGATTTTCCTAATATGCCTAAAATTGGAGAATATAGGTCCTTACGATAAAGCAAGTCCTCCATCTTAGCCTTCCATATGGTCCAGTTAGAACCATTGAGGCTGATCATCCTAGATGAGCCACCTTCCATAATTCAAAAAACCGATCCTACCCGTTCAATGAACTTGGCTCTGATACTACTCTGTTGGGGGCCTTGCACAAAACCTTAGGATCTAGCCCTCCGGAATAAACCAGAATTATGGATAATAAAGTAATGAAAATAATCAATGCATCTATCACACACCACACAAGAGATTTTTACGTGGAAAACCCTCAAAGAGATAAAAATCACGGGACCTCGTCCAGATCAATAATCCATCATGAAGTAGAACGTTACAAGCTTCTTCACTCATGTAGGAGTGGATAAACAATAAGAGAAATAAAGAAAATAGAGAGATCTAACCGATTACGAGGACATAGAAGCGCTGAGATATAAATTGTACAGTAGATAACCTCCACGAGCAGAACCTCCCTTCTATAAGCTTCCTCTCTCTTTCTCTCTCTCTCTCTCTTACCTTTGATAGCCCTAAACCATTTAGTAAATTCCTTGTAAAGCTTTAGGAAACCCTCTTGTTATTCCTAGAGAAAGCCCTAGGTATCTCCTATTTAAGGTTTTAAGAAACTCTTTTCCGCATCCCAGTTGCGAAAGGACTTGCGACACGAAATCCGCGCAAAATCACAGAACGGATCTGCGTAACTATGATTGGTCTTGACGAGCCTTCGACCGGTCGAGAGCCACCTACAACCGGTAGAGCATCTCCCACGACCGATCGAGCACCTCGGAGAAAAATAACCCAGAGTCACTGGACTTTGAGTCGTGCCACGGCTCAACTCCTACAATTGGTCGAGACCAGCCTGACCGGTCGAGCGAGGCTCACGACCGGTCGACGACGGGTAAAAAAAAAAACCATCAATCATCAAAAATCATATATTACAATATTAAGATAAATAAACTCCAAATGAGTTCTTAGATGTACATAATAAGTCAAACACTTCATTATACAACTCGAGAGTAACACCTCAAAAATTGGCACTTGAGTACAGAGACCCTGGTCCAGAGTTCCCTGGTGTAAACCAAATGAAAACGCACGTTTAACCTCGGTCAGATTCACATCTATTCTACACACAAATAATCAGAGTAGTGTAATTCGACTTAGCAGATCCAAATAGAGGTTGAGATAACAAAAATTCATAAATATAGGGCTAACCATCAAAGTACAATTCCAATGGTTGTAATCACCCAAAATAAGGATTATACAAGCCACAAAGATAATCCAAAAAAATTAACACAGAGAGCACGTCCAATCGGGAACTCCAATATATACATGTACAAAATTTAAATAAAAGTAAGATCTTCTAGTTTCGCCCGACACTCCCAAGACATCATGGTGAAAGTACAAGCCAATTTAAGCCTACATCAACAACGTCGTCCGGTTGGTGTATTAAAACACCGTCCTAGGTATGAGTGAGTAGCTAACTCAGTGGTTCCATTAGTTCTAAGTTACACATGCTATCGACTCAATCAATGTAGGTAATGATAAAGCAAGTAGATAATCACTTCCTAGATATTCTTGTTAAATATACGTATGAATTTATGATATAATGCATGCCCTTATAATCTAGCACTCCAACATAATTGACTCCAATGCCTATTTCACAAATGCAAACACTCCCTCACAAGCGACTCTGTGCCAAATCGCAACAACTTTACTAACACAATACGATTGATGTGTATGTTAGTCGAATAGTTATTAAGTCTTATTCATCTAACATATTGGAGAAGCTAGGGGTACTATCATTTTATCATGATCTCAAATGAATTACAATGCTCGGGGTGGCTGTAGTGGCTCCTCACCTATGTCTCTTAATACATTTTTGGGTTCATCACCCAAGCGATGACTTCCCACCCAATGTGGGACTAACACTGGCCGAATCGATTGGCCCGATCGATCTCAAAGGACCCGGATGACACAGAGTTAATCACCTAATCGATATGGTGGAGGACGACCACAATTGATGCAAGAGTCGTCACCCAAACGCAATTGTGATGTGGTCGCGGCATCCATTCCATTTATGATGATAGTAGGCTTCCAGCATTTATGATTGTTCAATGGTCACTACGAGGAGACTCGTCGCCCCAGCATAGGCCGACAATTTGGACACGGTGTTCCATACCAACATTCTCAACTTATGAGTCTGTGGATCATATCGCTAATGGTTATAAGTAAACACATTCAATGAGAATGAGGTATTATATATTTAATTTGGTCTTGTCATACATTATAAACATACATGATTAGTCGATTGTTACACTAATTTGATTTACCTAGGAGAACCAAGGTGTAACCGACATTGGATACAAGCATCCTGTGTAGTCCAGTTATTGTCGATTATCCGTGTTCAACCCAGGTCGAGCGGACAAGCCTAGGGTAGTCGACCTAACTCGGGCCACCGTTTGGTTCAGGCGATTTACAAACTAACCCGACATCTTAAGAAATTTTTAACATCACTAAGGGTTAATAATTTATTAGGCAATCATAACGAGATTTCATATGAAGCCTAAATTTAACAACACAATCACTTAAGCATTTAATTGAACATGTGAACATCAATAACATAACACCATTATTTAGGCATTTTATCGAACATGTGAGCATCAATAATACCACACATTCACATAGGCATTCCATCAAACATGTGAGTATCAATAGAACAACACATTCAATCACTTAAGCATTCTATCAAACATGTGAGCATCCATAAACAACCAATAACACATATTGCGATTAAATCGAAATGTGAACATGTTAGCACACACCAAGATATCTACAAATAACAAATCATTAAATGTCAATCTAGGAATAATGGTCCGCACATTGTGACAATTTGCCCGACTCAAGGCGCCCCTATGGTCATGGCATTAAGGAAAGATCGTCGAGAACCTAAGCAAGCATGCAAGCTTGTAAGATTTGAAACGAATTATGTACAAGACCTAAAACTACAAACATGACTCAATACTTTCCTCCAATTATCGCTAAATCGACAACGATGAAAGTCTGGGAACGAACAAGATTGCTATAGAGAGGATGAGAGGATGGAGGTGTACAAATCCTCACACTTCCAAGCTTTCTCTCTCTCTCTTCTCATTTCTCCTCTTCCACTTCTCTCTCTAAAGCTAAGGCTAAAAAATCGTATGGGGAGAGGGGGTGTAAAATGAATAGGTATTTATAGTGTCAAAAAGTATACAAATGGCCCCAATGGCCCTTTATTCATTATACTAACACTAAGGGAGGTTGTTTCTAACCAATATGACTCAATAGGACGTGTAAAGGTCAATTTAAGCCATAAAATCAGTGTCTCACTAGGCGATTTATGTTTAGACACAACTATCTGATGATCGGATGTGCCAATCAACCGGAAAGGCCCTAACTCAGATCGATAGTCATCGAGCATCGATTGGGTCTATATCTATATGGATGTGAGCAGGGTAATAATCTCGATCAGTGCCCTAAATTTAGTCATCATTTAATGGTCAGAAAGCCACAACTTTGGCAAAGATCGAATGCAAACAACTAACTTAAATTCTTTATTAATTCCAAGAATATTCACACATCTCATGCACTGGCCGTGCGAGTCCAATTTAAGGGATTCAAGATGCGATTTCAGCTCGATGTCCCATGATGGACAACAAGCTCACTAAGACGAATGTCTTTTTATAGCATCGGGTTTTGTGGCCCACTAACGAGCAGTCTAAAGCTTGTTCAGAAAATCAGGGCATTTCTCTATTAAATTGGATAGTGACATTTCTTGTGCATGGTAACTAGAGCTTGGATTAGCTAAGTTCATAGCGCGGTCTATTCGTAATTAACATAAACGATGATTCAGATCTAATCACCCTAATCAAGAACTCTAATTTAAATATGCTAGAAACTACCCGAATTAATAAAATATACTAAAAATTGAAAATTCTAATTTAATCATATAGGATGCTTCCTAGTATAATTAGAAGTAATTTCTAAGAAGACACCAAATACAAAAACTCTAAAATGAAAATGACATGTGCGGTCCATTGGTAACATGAAGTTGAAAAAAAAAATCAGTTTCAATAGGTTTATTACTTGTAATATTTTTGGTACTTTTATTTACTAGATTATTTTTATAATTTTTATGGTAATTTATAATCAAGTCTAATTTAGCCTCACCAAAATTTATTATATTTTGAATTATAAAAAAATTCTAAAATTTTTGAAAGTACTAACTGCTTGAAACCAATGATTTTCACTATGATGTATAAAAAAATCATAAATTTAACAATTTTAAAATTTTTATTTATTTATTTATTTATTTTTATATAAAACTAGACTCATCAAATTTTAATCTGGCTTTTGAATCACCTCAGTCGAAGTTGTAGAAAAATAGATATGAATTTCTAAAGTCAGTTTACCAAAATTGTCAAAATCGTAACATGCAGAATATTGCTGAACTGGGGGTGACGGTGGCACCGTGGATGCAACGGTGGCAACATCGATGTTTATTCAGATTTTGACGGTGGCACCATCAAGGTCTATCTAGAAATTCTATTTTTTTACGGTGGCACCATCGGGGTCGATCCACACTCTGTAAAATTCGACATTCCACTCT
Source organism: Magnolia officinalis (assembly GCA_021015155.1). Lineage (NCBI taxonomy): Eukaryota > Viridiplantae > Streptophyta > Magnoliopsida > Magnoliales > Magnoliaceae > Magnolia > Magnolia officinalis. The sequence continues at coordinate 65,021,962 of JAJHSJ010000010.1, forward strand.
TTTGAATTATTTTGGTGGACCCCACATAACTCATTTTGGTCCCAAATACATGTGAATACATGCATGAACATGCACTCAAATCTATAAATCAAAGGTAATGCCCAAGGATATCCAACTCCCAAGTTGGTAAAATTTTGAAACGTTACATTGGGTGATAACCCTTTTGTCATGGAATCCACAATTATTAGTTCATTCTTGATATGCTCAATAATCACTCGATGATTATGAACATTCTCTCTAACAATTAACATCGACGTACTTTATGTCGATATATCTATTCTGACTACTACTTTTGTTATTTTTAGAGAAGAAAACTACTACAGAATTATCACAGTAAATCTTTAATGTCCTACAAATATAGTCCACGAGTCTAAATCTTATGATAAAGTTCTGTAATCATAATGCTTGTGAAGTTTCCTTATAACACGCCACAAACTCTACCTTAATAGTAAAAGAAGCGGTCAACGATTGTTTTACACGCCTTCAAGAAATAGCCCCTCCTGTTAATAGGAAGATATATCTTAATATTGACTTCTAAGAGTCAAGGCATCCTACAAAGTTTGAATCTGAATATCCAACTACCTCTACATGATTTGATGAACTATATGTAAACATGTATTCTTTAGTCCATTTTTCTTAGTAGCCCTCCAGTGTTCAATGCATGGGTTACTTTGATATCTAACTAACATTCCGACTGTATATTCGATTTTCGGTCTTGTATAAACTTGAGCATACATCAGACTTTCAACTACAGATGTATAAGGAATATTTTTCATTTGTTCCTTCTATATCATTTCTCAGATACCGATCTAAATTAAATTTGTCACCCTTGATAATAGGTACAACACTAGACAAGCAATTATTCATTCAGAACCTTTCTAGAATTTTGTTAATGCAAGTCTTTTGAGATAATCTCAATATTCCTTCAGATTTGTCTCTGTGAATCTCTATGCTAATAACATAAGAGGGTTCACGCATATCCTTCATATCAAAGTTCTGTGCGAAAAATTAATTGTCGTCATATAGTAAGCTTATATCACTATTGACAAGCAGGATATCATTCACATATAAGACTAAAAATATAATTTCTCTCATTAACTTTAAGGTATATGCATTATTGTACAATGTTTTCCGTAAAATCAAATGAACAAATTACATTATTAAACTTTAAATACCATTGACGGGAAGCCTGTTTTAGCCCATATATGGTTTTCTTAAGTCTGCTAAATAAGTGATCTTTCTTATCTAAACAAAATCCTTCAAGTTGAGTCATGTATACCGTTTTCTTTAGGTTACCATTGAGGAATGTCATTTTCATATCTATTTAATATAACTCTATATTTAAATAAGCTACTAATGTCATAATTATTTGAAATAAGTCCTTCTCAGAGACTAGAGAGAATGTCTCATGATAATCAATACCTTCCTTCTGAATGAATCCTTTCATCATAGGTTTGGTTTTATATCATTTGATATTGCTGGTTGAGTCTCTTTTGGTCTTATAGACCCATTTACAGCCAATGACCTTGATTCCTTTAGACAATTCAATGAGATCCCAAATTTGGTTGTTAGTCATTGAATCAATTTTCTCTTTCATGGCATCATACTAAAAAGTAGATTTAGTTTCATTTATGACATGTGAAAATGTAACTTGATCATTTTCAACTTCAACATCATAGTCAGAAGAAATTATAGGTTTTCTTATTCTTGAGGATCTTTTTAATGACATCTCAAGATCTACATTATATGGATATCAGATAGTAAGCTCCATGTTAATTTGTTTTTCATTTCCATAGTGACATTTTAAGAATTGTTTTTAAATATAGTCGACTATTCCATAAGGGCCTGTTTGATTTTCCATGATACATGTAAATCACGGTTAACAAGTAATTATTACTTTTTCACGTTGTTTGAAAATATGAGAGTAATTCTACCTCGAAAATCAAAACAAAAGTGTTGACTTAAATATGTGGACCCACCGTAATGTTTATGATATATCCACACCGCCCATCTATTTTATTAGAACATCTTGGAGCACAGATCTAACACTCAAATGGCCCACACGAAAGGAAACAGTGGCCTTAATTTGATCACCATTGAAAGTTATTTTCTTCACTAAGTCCACAATGACGTTTTTTCATCATCTAACCCGTTCATAGGGTCACACAGGCGTGGATAAAGGGAAAATACAAATATCAGTTTGATCCAAAATTTTTAAGGGCCCCAAGAAGTTTTTAATGGTAGGCGTTCGATTCCCGTTGTTTCCTGTGGTGTGGTCCACTTGACCTTTAGATATGCGTCATTTTTTTGTTTATGCCATAAATTTGGCTGGCATAACAAATGAGTGGTGTGGATAAGTAATTTACATCACGATGGACCCCACATTGATGTTGTAAATTTCTCGATTTAAGTGTTGAAAAGGTAAGTTATCACATCTACATTGGGAAAGATGTGGTAATTACCTAGGTAAATAATTATTACCCATTTACATGGTTATTACACTTGAGCCGGAAAATCAAACAAGCCCTAAGGGTCTGTTTGATTTTCTAATTACAAAGGTAATTCAATGTAAATGGGTGATAATTACTTACCCTTATATTTCCGGTTGGATTTTCAAGGTGATGTTGACCGCCACCTTTCATTTATAGCACTCCTCACATCACCCGAGGAGAAAAATTTTAAATCGTGAGGCCCACCATGATGTTTGTGTCTTATCCACACCGTTCATCCCTTTAGCCAACTCATTTTAGGGCATGAGCCGAAAAATGAGGCAAATCCAAAGATCAAGAGGACCACACCACAGGAAACAGTGGGAATTGAATTCCTACCATTGAAAGCTTCTTGAGGACCCATAAGTTTTAAATCAAACTGATATTTTTGTTTCCACTTTATCCATGACTGTGTGACATTTTGAACGGGTTGGATGACGAATAAACATCAATGTGGGCCCAGGGGAGAAAACAACTTTCAACCATTGACGTCTGAATGATCATTGTTTCATGTGGTGTGGTCCACTTGAGCTTTTGATTTTCCGAATTTTTGGGCTCATGCCTTAAAACGTACTTTTTAAAAGGATAGATGGTGTGGATAACTCACATGTATCATGGTGGGGCCCACATATTTAAATCAGTAATAAAAGGGTTTGTATGGACCGATTTTCGAAACGTAATTCCCGGCTAGTTTCAAACGCGTGGAGTAAGTAATAATTATGTATTTCTGTGTATTTACCGTCGAAAATTGAAAATCAAATAGCCCCTAAGAGTAGGAAGAATAATTAGAACTTGTATTTCCTTAAAAATTAAATTTCGAGGTTACTATCTCCCACTAATTTCACCATTCTCAAGAAACCTGACATTTCTTGCTTCAACAATATTTTATGTACGAGAATGGTAAAAGAACTTAAATTTCATAGACTTTTTTACATAGCCAATAAAGTATTCACTTATTGTCTTTAAGTTCAAGCTTTTCTCTTATAGATTGTACACCCTAACTTCAATTGGACAACCCCATATGTATACATGTCCTAAATTTGGTTTCCAACCATTTCATAGTTCCAAGGGTGTCTCTTAAAATGCTTTAGTAGGAACCCCGTTTAGGATGTACACGACGATTTTAAAGGCTCCACTCCACAAGAATAATTGAAGAGTAGAGTTACTAATCATACTCGTTATTATGTCCATTAACTTCAGTTATACTATTTTGATGTGGTTCACTTAGCATTGTGTATTGAGAAATAATGCCATGTTCTTTAAGGAACCTTACAAATGGTTCTGATTTCTGTCCTGTGCTTGTATACCTATCGTAATATTCTCCACCTTTATCTGATTTTACGATTTTATTCTTCTTCTTTTTCTCTCTACTTCTACTTTATATAATTTAAAGGCATCTAGTGCCACAGTGTTTTCATATAGCATATAGAGATATATAAATCATGTATGATCATATATAAAAGAGATGATGAAGTATTTATTACCATTCAAACATGGAGTAGGAAAATGTCCACGTATGTCAGTATATATGATCTCTGGTATCTTCAAATTCTTCCTGACATCTTTTTTTGTTCTATTTTCTTTTTATACAGTCCACACAAATACCAAAGTCAGAGAAGTCAAGAGTCTTGAGGATTCCATCATTTAATAGCCTTTTGATTCTTTTTATGGAGATATGTCAGAATCTTTTAACACTGAAGATTTCTCATTCATTAGACTTCGCTTTATGAAAATATCACTATGCATAGTTAAATTGTTATAATCAAAATGTTAGATTTAAATGAAGTCTATATAACTCATTATTAAGTGTTTCAATACTAACAATAACAAGATCTTTCAATAAAGTAAAGGTAGTACCAACAAAATTAAGATTAAAACAATAAGGTAAAAGTTTATAAACTGAAATGACGTTTATGGAAAAATATGAAATATAGAAATTCTTATCAATATCTAATATAATTAGATTACAAAACAAGTTAAAGGTCTCATCTGCTTCCATATTTGAATACAACTGATTTCTTGAATAATGCATTGTTCACTTTCTGTTAGTTATAATACAAAATGAACAAACCTAGTTTGAAATGATAATTTAACTTACCCGTACATTCCTACAAATTTTGGACATACGCTTGTATTTGCTATCATAGTTGACTTTCAATTCAAAATTTGAGGATTTCTGATAAAACTATATCTAATAGCAAACCCATCCAAATCGGATAGGGTGGGAAAAACCTCATATCCCTATGTTTGTTGAAGGAGGGAAACAATAACTATTAAAATAGACAAATAATACTGGCATTATAGTTAATTGAAACTGATGGAAAAAGTTATTTACATGTAAAGCAAATGGACATCCACGGAAGTCGTACGAGTTCGGCGTGTATTTCTTGATCATAACATTTGCTTCTTCTTTTAATGTATTATGTCACGCTCCCCCACGGATGATTATGAAATGCATTAGAATCATTCACTAAATCTAAGTACTAATCTAAGCATGCATTATTGAAGGGCGAGGCAAGAAATAAATGCTCTACGCACATCAACAGTGCTACCTTCAAAGCCTTCCCATGATGGTTACTTTCATAAAGATTTTCAAATACTTTAAGCAAATCATTCTTTGAAATATGGTTCTTATGATTAAAAAATTGATCCTTAATACTCATTTTCTTTTTCTACGATGATCATTTGCAGGTCTGCTTCGATATTTATGGTATTCCTTACTTCAAACCCATAAACAACGAATAGTCCATCTCTTTGAAGCTGAGAATGGTGCCTTTTGAAGTTAAAGCAAATGTCACTAATGTGCCTCTGCATTAGGCAATGAATCAAATGTCCATTTGTCCTCCGTACTTCTTAATTGAAACCAATAAGATATTTAAATTGGGTCTTCCTAAACATCTCCCCCCTGACAAGGCAATTGTTGAAATCATGCCTCATAATACTAAGAAATGATGTCGAGCACTTTGGGGATACCTTTATGTTGTGGTAGTTTTGGCAAAGGCCAGGTTTCCTCACCTACCAAAAGAATTCTATATCAGATAAAAGATAAAGTATTATATTTAAATATAATCATACCAATTCATCCAAAGACACTATCTATTCTGCATTTTCACATAGGACCGCCGATATTTACTGTAAATCGTGGATATTCACAAAGAACCGTTGATATTCACTATGGTTCGCGAATATTTATAGAGAACCACTGATATTATATATGAATATTAGCAATCCTCTGACAATATCTATGAACCATGACAAATATCAATGGTACTCTTTTAATATTTGCGTTTCACAGTAAATATCAACAATTCTCTGTGAATATTCATAATTCATAGTGAATATCAGTGGTCCTATGTGAATATCTACAATTCACAGTGAATATCAGCAGTCGTATGTAAATATCTGCGATTCATAGTGAATAACAGTGAATATTCGTGATGTATATGGTCTCATCATTCATACAATAAAAAATTAGGACCTTACAGTCTCCTCCCTTTCATAAACTCATACCATTCAAACAATAAGAAAAATCTACAACATCTATAAAGGAACTACCACACCCTCTTCGCTTTCACAACTCTCACTACATACTCTTTTCTTTCTCATATTCCCTCCATTTATGCCTGCAAATAAAGACAAAGCAAATAAAATAATAAAAAAAAAAAACTTACTTCTACCCGCTATAGCTTCTACTTCAGAGATTGTAGCTAAATTTTTTTTTTTTAAATTCATTTTTTTCGGAAGTTGTCTGAAATTCATCGGAGCTTGACAGGATTTTTTCGTCATTGCCTGAATAATACTGAATATGGCCATATGACTAACAACTATCGAAAAAGCTTCGGCTTTGCGTGGTCCCAAGAAATATTAAAATAAAATTAAAAAAAAAAAAAAAAAAAAAAAGAGAGGATGAAAGATATGACCAAATGGCCTCGTGCAACAAGGGCCTTACGTTTTAAATCTATCCACATCTTATGTAAAGTTTATTAGATTGTCTTGAAGCAAATCTAACCCGTCCATAAGTAGGGGTTTTAATTTCATGTCATTAGCTCAAGTTTTAGAACAAATCTCATCATAGATAGAACATACTGAAAGAAATAATTCAGAATTAACGCATAAAGTTAATGTATTTGTGGGCTATAGATACCTTCAAACCGAAAATTGAGAAGTCCCTTGTGTGAATTAACTACTATCCGATTAAAATGAACAAATCAAATTAATTAAATGATGGTCCAAATTTTAATTTTGAGTGGCCCACATCACCTTTCACTTTATGACTCGGAGCCCCTCAAGTGCACCCGTGCCAAGTGTACATTTTAATCCTTCAAAAGATTAAAAAAAAAGTAATTTCAGGTTAGAAATCCCTTATCTGATCGTTACATGGCTCTGACACAACCACGTCACATTAGGGGTCAGGTAGACCTAAAGCCCTTTTTACGTTTTTTACATAACTGAAGTTATTTCATGCTCTCGCAGGGTGTGATCGTTCATACTCAGGCACTGAGAAGCTATACACGCTTCACGCAGTAACTCAATTACACTGTCCAAATTGTGGGTCCCACCGTAGATAGGTTGGAGCCTCAAAATCAGAGTGACTGAACTATTCCAATTCCTGATTCGTGGATACTTGATCACGAACTAGCACCGTCTGGTAGCTTTCATTTCAGCCGTCCATAAGATGCCCAAAAATATCCTAATTATAAATTAACATAGTTTTAATTCATTTATTATAATCCATATCAGTTAAGATCATAAATTCTAACGGTTGGATTAGAGCTGATTGTATGTTTTATCTACAATATCCTAGTGCCCGTGTATCAACTTTCATAGTCCGGCAGAACAAAGTCCTTCTCTTTAAAGTTGCATGATTCGGCGACAGTTTCCAAGCTCATTGGAGAATAAATCATTTTTTATTAAAAAAGAAAAAGAAACGAGAGGAAACGGATTGGCTACTCCCCCGCCACCAGCCAATGGCTGGTGGTCGGTGCTCTGTGGGCCCCATCATGATGTATGTGTTTCATCCATTCTGTCCATATATTTTTCTAGATCAATTTATTGTAATAAACAAAAAAAATGAGGTATATATCATCTCAAGTGGACCACATTACAAGAAATAGTGTTGAATGAACTTCGACTATTAAAAACTTTTTGAGGGGCCATAAAAGCATTGGATCAAGTTGATCTTTGTTTTTCCCCTTCATATGGGTCTTTATGACCTAATCAACAGATTGGATGTCAAATAAACTGTACAATGGGCTTAGGAGGACTTAAATGATGGATATCTAATCACTATTGTTTTCCTGTGGTGTGGTCCATCTGAGATTTATATCCCTCTCATTTTTTGGATAAAGACCTAAAATAATATTTAAAAATGAATAAACGGAATAGATGAAACACATACATCATGGTGGGGCCCATCGAGCACCGACCACCAGCTCAGGGCTGATGTCAGGGGAGTAGCCCATCCGTTTCCAAAACGAGAGGAGCGATGAGAAAAACACTTTTAGAATACATAAACGTGGCACACGTGTACAAAATCCAGTCCTCTCATCAGGTGGGGCCCACTAAAAGAGGAAGCGGATTGGCTAGTGTGGCACATACCAGTTATATAGTCAGTGTATTTATGTCAGAAAGTTCTGTGGGTCTCATCACGAGGTACGTGTTATATCCAGACAATCTATCCATATGGCAAGCTCCTCTTAAGGCTTGATACTAAATACTATCATGTAGACACTGTAAAAAATTGAATGTCTACCATTGAAACCCTTGTAGGGGTTACTGAAGTTTTGGACCAATATGAAATTTGATTTTCCTCTTCATCCATATCTTTGTCACCTTATGAGCAGATTGGATGGAAAATCAACGTTATGGTGGGCCCTACAAATCTTTTAATAGTGAAATCATTATTCCCCTATTTGTGCTGTGGTCCATTTGATCTTTGAATATAATTCATTTTTTTTTTATAATGCTCTAAAATAATCTTTAAAAATAAATCAACAATGTGAATATAATAAATACATCATTGTGGGCCATGTAACTTTGATCTCCTTTGAAACCGTTCGTGCAACTTTGAGCTCGAGGAGCGTCAGCGCTCGTCATCGCACGACACGTACCTACAGCAGCTATATAGCTGGTGTGGTACATCAGCCAATCCGCTTCCACTAAAAGATGATCTTGATATAAGGCTGGTAACTTTCATTTCTGAGTAACTTTGATATGGTACTCAGCGGATCTGATCACATAAAAGTTCCACGTGTCGCCATGTGTGTGGCCAGATGTCTTCAACATGCCACTCGCGCGTTTCCCGTTCGAAACGGTTGTAACTAACCTTTATTGATAGATACACGCTTTCTTTATACTTTTTGTAATAAAAATGTACAAATTTAAACTTTTATACCAAGAAAAGTAGAAGAAAAGGTGCAATTGTCAAGAAGGATGGATATAAATATCAATATCCAGAAAATCCCTTGTTTTTTAGCGATCTTTTCAAAATGGTGGTGACTCATCAACCATAATCATGGAATCCATGCACGGCAAATCCGGACGGACAAGATCATGGGACGTATCATGGATGGATTCTAAATCAAATCATTTTGATTGGAAGATTTTAATCATACCATCTTGTCCATTGAATTTCGACCGTTCAGCAGTATACAGTTCTCACTGATTGGACGGTGAGGATGTCCATCCTTGCGTGCTCCACGTGAGCAGTAGATCAGCACCTACGCCTACCTGTGAAATTGTTGGATAACATCCATCGGGTTTGTGTCCCGTTATTCAAACGGTTAGGATCTCTACATACGGTGATGAGTCGCCATCTTCTAAAATGGTGGTAAACTGTTAACATAAATAATAATAGGGTCCTGATGCATCGGCGAGTGGATGGCGTTCGAATGGGCATTTACTTCTGAATGATGATGAGGATTTTGTGGTGACCCTGCCACCACAGACATTTATGGTGGGCTGACGTAGTAGGATTTGATTGAGCCACCTGTCAGAGTGGGAGCATGTTCGTTTGTAAGGGTGTCGGACCGTCTACTACCGGAACGGCTTGGCTACTCCCCTAGTCGGTGCTATGTGGGACCACTATGATTTATGTGCTTCATCACGAATCATTTCAAGGCTTGATACAAAAAATGAGAAGGATATAAATCTCAGGTGGGCCACACCACGGAAAACAATAGTGATTGAATATTCGCCGTTAAAATCCTCCTAAGGCCTGTTGTACTGTGTATCTGACATTTAATCTTCATACATACCTTAGATTATCTAAGGGAAAAACAAAGATAAGCTTGATCTAAATCCCATAAGATTTTTAATGGTCCACACTCATTCAACACAGTTTCTTATAATGTGGCCACTTGAGATTGGGATATACCTTATTTTTTTCTTACACCATAAAATGATATGGAAAAATATATGAGCGCATGGATGAAACATATACATCATGTTGGGGCCACATAGCACCTACCACCCGCCATTGGCTGGTGGCAGGTGGCAGGTGGAGTAGCCAATCCCTTTCCTCTACTACCGACCTTCTGGTTGGTAAGGTGCAGGCGATGTGAGTGTGCATATGTTTTATACATATAGTTCATTTATTTCGTCATCTCATTTTATATTATAAATAAAAAATTAATGAAATTCAAAGCTCAAATGGACTGCTGTATGAAGCAGCGGGATCATGGCATCAGAGCATAGAGTATAGAAATCTTTTTAAAGCCCAATGTGATATTTATATTCCATCTAATCGGTTCATAAAGCCCCAGAAACTATGGATGAAAGGAAAACACAAAGATTAGTTAAGACTTTTGCGACTTGCATCAAGATTTCAATGGTTCCCACTATTTCTTATGGTGTGGTCCACTTGAGCTTGTATCTATTTTGTTCTTGGGCTTATGCCTTGAAATGATCAATCACTATTGTTTTCCGTGGTGTGACCCACCTGAGATCTATATCCCTCTCATTTTTTGTATCAAGCCTTGAAATGATATGTGATGAAAGGCCCACTGCACTGTTTATCTGACATCTAATCTGTTTATTAGGTCATACATACCTTAGATTAAGGGAAAAAATAAAGATAAGCTTGATCCAAAACTTTTATGGCCCCCATAAGATTTTTAATGGTCCACACTCATTCAACACAGTTTCCTATAATGTGGTCCACTTGAGATTGGGATATACCTCATTTTTGTCTTACACCATAAAATGATATGGAAAAATATATGATCACATGGATGAAACATATACATCATGTTGGGCCGCATAGCACCTACCACCAGCCATTGGCTGGTGGCAGGTGGTAGGTGGAGTAGCCAATCCTTTTCCTCTACTACCGACCTTCTGGTTGGTAAGGTGCAGGCGATGTGAGTGTGTATATGTTTTATCCACGCAGTCCATTTATTTTGTCATCTCATTTTATATTATAAATAAAAAATTAATGAAATTCAAAGCTCAAATGGACCGCTGTAGGAAGCAACGGGATCATGACATCAGAGCATAGAGCATAGAAATCTTTTTAAAGCCCATTGTGATATTTATATTCCATCTAATCTGTTCATAAAGTCCTAGAAACTATGGATGAAAGGAAAACACAAAAATTAGTTTGATCCAAGGCTTTTGCGACTTGCATTAAGATTTCAATGGTTCCCACTATTTCTTATGGTGTGGTCCACTTGAGCTTTGTATCTGTTTTGTTCTTGGGCTTATGCCCTGAAATGATAAAACAAATACATTATGGTGGGGCTTGAAAAGCTTTAACTAGTACCAACCAGTACCAAGCTCAATATTGAAGGGGCCACTGCATATATTCTTATGCCCAGAGCTGTGTGGAGTACTCAGAGATATTCATGACAAATCCACTCCGTCTATCCATTTTGTAAGATCACAGTAGAATAGGAGTATAAAAATTAATGAAGATCCAAAACTAATGTGGCTAATACCACATTGAGTAGGGATTGAATGCCTAGGGTGATATATAGAAGTTTTGTATTAGGATGATGTTTGTGCCGGATCCTTACACTTGCTCCAGTGGTAGACTCTAAAGAGTTTAACACCTGGTCAAGGGTTTGAGCATCCATAGGTAGTGAAATCCCACTACGGTGTAGATCTGGGCATCGGACCGAGTCAGATTGGATTTAGTCCAACTCAATTCGGTTCGAAATTTTTATAGCTTGACCCGAGTTCGATTCGATCCGGGACTGAGTCCGGGACATCTGACTCGAACCGATCCTATGCACGGTTGGCCTGACCCGAACCGAGTCCGACTCAGTCAGGGAAACCGAGTCAGATCGGGTTGGGTACGATTTGGATCCAACTTTTTAACGGTGAAAATCATTATCCTCGTTGCTATTTTCGGTGTGGTCCATCTGAGCTTTAGATATGATTTTTTTTTCCAAATGCTCTAAAATGATCACGAAAAATGGATAAACGGTATGGATATAATAAATACATCATTGTGGGGCCCATGTAATTTTGAGGAAACGGATTGGCTACTCCCCTGCCACCGACCATTGGATGGTGGTCAATGCTCTGTGGGCCCCACCATGATGTATGTGTTTCATCTATGCCGTCCATCTATTTTTATAGATAATTTTATGGTATGCAAGAAAAAATGAGGTATATCTCACTCTCAAATGGATCACATTACACGAAACAACATTGAATGAAAGTTGACCATTAAAAATATTTTGGGGGCCATAAAAGTTTTGGATCAAGCTGATATTTATTTTTTCCCTTCATCTGGGTCTTTATGACCTAATCAACTGATTGGATGTCAAATAAACAGTACAGTGGGCCTTAAGAGGATTTTAATCGTGGATATCCAATCATTATTGTTTTCCTGTGGTGTGGTCCACCTAAGGTTTATATCCCTATCATTTTTTGTATCAATCCCTAAAATGATCTTTAAAGATGGATGAACAGAATGGATGAAATACATACATCAAGGTGGGGCCCACAGAGCACCGACCACCAGCCACGTCTCATTTGAGTCGTTCGTACAACTCGGAGCTTGAGGCCGCTAGCTGTGTTGACGTGCACTTCACATATTGATGTTAGCAAGTTCTGTGGGTCTCATGGGGTGTGTGTTATATCCAAACCGTCCATCCATTTGGCGAGCTCGTCTTAAGGCTTGAGACGAAAAATAAGACCGATATAACTATTAAGTGGACCACACAAATTGTTTAACGGTGAAAATCATTATCTCTGCTGCTATTTGTGGTGTGGTCCAGATGATCTTTGGATATTATTCATTTTTTTGGATAATGTTCTATAATAATCTCTAAAAATATATGAACAGTGTAGATATAATAAATACATCACTATGGGGCCCATATAACTTTGATCTCCTTTGAACCGTTCATACAACTCGGAGCTCGAGGCGCGTCAGTACTTGTCTTCGCACGACACGTACCTCAGCTATATAGGGGAACGGATTGGCTACTCCCATGTGAGATGAAATGAGCTGTTTAAAATGTAGACGGATGGTATGTATTTGATGTGCATGTGGCTCAAATGATGCCCCGATTGGTCTTATTTTCATGCCATTGAGCATGCATGGTGGGTTACACATGATCAACGGATCAGATCTCCATATACGTTATACATTGATGCATGGGGAGGGTAGGATTTGGAATCCTACTAGCGAGAGTAGGATAAATAAAGGTAAGAAGAGAGTGGGGGTGGTGAAAGGTGAGCCTGTGGTGCAAGGCATGTTGTTGTTCACATGAGCCCACCTACATTCACGTAGAGAGAGAGAGAGAGAGAGAGAGGGCTCATGACATGATGCGTGTGGTTTATCCACTTTAGATCGAGTCGGATCGGATCATATCGGACCCAAACGGATCGAATTTCGGATCGATGTGGTCCAATTTAACTTTGACCCAAACCTGACCGAATTAACGGTCGGATCTGCTTGATTCTGCTCGAACCTGACCGATCCAGGACGTCAATTTGGCTTGAATCGGGTCGGATCCATCGAATCGGGTCAGGTTTGCCCAGCTCTACTAAGGTGTGAGTGTGTGGGGGTGTGTGTGCATGTGTAAAAAATAAAATAAAATAAAATAAAAAGAAGGAAGGATGATGTAGTTTTATTTGAGTGGTAATAACCCTATGAACGGTTTGGATGGCATATAACCATTATGGTCATCTCTAAGAAGGTTTCAATGATGGATATATCCATTTACACTGTTTTGTTTGGTCTGGCCCACCTAATTATTTTTACATCTACCTTATTCATAGAATTATATCTTATTATAGTCTTTTCCAAATAGATAGGTGGATTGAATTTGTCAAAGACATCTCTATGGATCCTATAGTGCCGGTCCCAGCTAGTTTAGAAGTTGGTAAGCATACACCTTTTTTTTTATCAGTGGTATGTGATTCAATCAAATCTCACCCTATGTCACCGCACCAACATGGTGAGATTTGATTGGGCTACCCTACTTTCAAACATATTTTGTATAAGTTTCATCTTTGACCATGATACGTGGCAAAATCATAACCTGCCATGTTAGGTCACTATGGAAGACAAGGTCACCACACAATCCACATTCTCGTGGGAGGGTCACCACCAACTTCACATCCCTTTGGACTTATATTTCTACCATGGTTTTCACTGAAGTTGATTTTGTGGTGACCCCAACACAAGATATATATATATATATATATATATATATATATATCACGTCCCAAACCCGGAAATCGGGCCCACAAAATTCCCGATCGTCGAATCCGGTGCCGACAGCCTACGTAATACCCCGTTCTCGGTTTCCAACGCCATACACCAGATTCCGATCCTGGGATCCTACAAGGAGGATTTTCAACGTACATTTGTCTCGTAAAAAGCATAACTACAAGTTTACCTAAATCACAAAGGCAACATCATCATCACATATCCATTAATATAAATATTTGAATACAATGCTGAAAGGAAAATACATATATCAAAATCAAAGCTCCAGAAGTCAGCTACATGATCTAAGCTCCATACTGTTGCAACCTAACATTACCTGCACGTATCTATCGTGCATATGCCTATAAAAAGCTTAGAGGGTGGTATAAGTGTGTGCACAAGGTAAGTGTCAAGTATTCAATACAATGCCATAATCATACAATATCGAAAATATTGGTAAGATCATGAATCATACGATATCAGAGTAAACGAAAATACTGACAAGTCCATGAGTCAATCAATATTAGAATATGCAATACAGATCAGTTATGCAAATGATGAGTCATAAAGAGCCAAATATCAGATGCCGAGGATGCAATGCAATATACAATTCCTGATGAGTTCACGAATAGCGTCAGTCGTACCTATATCATATAAATGCAGAAACACAATAACCCAAAATGCCATATGCTCCGGATGTAATGCAATATGCGGTGCGAATGGAATGACCATGCTGGAGTGTGGAGTCGGGTTGATAGTACGTAGTATCGTAGGCTATGGGGTCTATCACAAGGGATTTCTATTCAAACCAGTCTCATACCTAATTTGGATAGTCAGACTCAATGTAGTAAACTCCTGATCTCAGGTTAGTCACGCGCCCCAACCGAGATCCTAGTCATTGCGAAGGTACATGTAATGGATAGTTGCGCACTATCAACCCGAGTGGATAGTGAATGAATGAATGAATGAGTATACAACTCCTGCTCCACAAATCAGTACTGTACATCTCTGGGATCATCATCGGGGTCTAGTATACTTTACATGCAATTGTCGCCCCCTGGACGCACAACCATGCAAGTGGAAGAGACCTCACTATCCGCCTGGTCAGTAGTCAGCTTATATCTACTAGGCACATCGATAGTGGACCCATTCACGAGCTGGTCAAACTCAGCCTAGCTATGCCCACTACCCTCGGGCGGATAAGGCCACACTCCTTTCTAATCGACCACGACACAGTGGGAGACGCGGCCTCTTGGTATTCGACACTCGGGGGATCATGTATCCACTCGGTCTCGACGTTGGGGCATCTCCTGACCTCGGAGGTTTAAGAATTTTCACCCAAGGCCATTTATAACAACCCGATACTAATAACAGATTTTCGGTGTCCCATCTGGCCATCCACGATATGCATGTGGAGGCTACGGCCTTGATGTCGCTAGGGCGTACAGTAATCACAACACATAATGCAAGATGCATGAGTCATACAATCCAGTCATGCATCAATTTTACGCATACCATGCGCTCATGTGAGATGACCTCCGCATATTAGGGAGTTATATAACAACCTGCCCAATGACATATGCAATGGTCGACCACATCTCACAATAAACATACAGATGATGCGTATGGGCATGTATCATGATGCTATGCTGTCACGTACTCATAATCGGTATTAATAACCGGCATCGACAATCGACCTCGACAATGTAGACATTTAATAAACATTGCCCCTAAGGAATGACCCACATAGAGCCTAACATATAGTGAACCCATGACCTCACACAAGGGCTAAATATATAACACCATGAGCCTTACTTAAGAGCTTAATACACATCACGATGGGCCTTTCACATGGGCCTAACATACATCACAATGGGCTCCATCGCCTGACCCTCAAATGCATCATAATGGGCCTCATCACATAGGCCTCGCATATATCACATTGAGCCTTAAACACGGGCTGAATACACATCACAACGGGCCTCAAATATGGGCCACATATACATCACATTGGGCCTCAAACACGGGCCGAATGCACATCACAATGGGCCTCAAATATGAGCCGCATATACATCACATTGGGCCTCAAACACAGGTCAAATGCACATCACAATGGGCCTCAAATACGGGCCGCATATACATCACATTAGGCCTCGACAATTAGAATCGGCTTCGATAATTGGAATCCAAATCGGCCTCAACAATCGGCCTCGATAATCAGAATCGGCTCCGATAATCGGAATCGGCCTCGACAATCGAAATCGGCCCTAACAAGCGGCCTCGATAATCGGAATCGGTATTGACAATCGGAATCGGCCTCGATAATCGAAATCGGCCTCTACGATTGAAATCGGAATCGGCCTCAATAATCGGCCTCGATGATCGGAATCGAAATTGACCTCAACAATCGGCCTTAACAATCGGAATCAGCCTCGACAATCGGAATCAGCATCGACAATCGGAATCGGAATCGACCTTAATAATCGAAATCGGTATCGATAATTAGAATCGGCCTCGACCATCGGAATTGACCTCAATGATCGGAATCAACCTCGACAATCGGAATCGAAATCGGCCTCAACAATTGGCCTCGAAAATTGGAATCGACCTCGACAATCGGAATCGCCCTCGACAATCAAAATCGACATCGACAATCGGAATCGGAATCGGCCTTGACAATCGGAATCAGAATTGACCTTAACAATTGACATCAACAATCGGAATCGGCATCGACAATCAGAATCGGCCTCGACAATCGGCCTCGACAATTGGCCTCGACAATCGGAATTGGAATCGGCCTCGACAATCGGAATCGGCAACGACAATCAGAATCGGCTTCGACGATCGGAATCGGCTTCGACGATCGGAATCGGCCTCGACGATTAAAATCGAAATCGGCCTCAACAATAGGAATTGACATCAACAATCGGAATTGACCTCATTAATGGGCTACAAAAACATCACAATGGCCACGACATATGGGCCGAAATACATCTCATTGGGCCTTATCAAATGGGCCGGAAATATATCACAATAGGCCTTGCCCATGGCTACGAATTGTCACAATGGGCCTCAGATACATCATAATGGGCCTCAATTCAAGCAGGTGGGCCCCATCATATGGACCTTAAATACGAGGCAGGTGGGCCTTATCACATGGGCCTCAAATGCAAGGCAGGTGGGCCCTGTCACATGGGCCAAAATACAAACAGGTGGGCCCTGCTCGTGGGCCAAAAGTACATCATGATGTGCCTCATGGATGGGCCACACCAATGGTCTTAATATACGTAACAATGAGTCTCACCAAATGGCCCACACTTACATCACAATGGGCCGCACAAATGGACGACATAAATATATAATACATACATCACGGTGTGTCCCACGACACGTCCTGATGGGTGGTGCTGATGCACAATGCATACATTAAGGTGGACCTCACCCCAGAAAACAGATGGACGGCATGGTTGAAACACATTCATCATAGTGCGCCTGCACGCTGGTGCACGGCGTGTATTAAACATATACATAATAGGGGGGCCCACCGTCCAAGTGCAGATGGACGGAGTACATATAGATTACATACATCAAGGTGGGTCCCATCCCACACACCACACGTGTGGGGTGGGCCCCACACGTCCAGAAATGGACGGGCAGCAAGGATGAAATACATGTATCATTGTGGCAGCACACCATCCGTCCAGATGGACGGTGTGGACATAAAGTATATACAGCAAGGTGGGTCCCACCCACACATGTCACACGTGTGGAGTGGGCCCACGAGCTACAAATGGATGGACGGTTTGAGTATAATGGTCTTAATATACGTAACAATGAGTCTCACCAAATGGCCCACACTTACATCACAATGGGTCGCACAAACGGACGACATAAATATATAATACATACATCACGGTGTGTCCCACGACACGTCCTGATGGGTGGTGCTGATGCACAATGCATACATTAAGGCGGACCTCACCCCACAAAACAGATGGACGGCATGGTTGAAACACATTCATCATAGTGTGCCCCGCATGCTGGTGGACGGCGTGTATTAAACGTATACACAATAGGGGGCCCCACCATCCAAGGGCAGATGGACGGAGTACATATAGATTACATACATCAAGGTGGGTCCCATCCCACACATGCCACACGTGTGGGGTGGGCCCCACACGTCCAGAAATGGACGGGTAGCAAGGATGAAATACATGTATCATGGTGGCTGCACACCATCCGTTTAGATGGACGGTGTGGACATAAAGTATATACAGCTAGGTGGGTCCCACCCACACATGTCACACATGTGGGGTGGGCCCACGAGCTACAAATGGATGGACGGTTTGAGTATAACACATACCTCATGACTGGCCCACAGAACTTGCTGTCGTTAACTACAGCAATGTTGCTGCGTGGTCCACATAGATGGACGTCGTAAATAAAGCACATATATCATGTGGTCCAAATGGAATATATAATACATGAATCACGGTGGTTCCCCCACCGTCCAAATGGATGGTGCGGATATAATACATACCTTATTGATGGGCCCCATCGTCCATCTAAAACCCATACATCCTGCTGGGATACCACGTACACGTGGTAGGTCCCACGTGAAATTTAGATCTATCCCATTCTCCCCTTAATGCCATGAGAAATAAAATAAAAAAAAGAAAGAAAGAAAACATCACTGTGATGTTTGGACGGTGTGAATACAACATCTACATCATGGTGGAGTCCACATGGACGGTTTGGATCATCAGGCCCCCACCTGCTAATGTTAGTACAACAGCTATATAGCTGCTGTAAACGTACTCTAGCCAATCCATTTCCAAATCAGGTGGGTCCCACGTGGGGCCACCACAATATAATATAATATAATAATATTATATATTATATATATATATATATCTATATATATATATATATATATATTATATATCTATATATATATATATCTATATTATATATATCTATATATATATATATAAATAAATCTCCTGCTCCTCCTAAGCTTTGAATCTGCTCCATTCTCACCACCGTCCAGATACACAGTGGGATGAAATACATACCATGGTGGGTCTCACTGTCCAGTCTGCTGGACGGTGCAGATAAAATGCATAAATCGTGGTGGTCCCACGTCTGGTGGGCCACTCCTTTGGATCAAGCTGCTGCCGTTTTTTTATTTTTTATTTATTTATTTTAACAACAGGGCCTGCCCAAATGGGCAGCAATGGTGGACATAGAAGTGGGCCCCAGTTGGACAGCGACTGCGTCCCACTTGGTAGACGGTATGGATAAAATACATACATTATTAGCGGGCCACAAGATGGGAAAGAGAGATAGAGAGAGAGAGCTGTGAGATGGAGGGACCCTGCCACTATGGGCCCCCTCAGGGTTACAAAATTATACATCAAAGGGAGTCCCAAATAGGATCCACACCATCAATCTGTGGGCCCCACTTGGTCCATCACAAAGCACAATTTAAATCTATAAACACCCACCGTTTGCTTCATCTTGGACTTCTCCTCATCTTTAGCTCCAATGGAACATTATTCAACGGTTGAGATTGATCATAGAGGGTGGGATTGGATGGTAGGAAGGAGGGCCACACCTAACTCTCTCATGGAGCTTGGACGTCCATCCTTGGGGGGGGGGGGGGGAGAGAGGAGAGAGAGAGAGAGAGAGAGAGAGAGAGAGAGGAGAGAGAGGTGATGGATGGATGGAGTGGGTGTTGTAGGAAATGGGAATGAGAAGTATGAGTTGATTTGAATTTGGTGTATAAGTGGAATGGGTGGGGAGAGAGAGTGTTGACTTGGGGAAAAGAGGGAATGGGTGCATGTACTTGGGATAGGGTGAGGTGACATTGGGGTATGGAGGGTGTACTTGATTTTATTGATGTGACGGGTCATAGAGATTCTCTCGAAATTCGCAACGCGTGGCGTTTCTTGGGAATGAACGCGGGCCCATATCTCTTGGCCTGGGTATCGCATCGGCGCATGAGATGCGACGTTGGAACCGTGGCGGCGGCGCGGTCGCTAGGGTACAAGTTTTAAGTCGAGCCGACTCTAGAATACGGGACACGACTCAAGGTTGCACGCAACTGCCGATAACAGATCGCGGGTCGCCGAATTCGACCGAAAGGACCGTGGAAATCTATGGAACAGTACGGGCTAGAATACGGGTCTTATATATATCCATTATTGATTAAATGACATGCTGCTGTTAGAAAAATGTTTAATTAAATATTACTTGATATTTATTAAACTTACAACTTTCAAACATGTTTTTTATCTGATTATCTCCGACAGCAACACATGAATCAAACAAACATTGTGTCATGTCGTCCAACCACCCAGCTAAATAGGGTCAGGATCACCAAGCAAATCCCTAGTTGCTTTTAGGTCTACTTTAGGTCCCTCTCTTATTCAGAGTACATGACCCAATAACATCTTCCATGTGATGGCCGACATCTGTGCAATAAAAGGTTCATCGCACCATAGAAATCTTCTTACATGAATATAACCATTGGATCATCAACCTACAATATAACCAGCTAGAGATAAAACACAACAACGGTCCAAATAACAATCTTAGATAAGTACCTAACCCCACAATCGAGGCTTTAAAATCAACGGTTAAGCATGCCCCATGTTTACAAAGTGGACATTATAATGAGTCATTTGTTTATATATATATTTTTAATCAAAGCAAAAATACGGGCACCTGCAATTATTACGAGGTTCTCTCTCCCCAATTTTTCCGGAAGCAGATTCCCTTATGACCCTGGCGTTATGGGCCACACCGTGATGTATAGGTTTTATATCCACGCCGTCCATCATTTCTTGAAGATCATTTTTAGTGCATGAGGACAAAAATGAAACAGATCCAACGGTCAATTGGACAACACAATAAGAAACAGTGGGATAACGACATCCACCGTTGAAACCTTCCTATGACCCACCGTTACGTCTATTTTACATCCAAACCGTTCATAAGGTCACGTGGATCTTGAAGAAGAGAACAAACAAATATCATCTTCATAAAAAATTTCGTGGCCCCTAAGAAGTTTTTAATGGTGGGCGTTCAACCATCACTTTTTTCTGTGGTCCACTTGAGATTTGTATCTGCTTCAGTTTTTATATTTATATAAAATGATATTTAAAAATATATGGACGGAGTGGATGAAATAAATACATTACAGTGGACCCCACAGCGCTTGACATCAGGGATATCCCTGGTGTCAGGGATAACAGGCAATCCGCTTCCAAGTCTGCTAGTTCCTCTCCCGTGTGGAAGCCTTGCACGTCCACACGTATACATGCACACAATCAAGGAAAATAGAATAATTTTCTAGATCAAATCCTTCAATCAGGTGGGAAAAACTATTTTGATGTCGTGGACGAAAAATCAAGATATATCACTGCTCAGATAGGCCACAAAAAGGACAAAATATGGATGAAAGATAAAAAAAAAAAGTTTCAACCGTCAGTTTAGGCACATGAGACGGACTGATTAAAATAATAATAATATATAATAATTATCTGAAACCAGATGGAAAGCTCAGATTTTTCGTACGTTTTAAATATTGGCAGGCGTGCACATGCGTGTGTATGTACATTGGGTAGACACGCGTGTGGAATTAGCAAACCCCTCTCTCTCCCTCTCCCACTCCAGTTTGTGCCACTCCTTACATATAGAAGTGGCGGAAAGTGTTTGGTTACACGAGAGAGAGAGAGGGAGGGAGGGAGGAGAGAGAGAGAGAGAGAGAGAGAGAGAGAGAGAGAGAGATTGATTGGGAATTGGGCATGTTTGGATGCTTCATGTATCTTGATTTTGGTTCTTAGAAATGGGTTTTTGTTGGTGTTTTGAGGGGTGATTAAAAACCATTGCTTGGATTTTTCTAAGTGGAGAGAGAGAGAGAGAGAGAGAGAGAGAGAGAGAGAGAGAGAGAGAGAGAGAGAGAGAAGAGAATGTTTGGTTGTGTCATGTATCTTGATTTTGGTCCTTAAAAATGGGTTTTGTTTCTCTTCTGGGGGGTGATTGAAAACCATTTGTATTTTTCCAAGTGTTTTTTTTGCCCCTTTCTTTTCAAATTTCAATTTTTTTTTGGGGATTTATGGGTAATTTTTAGTGTTGTAAATGGGCTTGTTTGGTTATTGTATGTATTTTGTTTTTGTTCATAAAAATTGGTTTTTTCCTTAGCTACTTTGAGGGGTAATTGAAACCTTGGTTTTGGATTTTTGTAGGTATTTTTCCTTTGGGCAATGTCACTGTTAGAGATGGGCTTGTTTGGTTATTTTATGTTTCTCAAATTTGTTCATTGAATTGGGTTTTTCCCTCTTTTTGAGGACTGCCTTTTAACAATAGTTAGATTTTTTTTTCCCCCTCGAGTGATGGGTAACGTTAGTGTTAGAGAGGAAGGAGGGAGTCCATCTGGAGTTGGAGTTGAGGAAGGGCAGTACCACTCAGGGCCAGGCGGGGAACATGTTGGCTATCATGCGCATGGGGGGTCAGAGGAGTTGATGGGCCAGAGCCCTCCTCATAGCCCCGGCATGGCGACCCGGTCACCTTTGGTATTCACTCCCCAGGTCAGTCCCCCCTCCCCCTTTTCCTTTACATTTTTTTTCTATGAAATTTGGTTTCTTTTGTTGATAGAAATGTATATGATCTTTTGATATTGATTTTGGGTTTTTGATAATGAGTAGCATCGTGAGATGGGGTAGCTCGAATTCGGGATTTAAGAGAACCCAAATCACAATTAGTAGAATAATTTGGAAATTTTAATTTTAAAATTTCCAAGTTTGATTGTGTAACTTGGTGTGTCTTTTTGGATTGTTGGTTTTTCCTTAAATAAAATTTTCAATTGTGCTTGTTCTTGATTTCAATTTGCATGACTTGAGAGACGAATGCACCGCGTTTCTATGTTACGGTCGGAATTTCAGGAGTTTGTTATTTGAATGGTAAGTGGTTGGAGCAACACTTTTGTTTCTTTTGACAGCCTGATACTTTGGTCTATTAAGGTGATTCAAAGGACATTGTTGGAAGCTTTGTTTTACTTTTTTAAGAAGCTTTGTTTTACTTTTTTAAGAAGCTTTGTTTTACTTTTTTAATACGTGGCAAGGGAATCACAGATGGTTTTATGAGTAGATCTTTGAAAAATTATTGTATAAACAGTTGTATAGATTTTTGTGGTACAACTTGTATGTTTCTTTTGTGATTTGAGTTGTTTTTTTTTTGTCAGCATAAGCTCTTTTCGGGTGCACACTTACTGTTTTATGAAATGTGTTTAGAAGGATAGATTGGACTGGTTTTGTGAATAATTTTAATTCTCCATTATTTTGTCGTGGTTATATTTGTGAAAAATAGTGAAAATCTTGTGCCCGTTGGGGGCACATAGCTGAGGCCTGGGCCCTTCTAGAGGAGTCTGGCGAGGCCCTTTGGGATTGATGCCATGCCATCAGTATGGATTCAAGGATTGTGTGAGTAATTTGTGTGTTTTACAGCTGGACGTGTGATTGAGTTAGGTGCAAGTAAGGTTGGGCTCCCTAGAATAATAGTAACTGCCTATGACTTGGGCCATTGATGAGCTGGGCGAGTTTGGGCCTGGATTTTGAACTAGTTGGATATGCTTGGCTCAGGCTCGGTCGATTGGCACGTGACAACCCTTCTCCTATTAGATAGTATGATATACATTGTGAAGTCCTGATCATGAGTTTCAAGAACATATCTGAGATCGTTTGCATGGTGGATGTTGAATTGTCCTTGAAGCTGGAAAAAAAAGGTCACATCCACTTAATGTGTCTTTGGGGTCTGAATGTTGACTTTGGAAATTTAAATTTCATTACTACCAGTGTATGTAAAGTAATTAGTTTGAACTTTTGCAGATGGATGAAAGTATTGGGTTCTGTCAGGTTGGCCGCCGGCGTGGAGCTTTTTCCATAACTTTCTTCATGAATCCTGACAATAGCGGAATAGGATTCATATAGTAAGCCTCAATTAGTTGGGAATAAGGCTTAAATGATGATGATGAAAGCATAGGCCATGAGACTTTCAAAATGCCCATGTTTTTTCGTTGGACATAACTTAATATGGAAGAGCATTGTGAACATGGAAATATTGAATTGGCGTGTGCTAGCTTGTGCAAAGGATATGGTTTTTCATATTTGGATTAAGTGTTGTGTTAGTTTCACGAAGCTACTTAGGTTTGCCATATAGATGGGGGGAGGTCTAATGGAAATCCAAGAAGTCCTTTAAGCGTTGATAGTGATGGGAGCACTATTCGATTTCATTGGGATGCATTGTGCGGGGATTAAAAAAAAAGGATTGTGGCTTCCTAGTTTTTGTATTGGGAAGTTGTTAACATTAGGGTGAGGGAGTCTGCGTGTAGTGTGTTGGATGAGAGGATCTAGCTGTAAGTTAAAACAAAGAAAGGTTCTTGGAGATCAATTCCTGTTGAGTTCCTTCATATTTTGGATGAGTCCAAATTAGGGTCGTTTGTAAAAGATACAAGGTTTGACTGATTGCTATTCAGTAAACGAAAGTGGTTTCAATGGGCCAGAGATTAGTGGACTACATTTGGAGAGGTAATTCGAAAGAGTGGGTAGCCAAGGATGCAATGGGTGCAGCAGGGGGCATTATAATAATATGGAACTCGTCTCCTCAGATTAAAGAAGATTACCAGGTTGGGGAATATTCCTTGAACTTGTTGCTACGTGACAAGGCGTCGGGGTTTAGATGGTTTTCTTCTGCAATATATGGTTTGAACAACCTTGGTCTTAAGGGATATTCTGTGGTTGGAGTTGGACCCAACTGGAACTAGGTGGGGGTTCCCTTGGTGTGTGGGTGGGAATTTTAATGTTCCAAGATTTTCATTTGGCATGTCCGATTTTTTCAAGTGGACGCAGAGGAATGGTTTGATAGATCCACTGATGGGAGGAGTTAGATATACTCGGTCTAATGGACAAGCTAGGTCCATTCGGTGTAAATTAGATCGGTACCTAGTGTCAGGAAAGTTGGTTCGACACATTCCACTATGTGATCAGCGTAGGCCTATTTTAGATCACTACTCAATCATGCTTGAAGTGGAAATGGATAGTTGGGGGCCGAGACCTTTTAGGTTTGAGTTGGCTTGGCTTGAGGTTGGGGGTTTTGTTGATCTGGTCAAGGGGTGGTGGGCTTCTTTACATGTAGAAGGCCAGTAGGGTTTCATTCTATTTAAGAAACTTCGTTTCTTGAAGGGTAAGATCGCTTGTTGGAAGGAGTTCTTTCGCAATAGAAAGCATGAAATGGATTTTGTATTGGAGGAGATCCAAGCTCTCGATATCATAGAGCAAGGGTCAAATCTTTCTGAAGAAGAGGGGGGCCGTAGGGATGCTCTTTGGGTTGATTATAATAATCACCTAAAGGAGGAAGTTAGGTGGAAACAATGGCCAAGGGCAACTTGGCTGAAGGAGGGGATAACAATACCAAATTCTTTCATAGTTTGGCTAGTGTCCAAGCTCATGTTAATAGAATTCATAGTGTGGTGGTGGAGGGGGTTATAATTAGAGGCAAATCCAAGGTCTGTGAGGCAATAGTGGGTTACTACAAGAATCTTCTTATAGGCCCTCAAATCATTAGGCCAAGGCTAGAAAATTTGGAGTTTGAGATGATTTCCGAAGAAGATGCGGAGTTGTTGGAAAAGATCATAATATAGGAGGTGAAGTCTGTACTCCAAGATTTGGGGAGGGATAAAGCCAGGTCATGATGTTTTTCCCATTGCAGCATTTCAGATTTTTGGGAAGAGGTAAAAGGAGACGTGATGGATTTATTTTTGAGTTTAGCAAAAATGGTAAGCTTTCGGTGGAGTTGGGAGTGTCTTTTATTGCTTTTGATCCCTAAGAAGTAAGGGGCGGGTAGTCTTAAAGATTTTTGGCCAATTTGATAGGGACTCCATATAAAATCCTGGCCAAGGTTTGGCATCGAGATTTTAGGTCATCTTGGGTCATGTCATTTCCAAAGTGCAAGGGGCATTTGTGGAAGGCAAATAGATATTGGACAGCTCGTTGATAGCTCATGAAGTTATTAATTCATGTCATAGGGTAGGTAAAAGTGGCGTTGTTTGTAAGTCGGACAATGAAAAATCTTATGACCACGTTGATTAGGCCTGTTTAGATTATATGCTGACTGCTGAGGTGGATTGGGCATGGGGAAAAGTGGAGAAGGCAGGTTCAAGAGTGTGTGAGTTCGGCCAAGTTCTCTGTTCTAGTGAATTGTTCTCTGAAAGGCTTTTTCAAGTTGGTAAGGGGCTTAGGCAAAGGGATCCCCTACCTCCCTTTTTATTTTGGTGGTGGAGGCGTTGAGTCACATGCTGTCTAAAGGGGTTTTAGTGGCTTTTTAAGGTAAAGGGGAATTCTAAGTGTTTCATCTTTAGTTTGTGGATGATACAATTTTATTTTGCGAAGCTGATGCCAATGAGGTAGATAATATTCAGATAGCCATCTTCTGCTTTGAAGCAGTGTTGGGCCTTCACATGAACGTTTAGAAATCCGAATTGCTGGGCATTGGGTTATTATGGGAGGAAGTTTGTGCTCGAGTTGGAGTGTTTGGGTGTAGGCCGAGTTCTTTTGCCTCGACGTATTTTGGTCTTCCTCTATGTGTTGGCAAGGTTGCGAAGCACTCATGGATCCATTGATAGAAAGATTTGAGCGGAAACCCTCATTATGGAAGAGAAGATTTTTGTATTTTGGGGATAGAATTACCAAACCTTCCGTTATGTTTTATGTCCGTCTTCAAATGTTTGAAGGGTGTGCTTAACAAGTTGGAAAAGCTTAGAAGGGATTTTCTCGTCTTATGAAGTAGGAGGGTGTTTGTAGGCCAAAAGAGTCTGGGAGCATTGGGGTTAGAAGTTTGGATTTTATGAATGCGACGCTCTTGGGTAAGTGGATTCAAAGATTTGCTTTGGAAGAGGGTTCTTTATAGAAGGAGGTTGTAGTTAGGAAGTATGGGGTGAAAAGGGAGAGGTGGTGGCCTAATAGTTCTTCTTTGGACAAAGCGTTGGGGGTGTGGAGGGCTATCGTGAGGAGGGAAGTCGTGAAAGAGGGGGTGGGTTTTGGGGTGGAGGATGGTTCGAGGGTTTGTTTTTGGAAGGATGCGTGCTTAGAAGATCGGAAATTGCAAGATCTATACCCCAATCTAGCTCACGTGGTTGCGGATTCTAACAACATTGTTGACCGATGCTTTTTCGTTCCAAGGGTCTCATGGGATTTGGATTCCTTTGCGTCGGAAGAACCTTCAGGAGGATGAATTTGAAGAGTTGGTGTCTTTATTGAATCAACTAGCAGGGGTTGCCCTTTCAGAGGAGGCCGATTCGATGTGATGGAATATGGTTAGGTCGGGGAAGTTCTCGGTGAAATCCCTCTTTCATATAATCACCGGTGGCTGGGCTGTTGGTGGGAAGCACATTCTTTCTTTATATGGTCCTCTTCAAGGTGAATGCATGCTTCAAAGTGAGGAGTCGGCCAATCACCTCTTCATGCACTATTCTTTTTCCAGGGAGTTTTGGGAAAAATCCTTTGGGATTTTTAGAGTAACGTGGGTAATGCTCAGGTCTATCAAAGATATTTTAGGCAGTGGCATGGAGGAGGCATTGGAGACTTGGGTCAAGCGGTGTGGAGAATATCCCTTCTTGCAAGTCTTTGGTATCTATGGGGTGGAATAAACAATAGATGTTTCAGGGATGTTTTTAGGAATCCTAGGGGAGTTTTTGTTAAAGTGAAATCCAATGTAATAGAATGGACTTTGGTTGTTGTGAATTTGTGAGTGTGTAGCCTTCCAGGCCAGCATTGGGTTTCATTGTAATTTTTCTTTTTTTCTCTGTGTTCCTTTTGGCTTTGCCGTTTTATCAATAAATTGTCATCCTTAAAAAAAAGTCGTAAGCATGCCAAGACTTCCTACTTACATCCTTGGATCTCAAAGCCTGCGAATGTCTTCTTGTTGCAATCCTTAAATTATTTATACATGGTGCATAATTTCCAAGTCAAAATGCGTAGATGGGTCTAACTCTAAGCCCTTAGGCATGGTATCAAGTGTGCTGGCAAACCAATACATGATATTAGTAGACAGCACATGGTATGCTGATCTGTGGAAAATCTTGGTAAGTTGGGGTGTTCTTAATTGTATATTATATACCTTAATTTATGATATGGAATGTATTTCACATGCATTATATATGGTGTGCTTACCTAAGAAAGATATAGATGGGATTGGATTTGTCGGCACTTAGTTTTTCTTCCTTTGAGAGTATTGGAATGCCGAATAGGGTTCATGATATGCTTTTCTTCTTAAAGTTTCTTTCTTCATTAAGATTTCTCTCCTATATTCTTCTGTTCATGCGCGATGCTTTGGACGGTTTGGCTCGAATGGAACAATCGTGCCTTCCAAGATTCTTGTAATTCTGAGGCAGTGCTTCTTAGAGCTAAATGGCTTGTCCTTGTATCAGCCTGCTCGGTATTAGGGGATTGTTGTAAGGGGCAGCGGGCTGGTTTTCTTGTATCTGAGATTCTGGATGATGCTTGTTATCCTTCTCCGTTTCAATAAATTGATGGCATCCTTCTAAATAAATAAATA
The DNA here is from genome assembly GCA_021015155.1 of Magnolia officinalis. NCBI lineage: Eukaryota > Viridiplantae > Streptophyta > Magnoliopsida > Magnoliales > Magnoliaceae > Magnolia > Magnolia officinalis. The sequence continues at coordinate 65,050,732 of JAJHSJ010000010.1, forward strand.
AATAAAATAAAATAAAATAAAATAAAAAAAGAAAAAAGAAAGAAAAAAAAAATGAAAAAAACTTTTGTAATGTTGGCTAGGGAGGTTCACCCTTTAATGGCTCATAGGCACCTGTGAGTTCCTGGAAGTTTGCTGGTGGCGATGGCTGTAAAGGTGATCTATGTGATGCCAACATTATGTTGAGTTTGACCGCTTTGGATGTGTTTATTATTATTACTTGTGGGTCAAGTTCCCCATAAGCTATTTTTCGGAGTCTCCTTCATCTCCCACAAGTATAAAGGGGCTTAAGTTGTTTGGTTTGGCATCTCAATTGGTCGTGATGTTCTGTTTTGTGTATTTGGAGCTCTAAGTTGAGCATGCGTCATCTCTTTTAATTTTAGATATTTTCATGCTTTCTTGTTTCTGATTCTTAACATGGTATCTAAGGTTGGTTGGGTCTTGTTGATTTTATTCATTGTTGATTTGTTGTGTTAGTTGTTACTGATTCCATTTGATAGATGTTGCATGCGTCGCAGTTCCAATGGATCTTGGCTCATGAAAAATTGAAGATTATGCCGTTTTGTTGTTATGGTTCCTTTTAAATCTTCGTTGTCCATAGCAGCTTCCTGATTTGGTTTAGTCTTTGCAACCAGTATTAAGCGCTTGACTTCGTGCCTAACTGATCGATTGATGCTCGTTCCTAATCAAGTTCTGTTTTGCACATGGCAAACTAGATGCCATGTTTGGTTTGTTGAACAATGGTTCAAGGAAACATTTTGTTACCATCTTGGCATGGAGGGTCTGGATCGATGTTGAGCCTTTATTTATGGACATTTTTCTGTGGGGTTTCATGCATTCTATTATCTATCAACAAATGCCTTCATAAACTATTGGAACTTCTTCTCAGTTAAGTAACCCACTCGTTATTGAAATTTGTACTCGCACTTATTGTTTGTGGCTTGCGTATTGTTTGTTATTTCTAGTGCTGTCAATGGGCTGTGCCTTGGCTGGAACAAGGTCCGTCCAAGCTTGGCCTTCATGGTAAATCCTAGACCCAAGCCTATGGCGGGCCAAAACAAACAGTCCTGAGCCCAGCCTGAGCCTGAGCCTGAGCCTGAGCCTGAGTCCAGCCACCAACTTTGTGCAAGATCTCGGTTGTTCTTTAGGCGTGCCCCATCATGCATGATTTATGGAAAAAATGCCCTAGAAACCCCAGATGTGCTCGGTTGGGCTAGGCTTGTGCTGTGTTGACTAGCTCTTAAACAGAGCCCGAGCCTGGCCCAATTAGGAAATGGGGTTTAAATTTTAGGCTTGCCTAGTGTTCCAGCCCAAGCCTGGCCTGAAAAGCCTGACGGGCCAACCTGCCCATTGACAACCCTAGTTACTTTTGGAAAGTGGTGTATGACATATCTATATCCCTATCTATATCATTGATCAAAGAGGGAGGGAGGGATTTGTTTTGAGTATCATTCCCATGTAAGGCCCTAGCATCAGTAAGTGAGTGCCTTTATATCCCTTATTTACAGATCCTGTTTTGCTAGTCACTCCTATTCAAGGTCCTATCCTTGTTAAATGGGCCTCCATATACCTTCTCACCATCTCTATCCAAGTCCTTTTACCCTCATCCTCCTTATGGGCCCTTCAACCGTATCCTCATGCACGCACAAAGAGGCAATTCATTTGGTAAAATAACTGATTGATAAGGGACCGCATGTCGTGACCGCATCGTGTTAGAGTCTACACAGGGCAGATTTGTTTTTCTTATATGGGGCTGTCTCTAGTTTAAGGTTCCAGTGCACATCCAATTCCACTTACTAATTTCCGTCAACCCAAAAATCTTGATTGATACACTTTGGTAGGGGTTCTGGACTTTCTTATTAGTGGGCCACCTCTTTGATGTATGTAGCTCAAAAGTTGTGCCAATTGTAAGCATGGATTTAAATAGCAGTTTCGGAGTGTGACTCGGCCGGGGATCGAACCAGGATGGCTTGCATCGATTTGGTGCCATATCAGCGTGGTAACTTATTTTGATTCAAACTTAAACTGATATGATTTGCACGGTACCGTTTCATAGCATATGAGTTTTCAAAACATGGCTGGAATCAGATTCATTACCTGTTTGGATGGTCAAGAAACATTTAGGGCCTGTCTGGATTTGTGTTTAGGGTTGTATTGTATGGTGTTAAAGGGGTTGATGTGATATGTACGGTGTTTGGTTAGGAGTTAAACATCGTGGACTATCATTCGCGCGAATACCGCGCGGAACCAGAAAAACACAGCCATGCGATTGTATTGTCTGACGTCTCGGCTGCCATCTGTATAGCCGATTAAATGTATTGTTCTCGCGTGCGACCGACTTTCAAAACCTTGCAGAGACATCTCTCCATGAGGAGAACGGTCAGGTTTCTACACCAGCACCTCCTTATATCGTCGCCGATTAAAAAAAAAAAATCTGCAGCGGTTCTGCAACAGCAAATCCGCTAACGGAGAAGAAAAGCGGTTTTCTGTACACAGAGGAATCGACGGCAGTAATAATAATTCTTAAAGCAACTTCCTTCACCAGAAATCAAAGTCTTTTCTTCTCTCTCGAACACGACTTTCATCCTCTCCCCTGCTATTTAAACCCATTCATCCGCTCTTTCTTCTCATCGCAAAAACCCGTTTTTCATCTCTCATTTTTGTTTTTTCGTTTCTCCCCGTTTCTTTCCGTCTTCTCCTTCCATAGGTGCGTTCAATACGAGTTTTTGAGCTCGAGAAGCTCAAAGCTCAAAGCTCAATCTCGTCTATTTCTCGTCGAAGATCGCCATTCTCTTCGATTTCAGGCCAACGAGTTGCTTGTGTAGGAGATCAGAGCATGGAAAAACGGCAGGCCATGCCATGAAATCTCCGGTACACACAAATCAATGGACAGATGATGGCCATGCATGGCCTAGAAAATGAACGGACCGATCTGATTTTATCGGCGAGCTATTTTCATGGTGTGGCTCACTTTTTTCACGAGCTGGATGTACTACGCGCTTGTAACTCAGGTGGGTGTCATATCATTTTCTCATGTTTGATCAGAGGTCATGGTCGATGTTGCTGATTTCGGCCACGCTAGATGCCCTCTATACGTCGTATCCAAACATTGATCTGTAGAAGATATCGTATACTTGCCCGCACAATACCTCCTATCCAAACATTGATTAATGGCATGTTGATTTGGATGTATTGTGAAAACCATCCAACGTATACATGAACAGTACCTGAAAACAATACAATACACCCTTGTACACGAATCCAAACAGGCCCTTATGTGTTTGTAGGCGATTAAAAGAATTTGCACATTGCTGCAACGTTTTACTATCAACCACCTATTTATGAGGTGGCTGATAAGTTCTGGTTTAGATTGACCAACACAGTCACCAGTCTTATCAGTTATAAGGTTGATACCATTTGCGATATGGTATTGATCACCCCTGGATTCAGCCTCTTCTACTTATTTCTTTTGGACTTTATGAATCTACGAAATCTCTGAACCCGTTCCTTTTTCTTTTTCAGGTCCCGATGGTGCCATTACAGAGGCCTGATGAGCCGAACATCTCAGGTTTTAGGTTGATGCATAACTCTCCTGATTACGAAGATATGATTTGTGAGCAAGGAATTCCAACAATGATCACATGGAGCTATGGTGGCAAGGAAGTAGCTGTGGAAGGATCATGGGATAACTGGAAGACAAAGTAATGACTGATCTGCTACAGTTTTTTAATAGCACTTTTAGATTAAATATACTTTCGACTGCATTACATGCTGTGGCCATTCAATTTGGAATGCTAACCACTTTCTTTGAACTGTCCATTTCATGGCCACTGATCGGACAGTTATGGTTATGTGACTAGTATATTTTTTTTGGGCTATGTTTCATCCACTGTGCGTTCTATGATTTGGATGGTCTGGATTAGCATGCATCTATGCTGCCTGTAATGCAGATGAGTTATCCTACTTTTAGTAAATTGTGGCAAACAGACATAGTATTCTTGTCTGAAATCGATGCTATGTAATTTATGTAACATGATGCATTCATGGCAGGAAGCCTTTGCAGAGATCAGGGAAAGACTTCACCATTATGAAGGTGCTTCCATCGGGTTTCTACCAATACAGGTTTATTGTTGATGGAGAATGGAGGCATGCACCTGACCTTCCATGGATGCGTGACGATCTGGGGAATGCTTACAACATTTTAGACTTGCAGGTAAACACGTTCTGTAGTCCATACCAGTTTCTGACATCTGACGTGGCAGATGGGTCCGTCCCTATTGATTATGCATTGTTAGGGATGGCAATGGGTTCAGCTGTCAAGATTCTTGGTCTGATCCGCTGATTGCTGCTCCTAGGCCTGCTAAGTAAGCATGTTGAGTGGGGCATGGGCCTAATATCATTTTGAGTTGGGGCTGTGGGCTTACATTCAAGATCCTTGTAGTAGATGGCTCATGTTGTGGTCCATGGGTAGTGGGTCTGGCTCGGTTTGAATTCTTAGCCCATTTTTGAAACAGTTCAGGCTTGGGTCTGACTTCTTGGCCTGTTTTCCAAATGGCTCGAGCCCAGGCTAAGGCCGACAATTGCCCGGCCTGACCCAACTTTGGGCTGGGCTTGGACCTATTAGCTTGGCCTATGGGCTGGGCTTGAGCCTAGAATGCATAGCCTGATCAATTTTCGGGTTGGGCTTGTGCTCAAGCCATTTTAGCCTTACTCGGTTTGGTCTCGTCCAGCCCGACCTGACTTGTATGCATGTCTTATATTCTACAAATATGCCATTTTAATCTTGACTAAGCAACCCATGCATCTTGAATGTAGACTGTTGATTTTATTCCTGTAGATGTCAATTTCTTTATGTGCGTGTGGCCCACCTGATGAGCGGATAGATTAGGAAGATCTGGGTTTTATCAAATTTTGGTCTAGGTTGGGTTGGGTCAGGCCTGGACCTAGAATTTTTTTTGGGGGCTTGGACTTGCTCTGCTAGGTCTATTCAGGCTTAGCTGGAATCAGGCCTTGGATCTTAAGTGTTGGGCTGGGCTTGAGCTTGCCTGACCCGGCCCAAAATTGGTCCATTGCCACCCCTAGCCTGGGCTTACCCTGACCTGAGTGACCCAAACACAACCCATTACCACCTCTAGTTACAATGGGTAGGGTTTGAGTTGGGTTGGGTTCATCCTAGGCCGGAACTGTTTACTAAATTGTCCAGGCTAGGGGTGGACAATTTAGCAACCCATGCATCTTGAATGTAGACTGTTGATTTTATTCCTGTAGATGTCAATTTCTTTATGCGCGTGTGGCCCACCTGATGAGCGGATAGATTAGGAAGATCTGGGTTTTATCAATTTTTGGTCTAGGTTGGGTTGGGTCGGGCCTGGACCTAGAATTTTTTTTGGGGGCTTGGACCTGCTCTGCTAGGTCTATGCAGGCTTGGCTGGAATCAGGCCTTGGATCTTAAGTGTTGGGCTGGGCTTGAGCTTGCCTGACCCGGCCCAAAATCGGTCCATTGCCACCCCTAGCCTGGGCTTACCCTGACCTGAGTGACCCAAACACAACCATTACCACCTCTAGTCACAATGGGTAGGGTTTGAGTTGGGTTGGGTTCATCCTATAGGCCAGAACTGTTTACTAAATTGTCCAAGAAGTTCAACACGAGCCCAGTCCATTACTAAATGGACCAAAAATTTAAACTCCCGCCTGACCACAACCATGCACCACAACCCATGCCTGACTCATATCCGAGATGGGTCTAGAATTTAATATATCAGTCAATTGCAAACCAATAATTAGGTCTAAACTCCACCTAGTGGCACCCATTTGCTTAGCCACCCATATTTTAAAGCTTATTAGTACTAATCAATACGTTTTGAGATTAAAGCTGTTTGGTTTTTGTAAATTTATAATCAGGTTGGGTCAGGCTGGATTTACATCACTTTCAGCCTGACTTAACAGGTCACATCTACAATCGGGTGAGCCCAAACCCATCTAAGAAGTGGGTGGCGGCGAATGTAGATTTTTGTGTTGGACTTGGAAACCCACTATACCTTTAGTAATGCCAGACGAGATTATCTTATTCGCTGGCAGCTCTCTAGACCCATTAAATGTAAGCCCAAATGCATCTAAGAAGTGGGTGTTGGATGTTGATTTCTGTGCCAGGCTTGAAAAGCACTTTGTCATTAATAATGCTGAACTATACCTTATCGATAGACATCTCTTTATTCTTGTAATCGCCATCATTGATTTCCCAATGACAAATCGATTTTGCTCTATCTTGTGGTATTTTTTATTTATGGAGAAGGCAACAATATTGTAAAGTGGGACTTGAGATGCCAAGGTATCCATGTGGACACATGAGCCCCACAATTTTCACGTGAGAAACTCTAGTGTTTCTCCTTCTGTAAAACACTTTATCTTATTAGAATAACCTATTATATAAAATACCTTATCTTATTAGAAGAACCCATTCATCTCTCTCTTCATGGGAATAACCCCAACCTCTTATCTATATGTAGATATGTGAGTGGAAGAGCAAGTGCAAGCGATAGCTCTATGCCAAATCTCTCTCTCTAATGCGGGACAACTAACCACTTGCTCTAAAAGCTTGAATTGATGGAGCATGGCCAATCAACCCCTTTATCTCATAGCCCAGGCCCCACTTCCTATAGGTTAGGTCCTTGGCCGAGCCCCCCTCGTGGACCCCACATCACATTGGTCTCGCTGTACATGAGTCACCCGCCTCACATGGGCCACCCACTTCGAGTGTGCTCTCGCATTCCACGGGCTAACCCAATCGAGCCCAAGCTCGATGTGAAAGTGAAAATGCCCCTGCATTAATCACCCCAGGTGAGGAGTCTTGAACACGAGACCTCCCACTCTGATACTACTTTGATGCAGGACAACTAACCACTTGCTGTAAAGGCTCGAACTGATAGAGCGTGAAGAGTCAATCCTTTTATCTCCTAGCCCAGGCCTCACTTCCCATGGGTTAGGTCCTCAGTAAAACCCCTCGTGGGCCCCACATTACATGGGTCTCGCCTCACACGAGTCACCCACCTCACACGGGCCGCTCACCCCAAGTGTGCCCCCACATCCCACAAGCCACCTACTCAAGCCCAGTGTGAAAATGCCCCTGCATTACTCTCTCTCTCTCTCTCTCTCTCTCTCTCTCTCTCGGTATGCTTGAGTCATATGGATGCTATGAGCAAACCCACTACTATACCTGAGATAGAAGTGTGCCATGGAGTTGCCACTGTGCGCTTGAGTGCATAAGCCCAACAACTACAGGGGCGAGCCATAAGATGAAGAGGGCGAGCAACCATTGATGTCATAAATGGTTACAAGAGCACTTATACACATTCATTACCTATGAAAAGCTGGCTGATCATGATCATTGAGCTAACATACTTTTGGACTGACCACATAACCCATATCTGCCCAAGTCGAGGTGCAATTTGGATATCGATTGGGACCTCCTCCAGTATATGCTTCTTCAAATGGGTTTTGGAGACAAATGGAGAGGATCGATGAGAGAATGCGTGGGATATGCCTATTTCTCTACACTTCTAAATGGTTCCCCTAAAGGCTTTTTCAAAATCTCTAGGGGATTGCGTCAAGGCGATCCTTTGTCTCCATTCCTTTTCCTAATAGTAGGGGAGACTCTTTCCAGAATGATGAAGAAAGGCCAAGAAGAAGGAATCATAAGTGGAATCAGAGTTCAAGGCATGGACAAACCGATTTCTCACATCCAGTTTGTGGATGATACGTTGCTATTCAGTGTTGTAGATCAGAATATGGTTAACAACTGGCGAACAACGATTCGGTGTTTCGAGGCAGTTTCGGGTCTAAAGGTTAATATGGCAAAGTCTAAGATGTTTGGGGTGAATATGGAGAAAGAAGAAACAAGGAAATTTGCCAAATACTTTGATTGTTCAGTGGGTCATTTTCCAACAACATTTGTGGGCCTTCCACTGTGTATTGGGAAACCCCCAAAATCTTTATGGGACAAAGTCATAGACAGATTCGAGATGTACCTTGCTAGATGGAAATGCAGATTCTTATCTCTGGGCGGGCGCTTAACTCTCATTAAGGCGACACTTTCAAACCTTCCTTTATATTTCATGTCTTTATTCAAATGCCCAACTTCGATTGTGGCAACTTTGGAAAAGCTAAGACATGATTTTTTATGGCACGAGGAGGAAGAAAAGAAGAAATTCCACTTGGTTGAATGGAAGGAGGTTTGCAAGCATATTCAAGATGGTGGAGTAGGCGTAAAAGAGCTCAAGACCATGAATCGGGTTCTTTTAGGGAAGTTGACTTGGAGGCTAGAGACTGAAAATGGGAGTCTTTGGAACACAATAGTCAAAAGTAAATATATGAGTTTGGAGTAGAGGTGGGCATTGAGTCAAGTCGGACCGGATTGGGTCCAACTCGACTCGATTCGATTTTTCCAAGAACCTGACCCGAACTGAATTCGACCCGGGACCGAGTTCAGCAGGGCTGACTCGATCCGATCCAAATCCTTGCTGGCTTGACTCGAACTGAGTCCGATTCGGTCAGGGAAACTGAACCGAGTTGGATTGAGTTGAGTCTGTCCAATCGATTTGGACTGGGCTGAATCAAGATTAGGAGAGAAAGAAGGAGAGAAAGGAGGAGAGATGGCTGGGTGCGGCGCCGTTCGGGTAGAGAAAGAGAAGGGAGGGATTAGGTTTTCGTTCGGGTGAGGCGGGTAGTAAAAAAATGAAAATAAAAAGTATTACTTATATAGTACCCGACCGAATCGGATCGGATCGGATCGGTTCAGATTGACCACGATCCGATGTACGATTGGATCTGAGTGGTCCTACTTGAACCGCACCGATCCAGGCCTTCGGTTCGGTTCAGATCGGGTTGGATCCGCTGGATTGGGTCGGATTCTGCCCAGCTCTAGTTCAGAGGGAGGGTGGTGGATCAAGGATTCTTCGAACTATAAGGCATCGACTCTTTGGAGAGGTGTGCTATCAACAAAAAAGGAGGTTCTAAAAGGTATTGGTTTTGATTTGGGGAAGGGAGATAACATTCAATTTTGGGAAGACATTTGGGTGGGAGATTCAGCTTTGAAAGTGGATTTCCCAAACATCTTCCGCCTCGCCTCTAATCACGCTATAACAGTAGACAGATGCTACTCCATCCTCAGGAGCAAAGGCGAGTGGAACCTGATGTGCAGAAGAAACCTTCAATATTGGGAGATTGATGAGTACGTGGCCCTCCTGGATCGTATTTACAAAAGCAAGCCGGATCAGTTTTGCGAAGACAAAGTAATTTGGAGACTTGACAAATCTAGCAAATTTTTGGTAAAGTCTTTATATAACCAAATGGGCAGCGATCTCTCCCTCAAAAAAGAGTCATTGACAAATTAGGTTTGGAGATACCCATCCCCTCCTAAGATTACAACCTTTGGATGGTTGGTTGGAAAGAAGAAAGTTCTCACAGTTGACAACCTAAGGAAAAGGGGGATGATTATTACAAATGTATGCCTTTGCTGCATGGCAGATAAAGAATCAGTTGATCATCTTTTCGTTCACTGCTCCTTTATCAACCAAATCTGGCCAGATGTTTTGAACCCTTTCGGTATTAAGTGGTCTCATTTAGATTCGGCAGGTCGACTTCTTAAGGCTTGGCATGGGGTTAGATTGGGTAAATATAGGACGATGTTATGGAGATTGGCTCTTCTGGTGGTGTGGTGGTCTATGTGGGAAGAAAGGAATGGGAGATGCTTCAATGGTACATCCAACTCGGTGGAGTTTATAATTCGTAGAGTCAAACAGCTAATGGTAGAGTGGGCTGTAAATGTAGATAATCTCAAGGGCTGTAATTTTCTTTTTCTTGGAGCGTAGTTTGGTCCGCTTCCTTTGCGGCCATGTTCTCTCTATATCCTCTTTTATCCTTAATATAAGTTTCGTGACTTTTAAAAAAAAATAAAATAAATTCAAGGACGGCTAGAATTCTTGCTAGTTGTTCTTGTATGTTAGAAGTCGAGAGAAGTGATTTCCCTTCTAGAAGATCCACCCCTATTTTGGCTGTCATATTTGAGGAAGGCCTTGGTTACGGGTAAGGAAGGGGTTAAGCACCCTTTCCCGCTTGCTTAGGTATATGGCCACTACTTCGGGAGAATTGAAATTTCAATGGATGGCTGGTGTAAGCATTAGTTAGAAAAAAAAGGAAAAAAGAGAGAAGTAAAAGGAAAAAAGAATTTGGAGGGTAAGAAGGTGAGAGATGAGGAAAGAGTGATATCAGAATTGATTTGGATGTAATCATCCCTCCCCCTCGCCAAGCCATACTCCGCCACTAGAGGGAAGAGATTCTCAAGCTCTTATTCCCCATGCTTGGATTCTCCCTTTTCTCCATCTTCCTAAGTATTTTTCTCTCTTAAAATTTGCAGGAATTTATCCAAGTACATGATGGGGATGATTCTTAGGCTAGGCGACTCAGAATTTTCCAGTAGCAAGACACCTCCCAAAGAGAGAAGCCTCAATTTATAGAGGTTTGTGCTTCTTCTTTTCCAGTAGCAAGACACCTCCCAAAGAGGTTCTTCTTCTTCTAAAGGTTGAGCTTTGGGCTAGTAGTTTTGCAATTTCGAAGAAGGTGGGTTTTCTAAAGGGTAGGAATTCATGAGTGGTGATCTACGGTAGAGCTTTGGGCTAGTAGCTTTTCAATTTCGAAGAAGGTGAGTTTTCTAAAGGGTAGGAATTCATGAGTGGTGATCTACAGTTTGTTGGAAAGCTAACTAGGTAACTAATAGTTCTAGTTTGGGCTTAAAATTTCAAGGGATAAGGGGATATGGGTTCAGAAAGTTGAGTTAGCTTCCTGCACTGTTACAGTTAACTGTTCTCCATGAACCTTTCATTTATTTGCTCATAATATGGCGTATGCAAATCAGATTGAGCTCAAGTTAGGTTCATTGAAAAGCTGACTTGTTTAAGAGCTTTGAAATGGAACCTAAGATCTGGGAAATTGAATATGGGAAGCCCAGGCAATTGTTGCCCCTAAGATGGAGAAAATCGAATGTTTGTAATCGATACTCTCTGTGACACGTACAGACTTTTCCCATGTTTAAGCAAGTATGTTACAAGGAGTTTCATGTTGTAACATTTTTTCATCCTTCAAAAAAAAAAAAAAAGGTTACAACATGTAACTCCTTGGAAAGTGGAAAAGTTAATACATGAAACTCCTTGGAATGTGGAAAAACCGTCTCTGCCTCTTAAGGATTTCTCCAAGAAAATATCAAGTGTGTGGGCCCTAGACCTAAGTTGGTCTGGATTCCATACCTCTGGAACTATCACACATCCTCCGGCTTGGATTGGGTATGGAAAACCCAGGCAAATCCTTTGCCCAAAAGATGGAGAAGATTGGGTATTTTAATTGGTACTCTCTGCAATGCAGACAAACTTTTTGTGTTCTAGAGAGTATTTTACAACATAAAACAGCTTGGAAAGTGGGAAAACTTTTGCCACTTCCCAGGGATTTCTCCAAGAAAATGACAAACCTGTGGCCCCCAAACTGAAGCTGGCTGGGTCCCTCACCTCTGGACTTTTCCTGGGTCATCCGGGTTGGTTCAGGAAGGATTTGCTGGGAGGTTTGCATGAAGTTTTGGGCTAAGTTTGGGTTTAGGTTGGGACGGGTTTAGTTAGATTGAGGAGACTTAGCCATATTCCTGCAAAATTCGAGAATTGAGACAGAACCCTTCTTGAGTATTAACTGATTTAATTGGCTTGAATGATTCATATTAGGTGGGGTGTTTATAGATACCATCATCCAAAGGATATAGAGTGTGGAACCATCAAATTTTTTTTTTTTTTGAACATTGGACAAGTGGAACCAAAAGTTTGCACTCTAGTATTGCATTTACCTATGACATTTAGTTTCACTCTATACTAGTTAAGGTTAACAAGTGACTTTCGAAGAAGGGGGGCTTGCACCTATAGACAAATACATATAGAAAATAAGATGGCATCAATGTAGATAATAGCAAAAATGAATAGTCAGTATTCTAACATGCAAATAAGAAACAACTAGAGGAAAAAGAAAATAAGATGGCATTATCAAATATGTTGTTGAAGAGCATCACATCCACCTCAGTAGATTCCCCCTTCCAAATCCCTTGATGTAGAACTGATATTTTTAAAAGAATGATGAATGGTGTAATTATATATTAAGAGACTTCAACCCAAGGTATGCAAAAATGGTTATGCAATGGGCGTTACGTAAAGGTAATGGTGACCACCACTACGCATTATGGAAAAACAGCCTGTTACGGCCCCTTAACGGCCACAATGGCCCCATAAAGGTCTGTTACGGGGCCGATACAGGGTTTTTTTTTTTTTTGAAGAAGCCGTAACGGCCATTATGGCTCGTATCATAACAGTAAAGGTGGTGGCCGTTACGGCCACTATTACTGTTGCGGAATACCATGCTTTGACCTTTGTGGCTCAGCTTTCAAAGAAAACAAAAGAGAAAAGAATTATATTCATTTTGAAGAGTAATATAAATATTCTTTGTCGATTCCATAGCAGGTCATACCACTGTGTTTAAGTAGGAGTGCAAATGTGTCTGGTCGGGTTGGGTTGAGTGGGGTCTTGACCCGAGCCATTTTAGAATTGGGTCAGAATTCTGTACCCAAACCCAACCCATTAAAATTCGGGTCAGGTCCTCTTATACCCCAACCTGACCCATTAAATAAACGGATTGTCTATTTTTGCCATGGACCCAACCCGACCCATTAAACTCAATTGTATCCTTCTATTTTGACTTCTGCAGGGCAATCTTGAATATTCCCATTTTGAATATGATTGGCAGAATAGGGTTCCTATAGCTGACTGCAAAAAGCTAAGATAAGGTTATGAAGATTATAACGATGATGATCTATTTCATATTTATCTGCTGGCAGCTATCAATGCATTGCGCATTTGGTTTGGCTGGCTTAGGAAGGTAAGGATTGTTTGGCTGCATTCGAGAAAGCGGTCTAGGGGTTCAGGATGGTTCTTTTCTTTGTTGTTGGGTAACTTGGGTTTCCTTGTTTGGGTTGGATTCTTTGTTTTTGGATCAGTTCTATGTATGGGTATTGAGGACATGGTAAATAGACATCTCTCATTCTTAGAGAGGTACTCATAATGAGAAATGATCAGATATAACGGATGTATCAGAAGTGCCAGGAAGTTGTGTAGAATATCCAATCCATGCAAAAGCTGGGCACCACAATGATGATCCAACTGATATAAAAACCAGGTCTATCCACTCATCGAGTGGGAGACGACATAAAAAATCAACGGTCACCCATTGGTATGACCTGCTATTGTATCAGCCTGATTTTCATATCAGGTGTTCACCATGGTGCGGCCCACTGTTTGCACAGATTGGATATATTACACATGACATGTTGGTGGGAGAAAAAAGGTTGTATCGTTACTTTTTATACAGCCGCTGTATCTGATCATTTCTCATTCAAAACATGATCAATGCGCCTTCTCTCTCATTTATTTGAAGAGAACCAAACCCTTGTTTTTCTTTTTAGTCTTCGGTAAGTAGGAAACGAAGGAACAAAAATCCCAAATTGCCAAACGTATTCTTTTCGGTGTGAAATAGTTCTGTGGAGTATGTATTTAAGAGATCATTAAAGCTCTACTGTTCACAGTATGGTTTAACAGGCTAGGGGCCTGTTTGGTAGACACCTAAAAATGAGTTCATCTCATTTTTGGTTGATCATAATTATCTATTAGAGACCTTGATTGTTGGCTATCAAGATCATTTTCAGTCCTTGGAGCCCATTTGGATGCCTCAATAGGGGGTTTTGATGCCTAAACACCATCTTAAGACAATCCCCTTCTCAAGTGGTGTGTTTAGATGCATGTTCGCGACCTCCATTTTATCCTCCACTTGACAAAATCAGACTGGTTTTCAGCGAGTCATCTGAAAACATTGCTTTAGCACGAAAACAAGGTTTTGCGGAAGTTGCATCCAAATAGGCCCTTACCAAAAAGAGATATGATCTCTAATACATAATTACAATTAACTAAAATGATAGGTGTCTACCAAACAGGCCCTAAAATTATTTTAGAACTACTAAGCGCCTGTTTGTGTGCCACATAAAAATAGGAGTTCATCTCGTTTTAGTTAATCCTAATGATGTATTGTAGATCATATTCATTTTTTGGCAAGGATAAAATAGAACCAACAATCATGATCTCTAATACATAATTACGATGAAGTAAAAAATGATCTAAACACATTTTTATGTGGCACCAGTTGAAAATGAGTTCATCTTATTTTAGTTAATCGTAATAATGTAATAGAGATCATATTTCCTTTTGGTAAGGATTAAAAATAGTATTGATAAACAATCATGATCTCTAATGTATAATTGTTAACTAAAAATGAGATGAATGCATCTTTTTAGTAACCAACAATTGTGATCTCTAGTACATTATGAAATTAACACATTTTTAAGTGGACCCCACTTAAAAATAAGTTTATATAATTTTAGTTAATTGTAATCTTGTATTAGAGATCGCATTCTTTTTGGTAAAGATTAAAAATAGCATTGATTACCAACAGTCATGATCTAATACATCGTTTCGATTTGCTAAAATGGGATGAACTTACTTTTTAAGTGGTTTTAGGTGGCACCACTTAAAAATGAGTTCATCGTGCTTTAGCCTGTCATTATTATGTATTAGAAATCACTTCTTTTTGGTAAGGATTAGCCAAACGAGAATATTTTGCTCATAACAACTTGGATCACTGAGAAGTGGGCCCCACATGTACAGCTGGTTGGCCAGAGTATATGCTTTTTGATGAAACATTGTATATTTCAAAGGTCTCAAGACTTAGGATCTGGCCCACCAGATCAGAATTGAATCCGGCTGATGTGTGGTGCAGGATTTTGTGCCTGAGGACTTGGGGAGCATTGCCGGTTTCGAGCCTCCTCAGTCGCCGGAGTCCAGCTACAACAACATGCACCTTGGCTCAGAGGACTTTGCGAAGGAGCCGCCTGCAGTCCCACCGCACCTGCAGCTGACGTTGCTCAACGTTCCATCTTACATGGACGGTCCGGCCCCTTTGTCAAGACCCCAACATGTGGTACTCAATCATCTGTACGTGCAGAAGGGGAAGAGTGGTCAGCCTGCAGTGGCGCTTGGTTCGACCCACCGGTTTCTAGCGAAGTACGTCACTGTGGTTCTCTACAAGTCTCCGCAGAGGTAATAGGTTTACTACCCTTGATTTTGTGGATGGTAGATCGAGTCAGTGCTTCTCTAATGCGGCCGCATGCGCCAGCCTCGCATGTTTTTAGGACATCTGAATGGTTAATCGGGTGAGCCCCACTGCATAGGTGATGCAGATTTGTCAGGTGGGCAATGCGTGTATGCTGAATGGGGACCATTGGCAATTTGCACGAACTGTCTATGGTGTTCATACACTTGTGGCCCACCTGATTCTTGGGTTGGATGACGGCTCAGTCGCCCTGCATGCATGCCGGGTTGGCGAGTGTGGCCATGTTTGAACTTATGGAGATTATTCTATGATGTAAACGATGTAATTGTCATGTGTTATGGCCTTTTACTATGTAACTCTGAAGAGAGTACACTACCGGAAAGTTTGATATAACAGCTGGATTTGAAATTCTCCACAGGCCCACCTGATGAACGGTCTGGATCTAGCACGAACCCCCTACATGGTAGGGGTGGCAATGGGCCAGGCTAGTGCTGGAATGGGATTGGCCCTAGTCCCCTGGGCCCTGGCTGTAGGTCTAAGTGATCAAAGGCTTGAAATAGTCCAATGGAAGAATTTATTTTTGGGGGTCCTACATCTCATACGAGTCTCGTCATATGAATGGTTTGGATCTTTGAAACATGATCTGCCCATCATATAAATGGTTTGGATGGTTGAACATTGGCTTGAATCCAAGTGTCTTGAAACTATGCATGTACGAATAGGAATCGCTCACGACTGTTTCAGACCGTCCAATCATTAAAAAAAAGAAGCAATGGTAGCCCACTTGATGAGTGGATCTGGGCAATGACCTGGACTGACTCATTCATCATTAGAACAGGGTTGGCTCATTTCGAGCCAGGGCTCGGCCTTCTGGCTGAGTTTAGGCCCTGGGCTGAAGGGCTGGATCCCTTGGCTGTGCCGTTCCACCTGGTCCATTGCCATCCCTGCTACTGGGTGCGTGGATTTTGGTGGATGGTCCCATGACGTGGCCACCAAGTGTCCCAATGGTCTAGATCACTAAATGTGGGGCCCATGGTAGAAAGAGATAATCGTTAAGAGTATCTAACACTGGGCCATGCCCAAAAAAACATCTTCAATTGGACAGTTGAACCTTTTGATGGCCATAAGAACATGCCAAGAAAGGCCAAAATCTGACGGTTAGGATCTTCCAATTTAGGTACTTGGGGAACGTGGTCCATCCATGATTGGGTCCATGAGATCAAAACGGCTTGGATGACCCAACAATGGGAATTTGGGGGGCACGAAGTGGGCCTCATGAATCAGTAATCCAGACCACTATTTGAATGGGACCCGATAGGTACGGACCAGGACCCGAGTCACCTCCAATGTTTGGTCTCTCTTTTGTCAAATGTGTGGACGTGATCTGTACTTTCTTCTTAACCGTCTATTTGCTGGCCTCAGGAGAACTTTTGGTGGTGCCCATCTGTCCAACGGTCAAGATCACTTATCCTTAGTGATGAAAAGAGGGAACCTTTATAGGTGGGCCACCCTTGTTACCTAAACGTAGTCATTCATTGATTGGAAATTGCCTTAAGTTTATAGATTTTACTCTTGTACTAATTTAATTGGCTGCAGTACATGCATGTGGTTGAACAATTCAATCAAACACAATGCCATACTTGTGAGTGAGGGCCTGTATATGGTTTGAAGTGCGTGCATGCCAGAGTTGTATTCAACTTTATATTTGATTGAATGTTGGTGCCCCCACTAAGATGATAGAGTCAGATTAGCTTTGTAGGTAGGGGTTAGCCCTTCTCGATGGATTCTTTTTGCTTTGCGTTAAGGATTTTTCTTTCACCAATAATTACAACTGATGTATTTATTAAAAGAATAAAAATAGATGGATAAATAAAAAATGTTGAAATAATACCAATTTTATTAATTACAATTAAGTGAGTATAAATAAACTAAAGAATAAAACAAAAACGAGAGATAAATACATGATCCATCTGTATGAATAGATGATCGAGATGGATCAATGTATGGTGTGGATATTTTACAGTTATGCTAGGATTAATGTAAAGAAAAAATAGATTATTTTTAGCGTGAGCCTCAAGCTCTTCATTGCATGCTCTTTTTATAGGTCGTTTAGGCGGCAACACTCTCAATGACCAGAATCCTTTACATCTATAGTTTTTGATGTAGTCTTCTCATAAGAGATCTAATAGATATAAAACCGTTGGTTTTCAAATCTCCACTTTTTCGTAGATGCTCCATTATTGGAGACACTCAAGACAATGCTCCATCTAAAAATAGCTCGATCAGAGCCAACTCTACCATTTCTTCTATCGCTCCCTTCTGATCATGGATCTAGTGGGACCGAGTCCACCAAATCTTGATCTCCGATTCTTCTAATTCCAATCTGTATTAATTTGGGCTTGATCTATTGATGGCCATCCACTCAAATATTGGTTTGATCTTCATATATTAAGAATCTTTGTATTCGTTTGGAGAGTTACGAATGTCTTTGGAAAAATCTCCAATTTTGGAAAGACTATGAGAGACAACTTTATCGAGCATTATATATCCAGATTCGTGATAGGATCCTTGCCTCGGTATGTCTTTTATGGACATGTTGGGTACACTTCCTCTTTTGAATGACCACATGACATTCGATGTTTTGATCCCTTAAAGGCATGGGTATGTTTCTACAACCACTGCATTAACAATGAAAGACGTATCGTCGAAGAAAAGGCAGTGAAAGATATCTTCAGATGCGACTATAATTTTATCAGCATTGAACACAGTGTTAACATGTGACAACTTCCTATTGGTCCTCGTCGGCGAGCCAAAATGAGTGCAAACAATGCCCTGCACGTCCCTTCATATCAGGAGATGTGATTGGATGTTTGATATTCAAGTTTTAGCGGCCGCTTTAACATGTGACACATGGTGGCATGGGTTCACTCTCAACCTACGTGCACATTAATGCCAACCTCGAAAATCACCTAGCATGAATGACAACTTTTAATGTGAACGTGAATAGTGACAACTTATTTTGATTTGTCATCTTCAAATCAAACTAGCCTTTCTACCATGGATGCTTCTTGGATGCATGAAGCAAAAAAGACTTAAAAATGGCGCTCTCAATGGGAGTTGGCTGAAGCTCGAGGCTTGGCCACTATTTCATTAAAGAATGATGATGAAATTCAGGTTTCAATTGGCTAAAGACGTATATTTTGTTTCTCTTAATTTCTATGTAGATTTTCTTGCAAGAGAAAACTACGTTTCGTATGATGTCTCTGTGACGGCCGATATTTACTTTTTCTCTGCTTTTCTCATCATTCTGATTAGCCTGCTTCAAAGCTGCTTCTCTTTTTGTCTGCATTGACTCCCTCAACGTTGGGTATTATATCTTCACGTACCGGCTGTTGATAAGATTCATGCTTTCCTTCATACAGAACTTGCTTATATTTTAGTGGTTCTTCCCACGTCGGGGACCACTTATTATACTTGTAATTTCTCCCACCAAATGGTAGTATGATTTTCCACACCAACTTCCCTTCACCTTCTTATTTTACACTTTGGCCACTTTTTGCTTGTAAACCTTCAGCGTATCCAGAGCCGTCAACTGCACATTATCAAGCTTTTCCAACTCCATAAGCATAGCCTCGTTAAATTTCTCAAGAGTTAACTTATTTGAATAGGTTACCTTTAAGGAAAAAAAAATTAACTTCCATAGGTAACATAATGTCATGACCATACATAGGGCGAACGGTGTCATCCCTGTACTGGTTCTTTGTGATGTCTTGTAAGTCCACAATATGTCGGACAATGTTGTATACCATGACCATGGATTGTCTTCACTCGTTTAATGACGTTCTTTAAGATCTTATTGGTCGACTCAGCTTGCCCGTTGGCCCAAGCATAATACGATATGTAGAATAGACGAACTTAAATTTATACGTAGCGACAAAAGCTTGAATCTGGACTCCCTACAATGCTGCTCCCTTGTCCATTATAATAGTCTCGGGGATACCAAATCGGTGGATAATATGTTCCTTGATAAAATCCATGACGTTTCCGTATCCAACTCCTTTCATTGGCCAAGCTTCTACCTACTTGGTGAAGTAGTGTTGGGTTGTAAACCCCACACCTTCTGCTGACGAGAATAGCTTCTGCTGACGTGTGGCTACAGCCACTGTAAGAAAGAAAAAACTAAAAGATAAAGAGAACTCTTGCTACTGTATTTCTTATTATTTTATTCAATAGAAAAACGTATAACATTACTGCCTTTTATAAGGCTTTCTTACTCTATGAAATTACTGATTTATCCCTGTCTAGATACATTCTAGGGGCAGCTAAAGAAAGAAAAAAAATCAGAGAATATCTACTGTTTATCTTCACGCAGCTAGTATTCTAAACTTAGAAAAAACTCACAGCTAGCAAAATCTCACAGCTAGCATGCACAGCTAGCACAACGGATCCGGTTTTGGATTTGCACAAATCCTCCACCGTATCCAACACTCCTCTTCAAACCAAAACCAGCTTCATTCCGAGCATCGTTCTTAGTTGTTTGAATGCGTCAGTTGGCAATGCCTTTGTGAAAATATCCGCCACCTGTTCCGTAGTATGACAATACTCTAATTTCATCGTTTTCTGCTTCATATGATCTCTCAGAAAATGGTATCGGGTATCAATGTGTTTGTTTCTTCCATGCCGCACTGGATTTTTAGCTAGCTCGATTGCCGACTTGTTATCCACATATATGACTGTAGATTCTTCCTGCGGATGCTTCAACTCCTTTAGTAGGTTTCTCAACCAAATTCCCTCACAGACGGTGGATGATGCTGCCATGTACTCTGCTTCACATGTGGACAGCGCGACCACACTCTGCTTCTTCGAATTTCATGTGAATGCTGTTGACCCAAGATAGAAAACATAGCCTGTGGTGCTTTTTCTTTCATCTTGGTCACCACCCCAATCACTATCAGAGTATCCATACAACATTGCCTCATCATTGTACGGATAAAAAAGACCAAACTCAATAGTCCCTTTGATATACCTCAATACTCGTTTTGCAGCTAGCTAATGTGACTCTTTGGGGCTTCCATATACCGGCTCAAAAGCCCAACACTGTAGACTATATCTGGCCTAGTGATTGTGAGGTACCTTAAGCTTCCGATTAGGCTCTTGAATAGGGTTGAGTCGACATTTCTTCCTTCTCCATCTTTCGTGAGCTTCAGGCCTGTTGTAACAGGTGTATTTACGCCTTTACAGTCAACCATTTGAAACTTCTCAAGAAGTTCCTTTGTGTACTTCTTCTGGGATATGTGAATGCCGCCGACTTGTTGCTTCACCTCAATGCCCAAGAAGAAAGACATCAATCCACCATCAGTCATCTCGAACTCTTTGAACATAGCCTGCTTGAATTCTTCAAACATCACCTGACTGTTTCCAGTGAACAACAGATCATCAACATATAAACAAGCGATAAGCATATCACCATGGGCATTCTTCTTTGTGTAGACGGCATGCTCATATGGACATTTGATGAAACCATTCTCTTGAAGATAATCGTCGATCCGTGCATTCCAAGCACGAGGAGCTTGCTTTAACCCATATAGGGCTTTCTTTAACCGATACACTTTGTGTTCCTCCCCTTGCATGACAAAGCCTTCAGGCTGGTCAACGTATACTTCTTCTTCGAATATCCCATTTAGGAATGCGGATTTCACATCCAGTTGGTAGATCATCCAACTGTGATGAGCTGCAAGGGAGATAATCATTCTTACAGTGTCAAGGCGAGCAACTGGGGCGAAAACTTCTTCATAGTCTACCCCATATTTCTGTTTGTAACCTTTTGCTACGAGCCTTGCTTTATATCTTTCGATCTTACCATCGGCATTCCGCTTGATTTTGTACACCCATTTGAGACCAATGGTCTTCTGGCTTTTAGGGAGTGAGGTCAACTCCTATGTTCGATTCTTCTCGATGGTACGAATCTCTTCTTCCATAGCCTTTATCCAACATTCTTCATTCACAGCCTCCTCGAATGTGAGAGGCTCGTGGTCCGCATACAGGCAGAGTAAATTCACTTCCTCAGTTTCTGCATAGATGTCGTTGAGGCTTCTCATTTTAATAGGAGCCAAGGGTGATGAAGATGTGCTAGATGAATTCTGATTTGATGAAGTACTTCCAGGAGATATGGAGCGTACTCCTGAACTTCTGCGATCCGAAGGGGGTGATGTGGGTGTCTGCTCCTGATTCACATGCCTCTCTTCTTCATATTCTTCGGCTTCAACCTGACTTTCTTTGGCCGAATCTTCCTGGTTCCACTTCCAAGATTCTTCCTCGCAGAATACTACATCTCTACTTACCACCAGCTTATTGGTTAGTGGGTTGTAGAGCTTGTATGCCTTTGACTCTTCGCTGTAGCCGATGAAGATGCACTTCTCGCCACGATCATCAAGCTTTTTCCTTCTTGCTTCTGAAACTTGAGCGTAAGCGACACACCTAAAGATCTTAAGGTGCGCCACGCTCGGCTTGTAACCACTCCATGCTTCCTACGGTGTCTGGAATCTGACGCTCTTGGTTGGACACCTGTTGAGCAGATAGGCAGTACATGCAACTGTTTCTGCCCAGAAATTCTTTGGCAGACTTTTCTCCTTCAGGATGGTCCTCGTCAAATCGAGGATGGTGCGGTTTTTCCGTTCCGCAATTCCATTTTGTTGTGGCGTGTACGCTGCAGTGTGTTGTTGCTTAATGCCATGTTCCCTGCAATATTCTCGAAAAACATTTGAGGTGTACTCCCCACCTCTGTCAGATCTAAGGGTTTTATTTTAAGACCACTTCTTTTTCAACAAGGGCCTTAAAATTTTTAAAAATAGTAAAAGCAGCAGACTTCTCTTGATTACATACACCCACAACTTTCTACTGAAATCATCAATGAAGGTAATAAAGTATTTATTACCTCCAAGAGAGATTGGCTCTAATGGTCCACAGATGTCAGTGTGAACCAACTGCAACGGTTCTCTTACTCTTCGGGATACTCCACTCGGAAAGGAGTTTCTTTGTTGTTTTCCAAGTGTGCACGCCTCACACACATGTTCTGGAACTTCAATCGCAGGCAATCCATGCACCATGCTTGATGAGGACAGAAGTTTCAGGCCACTGAAATTTAGATGGCCAAAGCGAAGATGCCACGTCCAAGAATCATTCTTTGCTTTTCCATAAAAACACTTCTCAAACATTGTGTTTATATGGAGAGGAAACATACGATTCTTCGCCATCTCGACTTTTACAATCAAACGTCCATGCATATCTCTTATGGAAAGAGAAGAGTTTTCCATGTGTATGACGTACCCTTTTTCGAGGAGTTGTCCGAGGCTCAGTATGTTACTTTTCATATTGGGTACGTAGTACACATTGGAAATATAGTTTGGAACACCATTCTTCTGAAAGATTTTGATTTTACCTTTACCTTTTATTGGCGTTTTTGATGAGTCTCCAAACATTACATCGCCATGAACTCCTTCTGTGAGTTCCACAAAGAGTTTCTTGTCGCCGCACATGTGATTACTTGCACCTGTGTCGAGATACCATACATCCTGCTGATCACTACCTTTTTCTTGTGCAAGGAGAAGTGTGGAGCACTCTTGTTCATGGCTAGATGCTTCGGCATAGTTGGATAGCTCATCTTGATTCATCGGCTTGCTCCAATAATTAGATGCATAGTGGCCAAGCTTGTTACAATTATAACACTGGATGTTCTTTGTACTTCCTCTTCTACGCATCGATCTACCTCTACCATTTCCTCTTCCACGGAAATTGGTATCTTTCTGCTGGTTTTGGCCATGACTTTGTTGGTTTCCGCGCCCTCTGCCTCTTGCGCGCTTGTTAGTGAAACGTCCACCACGTTGTGAACTTCCACGTCCACTATTGTTATCATTCAGAGTCAATCTTGACTCCAAAGCTTGTTCCATCGGCATGGAACTGGCATTCTTCTGCATTCGTTGCTCATGAACTTGCAATGATCCCATCAACTCCTCAATGGAGAGTTTTTCAATATCTTTTGATTCTTCGATCGCCACAACCACATACTCAAACTTGGTTGTAAGGGATCGAAGTATCTTTTCAATAACTAGGACATCTTCAATCTTTTCACCATTTCTTTTCAAATTATTGACAATTACAAGCAAACGCGAAAAATAATCAATAACATTCTCACCTTCCTTTATGTGAGTCGCTTCGAACTCGGCTCTTAATGTTTGAAGGCGAACCCGCTTCACTCGATCTACACCCTTGAAGATGGTGCCAAGGGTATCCCATGCTTGCTTGCTTGATATTGCTTCGGTAATCTTTTCAAAGGTGGATTCATCCAACCCTTGATAGAGGAGAAACAAAGCCTTGTTGTCTCTCTTCCTTTGATTTTTGAGAGTGGTCTTTTCTTCGTTGGTGAAGGCGGCTTCTTCTTCCATAGTGGGTTCTTCATACCCATCGGTGACTATCTCCCATAGTTCTTGCGACCCGAACAACGCCTTCATTTGGATGCAACATTTTTCATAGTTGTCCTTTGACAACTTAGGAACCTGCGGCTGGATGGTGCTGGCCATATTTTCCTTTTTTAAAAGAATGGCTGAAAAATGAAGGGAGATGGATGAAATAGAAATCTGAATATTTTTAGAAACAGATTTTTTTTTTTTTTTGGCTAAAATCTTTCGAAAACAGATTTTTTTTTTTTGAAAAAACTGCGGTTGCAATCTGGTTTTTTTTTTAAACAGATTTTTTTTTTTTGAAAAGCTGCTGCTGAAAAAAAAACTGCGGCTGTAATCTGTTTTTTTTTTCAAAACAGATTTTTTTGAAAAACTGCGGCTGCAATCAGATTTTTTTGAAAACTGATTTTTTTCTGAAAACCAGGAGTGCAGGATCTGTCTTTTGCTGATGAGGCCCAAGGATCGTCTGCCTTGATACCACTTTGTTGGGTTGTAAACCCCACACCTTCTGTTGACGAGAATAGCTTCTGCTGACGTGTGGCTGCAGCCACTGTAAGAAAGAAAAAACTAAAAGATAAAGAGAACTCTTGCTACTGTATTTCTTATTATTTTATTCAATAGAAAAACGTATAACATTACTGCCTTTTATAAGGCTTTCTTACTCTATGAAATTACTGATTTATCCCTGTCTAGATACATTCTAAGGGCAGCTAAAGAAAGAAAAAAAATCAGAGAATATCTACTGTTTATCTTCACGCAGCTAGTATTCTAAACTTAGAAAAAACTCACAGCTAGCAAAATCTCACAGCTAGCATGCACAGCTAGCACAACGGATCCGGTTTTGGATTTGCACAAATCCTCCACCATATCCAACAAGTAGTACATCACCATGATGATGAAGCTATAGTACTTTGAAGATGGATGATATATCCTTCCAATGATATCAATGGCCCATCCTTAAGATGGCCATGGCTTCACTATGGGATGGAGTTCTGATGCTGGAACGTGCTGTAGTGGGTCATGCCTGATACCCCTTGGTACTTGGTCAATAGTAACCATGCCTTCGAATCAACCACCACATTTCTTGCCAGCCCGGCGTGTTTCATAGATAACTTCTTTACCTCCATAGATACTCAGCCTCATTAGGTATCGAATGATTAGAAACTACCAGTCATCCACTGATGTTTCCAACGGATTGGGAGTTTCAGACCTGCTGCTATTTGTGCCATTTCATTGGCTTCGGCATTAAATTCTCATGGGATGTACTACTTCATCGAAGTTGTCCATTAACTGCATGATCGTTCCATGGTAGGGCAATAAAGCCCAATTCATATACACTTGTACATCCCACTAGTTGATTTATTATTAGTAAGGAATCACCAATGATTTCCACATTTCTAGCACCTAGCCCCACTAGAATTTTCGGGTCGATGATCAGTGCTTCATATTCGGTCCAGTTATTCGTACACTCGAATTCCAACTAGAAGGTGTAATCTTCTATTTTCTCATTTGGGGAGATAATGATGATTCCTGTTCTAGAGGAACGCCCTGTCCGTGATCCGTCAAATATTAGCCACGGGACGAGGTGAATAGCATGGATCCCCAACTCCTCTATTGGGATTTGATCATTAACCTTCATTGGATGATCAACCAGGAAATCTGCCATGTCCTATCCATCCTTTCACACTTTTTGAGAGACATACTTGAATGAAAACTTTGACAAAGCCATAATACGCTTGCCAATCCTTCCTCGTAAAATCGGTCATGTAAGCGTATACTTGATTAGGTCGGTCGACGAGATAACATGTACCATCCTTGTCATTAAGTAGTGGCGAAGCTTAGTAGCAACAAAAAACAAGAGCATGCATAATTTCTCAATAGCTGAGTATCGCCGCTCAACATCATGTAATGTATGAGACAAATGGTATATTGCTTACTCTTTCCTATCATTATTTTTATTGCGAGTAATGCCGCAACTGACTAGCCGATGGCCGAGATATACAACCTGAACGACCGATCCTTTCTTGGAGGGTTCAACACGAAATGTTTCATGAGATACCTTATCAATTGGTCGAAGGCGCATGATGCTCTGGTTTTCAGATGAACTCCTGGTTGGCCTTCAACTTAATCAATGGTGAAAATGGGTTGATCTTTCTTGCAGAGTTCGAGTTGAATCGACATAAGAAATTTATTTGGTTGATGAACCTTTGCAACTCTTTCTTGTTCTTGGGAGGGGCAACTTCTAAAATTGCTCGCACGTTATTTCGATCGACCTCGATACATCGATGATGGATGAGAAACCCTAAGAAATGTTCTATGAGAACTCCGAACATGCATTTTAAAGGGTTCATCTTCAATTTATGTCTCCTCATGTGCTCGAATGATCTTCTTAGGTCGACGAAGTGGTATCCAAGATCGACTGATTTTACCACAACGTCGTCGATTTATACCTCCATAAACTTGCCGATAATGTCATAAAAGATGACATTCATCGACCTTTCATAAGTTGCACCCGCATTTTGGAACGCAAAAGGCATTACAACCTAGCAGTAGGTCTCCATCGCCCTAGACATTGAAATGCTATCTTTAGAATGTCTTCTTTGGCAATGAAGATATGATTGTAACCAGAATGGCCATCCATGAATGACATGATCTTATTGCCTTCAGCCCTATAAACAAGTTGATCTGCCATCGGTATGGGATATTCATCATTCGGGGTTGTCGAATTCAAAATTCTAATATCTATGCAAATCCTTAGTTTCCTGTTCTTCTTGATTATGGTGACCATGTTTGAAATCCATTCTACATACCTGATCGGCTTGATGAATCCATCCTTCAATGGTCGCTCGAATTCCTCTTTGATCTTGAGGGTAACCTTGAGAGTCATTTGGGTTTGAATCCCTCCTTGATCGTGAGACGGTACTCTAACTGATTATTTCAATATAATCCTAGCATCTCTTAGTAATCCCAAGAGAAACAATCCACGTAGTTCTGGAGGAGATATATCATCTCCATATGTGCTCGCGGATTAAGTTCTGTGCTGATGTATGTATGCCAATGATCCTTTTCCATTCCATAATTCACCTCAATGATGGTGTCTTGAACATCGACCTTGGTGTCGTTTCTAATTCATGGAATGTTATTCCGTTTTTCATTACTCTATCTGTTGGGGATTTTGACTGTGAAATCACACAGATCTAGATCTAGGATAGCAATCCAATGGCACCAAGCACACACAAGAGAACACAGATTTAACATGGAAAACCCTTGCGGGAAACAACCACGGCACAAAACGACAGATCTCCACTATGAAAATAGAAATTACAAAGAGAGAGGACTTTCCCGATTCGAACAACCTCGAATCTCACCCTTGCTATACCATTTAGAAACCCTAAAATCCTTTTAGAAACCCTTGGAACTCTTTTAGAAAGCCTTAGAATACATCCCAATCCCGCATATACCCCTTTAAATAAGAATAGAAAGAAGTAGAATCCAAATAGGAAACAAAATCTGTAAAATCCACGTTTCCGCAATCGCATTTGCAGAACTTATGGATGTCATCGAGCCACTCTCGATGACAACATCGATATCATCTGAAGGTCTCTCGATGATATCGGAACAGGACCAAAACTGTCTAGCAACCAGGGGTGAAAAATTCTGTGAATTATCGATGACATTCACGACTGGCTTTGATAGAATCGAAACCCTGTTGATATCATCGACAGACCACCAGACAAATTTAAGACATTTGTCCATAACAATCTCCACCATGTCTTCAATCTTCATCTGTGTAGCTTCTTGACCTCCTCTTATTTCTACACTATATCATAGCTTCTCTTGCACACTCCGTCTTCCTTTTATGCCATCGCCAAGCCCAGAGAAGTTTTACAGACCTTAAACTTCTCTACAGGAACGATCTAGGAGAGCATGCCCGTTGGATCAGAATCCACGTGTTCAACCACCTTTGCTCCGGTCTTCTCAAAAGGAAAGACATAGTCTTCTTACCATCTCACCATCTCACCGCTACCCAATATGCTTGCCAGGGTACTTGCTTACAACATTGATAGCCTGTGAAATAATCGGTTTAATCCAGACCATGACATATATTGCCAACCGCATTCGAAATAAGGCTCATGAGATATCTTGCTTTTCCTCATATGTTTTGGTACATGTCCTGAGGAAAACTTGAGGAGAGACGCGTAGGGAATGCTCTTCGACTTTACCTGGCCCATCACATCCTTGATCAATACCTACACACAAGGTATTCTTCCTGTGATTACCAGAGCTTACTCCTCATTCAGTCTTAATGCCGAGAACCATCTTTGCAGCCCCCCGATCCTTTATCCTGAATGTCCCACTTATCGAGTCTTCGGTATATTGATTTTAGACATGTTATAATTGGCGATCTATATGTCATCAATTCCTGACTCACCATGAAGGAATCAAACCACTGCCTAGGTAACAGGTCAAACCACGACCTCCTGCAAAGTCTTTTCTCAGCCCTTTTAACTTCGAACTGCTCTGATTGCTTCATGTAGATCTGCTCTTCACTTTCCCTTGCAGAAGTACAGACTCCACATCCATCGTTCTAGCTCAAGATCATATTGGCCAACCAGCGCCAATCATGGATCTAATAGACACCTAATATACTGTCGGCAGAATATCTCTGAGAAGCCGATCCCTTCTCTCTGAGCATAACCCTTCGCTACCAACCTCGCCCTGTATCTATGCTGTATCCTCCTGAAGATCTACCTGCATTTAACCGTTTTCCGGCCCACTAGAAGCTCCACCAACTCCGATATGTCGGTCTGGTACAACGAATCCATCACATTCCCATAGTCACCTTTCACTTCTCAGCACCAGGCTCACCTAGAGCCATCTGAATAGAAGATGAATCCCTGTGATATTGGAGTCGTCCATTTACCTCGCCGATATCCTGCGATCATACTGTGTGATTTTTCTCACAGGTGGCTGCTCCACCTACTCTGTATCTCTGTCCGCACGTTTCAGCCTTCCTGCCCTGCCCGCTCATGTGGCCATGCCCAACATGCTACACACGTGCAGATGTGAAATCTGTTACATCCACTGTAGCTCCACCTTTTGAAGTGCTCCCGATCAACCTGTACAAGTTATCGAGTCGTTGCACTTTCATGATTACCCATGCCCTCTTAGATACCTTAAGAGCACTATCAATACCTGTGTACTTGCATCCTTTTGTCTCAAGTACACTAAGAGAAATCAGATTTTGCTTCAAATCAGGAACATGCCTGACATCAGTCAAGGTACGCTCCACCCCATCAAACATCCTGATGCGCACCGTACCAACAGCCACAACATTACAGGCAAAGCCATTGCCCATAAACACCTGTCCACCATCGCACTCGCTATAGCTGGCGAACCAACTCCGATGAGGAGTCATGTGAAAAGATGCCTCTGTGTCTAGCATCCACTCATCATTACGATCATTGTATGACCGCCTGATAGTAGACACAGACAAAACATCACCATCACATCCACTCGATCCATCTGACGTGGCAGCATTGGCCTCCCTATACGAAGCCTCAGAATCTTCTCTCTTCGATTTAAGATTTCCACAATCCTTCTTCACATGTCTTTCCTTCCCACAATTCCAGTACTTTACCTTTCTTTTGCCCTTGTCCTTTGATTTGGATCTATAACCTGAAGAACCCGTACCTTGTTCAGAATTCCTACCCATTACAAATAGTACATCAGAAGATGTCCCTATGTCGTCGTTTAGCTTTCTTATAGCCTTCCCTTGAAGGGCTGAGATAACGGTGTCGACACTCAGAGTTTTATTCGTGCTGCACATAGTGTCCTTGAATGACTCATACAACGCCGGAAGAGAATTCAGCAACATACATGCTTGTTCTTCATCTTTCATCATTTCCTCCATATCTAACAATTTGTAAACTAATTTATTAAAGTTGCTGATGTGAGCCTCCAGATCTCCACCCTCTGTCATCTTGAAGTTATACCACTGTCGCTTCAAGTGCAGGCGATTTTCAGAGGATTTTTTCGCATAGATATCCTCTAACTTCGCCCATAACTTAGCCGCAGTTTTCTCCCTCATGACGTTATAGAGAACCTCATTCGTGAGGCATAAACGGATCGATGATAAGCTTTCTTATCAAGAGTATTCCAATTATCATCAGTCATAGTAGACTTTCGCTCCTCAAGAGCACCATTTTCACCTTGCTTGATTAAGGAACTCATTATCTTGATCTTCCATAACTCAAAATTATTTTTCCCTGAGTACTTCTCAATCTCATACCTGGTGCTCGCCATTATTACTAATCCTGCAAATTCAGATCTGTGCCCCAACGATTGCTTTGATACCTCTTGTTGGGGATTTTGATTGCGGAATCACACAGATCTAGATCTAGGATAGCAATCCAATGACACCAAGCACACACAAGAGAATACAGATTTAACGTGGAAAACCCTTGCGGTAAAAAATTACGGCACAAAACGACAGATCTCCACTATGAAAATAGAAATTACAAAGAGAGAGGACTTACCCGATTCGAACAACCTCGAATCTCACCCTTGCTACACCCTTTAGAAACCCTAAAATCCTTTTAGGAATCCTTGGAACTCTTTTAGAAAGCCTTAGAATATATCCCAATCCCGCATACACCCCTTTAAATAAGAATAGAAGGAGGTGTAATCCAAATAGGAAACAAAATTCGCAAAATCTGCGTTTCTGCAGTCGCATCTACGGAACTTATCGATGTCATCGAGCCATTCTCGATGATAGCCTCGATATCATCTGAAGGTCTCTCGATGATATCGGAACATGACCAAAACTGTCCAGCAACCAGGGGTGAAAAATTCTGTGAATTATCGATGACATCGATCAACCGTCGATGTCATCGACGAACCCTATCGATATCATCGACAGACCACCAGACAGATTTAAGACATCTGTCTATAACACTATCTTCCTTTGTCCGACATTCCGTAATGTCGAACTGACATCCATTCTGATCGATAGTACTGCTGAGATATTGTTCAAGCCAGCCGTAATTTCGGCTTCTATGTTTTCCTTACTCTTGCGAAGTCCACCTTAGTGATAAGAGAATCCCAATCATAAGCTGGATTTATGGCAATCATCACATCAAGATCTTTAACAAGATCCATTGTAACTGTGACCCTGTTAGCTGCCAGTTTTTATTTAGTTCTTATTTCGACTAACCAGTCGTAGGGGATTGTATCTTCTTCCATTGTAAAAATTAGCTTTGGCCACGTTTAAATCTACAACAAATGATTGTTTGTCTGCCCAAATGATCGCAACTTTGCTTATGTCCCAAAGGATGATGAATTGATGTAAGGATGATGGGATACACTATTTTGAGTTGATTCAATCACTTCCTGATAACATGTTGTAGCTGATCTTCAGCTCAATTATGAAGAAAATGGTCATTACGTTGTTGCTTCCTACCTGCAACTCTACAGCAAAGACTCCTTTTGTATTGGTAATGGCTCTTGTGAAGCCAGATAACAGTGACCTCGGTCGACATCAAGTCCTCGGTTGATTTCTTTAGCTTTTGGACCAATGAAATTGGCATAATATTTACTGCAACAATGGGACATGGAAGCCATTCATGTGCATGGATATGAATAGTGGCTTCAGATGATTAACTATATATCTTTTAAGGATGTTTTGACAGGATGACCTTATTAACATCTCCATATTCTTCGATTTGACTAATCCTCATACACAGGACAGTGGCCTACTATAAGGATCCTGAATCTTGGCTGTGCATGGGTTTCGTTGTGTCTCTCATCTACTCTCTCAACATTAATGACGATGGATCTTCTTTGGTGTCGCCTGGACCAAGGGTGCAAGCTTTTGCATTTATTGTGTTGAGGTTGGACGTTGCTCTTCTACATCTCTGGCCATGTAGTTTCGTTAGTCTGATCGTGCTTGGAACTTCATTGGTAATAGGGTTCCAAAAGACACCACCGGTCATCGACGATCCATACTTACCCAAGTTTGAATTCCCCCATCGATCTGGACTGTCCCTCAGGTCAAAACATACATTTCATGGGCAGCCATGCAAAAATCATACTGATCCAACAATATTAACCATATGATGAGTAGTCTTTAAAAGGGATGGTCGAGATCATTTATATATATATATATATATATATATATATATATAGGAAAAGGTTCTATGCCGTCGAGCTCATGGGAACTTCTCGTGAGGTCAAGTTGTGTGGGACCCACCGTGATGCGGTGTTGACCATCAACACTGCATTTGATGGGTCCCCTTTAAATTATGGGATATCTCAAAAATCAGTCATATACGGAACTCAGGTGGGCTATACTATATAAAATCATGTGAAGACATGCCTAAAACATATAAAAGCACTTGGTGGGGCTCATTTGAAATTTGGATGCATCTGACCCCTCATCCAAGTGGGATACACATAATGGAGGGGCTGGATTTGTGAACGACATCCCGGTAGGCCCAAAAGATGATTATGAATGTTTTAATGGGAGGATAACCCCTCACAACTTTTGTACGTGGTGTCGCCCACAAAAGTCATGGATTGACTTCATTTTTAAGCTCGAGGCCCACCATGGAATGGTGCATCTGACTGATGGGGTAGATGTTCGACACGCATCACAGTGGGCCCCACTCAGCTCGACCTCATGGGGAGTTACCATGAGCTCGAGAAGAGTCTAATCAGCAATTTGATCCACCTAATGACGGCCCATCGTGGATTGGTTAGAAATACTTGTTGGAAATCTAACCATACCATGCATGGTTTGAACGATGTATGGCTATAGAAAAACGAAGGCCAAATTAAGTTTAGATTGGACCATCAAATTCGTGTGATCTTTTAATGGTGAGCCATTAGATCTTTTCTTCAATTACTGGAGAGTACAGATCAATTGATAGACTTTCCAAATGTCCTGAGGCAACTTGGAGTACCGTAACTTACAGTGCTCTAAAACGATTGCATTTCATTTTGGGAAATTTCCTACTGTACGGCCCATTTATGGCCCATTCCCAAAAATAAGCCCCACTTATTTTGAGCTCCTAAGCCCCAATTGTACGACCCCATTTCTCAAGTCCAAAAGCCCCCGCTTTTTCAGCTTTTTGATTATAACCGTAGCTATAACCGTAGCTATAACCGTAACCATAACCCGCTAATTGCAAGAGGGTGGACAGTGAGTCGGGGTCGACCGGGTCAGTGGGACAGCGAGTCGGGGTTGACCGGGTCTAAACCTTGTCGACCCCGACTCACTGTCCCACCTGTTCTTTATTTATTTATTTATACAAGGAGAACTTTTTCTCTCCTACATTTTTCTCTAATACGTATTTATATAAATATGTTTATATAAGAATATAAAATTTTTTTTCTCTCTTTTTATGTATTTCTTTCTTTATTCATTTAATAAACATATCTCTTAAACCAGAATAAGTTACTTGATGTACCATATAGGATTTTGGGGTAGGAGATGCTACTTTAGCTAACCAACCTACTTATTTTCCAAGATTCCATCAGGTCGATGGTCGAAAATCCATTTCATTCACTTCGCGGTCAATTTCAATTAGTTCATTTCACGGTTAATTCCATACATTTCACGATATATTCCTTTCACTTTCATGGTCAATTTGCTTCACTTCACAGTCAATTCCATGCATTTCATGGTCAATTCGCTTCACTTCACGCTCAATTCCATGCATTTCACGGTCAATATCCTTTACTTCACGGTCGATTCAATGCATTTCATAGTCAATTCCCTTCACTTCACGATCAATTCCATGCATTTCACGGTCAATTCCCTTCACTTCACGGCCATTTCCATTCATTTCACAGTTAATTACGGCGATTCCCCTTCACTTCATGGTCAATTCCATGCATTTCACGGTCAATTTCCTTTACTTCACAGTCGATTTAATGCATTTCACTGTCAATTCCCTTCACTTCATGGTCAATTCCATGCATTTCACGGTCAATTCCTTTCACTTCATGGGCATTTCCATTCATTTCACGGTCAATTCCCTTCACTTCATGGTGATATCCATGCACTTCACGGTCAATTCCCTTCACTTCACGATCATTTCCATGCATTTCACGGTCAATTCCGACGATTCCCCTTCACTTCACAGTCAATTCCATGCATTTCACGGTCAATTTCCTTTACTTCACGGTCAATTTAATGCATTTCATGGTCAATTCCCTTCACTTCACGATCAATTCCATGCACTTCACGGTCAATTCCCTTCACTTCACGGTCAATTCCATGCACTTCACGGTCAATTCCCTTCACTTCACGTTCATTTCCATGCATTTCACGGTCAATTCCGGTGATTCCTCTTCACTTCACGGTCATTTCAATTCATTTCACGGTTAATCCCCTTCACTTCACGATCAATTCAATTCATTTCATAGTTAATTCCCTTCATTTCACGGTTAATTCCCTTCATTTTACAGTCAATTCCGGCGATTCCCCTTCACTTCACAGTCAATTCAATTCATTTCACGGTCAATTCCCTTCACTTCACGGTCAATTCCGGTGACATGCATGGAATTGACCGTGAAATAAAGAGAATTGATCGTGAAATGCATAGAATTGACCGTGAAGTAAAGGGGAATCACCGGAATTGACCGTGAAATGCATGGAATTGGCCAATTAATCGTGAAATGCATTGAATTGACCACGAAGTAAAGGGAATTGATCGTGAAATGCATTGAATTGACCGTGAAGTAAAGGGAATTGACTGTGGAATGCATAGAATTGACCGTGAAGTGAAGGGGAATCGCCGGAATTGACCGTGAAATAGATGGAAATGACCGTGAAATGCATGGAATTGACCGTGAAGTGAAGGGAATTGACTGTGAAATGCATTGAATTGACCGTGACATGCATAGAATTGACTGTGAAGTGAAGGGGAATCACCGAAATTGACTGTGAAATGCATGGAATTGACCGTGAAGTGAAGGAAATTGACCATGAAATGCATGGAATTGACCGTGAAGTAAAGGGAATTGATCGTGAAATGCATTAAAATGATCGTGAAGTGAAGGGGAATCACCGGAATTGACTGTGAAGTGAAGGGAATTGGCCGTGAAGTAAAGGGAATTGACCATGAAATGCATTGAATTGATCGTGAAGTAAAGGGAATTGACAGAATTGACTGTGAAATGCATGGAATTGACCGTGAAGTGAAGGGAATTGACCGTGAAGTAAAGGGAATTAACCGTGAAATGCATTGAATTGACTGTGAAGTGAAGGGGAATCGCCGGAATTGATCGTGAAATGCATGGAATTGATTGTGAAATGAAGGGAATTAACCGTGAAATGAATTGAATTGACCGTGAAATGAATTGAGTTGACCGTTAAGTGAAGGGGAATCACCGGAATTGACCGTGAAATGCATGGAATTGACCGTGAAATGAAGGGAATTAACCGTGTAATGAATTGAATTGACCGTGAAGTGAAGGGAATTGACCATGAAATGAAATGAAATGACCGTGAAGTGAAGGAGAATCGCTGAAATTGACCGTGAAATGCATGGAATTGATTGTGAAGTGAAGGGAATTGACTGCGAAATACATGGAATTCACCGTGAAGTGAAGGGAATTGACCGTGAAATGAATTGAATTGACTGTGAAGTGAAGGGGAATCACTGGAATTGGCCGTGAAATGAAGGGAATTGACCGTGAAGTGATTGAAATTCACTGCGAAGTGAATGAAATTAATCATGAAGTTAATGAAATTCACCGCGAAGTGAATGAAATGAATGAAATTGACCGCGAAGTGAATGAAATGGATTTTCGACCATCGACTTGATGGAATCTTGGAAAATAACCTGGTTGGTTGGCTAAAGTAGCTTCTCCTACCCCAAAATCCTATATGGTATGTCAAGTAACTAATTTTGGTTTAGAAGATATTCTTGATAAATGAATAAAGAAAGAAATGAAAAAAAAAGTGAGAAATTTTTTTTATGTGCTTATATATACATATTTATATAATTAAGTATTAGAGAAAAATGTAGGTAGAATAAAGTTTTCCATGTAAAAAAAGAAGAAGAAGAAGAAGAAGAAGAAGAAGAAAGTGCATAGAGTGTCGAGTCACTACGGTTATAGCTACGGTTATAAGCCGTAGCTATTGACCCAGTCGTCGGATTAATGTCATATTTTAAGTTCTACTCTATGCACTTTCTTCTTCTTCTTCTTTTATTTATTTATTTATTTTTATTTTTTACATAGAGAACTTTATTCTACCTACATTTTTTTCTAATACTCTTTCATTTTCTACTGAAAATGATCCAATACTCTGAGAGTATCATATGTTAGAGTGCTCCACGTCGACAGTCCCATCTATCGATCTGTACCATCCACTATGTCAGCCATAGATGTGGCCTACATGTATTCCAACCCGGTTTGTGGGTGAGAACGATCCAATGGTTGCACCGGCAGATGATTCTCAATGCCTAGTGAATGGCCTGTGGATGAATGGTCCACATTCAAATGGCTGAAGTTACACCAAAGGATCAGCATAAGGGAACTATACAACATGAATTTTTGTGGTATGTAAAAAAAAAAGGAAAACAGAAGAAGAGACTTTTTTCATTATAAATCTCACATTTTATTCACTAACTTTTCTAAATCACCTAAACTTTACTTTCTGTGAATAAATCACTATTTTACGGATTAACTCTTTGCATATGAAAATACCCTTATTTGTTCATGGTGGAACTGTCCACTACCAAGTAAAGGAAAAGAGCCAAAGGCAGTAGCTAAAATATTAGCTACGGATTATAACCGTCATAAGTCCGTAGCTATTTGTAGCGGGACCATAACTTCATTAGATTTGTAGCTATCAGTTCAATAGCTACCAGTTCAATAGCTACAGATATAATCCGTAGCTATTAACTCTGTAGCGAATAGTACAATTGACAAAGCCTATCATGAAATTGAAGTAACTTTAAGCAAGCATATCTTGAAATTGAGCTTCACATCATGTGGATCAACCCTCTAACTACCCATCTATACCTCCGATCCACTTGAACTGTTCACTCAAATAATCCTCTCTTAAAGATCTAAACCATCCATCAACAAGACCTCTTTATTGTGCACCATATGTACGGTGTACTTCCATCCAATCCATTCATCTCATGCATGTACAAAGGACTTAGGGAGCAACATAGCATTTTCATGAGAAGTGTTGTATGTAGTAAATATGTTAAGAGAAGAATTACAATTTTAGGAAATAGAACCACATGAGAGTCTAACCACTACAAGTTACCATTTGTTGGAAAATAGAACCCGAGAGAGAATACAACCATCTCAATGCCCATCACTCCTATGCACCTAAAACCAATCCAGTCATCTTTGGATCCAACCTGTCCATTCATTCCAAATCCAATTTACCAAGAATAAATCTAAACCATCACGTAAGTGCACCATCTAACTACCCACCTAACAATCTAATCTGACCATCCAAATTCTCTACTCCCCACATTTCTTTTTAAACCAACCCACATGAGGATAATTAATCTTTGCTGGAAGACGAAGAACCCATCCGATCTGACCGTCCAAATTCTCCACTCCCTGCGTTTCTTCTTTAGCAGACCCATATGAGTATAATCTTTGCAGGAAGACAATAACCAATATTATAAAAGTGAAATTGTTGTTATATTTTTTCGTTTTTTCTATCTGTTTCTGACGCAGGGGAGGACGTGAGGTCGAGCACCGTCTTCCTCAAGAGGATAAATATTCCGAATCCACGGAACTTCTCTGGACTCCTCACAGAGACTTCTCGAATCCACGAGAAAAGAGAGCAGAAAATAGAAATAAATTCTAAATAAATTCGAAATAGATTAATGAATCCATAAAAACGAGTTCACAACCCTTTAAATAAGGGTACTAAGCAATGAGAAAGAAATTAGAATCAAACTATAACTAGGACTCCTAGAATTCGCGACTTACTATAAATAGTAAACTTACTATTTATAGACGGTCGTGATGTCTACTAGTGCGCAAGGTTTTCGGCCAAAAATAGTAAGTATCCTATTTGGCTTCGCCAACCTATTCTCCTAATTATTCTAAGCTCTTTTCACGTTGGGCGCAACTCCTAAAGCCTGACGGACAAAGAGTTATAAGCAAACTAAAACTTACTATTTATAGTAAAAACGAAATTGAAACAGGGAAACGACCGTCAAATCAGGGGTTTCTCGCAATTCCGAGTGTCGCAACCCCGCATAGCTGGGTTGGTTGGCTAAAGTAGCTCGTTCTACCCCAAAATCATATATTTTTCGTCCGCTAACTCATCCCGGATTGCGAGATACGCCTGATTTAAGGTCTGATGGTCCAGATCACTTCTGTCGCCGACCGGGCCTTTTCTGATCCATCTTTGCCATGTAATTGTCCGCGACCCGTACTACATCAGTTTCTTAATAAAAGACCTGTCTAAGCAAAAAAATAATATAAAAAAAGATCGCATTTGGGTTTGCAATCTTTTAAAAGTCAAATAATTTAGTTTTTTCATCGTCTTTTTTTCTTTTTTTTTTTTCAAAAAAAAAACCTGATTTAATATAATACATATACATGAATTGCGAAAGTTTCTACTCAAAGAGAATAGTCAGAAAGCACGAAATCGTAAGAGAGTACAATAGTAAAATGGTAAAAGAATAGTTTACCTAAGAATAGAATAAACAATACCCAAATATGTAAAAAATTAATAATTTGAAAGGTGGTGATATGTCTGGGCTCCCACAAACCTCGAGTTTGCTTTGATAAAAAGCCCTAACTTATAAAGTTAAAGAATCACATTTTTCAGAGCATCATAACCATCCGCATGAATTGAAAAATCGAAGAGGATTCGATCATCCCATCAGTGCAATTTTCATGCCATGACCATGAAACATATGTTGAGCCTAGCAGACAGTTCGGATCGACCCAATGAGATGTACAGGTGTCACAATCCAACTGAGAGCACTATAACTTATAATAGCGGTCCGGGGATCACTATATCATTTTTATTTAGATGATAATCTCCATGTCATCATCAAAACTGACAGCTTCTTCAATGCTAATGTGAGTTTTTCAACCCGTGATCCACGGCTCTTTAAAGCATGACAGTGATTGGAATATCCAATGCAACATGATATGAGGTTAATCCATCCGTTCATCTTTTAAACCATCTTAGTTGTACACGAGGCCCACCATGTGTATATGTGTGCATGTATGTCATCCAACCCGTCCAACAGATCACTGACATAAAAAAATGGTTATATGAAAAATCAATGCAATCCAATCATCATGTGAGCCACAGCATAGATAACAATGAGAAACCACCCAAAAATCTCCAAATCATGCTGTGGCCCACCTGATGATTAGATTGGCTGATTTTTTGATGCATCCCATTTTCATGACGGAGGACCTAATGGACAGGTTGGATGAAAAAAATACACATTAAGGTGGGCCCCACATGTCACTCGCCGTATATAATTCTCATCCACAACAGCTGTAAAGTAACCAGTCTAAGGGGGCACTGTGGAATTACATGGCCACCGACCTGAGTTTCTTGATTAATTTGTGCCTGCATTTCGGGTGATCTGGACTGTTGGCACGATAGACCCTGTAGTGAATATATATATATATATATATATATATATATATATATATATATATATATATATATATATATATATATATATATATATATGTGTGTGTGTGTGTGTGTCTGGCCACACGGTGATGCGCGTCGAACATCTACCCCACCAGCCAGATGCACCACCCCATGGTGGGCCTCGGGCTTAAAAATCAAGTCAATTCATGACTTGTGTGAGCTACACCACATACGAAAGTTGAGAGGGGCTACCCTCCCATTAAAACATTCATAATCATTTGTTGGGCCCATCGAGATGTGGTTCACAAATCCATCCCATCTATTATGTGTGTCCCACTTGGATGAGGGGTCAAACCAAGTTTCAGATGCATTGAAATTTTAGGTGGCCCCACCACATGTTTTTATATGTTTTAGGCATGTCTTCACGTAATTTTAGATGGTATGGCCTACCTGAGTTCCGTATATATATATGATTTTTGGGATATCCCATAATTTTAAAAGAGACTCATCAAATGCACAGTGCTAATGTTTGACACGCATCACGATGGGGCCACACAGCTCGTCCTCATGGGAAGTTCACATGAGGTCGACCGCATACAACCATTTCCCATATCCAGAGTCGAATTCCTTAGCCATCCAATCTTCTATCTTTTTTGAGTTGAACACAGACCGTTGCTATATTTCTTTTCTTCACCATCGATCACAGTCCTCCAATAGAAGGGTCAGGATTGTCCAGTCAAGGATATTTTTGAGGCATGGCCTATCTGCTGAGTTGTCCATCATATCAACGGTCCAGATCCCCCAATCATATACCCCACCTGCACAAAATAATAGCACGAGTTACAATACACAATGGTTAGTAGAAAATCTTCGATGCCTAAAATGCAACCGTAAGACATCTATGAGTGCAAACGTTTCACAAGATAAAGAAGAGTCAACGAAAATCTCAATTGAAAAGTCCCAAAAATGATCACATCAAGTGGCCCACTGAATGAATGATAACTTCTTGTAATGAAGTTTCTATACACACAATCAAGATTGAAATGGACGGCTCATTTTTTTCTTAATTATGATCACATCAAGTGGCTCATTTTAATGTCCTCGCCACTTGTCTGACAACCGTTGGTTCAAGGAGCGTTCATGGTTGAGTGGTCACAACCATTGATGTGATGGGCCTTAATCATAATTTCAAAATTCTATGACATTGGTGTGATACTCACTTATCAAAGTTTTAAAACTTGTTGACTTTGGCCAAAAATCCTACCAAACTCCTTTAAGTCATTAGAAAATTCAGCTTCCAAGTATGGCTTCGTCTCTGTTTTGATAGGATTCTGGTGGTTGATTATGGGTAGAGAGTCGTTGTCAAGTAAACTCAGCTTCCTAACACGACAGGGTCTCTTATATGATAGGGCCCTATGTTGATTATTCTCAAACGAATAAGCTCTCTTCAAAATTTTCAATTGAAGTTGTCCATTTATAGCATATGAGAATTGATTGATTTCATCCTCATAATAGCAATGACATGTCGGCAATAATTCATAGTGAAAACGCCGGTTATAAAGTGCAACGAAAATACCATCTAAAATAAGGGCCTGTTTGGTTTTCCAAATATCATGGTAGGTGGTTGTGAAGAAGTCATAAATACTTTTTACTTGAATTTGTAATGATTGCCTGTACGCTAATTGACGGCTCTCACATATGTGTTTTTTACTATTTTCACTAGACTGGTGGTCAGTGGTCAATGTCCTGTGGGACCTATTTTTCTGTACGTCTTTCATCCACGCCGTTGATGCATATTTACCGATCATTTGGCCTTAGTTTGGTATCAACACAGGAAAATATTAAGACTTCATTAATTCCTGTTGTATGGTTCACAGCATATTTGGATATGCTTCAAGTTTGGAAATCACCACTTAATGGTTGACTATATATATACGGACCACGGCTGTGTGGATAAATCGACACAGGATGTTGGATGTGGATGTGGGATCAACAACCCAAAGAAATTTCCTTGTGATGTTCGTTGGATATGGGATCAGCAACCCACTGTTGATGTTGTCTGATGGTAAGCCTGAATTTGTGAGAATATATGGCATACCTGAACTCAAACAAAATTTGATTCTAGAGGTTATATGTCAGTTATGATATATGTGTACCGCCTACAGAGGTACAGGAAGAACAAACCAAATAAAAGATAACCCTGCAGTTTCCATAGTCTTTCATACTAACAAACTGACGCAAATCATTGTCCAAAAAATGTGTATATCAGTTATGTTAAGCATCTGCAATAAAAAAGCTATAAAACTGAGAAGATATGCCATGAGAGCCGAATAGTGAGGATTAAAAACAAGAAGGCGAAGATTATCTTAATTAGGGCCGCAAGTGAACGCAGCGTTTCCTCAACACTTTTTCATGTATGCCATTGCTACTACTGGATGGACAGTAATAGGATGGTGCTGGGGAGGTGGCTAGAGGAGGGTTCATGCAATTGGCAATGCAACATGGTCCATGCGTTAACCCCCGGTTGTCATGGTCGTCGTCGTTTTCCCGTATTGGTGCATTTTTAAGCTCTAAAGACTCGCAATAGGCTGTCCATTGAAAAAATGCATCTGACGCCGATTTGTATTCACGGAACAAGCCATGGAATATCCCTCAACCTGTTCACGGCACTCCTCCCACGTATAATAGAGGCCGGGTCGGCGTCCATTGAATACTACATACATCTTCTTACCCATCTGCATATAAGGAAATATTATGTACAAGGTTAAACAGATTGTATTAATAATGGAACATATTAATATAAATATCACAATTTGTCTCCACCTACAACTGAAAATTGGTGATATAACGATTTGAAAATAACATACATGAAGTGTTGGAGGAAAGTATTTAACCTGTGTAATTATTCTATACGAAGTGTAGATTTGAGCAGCATAGTCGTAATTTAAACAAATTATCCAGCATATTAAAAATAGGTAATGCGGGTTAAAAGGCATCTAAGGATAAAGCATTACATACACATCAGAATCCAAGAAAATAAGTTATCATCCAAAAAAATCCACATTAATCCAACTAGTCATCACAACTAGCCTTATAACAAAAAAAAGAAAAAGAAGAAGTTTTGTCCAAAAAAATCCATGTCCTTTGTCCAATATCCAAAACACTTTGAGCAATATTTCCTGAAGATTATATATAAAGGAAGATGAATCCCTACCTATCGAGGAGAATGCGTAGGTGGTGGGGAACATGTCACGATCTGGGTACTGCATAGTCGGCTGTATGAAGGAAGAAATCGGTACTATAAGCAGGGAAGAAATTCCCAAAACATGCACTACAGGAAATTGCAATAACATGTAAGAGAGAAAAATTATAATAACATGCAAGTCAGGACAAGTGCAATAACATCTAAGGCAGAAAAATTACAATAACGTGCAAGACAAGGAAATCCCAGAACACGCAATATTGAAAATTACAATAATATGCTAGGCAACAAGTGTCGCAATAACAGAAAAATTACAATCCAAACCCACTCGCGTTCGAATGTTGCAAAGACCAAAACCTCACTCGGAAGCTACCTGTTTTCGTTTAGAGGTGCTGTTGAAATGCCTGATGATCACCTAGCTTGACCTTCTCTGACGCTGTATGTGACTATCGACCATGGAAATAGAGAAGATTAACAGTGTGAATGAAGGGATTTCCAATAATAGGTCATCTATGAGAAGAAGTAGAAATGGATAATCACTATTCGAAGAGGATTTAAGAAATTATCGTCGTCGTCTTACCTAATCAAAGTAAAAATGCAAGAAATCGCGGTTTGGTTAGTAGTGAAGAAGAAGAATGTTGGAAAATTAGATTTTGTAGCAGTATGAAACGGACGGGCACTGCTCCTGTGCTCCTGTGGACCACGCCTTATCCTGATTGTCAAGTTTGCAAAAGTGGTCTTTCATATTGATTACTTGCAGCGTCTGAGCGATTCGGGCGGTTGCGTTACATTTAAATACCATCATTTCAGAAGATATAGTAATACTTGTATTTATTACATTTTCCAAACGCACGTTAGAAGTCATGATGACTTCTTTACATCCAAATGACGGTACTTCGAAAAACCAAATAGGCCTTAAATGTATTTGTTGGGGGATTGTGGAAACACACGGAGATGAATCAAGTATAGTATTTCAACTGTACAATTAAGCCCAATCACAAAGACTTTGAATTTAACGTGGAAAAACCCTTGCAGGAAAAACCACAACAAAAAGCGACATATATCACTATGAAAATAAAAATTTTAAGAGAGAGAGAGAGAGAGAGAGAGAGAGAGAGAGAGAGAGTACCCAATTTGAACGAGCCTTGAATATCCCCTTACAAGCCCTTGAAAAATCCTAGGAACGAATTAGAAAGCTCTTGGATACCCCCTAATCCTGATTACACCCACATATATACCCTCTAGGTGAATCACAATCGAAATAGGAAACAAATCCTGTACTTACATAATTTTGCGTATTTTCTTCGTGATCGTTAGATGGCACCTTCGATGGGACTTTAATGGCATCGAACACCTTTGATTGCATCAAACTAAACACCAAACGTTCCAGCGATAAATCATGGATTTTTCAAATTTTTCCGATGGCACTTTGATCGGGCTTTAATGTCTTTGAACAACCTTCGATGACATCAAACCCCACTCGATGGCATCGAACAGGACACCCAAAGTGTCCAATAACTAACATGAGAAATTCTGAATTTTTACGATGGCATCGAGCCAGACTTCGATGGCATTAAAGTTTGCTTGATGGCATCGAACTGTCATCGATAAGCACGTTGATTTACAGATTTAAGACATCAATCAATAATCTCCATCATGTATTCAATCGCCATTCTTCATAGCTCCTATTACTGCATCTCTAATTTTGCCTTGCATCATAGCTCTACCATTGCTTCTCATGCATCCTCCTTCCTTTTACACTTTCGCCAAGCCTAGAGAAGTTGTACAGAACTTGAACTTCTCTGTGAGAACCACCTTAGTGAGTATGTCCGTCAGATTCATGTTCATGTGAATCTTTTTCAAAGTCACGCCTCATTCTTCAAGCACCTGTTGGATAAAATAATGACGAACATCAATATGTTTGTACGTAAGTGATAAACTGAGTTTTTATCCAAATTGATCGCGCTTCGTTATCAGAATTAACCGGCACAACCTCCTGCTAAAGCCCCAACTGATTTATCATCACCCTCAACCAAACACCTTCCTTGAATGCATTCGTCACTGCCATATACTCAGCTTCAGTTGTGGAAAGAGCCACCACAGACTGAATCTTCAACATCCAACTGATTGTTTCACCCGCTAGCACAAATGAGTACAATGAAGTTGACTTTCTAAAAAACACACTCCGTGTAATTAGAATTCGCACACCTTGCTAACTTGACCTCTGATTTCTCAAAAGATAAGACGTAGTCATGCATACCTTGAACGCATTGAAGTAGTCATTTCATTGCCTCCCAATGTTGCGTTTCAGGGTTATACATGTATCTACTAATAACACCAACTACAT
This sequence comes from Magnolia officinalis, assembly GCA_021015155.1. Taxonomy (NCBI): domain Eukaryota; kingdom Viridiplantae; phylum Streptophyta; class Magnoliopsida; order Magnoliales; family Magnoliaceae; genus Magnolia; species Magnolia officinalis. The sequence goes on from JAJHSJ010000010.1 coordinate 65,095,587, forward strand.
GTGAAATGTCCGGTCTAGTATAAACCATGACATACATCTAATTGTCCACTACATTTGAATAAGGCACATGAGATATCTTATACTTTTCTTCATTGGTTTTAAGACACTGCTCAGAAGAAAGCTTAAAATAAGCCGTGTGAGGAGCGTTGACCGGCTTTGCCATGTCCATCCCATAATTTACCAATACTTTCTCGAGGTACTCCTTCTGAGATAACTAAAGCCTAATCCTTTTTCCTATCTCTGTGTATATTAATGCCGAGAATCTTCATTGCAGCCTCTAGATCTTTCATCTCAAATGTCCTTGATAGCTGAGTCTTCAATAAGTCGATCTTAGACATGTTATGACTGGCGATAAACATTTCTTTAATATACAATACCAGGATGAATTTTCTATCACTTAGTGTCTTGTAGTAGACACGGTGATCGTACTCACTCCCAGTAAACTTCTGACTCATCATGAAAGAATCAAGCTTTTATACCACTGCCTAGGCGACTATTTCAGGCTGTATAACGACCTTTTTAACCTGCAAATCTTATTCTTTGCCCATTTTATTTCGAAGCCTTCTGGTTGGTTCATCTAAATCCGCTCTTCCAATTCCCTATGCAGGAAGGCAATCTTCACATTCATTTGTTCCAGCTCAAGATCGTATTGGGCAATCAGCGCCAACACGAATATGATAGATACTTCACAACTAACATTAATATCTTAGTGAAGTCGACGCATTCCTTCTGAGCTTATCCCTTCGCTACCAACCTTGCCTTATACCCATCCTATTTCTTCTTGAAGATCCACTTGCACTCGATCGCTTTTCGGTCAATGGGAAGCTCTATCAGCTCCCACGTCTCATTTTTCTACAAGGAGTCTATCTCATTATCCATCACATCTTTCCACTTTTTGGCATCCAGCTCATCAAGAGCCTCTTAAAGAGTAGACAGAAACCCCTTATCCGTAATCAGAGCATATATGATATCAGAGTCATCTCTGTATCTTGCTGATAACCTGCGATCCCACGGAGGATTCCTTCTCACAGGTGGCTGCTCCACTTGATCCCGTACCTCTGTCTGCGTATCTGTATAAGCCTGAGTAGTATATTAGCCATTCGAAGTTTTGGAACGTATTGGAAAAGTGAAGCCAGCCCCGCAGTATATTAGCCGTTCAAGGTTTTCGAACGTATTGGAGAAGTGAAGCTAGCCCCACAGTATATTAGTCATTCGAGGTTTTGAAACGTATTGGAGAACTGGTGCATCGACTTGCCTTGACACTACAGTCATTAAATGTGCATAATACCTTCCATGTCTTAGTGTTGTAAAAATATGAGTGACATGATACTTAGGATCCAATGAGAGCAGATCAAGTTAAGAGATGGTGCATCATATGGAATAGAGCTAATACATGTTTTGGATCAGAGAAAGAGCAAGTTCTTCACTACATAAGTCATTTCCATAGTTGAAGTCATCTAATCGTTCCATAGAAAAGAAAAAGCGACGTGGGAGGGTGAAGATAATATGAGAGAGAAATACCTTCAGATTTTTGACAATGCACCTCAAATAAACTTTGGGTATGAAGTTTGTTTTTAAGGAGGGTGGAGTGTAATATCCCAGAGATGTTTTTCTATTTTAGCTTAAGTCTAGTATGTCATTTGTCAAGTGTATTTTTCTTCATTAATGATAATTTTAACTTATTTTGTGAATAACTCTTTATCCGTAATGATTAAAATGAGTTTTCTTTTATAAGATTTGCTTAAAAACATGCTTAGAATCATGTAAAACTATTAGATTTTTTTTAACACTTTCAGATAAGAAATAATTACAAAAATGTCATTAACCTATACCCTTGATCTTATAGTTTTAATAATCCGCTCGACTCAAGATTTTATCACATGCCTATTTATCATAAATAAACTATGCATATCAAATTTCAACCCTTAGATCACAATAAAAGTGGCCTAACTAGCAAAACATGCTTTAAACCCTTAATATTGGTGGCCATCGTGAGGGAAAACTTAACCACTATCCGTAATTAATTATTCCTTATCTAATGAGTATCTTAGATCTTAAATATCATAGACCAATTAAGATATCTCATCATCCGAATTACTCCTTGCATAAAAAAGGAAAGTAGTTTCCTAATTCCACTTAAAGAGGGAGTTTCCTTAATCTAAACCTAATTCTAATATAGTGGGCCCCAAGTTAACTATGTTTCCACCATCCGTCAAGGATGTAATATTAAGTGATGATTTTTCTAACAAACTACGAATTTTGGTGAAAAGAGTGGACCCAATTAATGCACAATGTCGTCAATCAAGTCCTTTTCAAGATCACCCATTGTGCGTGATGGACCACTAGAAAATTACATATCCCGAATCTATTTTTATTATTATAAACCTGATTATTGGAGTAGATTTCCCATCACACCAGCCCCTATACCAAGAATACTGTGTATATGCACACAAGCCCCCTCTACTCCTTGCTTAAACTCTCTCTAGGCCTAGGAGAACACAACATCCAACACTTATCCCAATTGCTCTCATGCCCACTGGAGAGAGAGAGAGAGAGAGAGAGAGAGAGAGAGAGAGAGAGAGAGAGAGAGAGAGAGTTGGTGGACGCCTACCCCCTTCTTCACCATGTAACGTGTGGACCTCGCCTTACTCAAACAAGCCTAAGATGTATGAATGCATCTTCCTCCCTCCTAGATCGACCTAGATTTGTAATTAGGCCAAGGTAAGGAATCCTTTCTTGCTTCTCTTCAATAATAGCTCATTCACTTCTAGTTTATATATTGTTTTCTACGATTGATGTGTTGTTTGTTTAGATTTATGAACCTTACATTTAATTTCTATTTTGTGATGATTATACGCTGTGAATTATATATTGGATTATCAATTATATGAATAATTATGTTTAAGATTGAATTTAAATAAGGTTAGGTCTAAAACCAAAATACACCTAGAAGGGTTCATGATTTATGGTTATGTGACATTGGAAATCACTAGGGATATGCACGTGTGGTATTGATATGATGTGAATGATATGCTGTGGTGGTGAATTATGTGGGGACGTGTAGATCAATGAGCTAAACCATTGAGACGAGTTATCTTGCCAAATCTATTAGGTGCACCCACTAGCCTAGCCTATATGAATCCTATGTAATGTAGATTGGCCTACTTTGTGGAATGTTTGTAGGTTGTTTTGTGATGGTTGTCATGATGTTCATGGATGAACATATTTTTGAACTTTTTGAGTATTATGAAGATTATAGGTGTGTGAATATATGTGAATATGGATTTGAGAATTCTTCCATGTAGAATATGAACATATGTTGAAGGTATAGATGTTTCATGATGGGAAACATGTGATAATAGACACGTATGATAGTTTTGATGAACACACATTTTATATGAATGTCATATCTTAAGGAACTACACTTCCACGATTGATGGAAACATAATGATTATGGTTATGATAATAATTATGGATATTGTTATGGAATACCTATGTCGTTTAGATTGTTGACTGATTATGGAGGCCATATGTATTGTGTCATGCCCCAAACTCGGAAACCGGGCTCACAAAATTTTCGATCGCTGAATCCGGCGCCGACAGCCTCTGCAGTACCCCATTCTTGGCTCTCGACACCCATTACCAGGTTCCAATCCTGGGATCCTACAAGGAGGATTTTCAACATGAATTTGTTTCATAATAAGCATAACCATAAGCATAACCCACAAACAACAACCAACAACATCATCACAAATCCACTATGATAAAAAACTTTGAGTACAATGCGCATAAAGGGAAATACAATATCAATAATAGAAGCTTCAAAAGACAGCTGCACGCTCCAACCCCAATGCTGCTGCTCAGCTACGATTGTGCCTTGGCATCACCTGCACGCATCTATCGTGCATAAGCTTATAGAAAGCTTAGAGGGTGGTGAAAGTGTGTGTGCAATATAAACGTACTCAGAATGCAATATCCAAGTAATGTGGAATATACTGGTAAGTTCATGAATACAATTAGCTGTACCAAGGCTATGCGATGCAAGGCATGGATACTATCGGTCATATCAAGGTCATGCGATGTAAGGCATGAATAATGTTGGCTATATTAAGGCCATGTGATGCGAGGCCTATGTAGCTGAATGTCATATGCGAGATGCAACGCACGCATGCTAGTCCTCATCTGAATCCATAACCATACAGCTCATCGCTACAACATTAAATATCAGTACCGATCTTACTCTAGACAATCACCGAGGTCTAGTACACTTTACGCCAGCTTGTCGCCTCCATCCAAGTGCACAACTGGGTAAGTGGAAGAGACCTCACTATTCGCTTGCCAATATCGGGCCCGACTCGTCAATAGCAGATCTATTCCTCAAGTTGGTCAAACTCAACCTAGATTTTGCCCCCTCACTAAGGGGTAAGGTCACACCCCCTTCCAACCAACCACGACACAGTGGAAGATGTGACCTACTGGTATACGACCCTCGTGTGCTCATGTACCCACTCGGTCTCGACATCGAAGTCATCTTCTGTTACCATTGGGTTTAAAAATTTTCACTCAAGGAGATTTATGGTGCCCCAATGCTAGTAACAGTATTTTCGGTGTCAAATCCTGCCATCCACGATATACCTGTGGAAGCTATGGCCCTGATGTCGTTAGGGTATAAAGAAATCATATCACACAATTGCGAGATGCATGAATCAAACTATCCAGTCATGCAATAATCCTGCACATATTGGTGCTCATGTGGGCAACTCCTTTTATCAGGGAGTCCCATAATAATCCATCCAATGACATGTACTATGATCAATCACTCCTCATATCAAGCATACATATGATGCGCATGGACATGGATCGTGAAACTATACTAAGCATGTCATATGATGATGATGTACTCTGCTTATGTCAAGGATGGGCTTAGACGACCTACTCATATCAAGAATGGGCCTAACGATCATGGGGTCCCAACGGTTTGGGTTAGCCCACTAAAGGGAGGTGAGAATGGGCCTAATAATGGGCCCTAGAGATATTTACAATGTGAACATTTAACTATCATTGCTCTTATAATGTAGACATCAAACCATCATTGCTCTCAAGGCATGACCCATCATAAACATTATTACATACATCATGGTGAAATCACATATCATAATGGACCTCATATACATTACATTAGGCCTCACACAATGGCCTCACATACATCACATTGGGCCTCACTCATGTGCCTCATATACATCACATCGGGCCTCACTCATGGTCCTTATATACATCACATTGAGCCTCACTCATGGGCCTCATATACATCACATCGGGTCTCATACAAGGGCCTCAGATGCACCACATTGGGCCTCAACCCATGTGCCTTAAATACATCATAATGGGCCACAACCCATGACCTCAAATACCTTACAATGAGCCTCTCACACGGGCCTAATATACATCACATCAAGTGGGACCCACATGTGTGAGTAAAACACTATACTTTTATTTTATTATATCTACACCATTCATCTATTTATAGATACCATTATAGAGCGTTACCCAAAAAAATGAATCATATCGGAGGATCATCTGAACCATACCACAAATAACAGTGGAGATAATGATTTCACCGTTAACAATTCACAAGGCCCACCATAACGTTTATTTTCCATCCAATCTGTTTATAAGGTCACAAAGACTTGAATTAAGAGGAAAAACAAATTTCATATTGATCTAAAATTTTTGTGATCCCAAACGGGTTTCAATGGTAGACGTTCAATCCTCCACTGATTATTTGTAATGTGGTCCACCTGATAGACGGTTTAGATCAACATACCTCCTGATCGAACCCACATAACTTGTTGTCATTAACACAACAGCTATGTTGCTCGTGGGTCCCCAGATGGATGGTCTATATTTAACACATACCTCAGATCAGACCCACAGAGCTTGCTGATGTAATACAACAGCTATGCTGCTTGTGGGTCCCCACCGTCCAGATGGACGGTTGGGATATAACATATACCTCAAGATCAGACCCACGTGGCTTGCTGATGTCAGTCCAACAGCTATGAAGGGTGGTCCCCACTATCTAGATGGACGGTGGGAATAAAAAACATATATCATGGTGGGTCCCAGATGAACGATTGGGATATAACACATCCCTCATGATCAGGGAACTTGCTGACATCAATACATCTACTGTATATACAACAGGAGTCCCTGATGATCGGTTGGGATATAACACATCCATCATGATTAGGGCCCACATAATTTCTGACGTCAGTACAACAGCTATTTAGCTAGTGTGGCCCACATAGATGGACGGTGTGAATAAAGCACATATATCATGTGGAATCCACAGAACTGTTGACGTCAGATAGGGCAGTTATTTGTTGTTGGCAGCAGACAGACGGTCTGGATGGCATGCTACCATGGTGTGGGGTCCACGCACGTGGACTGGATGACATGAATGAAACACTTACATAATGGTGGGTCCCACGTCCATACAATGGACGATGTGGACATAAAATGCATACATCAGGTGGTCCCACTGTCTTTGCTGGATAGTGTGGACGTCACTCACATACATCGCAACGGGCCCCACATCCAATGGACCACACGATCGGACGGTGTGGATATAATCCATTCATCAAGGTGGGCCGCAACAGAGAGAGAGAGAGAGAGAGAGAGAGAGAGAGAGAGAGAGAGAGAGAGAGAGAGATTCGTGTGATGGACGGCTCGGCCACTATGAGTCCTCTTAGGATTACAATACATACATTAAGATGAGTCCCAAATAGGATCCATACTATCAATCGGTAGGCCCCACTTGGTCCATCACAAAAATTGAAATCTAATCCTACAAAACACCCACCGATTGCAAATCTTCTAGGCTCATTGGGATACTAAGCTCCTAAGCTTCTTCTTTGATGGAAGATGATGAAAATTGAAGGGTTGGATGATGAGACGTGGGCCTTGATCTTTTCTCTCCTTAGAGATTTTCTCCATGGAAGCTTGGAAAATGGCGGAGAGAATGAGGATGAGAGGGTGTTGTAAGAAGGATGGGATGAGAGAGATGGATGTTGTAAGAAAAATGACATGGAGGGTATGAGCTTGGTTAAAGTTTGGATGAGAGAGGGATGAGTGGAGAGAGAGAGAGAGTTGACTTTGGGGATGACTTATGTAAGAGAGGGATGAGTTGTGTACTTGACTTGTGATTGATTAATTGATGTGATGGGTTGTAGAGATTCTCTTGAAATTTACAACGCGTGATGTTTTTCTCAAAATAAACGCGGGCCCACAACTCCTTGCCAGGGTATCGCATCGGTGCACAAGATACGACACCGTGATGATGATGCGGTCGCTAGGGTACAAGTCTTAGGTCGAGTCGACTAAGATATACGAGATGTGACTTAGGGTCGTGCGCAAATACCGGATACAGGTCGTGGGTCACTGGAATTTGACCAAGAGGATCGCGAGATCCTAAGGAACGATACAGACTAGGAAACGGGCCTTACATATTGGATTGATGTGAATTATGGAGGATACAAGTAGTTGGATTATCATTGGTTATGGATTTATGTGTAGGTAATGAATGATTGGATTCATGTGTAACATCATGGTTAAGGTATGATCATCCCTCTATGAATGGTGTCATGAGAAGGATAACATCTATGTTAGGGTATGGTGGGCCATGAAGACTGTGGTGGTAACTTAGAGAGTGTGTACATTACTAAATTGATTGGATGTTAAATTGGATTAATTAAATGATTTGATTAATCTCATGCATTCACTGGGATCCAGGAGTTGGATTAACCCCTTTGGGTGTTACAATAGAGAAAGTGATAGGCTACACCCATTTCTCTAATTGTACACAATCTAATGAAAGTGACATGCAACTTCTATTTCATTAGTTGGGTTTTTAGAGCATGTGATAGTGTAGAATTTTTTGTCTTATAAGTGGCTCAATAGACTCTGATGACTACTGGCTAATGAGAGTGCTAGAAATTTTTGTATAATTTAGTCAAGGTGCCTTCATTGGAGCATGTATATCATGCATCACACTAAACAAGATTTCTTATTGATGTAGAACGTGTCACAGATACGTTCTTAGCATGGTTAGACTAAAAGAAGATGGACCATAAATTGACCATAACTTTTGATCTGGGTATCATTACGGGGCGCACAACCTATCAATCTTTACTGAAACGGGCCATCTGAGGTGAACCGACCCACCATGTGGGTCACATCTATCCGTTTCATCAGAAAACGAGCACTTTTAGCTCAAAAATGAATTTTTAGGAAAATTTTACTATTTTTAGTAATTCCGATTTTTAATTTTAATTTTTTCCTATTTTTAGAGTTTTAGATTTTCTTCCCTTTTAGAAATAACTTTTAATTATACTAGGACTCTTCTAGAGAAAGTTTATTTGAAATTTTTATTTTTAGAAATTAAGCATTAGAAGAGTTTTATTAAAATTAGGATTTTTATTAGAGTTAGAATTTTGCTACTTTTGGTAATTACGAATTTTAGTTTATTTTTTTCTTTATTAATGGTGTAAGGAGACACATTAGAAAATTATCAAATTCATTAATCAATTTTGAATTTATTAGAATTTATTTCTAATTTCTGCTTTCTTTCCTCATGGATTCGAGAAGTCTCTATGAGGAATCCAGAGAAGTTCCGTGGATTCGGAATAGTTATCCTCTTGAGGAAGACGGTGCTCGACCTCATGTCCTCCCCTGCGTCAGTTTGATATCAGAGCGAGGTTTCTCCTCAGATGGATGGCTTCTAACGACGGGTCGAGCAACAATCCCATAGGCGGTGCTCCAGAGAATTTACCTTTAATGGCGGTAGCTTTCGAAGCAGCGCAACGAGAGAATCGGCAAGCCATGTAAGGGCTGTAGGCTTTCATCGACCGCATAGCGGATCTCTTGGCGGAAAGCCTAGGGCAGCTCCGTGTTTATGGTGGTGATCCACCACCAGCAATTACTGAAATTCGTAATTATACTGATCGTAGGGCGATACTATCAATGAACCACAGGATGGTTCAAGAATTCAAGATGAAAGTCGATCTTCCTAGTTTTAATGGCCAACTCTACTTCAAGGACTTTCTCGATTGGTTGCTTGAAGTAGAACATTTCTTCGACTACATGAACATCGTAGAAGAAAAGAAAGTTAAACAAGGGCGTACAAGTTGACGGGCAGAGCTTCAGATTGGCGGGAACAACTTCAACTCGAGCGGGTGAGACAGATGAATGCGTCAATCTGCACGTGGTCGCGGATGAAGAAGTTATTGTGCATGCGATTCCTCCCTCGAGATTACGATCATGTATTATTCCAATAAAACTAAAATTATTATCAGGAAAGTCGATCAGTAAAAGGTTATGCTGAAAAATCCTATTATTGGTCCGCGAGAAACGACTTCATCAAAATGGAGTTGCAACAGACCACAAGATTCATCAGTGGCGAACATGTGACCTCTATAGGAATGAAGAACTAACCCAAGACTTCTAAAGTAGAGGGACAATATCTCATCACTGAACAGGCCTTTGTTAAATAATCTGAGGAAACGAGAAATATATATCCATTAGTTGAAAAGAAAAAATATGTGAAGCCTGTGAATATCCTAAAGGATTTGGAACCAGTATCGCAGGAGTTCAAGAGAGTTGTGCTCGATGAACTCCCTAATAAATTACCTCCCATACGAGATATACAAAATCACATTAATCCCGTCTAAAGGGCAAGTCCATCTAATTGCCCACATTATCAGAAAAAATATGAGATCTTGAAGGCAGATGTGAAGGAACTGATCGATATTAGTCAAGTCAAGGAAAGCATGAGTACATGTATTGTGTCAACTCAAGATCTTAATGCCAAGTACAAAAAAAAGGCTAATGAACATCGGTGTCAGAAGTTATCTCAGACTCATGTGTCAAGTCTCTTGCGTAACTCAAGGACGAGTTTTTTTCAAGTGGAGGGGTCTGATGTAGAATGTGTCACAGATACGTTCCTAGCATGGTTAGGCCAAAAGAAGATGGACCTTAAATTGACCATAACTTTTGATCTGGGTATCGTTACGGGGCGCACGACCTATCAATATTTACTGAAATGGGCCATCCGAGGTGAACTGACCCACAAAGTGGGTTGCATCTATCCATTTCATCAGAAAACGCGCGCTTTCAGCTCAACAACGAATTTTTAGAAAAATTTTACTATTTTTAGTAATTCTGTTTTTTAATTTTAATTTTTTCCTATTTTTAGAGTTTTAGATTTTCTTCCCTTTTAGAAATATCTTTTAATTATACTAGGACTCTTCTAGAGAAAGTTTATTTGAAATTTTTATTTTTAGAAATTAAGCAATAGAAGAGTTTTATTAGAATTAGGATTTTTATTAGAGTTAGAATTTTGCTATTTTTGGTAATTATGAATTTTAGTTTATTTTTTTTTCTTTATTAATGGTGTAAGGAGACACATTAGAGAATTATCAAATTCATTAATCAATTTCGAATTTATTAGAATTTATTTCTATTTTCTGCTTTCTTTCCTCGTGGATTCGAGAAGTCTCTGTGAGGAGTCCAGAGAAGTTCCGTGGATTCAGAATAGTTATCCTCTTGAGGAAGACGGTGCTCGACCTCACGTCCTCCCTTATGTCACTTATGTATGTTTTGTTTTGTTTATGGACATGTATTGATTATGTTATTATTGAAATAATCATGGAAAGATGCCCTCATTGAGTTGAACTTAGGAAACTCATTCATCATATGGAAAAACAACCATAAATTGTGCAGGTGTCGATCCAATGAATGAGCCAGAGCTTCAAGGTGATGACTATAAGATTCATGGCAATACATGGTGGATGATGAAGCCAAGAGAGCTTAGAAGAGATTTTGTTTCCTTTAAAAAAAAATTTATTTTTCTATCATAATAGTGACTATTTAAAGTTTGAATTTGTAATAAGTTCCCATGAGAGAACATAATATGTATCATATTTCAATGCTTGATGTAACTGTGGTGAATGGAACTTAGAGTTGCTATTTAATGAAATGAGATTTAATTTTTTCATCATTTATACATCGATTGGTATAAAAATTAGAATTTATATGATTGTGAAGAATATGTGGAGTATTTATACTCTGACACACTTAAATTATTACCATGAAATTCGGATTTTCATATTGGGCGTTACACTCGAATCCCGTATTACAACTATATATTAACCTAAATATAAAATTAGAAATAAAATTGTGTACTTACGAAGAAGTTGCGCAAACTATCGATAAGACCTTTGATAGGCTCAAGTGGCATCGATGACCTATTGATAGGATCGAGCCCACCTTCGATAGGATAGAAGATCCTCAAAAGTGTCCAATGAGCAGTTGAGGAAAATCTAGAATGATTCAATCATGTCGACCAGAGTGTCTATCCTATCAAAAAAATTCTATTCAGCATAAATTAAAGGCACCTGATTTCAACATGCCTTACGACACATAGAACAGGTTGCTTGGACATGAATTTTCATAAACATACCACTATTATGGATGTGAGAGCACCCCATGTAATGATGATATATTACGAATGAAAAATCATTCCACATAGAAAGATAATAATTATAGCATGAAATGATGACTCTTGACTTTTTCATAAGATCCCATGGTTGTCATGCATACATCAACATGAAATCTTTTTATTGACAATATAGCATTGTTACAAGCATCCAACCATACAAAGATAGTAACCACATATCATTTAGTTTTTTTCTTTTTCTTTTTTCGTTTTAGCGGGAGTATACCATTTGAATTTTAGTTTTTACAAAATTAAAATATACTTTAAAAAAGCATATAGGATATTGAAACTAGCATCTCCGGCAACGTCCAGTCCTTAAAAAACTACTGCAAAAAAAAAAAAAAAAAAAAAAAACACTCTTCCCACCCTTAAAAGATCCATTGCCACTAAGGAGCGGATTATATGCAGCCTCAACCTCATTCAAGACGGGCGACAATTATCATGGGCATGAGCCCAAAATAAAGCAGATCTAAATCTCAGGTGGACCATACTATATGAAACAGTGGTGATAGAATGCTACACTATTAAAAAGTTCCTGAGGCCCGCCTTAATGTTTCAGTAATGTTTATTTCCTATCCAACTTGTTAATAAGGTCACACAAAATTGGATGAAGGGAAGAAAACAAATATGAGCTTGATACAAAACTTTCGTGGCTCATAAGAAGTTTTAAATGATCAATCACCACTATTTCCTATTATAGTATGGTTGTTTATACCCATTTTCGACGGACCAATATGGACCAATAAGAAGTCATCACATGTCGACACTATGAGTTCAATGCTGATAAAATCATACTCATGTTCAAAGATATCTTTTCCTGATCTTCCTTCGATGATACAATTCCGTTATTAGTGCAGTGGCACAAAATTGTACGCATGCCTTTAGGAGATCGAAATGAAGAATAACACGTGACTGCGATTAACATGCCATTTTAATGAGACAATGTACTTAACATGTTTATAAAAGACCTATTGAGAGAAAGAATACTATCATAGATCTGGCTATGATACACTTGGTAAGGCTGTCTCATGTAATCCTTTTAAAATGATAGATCTTCCCGAAGATGTTTGAAGGTTTTGTAGAGATCCGAACATCTGAAGATCAAACCAATATTTAAACAAATTGGTTGTAACATGAACCCAAATCAGGAGAGGGTTGATACGAATAGATCAGCCCATATACATGCATTGATCAGAATCAAGAGAATAAGAGATCAAGATCTTGTGGATCCGGCCCAACCAGCCTTACGATCAAAAGGGAGAAAGATCGCTAAAGGGTAGAGATAATGTTGATTGGGTCATTAAGATGCAATAATGATCTGATCAATTTGAGATCCGGGACCAAGGGTGGAGATGGCTTTGATTGAGACCAAATCTAAATGTAGTAGCGCCCAACAGGAGACAATCTACATAAAAGTGGAGATATGAAAGCAAATGGTTTTAGATTTGCAGAGATCTCCTTATTCGGAATGCAAACCATAGATACGAAGGATCTTGGTGATCAAGGAAACCTAGCGAGGATTTTGTCGCCTCAAAAACCTGTAAAAGGGGCAATTGATGTAACACCCCGAGTTTTCAGGGGCCGTGTAGGAACTCGGCTCCTGAATTCCCAGGTGCCATGGGTGCCCTAATGGGCTTCAGATTTTAATTACATCTAGATGATCTCATAAACAATGTAGAGTTTAGTAAGGCATGAAGCATAAGTAAGTCATAAAGCAGTATCAAGTGCCACTAAATAGAAAAATATCAAACTCACAAATCCAAAATCATCTAAATAGGGAACTAGATCCCACCCATACATGACTCGAAGTGACTAGAGCCCTGACCCATACCCCGCGGTAGCCCGAACTCAGACTAGAAGGATCCGTCGAAAGTTTGGAAGCAGGGAAGCTCCTCTTCCTCATCCATGCTCACCCCACTCAGCTCGTCAAGCTCTGCCTCATCTGCATCTAATGACGTCTTTGGTTGGTATTTTAAAACACTGTCCCATAGTAGGAGTGAGTAGCTAACTCAGTGGGTGCCATTAGCCATAAGTTACATTAAATAATAATTTTATGATGAATTTAATGAAAAACATAAATTTACACATCTCTAACTAATCTTGTTAAATGCGTATGCTTGAATTATGGTATGATTCATGACCTCACCCACAACACTCCCTCGAGTGACTTCGTCTCACGGTCGCGCATGACCAACACTCCCTCATTGCGACCTTAACTGCCGAGTTGTCAAATCCTAGCTAATGCGATGCATGGATAATGTTAGCCGAGTATTTAGTTAATTCCGTTCATCCGACAGATTGGGAAAACTGGTACACCCTGACGATATTAATACCCTCATCCATTTGCGAGGCCCGGACCCCTCAACGCGTGAGGCCAGGACCTTGCGATCCTTGATCCCATCGGGGTCCCCACCCCCGATTGCAAGCACATGGGGAGTGCTGGAAAGTGGGATCGCTCACGGTCATTACGGGGAGGCTCGTCACCCCAGCGTAGGTCGACAGCTCGGACACAGTGTCCCATTCCACCATGCCTTGGCTCATGAGATTGTTGATCAGTTTCCAGCTGTTGTTAGTAGGTGTCAGTGGGCGATGAGTGTTCCAGGTTCCAAACAGGCGTGAGCAAACACGGTTAACAAGCATGGTTGGTCAGTCGGTAGACTAGACTGCCTAAGTTCAGGCAAGCACGTAATGCACGACATCGGGTGTAAGCAACCTATGTAGTCCCACTACTGTCGCCCATTTGTGTCTGCCCAAATCAGTTATTCTGGTCACAGGGTGGTCCAACCAATGGAACCACAATCACAAGTCTCAGTTCCCTAACTAACCTAGAAAGTGGGTTGTAGTCAATAATACATCTCATAATTAAGAGATCGTCTTCTAGTACAGGTGGAATCATGCGTACAATACATCGAGCATAAAATTTTAAGATATTAAATAAATGCAACTACTCTTAATAGCATAAGTCAAACGTGTGTGCGTGTGGTGCCGAATTTCCTAACAGGCAAAGGATAATACATCACTCATAGTACAAAAATCCAACAAGAAATAACGCATCATACATGCTATAGAGAAGATCAAGCAGAAATCGGATGTGAAGTGAACATATAACGCTAATTTCATGTCCAAATGAATTGAAGACCAATCAAACATCAATTTATCATCGCATGCGTGTTGGGTAGACCTAGCATGTAGGTTCCTAGCTAGATTTTCTCTAAATTACTCATGCACATCAATCTAACATCCACAATCATTAAATTTATTGTGAAATTGGTACTTGGCCACCTAGGGATAATGGTCCGCACCTTAAGAGAAGATTTCCATTCTTTGAGATCTTAGGATTTGGGGATTTAGGTAAAACCACCAATTTCTAAATCAAAATCAAGAAAAATAACATTAATGACTTGAAATCTACACTAGGTTGCTTAATTGAAGGAAAAATATACCATTCTTACCTCCGATTCTTGGCATGGGTGGATTTGGTGGAGGTTTGTAGTAGCCACCAGTTTGGTTGAGGAAATACCAACCCTATAAGTATCAAGATTCTCCTCACTCACACAAACACTCTCTCCATTATCTTTCTCTTCATTTTCTCTCCATTTCTCTTTCTCTTTCTCTTCTCCTTAACCCAAGGTAGGGCATGAAATTCGTATGGGAGAAGGGGGTGCCCAAATAAGGTCCTTTTATAGTGCTAGGTTTGATGTAAATGACCCCAAGGGTTGTGTTTTTACTCTACTAGCCCTATGAGAGGGTTTTTCTAACCTCTAGGGCCCACTATGCGGTGTACATATTAATATACACCATAGGATAGTTAGCCATAATGATGATCTACGTATGAACATGATCGGCCCACCATTTGGATGCACCGATCGATAAATGTGATTAGAAGTCTGTTCAATGGTCACCGATGGTCGATCGGGGCCGCAGCTATATAGATATGATCAGGAAATATCCTTACTCTATGTGTGAAGTTTGGTTGTAAACTGACGGTCCGAAATTCTCTACTTTGCATAAGAGTGGACGACCCAATTCACTTAAGTTTAAGTTTCTTCCTTTAGAGTATTTGCACTTCTCATGTACTCGTCCTTCAGCTCAAGTTGAGCGGTTCTGGACACTACCTAGGTCCGACTCCCGCGATGGATGTCGAGGTCAGTAAAAAGGGCATTATTCTATAGTTTTGGAACTAGTGGCTCACTAACGAGCGGTCTAAAACTTGTTCAAAAAATCGGGGCATTTTTGGAATGAATTAGGTATTGAGATTTCTTGTGGGCGATGATTAGGATTTGTATTAACTATGTTCATAGTGTGGCTTATTTATAACTAGTGAAAGTGGAGATTTAGTCATGATTACTCTAAACTGTTGGTTTTAGGCTAAAAGAGTAACGAGGTTGATTTGGTTTATTAGTCAAGATCTAGGCCTTATCTGACTCAGCTTCAGTTAGATCTTTAATTTATGATTGTCTTGATTAGTTAGCAATGGGTCGGTTAGATTTGGGCCCTATGTGAGTAAATCATGGGGCTAAACTTGATGTTCAAGTGATCGGACGGATTCGTTGGTTTCCTACGGTTGATTAATTGGACTTGTGAGGTTCTTTACTGGTACCACCTGTGTATAAACTAACATTGAGTGCTAATGGTCAGTAAGTGATAATATAAGTTAATTACATAAAAAAAATTCAAGGATTTTTTGGAAATCCAAAATAGTGAAAATCCAAGACGTTACAATTGATGAAGAGCTCAAGGCCCATGCCAAACACAATCTATATTTACCTTACTTTTATCCTAACATAGTCTAGTATATTCTAGTCTTAGCATAATTCGCTACTATCCAATGCCACTGCTACAATACCGTAGGATTAGATTAAACATTAATAACCCTAAGTTGTTAGATCCCAATCAATTAACTCCTCACTTGGGTGATTATCTTTCCGGTCACATCCTGTTGACCAACTGTCTCAATCATTTGTTCTTACAGAAAGATCAGGTATTTATCTCTCATTTTGTTTATTTTTCTAGTTTATTTGATACTTTGTTAATTGTAATGAACTTTATTCACATATTAATAAAATCAACATTGTTTTAACTTTCTTTTATTTATTTGTTTATCTTTATTCCTTATAGTAATACGTTGGTTATAATTGGTGAAAGAATTTGTCCTTAGACACAAGCAAAAAGAATCCATCAATCTTATTTAGTTGTTTCAGCGTAGGGGTCATCGACGTTCAATCAAACATTAAGTCGAGTATGACTCTACTACACCTACACTTTCTAACCACACACATAAACAAATATAGGCCCTCAATCACACATGTGGCCTTGTGTTTGATTGAATTGCATGGACATATTTTTTGGCACACCTTGTGGGACAAAAAAAACTACTATTAATATTTCTTCATATAATAAGATGTTTCCTAAATCATAATTTTAGGAAATATGTATTTCTTTTTTAGTATAAGAGGAAATATGTATTTCTTTTTTAGTATAAGATGTCTCGCCCATATGTTTTTTCATATCATTCAAGGGTTTAGGGTGTACCAAGGCATAAGCCAGAAAATAAAATAGATCCAAACTCAGGTGTGCCATAATATAGGAAATAATGGTGATTAATCGCCCCACCACTAAAAACTTCATAGGGCCCATAATATTTTCGTAATATTTATTTGTCATCCAACCTAGTGATTGTTGTGAAATATGCTGGAAAAATCAAAAAATAAAAAATTAAAGAAAATGATTTCTTTTTAGCACTAGGTTGAATCACATATAAATATGTTGTCCTTAAAGTGTGATTCGTAGTACCCTTATCAATTACGGATGGGTTACAAGTGAATTGCTTCTGGGATAAGACAAGCCTATCTAGATCCTACGTGCAACAATCACAAAGGGTCTACTTAGGAACTTTTCAACGCAGCTAATCTTCTGGTAGACTCAATTAACGAATGTATTACAAATATCTTAGAAGGAGATGGATTTTAGTGAGATATGATGGTTTGGAAGTGATCTGTTGGAGTTGATTGCTTTTGGACCAGAATGGTCCATTTATATAGGCACCAAGGGAGTGGACCGTTGCTAGGTAGCTATCAATGGTTCATAATGTTTGAAAAATGTTTCTGACCATTGATAATGAATTTGGGTCGTTTCAAATCATTGGATCAAAAGATATGAGCATTGGATCATTGAAGCCCGTCCGTTTTCGGACCGTTGTGGCTTTTAAGGCTTCTAGCTATTCTCAAAATGGCTGACCGTTTCAGATCAATAATCCGACCGTTCTCTACGTCCTATAAAACCTAGACTTATCTTATACCACTTGCACCGTGATTGCACCTTCTTATGTAAGGTCAGAAGGGAGTGACCACTCTATGACACGTGAGAAGTGTACCAACTAGTGCCACTACAACCACACTGCCCATGCCCACGCCCCGCCCGAGCGTGTGCGTTCTAGTGCTACGTACTAGAACACACAACTTGAGTATCTCAACCTCCAAAACTTGAGTAAGAATACTACACACACCTCTACATATAAAGCACAAAATTTCTTTTCTCATTTCCGATGTGTGACTAAAGAAAAACTGCACTTTTCTTTTGAAAGTTTTTAATCTCGTTTTGGCGGCAAAAAGAAAATTTCAACAATGATAAGGTCACACCGACCTGAATTAATAATAATAATAATACCCGAATTAATAATAATAATAATAATAAAACAGATACAAGCTTCATCCAAAGGTTTTGTGGCCTACACAAAGTTTTCAATGGTCAATCATGACAGCTTCCTATGGTATGGTCCACCTGGGAATTAGATTGACTTATGATACGGAAAAATGGACGGATGGTATGAATATATAATACATACATCAAGGTGGCCCCATCGTAAGGGCTGCACCTTGGATGAGGCCTGAGTCGCACCTAATCCACCTGTAACGTTCTGGATTTTTGCTATTTTGGATTTCCAAAAACTCTTGAATTTTTTCTATAATTATCTTGTGTTGTCATTTACCGACTCTTAACGCTCGAGGTGAGCTTACACGCGAGCGGTACCGGTAAAGAACCGCACAAATCTAATTAATCAATCGTAGGAAGCCAACGAATTCACTCGATCACTTAAACCTCGAGTCTAGCCTTGTGATTTCTTCATCCAAGGCCCAAACTTAGCCGACCTAGCGTTGATTAATTAAGACAATTATAACTAAATAAAGACCTCACAAAAGTCGCGACAACTAAGGGTTGAATCTTAATTAATGAACCAGACTAACCCATTTATTCCTTTACCTAAGAACCAATAGTTTAGGGTGATTAACATCGAATCACCATTCCTGTTAATTACAAATATGCCACACTATGAACTTAGCTAATCCAAACCCTAATCATTGTGTACAAGAAATCTTGTTACCCATTCATTTCAGAAATGCCTTGATTATCCGAACAAGCTCTAGACCGCACGTTAGCGAGCCACTAAATCCAAGACTATAGAAATATGTTCGTCTTAGTGGACTTGACAACCATTACGAGAAATATCTTGCTTTGATTATTGTTCTTATGAACCTCATGGTAGGGTGAGAATCAGAACAAGATAATCATCCAAACACGCTACAAGCTTCACCTCTTAGCCCTAGCTAAGAGGTTCAGCCAACCATAGACATGATTGAAACCAAATGTCTTAAACAAAGCATGAAAAATAAATTAGGGAAGAAGAAAAACTCTTTGGCGGCTGCTCCACCCTTGTGCTATGCTCCTTGAGACCTTTCTAAATCTTAGAAGATGCTTTGGAGCATCTTAGAGAGTCCTATTTATAGTTGCAGAACTCCAACTTTCGCATCAAGTTGAAAAAAATCTAGAAACCGCCTTAAATTTACGCACTCTGCGCAGTTTTTCAAAACAGACTCGGAGTTTAAACCGCCTCAAATTTACACACTCTGCGCAGTTTTTCAAAATAGATTCAGAGTTTCAGAATATGGTTTATCAAGACACTTTCAGGAATATGCTTGTTTTCAGGATTCATTTTTTTTCACTTCAAATCTTTAATTCTCTTCATTCATCATTTAGTTTTTTTGGTTGTTTGGAATGTCAATTCTTCATTAATGACTTCTAAATCTCCAAATCTTTATTTAGTAATCTTTTGAACATAAATATTCATTTTGGCATCAATTTTACCTTAAGCTCTCGAAATTACCTCGCACATGAAAATATGAATAATTAAATCGATTAGGCACTATCATGTTTATAAAACCAAGGTATAAATAGGGAAAAATATGTAATATTTCACACTTAACAGCCCCGTGGTGACCAATGACAATCAAGAAGGCTATGAGCTCGGTACATCAAAATGTAATGATGTTGCGATCGCTCCACATTTGTGTTTGGGTGATGATTCTTATATTATTTGTGCACGCCCTCCACTCGTCGATGGGCGGCCTAACCTTGTGCGTCCGGACTATGCCATCTAGGTCCTTAGTGATCAGTCTAGCCAGTTGGTAGTGCTAGTGTTAGCCTCACATTGATTGGAACTCAAATACGGATCAAGGGACACGGGTAAGGAGCCGTTTTGGCCACCTCAAGCCTAGTGATTCAGTTAAGACCATGATAAAACAAGGGTACCTTACTTTCCTAATATGTTGGATGAATAAAACCTAATAACTACTTAACTAACATACGCATTTACCGCATTGTATTAGATAAGACTTGCGATTTGAGTTGAGTCATTTGTGAGGATATGTTGGCATATGCGAAATAGGCGTTGAAGTTGCTTTTGGGGGGGGGAGGGGGGAGTGTTGTTTGGAAAGAGCATGCATCATTATATGCGCATTTAAAAAGAGTATTTAAGAATTATTTGATTTCTTGTTTTATCATTACCTGTACTAATTGAGTTGATAACATGCGTAACTTAGAACTAATGAAACCACTGAGTTATCTACTCACTCCCACCTGGGATAGTGTTTTAAAACACCAAACAAGCGATATTGTGGATGTAGGTGCTATTGAGATCTCTAGCGGGTAGGCTTGTATCAGCTTGCGCTTTCATTGTGAAGTCTTAGAAGTGTCGAACGAAATTAGAAAACCTTTCACTTATTTCAATCTTGTACATGCGTATGTTAGAGTCCTCAACTGGGGTGTGTTTTGTATGTTGATTATAAGTATGTATATTGTGGCTTATATAATCCTCATTTGGATGGACATTACTTTTTAATTGTACTTTGACTATTAGCCCCGTATTTATTGATTTTTGATATCTCTATATCACTTTGGATCCGCTAATTTGAATTGCGTTACTTTGTTTGCTCATGTGTATAAAATGATTGTGAATCTGAACAAGGTCACATGCGTATTTTCATTTATTTCACACTTGAGAACTCGAAATTGATGTCTCTGGACTTGGGTGCCGATTTTCAGGGTGTGACACCGCCCCATAATTACTCTCTACTAAGTCTGCCATTTTAATCTCAATCGCTAGAAATGCTCATGTCACCTAGTCGCTAGAAATGGCCCCATCCAACCGGTCGGATTAGAGAGCAGATTAGGTATTGCTTCGACGATACCTTAGTAGGTGTTTCCCTGATTGTGGGGCCTGCCTTGATATGTAATTGTTGTATATACATTGTCCATCGTTTTTTTTAACCTCATCTTAAGGCATAATCCCAAAAATGAAGCAAATCCAAATCTCAGGTGGACCACACAACAGAAAATAACAGTGATTGAATGCCCACCATTAAAGACTTCTCGGGGACCAAAAATTTTGGATCAAGCATATATTTTTGTTTTCCCTTGATCATCCAGTAACATTACCATGGGCCATATGAAGTTTTTAATGGTGGCTGATCAGTGACCGCTTTTTCCTGTTGTGTGAGACATGGATCTGCCTTATTATTTTACCATCCCCAAAAATGAGCCGGAAAAATTGATAGACTGCGTGGATATATAACACATACAACAAGGTGGGCCCACAGTCAGGGAAACACATAACACGTAACACATAATCTTGAGATATCTTGGGATACCTCGTTTCAACACTTGAGGTCTTGGTATCGATCCCTGGCCGGGGTAGCTAACATGGAGTGTCTGTACACACATGGGTGTGTACTAACAAGCTAACCCCAACAAAAAGAAAAAAAAAGATTATCCTGGGAAACGGATTGCTACTCACCTTGCCAGTTGCCAATGGCTAGTGGTCGGTGCTGTGGGCCCATCATGATGTATGTGTCTCATACATGTCGTCCATCCATTTTTCCAGATAATTCTATGGTATAAACCCAAAACTGTGGTAGATGAAAATCTCAAGTGGGCCACACAGTGTTGATTGAACTCTCACTATTAAAAACTTCTTGAGGCTACAAATGTTTTGGATCAAGCTGATATTTGTTTTTTGCCTTCATCCAGGTCTTGTATGACGTAATATACAGGTTGGATGTCAAATAAACATTACATTGGGCCTTAATAGGTTTTTAATGGTAGAAATTCAATCATTACTGTTTTCCCATGGTGTGGTCCACTTGAGAATTTGATTTACCTCATTTATGGGATATAATATTAAAATGATGCGTAAAAATGGATGGACAGTGTGGATAAAACACATAGATCCTGGTGGGCCCACAAAGCACCGACTACTACCCACCTGGCTACTGGGAGCTTCACTAGCCAAACCGCGTCCGATTATCTTGTCAGTGAATGAGCCCAATCCACTCATCTGAAGACCATCTTGTAATTTTGTTATTTATAATCAACCGTACATTATTTTCTTTCATGTGGCCTACCTAATGAGTGGATGGGGTTGGTTTCTATAGGATGCGGAATTTTGCAGGAAATTCCTGCGCTAGGAACCTAGGTGGGGTCCACTGTGATGTTTGTGAGAATCCTTCCCGTCCGTCCATTTTATGAGATCATTTCAGGACATGACACCAAAAATGAACTATATCCAGAGCTTAAGTGGGTCCAAAACGTGATAATTGAACTTCCACAGTTGAAATATTTGTGATTTCAGTTCATCCCGGTATCAATGAAGTTATTAACAATATGGATGGCAGGTAAACATCACTGTCGAACCCGGGTAGGTTTCGTAGGAATTTCCTAACCACACTTTCCTTTAGTACGGCCCACTTGAGCTTTGGATACTATTCATTTTTCGCATCATATCCTGAAATGAACTCACACCACGGATGGCAGGGAAGGATTTCTCACAAACATCACAGTGCCCCACCTGTGTTTCCAGCGCAGGAACTTCCTGCCAAAGGCTGGAAGTTCATGTGCTGGGATGCCACGTGAGGTCCACCGTGATGTTTGTGATAAATCCATCCTGTCCATCCGTTTTCTTAGCTAATTTTAGGAGATGTTACCTAAAAGGATATGGATTCAAAACTCAAGTCGGCCATATGAGAGGGAAAACGGGAGAAAGAGTTTTCTACTGTTGAAACTTTCCTGGGCTCCACCTTGATTTTTATATGCCATCCAAACAGTTTAGAAGATCATTAACACTGGGATGAAGTGAAAACAAGAAAAAATTAGCATGATAAGAAGCTTTTGTAGCCTTAAAAATATTTCAATGGTGGTGATGGAATCACAACTGTTTCCTCTCGTGCAGCCCACTTGAGTTTTATATCATGTCTTAAAATGATCTCGGAAAACGGATTAACGGGATGGATTTATGATAAACATCAAGGTGAGCCCCACCTAGCATCTCAGGCAGGAACTTCCTGCAAAAGGCTTTCTCAGGAAATCCCCGTCCGCAAATCCGCGTCCGTTTTTCCACAAGCTGACGGGAGCGGATTCGCTACTCCCCCTGCCACCGGCCACTGGCTGACGGTCGGTGCTCCGTGGGCCCATCATAATGTATGTGTTTCATCCATGTTGTCCATCTATTTTTCTAGATCATTTTATGATATGAGAGCAAAAATGAGGTATATCCCAATCTCAAGTGAACTACGTTATAGGAGAAAGTATTAAATGAATGTCGACCATTAAAAACTTTTGGGCATTGAATGTCGAACATTAAAAACGTTTTGGGAGCATAAAATTTTTGGTTCAAGCTGGTCTTTGTTTTTTTGCCTTCATCTGGGTCTGTATGACCTAATCAACGGATTGAATGTCAAATAAACAGTACAATGCGCCTTAGGAGGATTTTAATGGTGGATATCCAATCATTATTATTTTCCTGTGGTGTGGTCCACCTGAAATTTATTTCCCTCTCATTTTTGGGGTGAAGCCCTAAAATAATCCGTAAAAATGTATGAACTGCATGGATGAAACACATACATCATGGTGGGGCCCACAGAGCACGGACCAGCAGGGGAGTAGCCAAGCCGTTTCCCAAGCTGACTCATGGGGGCAACCCAATGGATGGATTGAGGTCGAATGCATGTGACGTGTTCGAAGTTGTCGAAAACGGTTGGATGGGAGTATTTCTCAGACTCGGATTGCGTGGTGGAGAATACGTCACGACGTCCCATCTATATATGTGGCAAAGGGATGTGGGCTCCACTATGATGATTTTGTTTTATCCACACTTTATCCACACCGTTCATCCAATTTTTCAAATCATTTTAAGGCATTTAGCTAAAAATGAGGTCGATCCAAAGCTCGAGTGGACCACACCACAAGAAACAGTGGGGATTGAATGCCTACCATTGAAAGCTTTATGGGCCATAGGAGATTTGGATCAAGCTGATATTTGTATTTTCCCTTCATCCATACCTGTTTTAGCTTATCAATATGTTGGATGGCAAATAAACATCACAATAGACCCTGGGAATGTTTCAACGGTGGGCGTCACCATCCCTGCGACCTTTTGTAGTGTGGTCCTACCTTTTGTAGTGTGGTCCACTTGAGCTCTCGATATGACTTATTTTTGGGCCATGCCCTAAAATGATCTGAAAAAAATGGATTTATGGTGTAGATATAATACATATATTATATATCATGGTGGTTCCACATAGCTTTGCCAGGCGTACACAGTACCCACGTTGGTGCTGGTTTTAGGACTCACATTTCTCAGTCGACTCGGATTAGGTAGTACTCAAACCGGTTGGACAGGAAGGAGCCCTGAGTCGCCTCCGAGTCCAGCGATCTCGAGTATACTCGAGACCATGCACGGATTGCTTACTGAGTAAACTCTGGGAGGCCCACCGTGATCTCTGTATTTTATCCACTCTTTCCATCCATTTTATTAGATAATTTTGGAGCTTGATCCTAAAAATGAAGCATATGCAAAGCTCAAATGGATTACACCATAGGAAACAGTTTGAATTGAACATCTACCGTTGAAAAATTCTTATGGGCCACAGAAGTTTTGGATCAAGCTGATATTTGTGTTCTCCCTTCGTCCATGTCTTTGTGATCTTATGAAACGGTTGGATGACAAATAAACATCACTGTGGGCCCTAGTAAGGTTTCAACGGTGGAAATCATTATTCCCACTGTTTCCTGAGGTGTGGCCCAGTTGAGATTTGGATATGCTTTAATTCTGGGTTCAACCCCTAAAATTAGTTTTAAAAACAAATGGACGGCGTTGATAAACTACATACATTCAGGGTGGACCACACAGAGTTTACTTAGTACAATAAAGCCTACTGAGTAACTCAGCCACGTACAAAGAGAAGAAATGAATCACTACCGTTTAAGAAATTGTGGAAAAGCACACTCTAGTCCGTCCTTGAGCTTTATCCACGTTTGTGGAAAGCTAGCCATGCAATCCTTTTCAATTCTCACCTACGTTATTGCTATATATTTAGGGTTTTGGAAGAGAAGCCATTGTATTTTCTGTTATCAGCTTTCTCTTGTGTGTGCATCTCTCGAGTATTTTACATCCCAGGTATTGTGTTCCAGATACATCTAATCCGTCCAAAAGATTGACCCTGATCTAAATCCATCCATCAGGTAAGCCACACCATACTTTGGATCATTATCAATGGTTGCCTATTGTTTTTTTCTCAGTGGGGCCCACCTAGCGATTGTATTAGTCGTTTGGGAGAGTGTATTGAGGGTGAATTGGAATTAAATTCACACCACCTACACTAAAAGCCTCGTTTTGATAATACACCAAGATCATTTGATTGCAATTCACATCAGTTTCATCCAATCAGTTGCATGATGAGTATTTCTGAATCGTATGATCATAGCACACGTGTAAAAAATCCCAACCCCTCTTTTGGGACCACCATGAACATGTCCCAGAAAGAAATCAGGCCCATCCGTTCATCATGTGGGCCAAATGTGCACGTAGGAAATTCATGGTTAGAACAAAAAAAGACCAACGTTCTAGTCGAATTACAAGTCTGGCCGGATGGAGTGGACCATCTTAATTTTTAGGCCTGGGCATGTTCAAGTTGGTTCCCAAGCGATGAGCCGCCCAGATCTCACACATTCCTGCCACGTTGTCACGTGTGCCGGATGCTAGGTGGGGCCCACCGTGATGCCTGTGAGAAATCCACACGGTCCATCCGTTGTGGGAGCTCATTTCACGACATGCGGCCAAAAATGAAGTGTATCCAAACTCAAGACGCCCTTACGAGAGGAAACAGTGTAGATTCGGTGACGACCGTTTGAAACATTCGTGTGGCCACAAAGTTTCATATCAGACGTAGCTCTTGGTGTTTTCACTTCATACGAGTGGGAATGACCTTATAAACAGTTAGGATGGCATATAAATATCTAGGTAGATCCCAGGAAGGTTTCAACGGTAGGAAACTCTTTCTCCGGTTTTCCATCTAGTCTGGCCCACTTGAGTTTTGGATCCACCTATGTTTTAGTATCATGTCCTAAAATGAGTTTCCACAACAGATGGACGGTGTGGATTTCTGACAAATATTATTGTGGGCCCTACATAGCATCCCCGCGCAGGAACTTCCTGCCAAAGGCTTTCTATTCGGTGTTATGGCTTATGGTAAGATGCATTAAAGTGCATGATTTTTGTTTCATTTGCAGAAAACAGCTCCAATGGAGGGATTGCATGAAGATGGAGATGCATTCACCGTTAAAAAACTCGATCCCGTCCTAATACGGCCTGCCGAGGAAACCAACGGTGGGTTTTACTTCCTATCAAACCTTGATCAGAACATCGCCACCATCATCCAAACCGTATACTGCTTCAAGGGTGATAAGAGCAACGGCGTGGCCGCTCCTGCCAAGGTCATCAGGCAAGCATTGGCCAAGGTATTGGTCCACTTCTATCCACTTGCCGGGAGCCTTACGATCGGCTCAGATGGGAAGTTGATAGTGAGATGCACGGGCGAAGGTGTAGTATTCGTTGAAGCAGCAGCAGACCATGAGATTGAAGTGTTGGGTGATATTAGCATCCCTGATCCTAACAAGTTAGGGAAGCTTGTGCATACATATCCTAGTGCAAGGAACCTCTTGGAAATACCTCTATTGACAGTGCAGGTATGGTACATGTACATGCATGCATGCATTTAATACATACATGGGATGCATGTATATCATTGGACATACAAGGTTAGAGGTCATATTTGTATGGTTGATTGCACAAACACATGTCTATGTGGGTATCTATGCATTTGCATACATTCGGTTGTTTGCATGTATCTATGCATGCACAAACACACGTCTATGCAGGTATCCTGCATTTGCATGTATTCTCTATTATATGTACTACTATGGCTTTTGAACATGTTTGCCCCTGCAATAAGTTAAGGAGACCGATAAAAATTAGGGTTTTTCAACCTTGGATAATTTTATCCTTTCAAACTCTTTGGAGTTAGCTACTTCTTTTCTTTGTGTGTAATCATAACAGAACGCATAACATTAGGTAGCCCATACAATAAAGGCTCTATAAGGCCACTGTAATGAATTTTTGACATCTACATCATAGGTTTATTGTGTTGGCTTATGTTAGGATGTATACAAAAAAAATAATAAAAATCTAAAAATCGAATAGATTTCGACATACAAAAAGTTGTGTGAGGAATCGCTTTTCTTTCTTTCCCTACGTGTAGCTTGCATGTGTGTAGCAACACTCTTTTCTTGAATTTTTTCTCTCATTCTCTCTTTCCCCACTTTCCACACATCAGTTGCTTGCACCGGAACCCTTAATATTAAGTAAAGAGAGATGTTCGAGAGCTCTTGAAGCACCATAAGTTATGGGGCTCCTAGTTGTACCGGAACACTTGAAAGAGTCTAGTTCATGATATCTATTCATTATGTCCCATGCACATTTCATGGGCTATAATGCCAACATTGCACTGATGTGACAAATAGTTATGATTTTGTCAATGGTATTTAATATGGACAACCAAGATTATTTACACAAAAATAACTCAAATAAATAATTTGATTCATATATTTATTAGGGTCCATTTTGGTTGAAGATCCACCCATAATATGGGCCACATCTAAAGTGGTGCTTTCCTGCACATTAATTCAATTAGTGATATTCTAATATTTTTCTAAAGCACCCAATTCGACTTGGAGTGCATGGGCCTATCAAAATCAGGATTATACTTAATCCTGATTTAGTAGGATCCCCTACCCAAACAGACCTTTAAAAAAATTAAAAAAATAATTTAATGTTATTATATATGTTACACATTAAACTAGAAATAGTGCGTCTCAGATAAATAACCATTTTTCCATCCATGTGTCCTATGTGTAGAATATCTGATCCATGCAAGATGGAAGACAATCCATCTAGATCACCTTATATAAAAATCATGCCAATCAACTAATTGGATGGGCCACACCATTGCACTGAGTCATAACACCGGCTGTCCATTGATTTTGATGTTGTGTCCTAATCGATGAGCCGATCAGCCTGATTTTCATATCAGGTGATCATCATGGTGGGGTCCACATTTTTTTACTGATTTTATATTATATACATGTTGCATCCATTGTGGGGATTGCAAGATGAGCAGCTTGGAGATGGCTGCCACCTATCTTCTTTCACATGTGGACAGCTAAATCAGGATGCATTACTTGCAGGTGACAGGGTTCAAGTGTGGAGGATTTGTTCTTGGAATAGCAATAAACCACTGCATGGTTGATGGGATAACTGCAATGGAGTTCATACACTCATGGGCAGAAATTGCCAGAGGCCTCCCCCTATCCATCCCACCGTTCATCGACCGATCCATACTACGATCAAGGGATCCTCCCAAGATTGAATTCCCCCATCACGAATTCACCGAGATCGACGATGTATCAAACCTCGTTTCCTACTACCAAGGTCAAGAAATGCAATACAGATCCTTTTGTTTCAGCCCAGAATCACTCACTCAGCTCAAGAAACTAGCCATGGAGGATGGTGCCATAAGCAAGTGCACAAACTTCATGTTGCTCTCAGCGTTCATTTGGCGGGCCAGGACCAAAGCACTCAAAATGGGCCCCACCCAACAAAGTAAGCTCTTATTTGCCGTCGATGGGCGGTCCAAATTCAATCCACCAATGCCAAAAGGGTACTTTGGCAATGGCATTGCACTCACTTATTGTCTATGTAGCGCGGGCGAATTAGTAGATAAACCATTGTCGTTCGCAGTGCGATTAGTACAAGACGCGATCAAGTTAGTGACTGAGGACTACATTCGATCAGCGATTGATTATTTTGAAGTGACGCGATCAAGGCCGTCGCTTACGGCCACTCTTCTGATCACCACATGGGCCAGGCTATCCTTCAATACCACTGATTTTGGGTGGGGTGAGCCTATTCAGTCTGGGCCAGTGACCATGCCTGAGAAGGAAGTGGTCTTGTTCCTATCTCATGGGAGGGAGAAAAAGAGCACAAATGTGTTATTGAGTCTGCCTGTTAGTGCCATGGAGACCTTCCAAGAGCTAATGCAAGTATATAGTTCTTAAGTTATATAAAAGAAGAAATACTTAAGTGGGCAATCTAAGATAGTGGGTCCCACAAGGTCTCTTGTGGGCCATCCAAGATAGTGGCCTAGCATCATCATATATTATCTTGAAACGAATAAAAATAAAAATAAACAAAGTTACATTTGCAAATCTCTTATCTAATTAATTGTATGGAGATGGGAAGAGTGCATGTTTTCATAGTGTTATAAAATGATTGCATTTTCTACTGAAATTGATCCAGTACTCTGAGAGTGTTATATGTTAGAGTGGTCCTAGTGACATTTGGACAGTCCCATCTATCGATCTGCACTGTCCACTATGTTGACAGCACAATTATTGGCTACCATGCAAAAATGAGATCAAGCAATTATACGTTCCGATCCAACATTAAATGGCATTCTTTTTCACAGTCAGAGATGTGGCCTACATGCATTCCAATTCAGACTATTCAAATCATGGTCTTTGCGGGTGGGAACTGTCCAACAGTTGCACCGACAGATGTTTCTCAATGCCTAGTCAATGACCCGTGGATAAATGGTCCACATTCATCTGGCAGAAGTCCATTGAATAGTGGATCACCAGATGGACGGTCAGGATTGATGGTCATGTGAGCCGGATCTGAAATGGCCTACGTTACTTCACTTTCAATAAATCTGACGAGCATCTATAGGTTCAATTGTATAATGGAACTATCCCACACGGACCCCTTGTAAAAAAAAAAAAAAAAGACCCAAGGGGCCCCACCGCAAGGTTTTTGTAACATCAACCCCGTTCATCAATTGTGCCTCCTCACTTTAGGACATAAGCTCAAAAATCGGGCCAATCCAAAACTCAAGTGGGCCACACGACGAGGAACAGTAGGGATGGATGCATCCACCGATGAACCTTCCTGGGTCACACCATGACATTTATATGCCGTCCAGGATGAAAGGAAAATTCAAATATCAACCTATGGAAAACTTGTGGTGGGGTCCAAGGAGGTTTCACTGGTAGGCACCGCGTACCTACTTTTATCAATGGTGTGGCCCACTTGAGTTCTGCATGACCTTTCACCCGGACAGATTGTGGAAAATTCGGCTCCTCTACCTAACACACATGACCACAGCTTGCACATTAGTCGGGACCGTCCAAATCATGGGCCCAACCGCAAACTAAGCGAGAACAAAAAGTCGCAGCCCCAATCAAATCAGTCTGATGACTCGATTATTTTGATATGGATGCTGCTTACCAAGTATTTGATGAAATGACTCAATGAATTGTTGGCGAGGAAAGAATGGATATTGGGTGTTTGATTTTGATGTTGCTTGCCAGGTGTTTGATTTTGATGCTACTTGTTGGGTGTTTGATTTTATTTGATTTTGATGCTGCACGTCAGGTGTTTGATTTTGTTTGATTTTGACATTGCACGCTGGGTGTTTGATGCAATACTGGTAAAATGTCGCTACTGTTTTACATTCTATGAAAAATTTAAGATGCATTATATGTGTTTGATAAAATGCTGCACAGACTCGAACTCGGCTTGTATTGGCCCGAGTTGCTAACCGAATCGAGCCAAGCTGGCCAGACAGGCTCAAGGACCGAGCCAAGTTCGAGCTAGGGTTAGCTACTGGCTGAGCTGAGCCGAGCTATGCCCAGCTTGGCCCGGATTGCCGTGTCAACTCTACCTCTAGTACCAAGGTCGGTGCTGCAAAAGCTCTATGGACTCCACCATGTGATGTATGTGTCTTAACCACTTCGTTCATCCATTTTGCTCGCTCATATTAGGTTGAGAACTCAAAAATAAGGCAGATCCAAAACGCAGGTGTACCCCACCATAGGAAACAGTGGTGATTGAAAGCCACTGTTAAAATCTTCCTAGGGCATACTGTAATGTTTATTTGTTATCCAACGGTTGATTAGATCATCCAGACATGGGTGAAGGGAAAGCACAAATATCAACTTCGTTCAAAACTTTTGTGGTCCTCGACAAGAAGAATTTAATAGTGAGCATTCATTCACTGTTTTTCTTATTGTGTGGTGCACAGAAATTTGTATATGCATTTTCAGAATAATTCAAGATTGTAGAATCGATAGTACTGGAGGGGTCACTACAGGATTTCCCACTACAGACTTTCGGAAGAAGTTCTTGGGATGCTAGGTGGAGTCCATTATGATGTTTGTGAGAAATCCACTTTGTTCATATGCTATGAGAGCTTATTTTAGGACTTGCTACTGAAAATGAAGTGGATCTGAAACTCAAGTATGCCATATAAGAGGGAAAACTGGGAAAAGAGTTTCCTACTGTTGAAACCTTCTTGAGCTTTACCTCGAGGTTTATATGCTATCCAAAACGTCCATAAGGTCATTTCCACTTGGATGAAGTGAAAAAACGAAAAAAGTTAGTATGATACAAGACTTTCGTGGATATAAAAATGTTTCAACGGTGGTCATTGAATCCCATGTTTCCTCTCTTGGGGCCCAGTACAGCTCATCCTGTTGGGGGGCCGTTGCACAAAACCTTAGGATCTAGCCTCGCAAATACACTAGAATTATGGGATAATAAAGCAATGAAATAAATCAAAGCACAAACCACACGACACGAGATTTTTACGTGGAAAACCCTCAAAGAGGTAAAAACCACGGGACTTACTCCAGAGCAACAATCCACTATGAAGTAGAACGTTACAACCGATCACAAACACACCTTGCTATGATCAAACCTTCTTCACTTACGCAAGAGTGGATAAACAATAAGAGAATAAAGAAAAACGGAGAGATCTCATCGATTACGAGGACGTAGAAGCGTTGAGACGTCGATTACACAATAGATCACCTCTACGAACATAACTCTCTCTTCCACAAGCTTCCTCTCTCTCTCTCTCTCTCTCTCTCACCTTGGCCGTCAAAAAACCTTTGCACAATAGCTTTAGAAAGCCTTCTCAATACCCTAGAAAAGCCCTAGGGACCCCTATTTATAGTTTAGGCAACTTCCCTTTAACACCTTTGTGAAACCGCCTCCAATTTACGCAGTTCGCACAACATCCTCGCAAATCTGCGTAACCCTCAACTAGTCAAGCCAGGGCTTCGACTGGTCGAGCACTGTTCACTCGACTAGTCGAGTTAGGCCCTCGATTGGTCGAGGCCAGAAAACTGAGCTCGCTGGACTTTGAGTTGAGTGACAGGCTGGTCGAGCAGCTCCCTCGACTGGTCGAGCAGCGTGGTGAAACACTCCGATTTTCAACCGACTGCACTATCTCTCCTCTAAACTGAGGAGGAAAACTACATCAAATCTCTCCATTTTCGACTCAGGAGGAATTCACCTTCTTCAAGCTAGCCAGGTTTCTACAAACCTCAAACTTGTCCTTGAGCAATGCCTTGGTCATCACGTCTGATCCATTGTCGTCCGTATGGACCTTCTCAAGCTGTAACACATTTTGTTCCAAAGTATCCCTGATTCAGTGATACCAAATCTCTATGTGCTTCGACTTGGAGTGCTGACTTATATTCTTACTCATGTGTATAACACTTTGACAATCGCAATAGACCACGTGTTACTCCTGCTTCAGGCTAAGTTCCTGTATGAATCTCTTCATCCAAAGCATTTCTTTACATGCCTCTTTGACCGCAATGTATTCGGCCTCTATCATTGGCAATGCTACGATTTTCTGTAGCTTGCTCTGCCAAGAGACCGCTTCCCCTGCAAACGTGAACATGAACCCTGATGTAGATTTCTTGGAGTCTATGTTACCTGCCATATCTGTATCTGTGCAGTCCTCTAACACAGGTTTTCCGTTACCATAGTATAGGCTCAACCTGGATAAGCATCTTAGATACCGCGGTATCCACTTCACTGCTGCCCAATGTTCTTTGCCAGGATTGACAAGATACCGGCTGACAACACCAACCACATATGCTATGTCTAGGCGCATACACACCATAACATACATCGAACTTCTTACTGCTGATGCGTATGGTATCTTCTGCATCTCATCCACCTCTGCCTTCATCTTGGGACACTGCCTGTCGCTCAATCTGAAGTGACTAACCAGTGGAGTACTGACTGGCTTTGCTATATTCATATTGAACCACTCTAGGACTTTCTCAATATACCGCTCTTGTGACAACCAAAGTTTCATGTTGCTTCTGTTATGAGTTATCTCCATTCCTATGATCTTTTTAGCCGGACCCAAGTCTTTCATCGCGAATGACTTGCCCAAGTCTTGTTTTAGCCTATCAATCTTCTTGATGTCTTTTCCCATTATGAGCATGTCATCAACGTATAACAACAGAACTAAGAAATCACCATATGAGAACTTGCGCATGAACACACAGTGATCCAACTCCATTCTGTCATATCCATGCTTTAACATGAATGAGTCGAACTTCTTGTACCATTGCCTTGGAGCTTGTTTCAGCTCATACAAGCTCTTCCTCAGCCTACACATCATATGCTCTTTGCCTTTGACTTCGAACCCCTCTGGTTGATGCATGTAAATCTCTTCTTCCAAGTCACCATGGAGAAAGACAGTTTTAACATCTATCTGCTCTATCTCCAGATTCATGTTAGCCGCCAAACCAAGCAATACTCATATGGATGTCATCTTCACCACTGGTGAGAATATCTCGTCGAAGTCTATACATTTCCTCTGACCGAACCCTTTTACTACAAGTTTGGCCTTAAACCTCGTTTGTGAATTCTTCTGCTCAATCTTCTTTCTGAACACCCACTTGTTGCTTAGAGCTCTCTTGCCCTTAGGCAATTTCACTATATCATAGGTGTGGTTCTTATGCAAGGATTTCATCTCCTCTTGCATAGCTTTCAACCACTCCCCCTTATACTCGTCGGCTAGGGCCTCAGAATAATCTTTTGTCTCTCCCCCATCAGTGAGCATAATGTACTCATGCGGCGAGTACCTCTTGGACGACTGTCTGTCCCTAGATGACCTCCTCACCCATGGCTCAACAGGTGGATCAGGTGGGGGCTGCTCCCCCGGTCCATCTTCTGTAGGAACTCCCTCGTCCTCTATACCTTGCTGTACTCCCCCGTCATCAGGCACAACGGGAGGAATAACCGAATCCATATCCTCTAACTCTCCTGAACTAGGCTGTGTCTTTTTTGACTTACAAATATCTTCAATACATTGGCCTTCAAAGAAAACCACATTTGTGCTCCTGATGAGTTTCTTCTCAGTCAGATCCCACAATCTGTAGCCGAACTTTTCATCACCGTACCCCAAGAACACACATTGTCTGATCTTCATATCGAGCTTAGACCTCTCGTCCTTTGGTACGTGAACGGATACTCTGCATCCAAACACCCTGAGATGACTATAGGTTGGATCTTGTCCAGTCCACACCTTCTCGGGTACTTCTCCATTCAACGGGGCTGATGGAGACCTGTTTATCAAATACACTGCCGTGTGCATTGCTTCTCCCTAGAACATCTTGGGCAATTTCGCATGGGATAATATGCATCTGATTCTCTCAACAATGGTGCGATTCATTCGCTCAGCCACACCATTATGCTGGGGAGTCTTGGGAACCTTCTGTTCATGTCGTATACCCAGGGACTTATAATACTCATGGAAGTCACCAATGTATTCACCACCATTGTCAGTGCGGATGCACTTCAATGATCTACTTGTCTCTCTCTCGACCATAATATGAAACAATTTAAACACACCAAAGACCTCGTCCTTGTATTTCAAAGCAATAACTAAAACCGTCCTAGATGAATCATCTATAAAAGTGACAAAATACAATGCCCCACCCAAGGTTTTTGTCCTCATAGGACCACAAACATCAGAATAAACCAAATCTAGTGCATGCACTTTATTAACATGAGAAACAGATTTAACAAATGAAACTCTATGATGTTTTCCTGATAAACAATCAATACAGGTTTTGAGAGGTATACCTGTCACGTCTGGAAGGAGCCGCTTCCTCGCTAGTACCTGAAGCCCTTTTTCACTCATTTGGCCTAGACGCCTGTGTCATATGTCAATAGCTAAATCTTTCGCTGCATTAACTCACCCTTACACAGACTGACACTTGCCTTGTAAAGGGTGCAACACTTCTTTCCTCTGTTTGCGATCAATGAACCCTTGATGAGCTTTCAGTGCCCACCAGCAAAACGGCTTTTATAGCCATCATCATCTAGCCTTCTCGTCGATATCAAGTTGAGGCGAAGGTCTGGGATATGTCTCACATCCCTGAGAACTAATGTGCAGCCCACATCGATCTTTGCACAAATATCGTTGACCCCTACGATCTTCGATACGCCAGAATTCCCTATCTTCACGGTCCCATAGTCATCTGACTTGTAGCTTGTGAAGAAATCCCTGTGTGGAGTCGCATGAAAAGAGCCTCCCGAGTCTATCACTTAGTCGGTGTCTTGACTCGAAGCCGTGAGACAAACATCATGATCTGTTGAAAGAATAACTACAACGTCGTCATCTGAAGCGACCGCAGTGAAATCTGATTCATCTTCCTTCTCCTTTCTTTTTCCTTTCTTGTCGTTCTTATTCTTTCGACATTCATGCTTATAGTGGACTTTTTTGCCATAATTTCAGCATTCAACATCCTTCCTGGTACTTAACATGCCTCTTGATTTATCTCGGGCCTTCTTGCCCCTTCTGTTCATTCCTCTCCTCCGTTCCTGTGTCATAAGAGCCTCTTGCTGAGTAGACCCCTGAAACTTCCTCCTTCTCTCCTC
Source organism: Magnolia officinalis (assembly GCA_021015155.1). NCBI lineage: Eukaryota > Viridiplantae > Streptophyta > Magnoliopsida > Magnoliales > Magnoliaceae > Magnolia > Magnolia officinalis. The sequence goes on from JAJHSJ010000010.1 coordinate 65,131,616, forward strand.
ATTGAAGAGACAACTAGTTACCTGTTCCATAGACACCTTTCCATCTGGCGTGGAGTTACTCAGAGATACCACTAATGTCTCCTAACTATCAGACAATGAGCTAAGCAATAGTAAAGCCTGTAATTCATCATCCAGGACCATCTTCATAGCGGAGAACTGGTTCAATATATTGCTGACTTCATTCATGTGCTCAGCCACAGAACCATCGTCTTTGAACTTGAGATTCACAAGTCATCTTATCAGAAATTTTTTATTCTCGGCTGTCTTCCTCTCATACAACCCTTATAATTTCAGCCATATGCTAGCGGCTGAGGTCTCCGTAGACACATGGTGGAATACAGAATCGCCCAGCCATCGTCTAATAAACTCCACCGCCTTCCGGTCCAACTTCTTCTAATCATCATCTGATATATCCTTTGACTTTGTTGATATGTCTTGAATTGGAGAATACAAGTCCTTGCAATAAAGCAAGTCCTCCATCTTAGCCTTCCATATGGTCAGAACTATTGAGACTGATCATCCTTGATGAGCCACCTTCCATAATTCAAAACCGATCTCACTCTGTTCAACCAACCTGAACGCTTTGATACCACTTTGATGGGGGGCCGTTGCACAAAACCTTAGGATTTAGCCTCCCAAATACACCAGAATTATGGGATAATAAAGCAATGAAATAAATCAAAGCACAAACCACACGACGCAAGAGATTTTTACGTGGAAAACCCTCAAAGAGGTAAAAACCACGGGACCTAATCCAGAGAAATAATTTACTATGAAGTAGAACGTTATAACCGATCACAAACACACCTTACTATGATCAAACCTTCTTCACTCACGCAGGAGTGGATAAACAATAAGAAAATAAAGAAAAACAGAGAGATCTCACTGATTACGAGGACGTAGAAGCACTGAGATGTCGATTGCATAATAGATCACCTCTACGAGCATAACTCTCCCTTCCACAAGCTTCCTCTCTCTCTCTCTCTCTCTCTCTCTTCTCTCTCTCTCTCTCTCTCTCTCACACACACACACCTTGGACGTCAAAAATCCTTTGCACAATAGCTTTAGAAAGCTTTCTCAATAACTTAACAAAGCCCTAGGGACCCCTATTTATAGTTAAGGTAACTTCTCCTTCGTACCTCAGCGAAACCGTCTCTAATTTACGTAGTCCGCACAAAATCCGCGCAAATCTGTGTAACCCTCGAAGCCAGGTCCTCGACTGGTTGAGGCGAGAAAACTGAGCTCGCTGGACTTTGAGTTGAGTGACCCTCAACTGGTTGAGCAGCGTGGTGAAACACTTCGATTTTCAACCAGCTGCACTATCTCTCTTCTGAACTGAGGAGGAAAACCCCATCACATCCTGCTCATAGCCTTATATACAGGCAGGTCAGATTAGGTCACATCCATATGTATTAATGTGATTATCACTTATTATTTTGTTTTGTGTTTTGGACCGGACCAGATCAGATAACCTAGGATGCGGATTGCCTCGTGAATCCAACACCAGACACCAGGCAGGTGGTCTAAAGACTCCATAGCGCCCACCATCATATATGTATGTATTCTTATTCATGCTGTCCACTGCTCTTGCCAGCTCATTTATGAAGTGGATTGGGATGTTGTGCCACGCACCACTGACATCTGTGGTGTGTCGATGCCACCATTTTCTGACAGCCCCAATATAATTTATCGCTTATATCCAGGAACCTAAAAATATGTCATGTCCAAATCTCAAGTGGACCCGTATCCAAACCTCAAGGGGACCATACTATAAAAAGCAGTTCCCACAATATATAACACCCACCTTTAAAACCTTTACAGGGCCCACCATGATATTTATTTGCTATCTAACTTATAAAGCTCACACAGACATGAATGATAGGAAAACACCATATCATATTGATCCAAAACTTATGTGTAGGCATTCAATCTCCATTGCTTTGTATTGTGTGGTCTACTTGAGGTTTGGATATGCCTCATTTTTATATCATGCTCTGAAATAATCTAGCGAAATAGATGAATAGCTTGGATATAATATATACATCATGTTGGGGTCCACATAACATAGTGATGCCTACACACCTCTCCTTCCCATTTTAGGGCATAACATAGTAATGCCTACACACCTCTCCTTCCCATTTTAGGGCATGACATGAGCCTAAAATTGAAGCACATCCAAACATTAAGTGGACCATACCACAAATGATGTCTACCTTTGAAACGGAAGTGGATTGGCTGGTGTACCACACACCACCAATATGGCTAGTGTGGGTACTTTTCGTGCGAAGACTAGCCCAGACACTCCTCGAGCCGAGTTGTACCAACGGTTCAGAGGAGATCAAAGTTACTTGGGCCACATAATGATGTATTTATTATATCCACCCTGTTCATCCATTTGGCAAGATCATTTTAGATCATGAGCCCAAAAACGAGTCATCTCCAAAGCTCAGGTGGACCACACCACAAATAACAGTGGGGACAATGATTCTCACCATTAAAACGTTTGTAAGGTCCACATAATGTTAATTTTACATCTAATTTGTTCATAAGTTGATACATACCTGAATTAATACATTTGTAGGGCCCACCATAATGTTTATTTTACATCCAATCTATTCATAAGGTCACACATACCTGGATGAATAGGAAAAACAAATATCATATTGATCCAAAACTTTTGTGACCCTCGAAATGGTTTCAATGGTAGACATTTAATCTCCCATTACGTTTTGCAGTGTGGTCCAGTTGATATTTGGATCCTTCTTATTTTTTGTCTCATGCCTCACTACAAGCTCAACTAATAGAAGAACGCACTGGAGAAGCCGTCAGGGCCAGCTGCGCCTTCTTAGGGGATATCAGAGATCGCCTGGCGAACTTCAGGTAATGAGGGACGGGTTAAAAGGACCGCATTCTCCTGATTTGTGACGAGCGACGGAATTGCCTGAAGGAAATTAGAAGCATCAGACGTGGCCTCAGCTGAGAATAAAGCAGAAAAAAATCTGATGGCAGCTGCTTTAATGTCATTCTGGTCGAAGAAAACAACCCCTGAATCATCTTCAATGGAAGAAATAGCTGATCTGCGGACCCTGTCTGTAGCAGAAGCATGGTAGGTCAGGGAGTGTATTATATAAATATACATCACCGTAGGCCATGAAGAGTCTTTAAACCACGGAGCTGCATGGTAGGTCAGGGAGTGTATTATCACATGGTTGTGTCTATGCTTACCTTCTATTAGTTTGTTTTTGGTTTTAGGCCGGTGGGTCTGGTCAGGTCACCTAGCCCATCTTATTTGGGCAGGTTAGGTCGGGAAGGCTTGACTTACTACCCATTTAGCTTAGCCCAATCCCACCTCAGAAGTAGGTCAGGCTAGTTGATCCGCAGGCCGGCTTGACCCATTTGCCACCACAAAGACAAGTGACTAATGACAATGGAGATTTTGTCTGAATGAGACAAACAGATGTAATTTTCAGCCATGGAAAGAGAAAGCTAGCACTTTAGCAATTGTGCTGTCTCATTCATTAAATTCCCAACCGTTTTAGTTGAGCAATTTAAAATTGGAAAATGATGGGACTTGGAACTTTCTTGATTAGATGGTATATCATACATGAGCATGTGTAACCGACAGCTGAAGTTCTTTTAAATAGCGTCTGGCTTTGGCAACATGTTGAGTTGACCAGCCCAAGACACGAGTAACCAACCCAAGACATGAGTGAAACATCCTGGAGGTTGAGCCTACATGATCTTACTTGGATTGTACCCATTTGCAAGGCTGGCACATTTGATGGCATGTAGATAGTATCTTTGTGTTGAAATAAGTGTTGAAAATAATTAAGATTATATAAATATAAAATTAAAAATGAAAATAAATAAAAAGATAAAGAATAATTTATTGAGTTTTTGAGTTGAGGTAAGGCCTAATTTGAATTACTCGTTTTCAAATAGCATTTGTCCTCTTTGAACTGTGTCCCAAGTGCAACAAAATTCTCCGAGTAATCAACCTCTAAGATATAATAACTATCACCTAATCTTGGTATTATTTGTTGTAAGCAGGCTTAAATCATGTTCAACCTTAACTTAAGAGTATTGAGTTAACTCAGAGATGAACTTAGCAAACAAGAATTTAAAAATCATTTTTTTTTAAAAAAAAAAAAAGAAAAAGAGAGAGACGAAGAGATTTCATGATTTTGAAGACCATATTAATGAAGTTTATTTATAGATTATGAGGAGTTAAAACACTCTTTCAAAATGGGTTAAGTCTGTTGGGCTTAAACCCAATTGGTGCAACCACCCGAACACGCATATCTCTCTGTTTTTAAAATCAAAGAGAAGTGAGTGCGAATACACTCACATTGCACTATCTGCGCATGCACACTCACACTCGCTCATGCCCATGCCCCGCTTGACTCGGGCGCACGCTACAAGGAAACAACCCAACACAAATTCAAGTATCCCCGAAGGCACAAACCTTTTACACCACATTCTACATATAATCTCTTCATATTCATTTTACATTTTCAATGTTGGACTATTTCTAATACAAAATAAATAAGAGACAAGAAACTTCAAATAAAATTTTGAAAGAAAACTACTTATGGCAGAAATTTTTAAAACACACACAAAAAAAAAGCTTCAAATTACAGCACCTTGCACATGCCTATGGACTCGGTAAATTACCTCTCGACATGTTGTTATTGATATACTATTATTGGTTTTTAACTTTACACGTCTTTATTGGATTATTTTGAACATTAATTAGAAAGAAATTAAATTGACCATGGCTTATTTGAAATAACACCGACAAGGACCATCTTTGTATGTGTCGCCCCATGCAGCCCACATACATAGCCGTTTTTCATTAGGAAAGGTCCTAATCTGCTTCTAAACCAGATACGTAGCTGTTCCTGAACCAAGGTTTTGGTGTAGTGACATTAGGAACGGTCCTAATCTGCTTCTAAACCGGATACATAGCTGTTCCTGAACCAAGGTTTTGGTGTAGTGACATTAACAATCTTGTGACATAGACAAACTGGTGGAAAGGGATTTAATAAGTAACCTCCCCTCTTGCGTTTGGGTGCAGGAAATCGATGGAAAAGTCCGCTGCAAACACTTTTCTAGAAAAAATGGCCGTGAAGCAATAGCGCTTGTACATTTTAGATTTATCATTTTTCTCATAAACAATTAGTCTTATCCATTAATTTTCCTTCCTCCTCTTCAATCACGACATAAAACTCTCATGCTTTTATAGAATCACAATCCTATTATCCAAACATAATAAAGAGTTTCTTTATTGAATATTCTCTTTCCAAAAAATGCAATTTCCAACCCTTCCATAAATTCCTGTTCAAGCACAGGAATTAATCGAGACATTTGTGATATAGGACGGATAAAGGATGACTTAATCGAGGGCCAACATAATACAATGTTGGGCAAGAGGAACCTTAATTAGGTAAAAATGGTGTCAATAATATAGCTTTCGATGGCCATAACTTTCTAAATAATTATCAATTTTGTGCGTAATATATTGTTGGAAGATTATCAACAAGCTCTATGACTCAGCAGATCATCCAAAGTTTCATTGGCCTCCAGACATATTCGCAAAATTCACATTTTAAAAGTCAAATTAATGTTATAAGTTAAAACATACTATTTTTAGTATGTAAGTTCTATTTTCTCTTAAGTTTTTAAGAGTATGGTTGTGATCTTAGTTTTTTTTTTTTTTTTTTTTTTTTTTTTTTTTTTTTTTTTTTTTTTTTTTTTTTTTTTTTGTCATTTGAGAGTTTCATGAGTTTGCTTAGGTTTAGGTATATTTTTACTATTTTTAATTACTTTAACTATTTCATGAAAAATCTCTATTACAAATTAGATTAAGGGTCTAGGACCTTTTTTTGCTTATATAAGGTCATTAAGCAGTACCTTTCACTCTATATTATTAATTTTATTTTCATTTTTTGATTTTTTTTTTCTTCTATCATAGACCTTTTTTTTTTTTTACACACGCACACACACCCCCACACACTCACACCACACGCACACACACCCCCACACACGCACACCGTGGGATTTCACCACCATGGGTACTCGAACCCTTGACCCAGTGTTGAAACTCCAGGGAGTCTTCCATCATAGACTTAAGGTCAGTTGTTAAATAGAAGAAATTAATCGATTCTCTTTCTCTACACACGCTCCATTAACGTGCACATATATAATTTTTAACTTTCCAATAGGTGGGCCACATCGTTTATATCTTCCCTCATGGAATTAGATTTTTTTTCCCTCCTACCATGTGGGCTATATGTACAAAACATGCTATGGCTGAAACAAGCTTTCATATATAGCCTTCTTCTTCTTCTTCTTCTTCTTTTTTTTTTTTTTTTTTTTTTTTTTTTTTTTTTTTTTTTGTTTTTCGGTATATTGTACTTCACACAAGGATTCATATGGCCTAATTTTAAAGCCAAATTAAGGATGTAGTGAGCGCGTCCACCTAGAGGAAAGCTTGGATTTATTGTATACATTTTCCATATTGGCATGGATGCTTGCATGTGGATGGGCTCTATAATTTGATTTTTCTTTTAGGGTTTTTATTGAAAAAAAAAAATCTCTTAAATAATAATTTTACAATAAAATGTTGTTAAATTTTATATTTATCAAATCATGCTTCCTATTTTATAGGTGAGGTAAAAAGACATTTAAAAAAAAAAAAAAAAAAAATTAAAAACCGGAATTCCATTGATAAAAGCAATCTACAACCGGAATTTCCATTGATAAAAGCTTGAATTTTTTTTTAATTTTTTTTTTTTTTTAAAAACCGGAATTTCCATTGAGGTAAAAAGACATTTTTTACCAACTAAGACTTGTAAAAAGTTTCCATCACAGCAAAGGGGTTGGCTATTTGGGGTGGGACCCGTTTTCCAAATCCACTTTGACCATCAAGTGCATTACCCATATTTAGGGGTAGGGTTCAAAACTCATCCGTATATGTGATTCAGCTGGACCACACAATTGAAAACAATGTATATGCCAACACCCACCCACCAAACTGTTTCCCTCAATGTAACCCACCTAAATGATTCATTGTCCTCATCGGTATATGTGATTCAGCTGGACCACATAATTGAAAACAATGTATATGCCAACACTCACCCACCAAACTGTTCCCTCAAAGTAACCCACCTAAATGATTCATTGTCCTATTTTTTTGCCCTAGGTTTATATATATATATATATATATATATAATATATATATATATATATATATATATATATATATATATATATATATATTGTGTGGCATCTAATGGCTCTAGTGAATTTCACATTATCATCATGATAGGCCCTGTAAAAAATTAATGGTGGATGTATTTCTCCTAACTATTTTCATTGGTGTGGCATATCTGAATTACGGGTCAGCCTAAGTTTTTAGACCTGGGCCTAACATGGGTTACACAATTAATGGTTGGAGTGAATTTCACATACACATCACGGGTGGAATTCGGGGTGTACATCCCATAATTTTTTTTAATATATCAGTAGGTGAATCTCTAAAGCTTATTTCCGGCAGCACACACCGTAGGGTTATCCATGCGTCACCACATGACCCAAGCTTTGTGGGGCCCACCGTGATTAATTTATGTGTTTTATCTATACTTTCCATCTGTTTTGTCAGCTCGTTTTAATGCACGAGACCAAAGATAATGCAGACCAAAGCACTAGTGGACCACACCAAAGAAAACAACGGGAATTGAATGCTCCCGGTAGAAAACTTCTTAGGGGCTAAAAAGGCCTTGGATCAAGCTTATATTTGTGTTTTCCCTTCATCCAAGTCTGTGTGATATCATGAACGGTTTGGATGGCAAATAAAACATCATGATGGACCCAAAGTTTTCAACGGTGGGTGGTTAATCCCCACTGTTTTCTGTGGTGTGGTCCACCTGAGGTTTGGATCTATATTATTTTTTTTACTCCCGTCCTTAAATGGGCCTTCAAAATGAAAGGACGGTGCGGATAAAGCACGCATCATGGTGGGCTTCAAGTTTGACCCGTTGTGCCACATGATTTCCCTGTCCCATATTTTTTGTGAAGCCCATGTGATGTGTATTTGAAATCCACTCCTACTATTAGATGTATAATCCTACTTTAGCTGATAGTCAAAATATCAGGCTAATCTGTGATTCAGATGTGCCACACTAAAGTAAACAGTTGTGAGATAGAGACATCTACAGTTGATTTTTTTATGGAGCCTACCAAGATGATTATGTAAAATCCACTCAAACCATTAGATGTCAAAAAAATAAACATTTAAACTTTGATTCAAAATTGAGGATCATCCATGATTTAGGTCGGCCATGCTAAGGGAAACAATTTTGAGGGTTGGCATCACCTCTATATTGTTTCCAATCGTATGGTCCACTTGAATCATAGATGGGAATGGTTCTTGATACAAAAGCCTAAAATTTGGTTATAAGTTGTGATTAGATTGGATTAAGACTAAGTGCATGGCTTGCCATAGGAGAAGATGAAGGGAAATGATCACATCCGTTCAAACAAGGGTAATTCGCGTTGGGACTGTTTGGAACCCACACGTGGTGTTGCGTGTGGAATAGAAACGGTGCACACCCATAGCTCAATGGGCAGACTGACCGGAAATACCTGGTTTCAACACTTGAGGTCTTGGTATCGATCCCTAGCGGGGGTGGCTACGGTGCATTCGGGTGTGCCTCCTCATGGGAACCGTACATTTTAAGAATCATCCCTATCAAGAACTAAGGTGGGGACACATCACAGAGAGCAATACACAATCACCTGAAGCCTATATATTGAGTTCTTGTGGGAACACTTGATGATGAGGAAATTGGATTGCCTACTGAGTTACTCAGTAGGCTCTCATCGTGCTGAGTAAACTCTGTTGAGCCTACTGTGAATGCATGTAGTTTATCCATGTTGTTTATCTGTTTTTTCCAAATTATTTTAATAGTTGAACGCAAAATAAAATGATTATGTTTTTTACTGAAAAAAAAATTAGCACCGTAGATGAGTCCGTATTATACTTTTTTTTTTTTTTTCGCCGTTCAATAACTTATCTCACCAAAGTGAATTTTCAGAGTACGGAAGTAGGGATTTTGACAAAAATACCCCTGACAGTTAGGATAAAACAGCTGAAAAAATAAGAGTATTTTCATCTTCCTGGATTCATTTATAAGAATAGAGGTCCACTTTGGTAGTTTAGGTTGTTATCCACGTCTAATGAAAAAAGGTGGTTGGTACGTCCGGTCTATACTAAAAAATTACCCCTACTGAAATTGATCCAGTACTCTGAGAGTGTTATATGTTAGAGCGCTCCTTGTGACACTTGGACAGTCCCATCTATCGATCTGCACCATCCATTTCATTGACCGCACAATTCGTGGCTACCATGCACTAATGAGATCAAGCAATTATACGTTCCGATCTAACATTAAACTGGCATTCTTTTTCACAGCAATAGATGTGGCCTACATGCATATTCCAATTCAGACTATCCAAATCATGGTCTGTGGGTGGTAACTGTACAACAGTTGCACCGGCGGATGATTCTCAATGCCTAGTCAATGGCCCGTGGATGAAGGGTCCACATTCATCTAGCAGAAGTTCATTGAATAGTGAATCACCAGATGGACGCTTAGGATTGATGGTGATGTGTGCCGGATCTGAAATGGCCTACATTACTTCACTTTCAATAAATCTGACGAGAATCTATAAGCTCAATTGCATAATGGAACTATCCCACACTAATTTTATTGTACGGACTATTTGCAAAAAAAAAAAGATCCAAGTGGCCCACCGCGAGGTTTATGTAACATCAACACCGTCCTTCAATTGTGCCTGCTCACTTTAGGACATAAGCCAAAAAATCAAGCCAATCCAAAACTCAAGTGGGCCACACGATGAGGAACAGTAGGGATGGATGCATCCACCGATGAAACTTTCCTGGGGCACACCATGACATTTATATGCCGTCCAACCCATTGATATGGTGAGCCCCACCAGGATGAAAGAATGAAAGGAAAATCCAAATATCAGCCTATGCAAAAATTGCAGTGGGGTCCAAGGAGGTTTCAGTAGAATAGGCACCGCGTACCTACTTTTATCAGCGGTGTGGCTCACTTGAGTTCTGCATGACATTTCACCCGAACAGATTGCGGGAAATTCGGCCCCTCTACCTTGACATGACCACTTGCATGTTGATCAGGACCGTCCAAATCATGGGCCCCACCGCAAACTAACATAGAACAAAAAGTCGTAACCCCAGAGTCAGGACCGTCCAAATCTTGGGCCCCACACATACACTACGTACATCTTATCTATGTGCATGTAGGACTCGGCTTCCACGGTGACCCCCCTAGTTAGAGCTGCACACGAGTCAAGTTAGATTAGTCAGCTCGCTTGATTCGACTAGCTTGTAAAAGCTCGACTCACCCCGGCTTGAAGTTGGATTTGGACTGAGTTGAGCTGGTTTTTAGAGGTTGAAAAAATTTCAAGCTGAGTTCAAGCTTACTTGAGCTAGACTTGACTCGGATTGAATCAGATCGGTGACTCGGTTATTTTGATATGGATATTGTTTGCCAGTGTTTGATGAAATGATTCAACCAGAGGAAAGAATGGATATACTAGGTGTTTGATTTTGATGCTATTTGTTGGGTGTTTAATTTTGTTTGATTTTGACGCTGCATGCAGGGTGTTTGATGAAATACCTGTAAAATCTGTTACATTTTTGCATTTTATGAGAAATTTAAGATGCATTACCCTTGTTTGATAAAATGCCGCACAGGCTTAAACTCAGCTTAAACTAGCCTGAGCTGCCGACCAAACCTAGCCGAGCTGGCCAGACAGACTCAAGGACCGAGCCGAGTCTAGTTCGAGCTAGGATTAGCTAGAGGACGAGCCAAACCGAGTTGTGCCAACTCGACCCCCATCATCATGCCAGCTCAACCTCTATTACCAAGGTCGGTGCTCCAAAACCTCTATGGACCCCACCATGATGTATGTGCCTTATCCATTCCGCCCTCCATTTTGTGAGCTCATATTAGGGCAATAATGCAAAAATAAGGCAGATCCAAAGCTCAGGTGTACCCCCACCACAGGAAACAATGGTGATTGAAAGCCGACTATTAAAATCTTCCTCGGGCATACTGTAATGTTTATTTGTTATCCAACGGTTGATTAGATCATACAGGCATAGGTGAAGAGAAAACACAAATATCAACTTCATTCAAAACTTTTGTGGTCCTCGACAAGAAGATTTTAATAGTGAGCATTCAATCACTGTTTTTCTTATTGTGTGGTCCACAGAAATTTGGATCTGCATTTTCAGAATAATTCAAGATTGCAAAATCGATATCTCGGTACTGGAGGGGTCAGTACTGGATTCCCTGCTAAATGCTTTTGCAGGAATTTACTGGGATGCGATGTTTGTGACAAATCTACTCAGTCCATGAGCTCATTTCAGGACACTCGGTCGAAAATGAGGTGGATCTAAAACTCAAGTAAGCCACGGAAGACTGGGAAAAGAGCTTCCTACCGTTGAAACCGTCCATCCAAAACCTACACGAGGTTATTCCCACTGGGATGAAGTGAGAAAAACGAAAAAAGTTAACCTAATACAAAACTCTATAAAAATGTTTCAATGGTGGTTACTGAATCCTCATTTCTTCTCGTGGGGCCCAGTTGAGGTTACAGCTCATCCTGCTCATAGCCTTATATACAGACAGGTCAGATTAGGTCACATGCACATATATTCATGCATCATTCCATATATCTATGATTATCCCCTATTATTTTGTTTTGTGTTTTGGGCTGGCCCAGATCAGATCACCTAGGATGCGGATTGCACGGTGAATCCAACACCAGGCACCAGGCAGGTGGTGTAAAAGCTCAATAGTGCCCACTATCATATATGTATTCTTATTCATGCTGTCCATTGATCTTGCCAACTCATTTTAGGAGAAGTGCATTGCGATGTTGTGCCACACACCACTGACCTGGTGGTGTGTTGATGTCACCATTTTCTCACGGCCCACTATGATTTATGTCCAAATCTCAAGTGGACCCATATCCAAACCTCAAGGGAACCCTACTATAAAAAGCAGTTGTGACATTAATAACACCTACCATTGAAACCTTTATTTGGCCCACCATGATGTTTATTTGCTATCTAACTTATTTATTAGTTCACACAGACATGAATGATAGGAAAACACCAATATCATATTGATCCAAAATTTATGTGCCCTAAAGAAGTTTTCAAGGGGAGGCATTCAATCCCCGTTGCTTTGTATTGTGTGGTCCACTTGAGGTTTGGATATGCCTCATTTTTCTATCATGCCCTGAAATGATCTCGCAAAATAGATGAACGGCTTGGATATAATACATACATCCTGTTAGGGTCCACATAATATAGTGATGTCTACCCACCTCTCCTTCCCATTTTAGGGCATGACATGAGCATAAAATTGAAGCACGTCCAAACATCAAGTGGACCACACCACAAATGATGTCTACTGTTGAAACGGAAGCAGATTGGCTGGTGTACCACACACCACCAATATGGCTGGTGTAGGAGATCAAAGTTACATGGGCCACTCCTCCAGCTCCGTGTTGTACCAACGGTTCAAAGGAGATCAAAGTTACATGGGCCACATAATGATGTATTTATTATATCCACCCCTATTCATCCATATGGCAAGATCATTTTAGATCATGAGTCCAAAAATGAGTCATATCCAAAGCTCAAGTGGACCACACCACAAATAGCAATGGGGACAATGATTCTCACCCTTAAAACCTTTGTAAGGCCCAACATCATGTTTATTTTACATCTAATCTGCTCATAAGGTCACATATACTAGATGAAGACATCTGTAGGGCCCACTATAATGTTTATTTTACATCCAATCTGTTCATAAGGTCACACATACCTCAACGAAGAGGAAAAACAAATATCATATTGATCCAAAATTTATGTGACCCTCAAAATGGTTTCAATGGTAGATGTTCAATCACCACTACGTTGTACGGTGTGGTCCAGTTGATATTTGGATCTATCTTATTTTTCAGGTCAAGTCATACGATGAGCTTGCCAAATGGACTGATGGTTTGGATATAACACATACCTCATGATGGGACCCACAGATCTCAGTGATGTCAACACACCACCAGCCATATTGGTGGTGTGTGTACACCAGCCAATCCCCTTCCTGTTGAAACCTTCCTAAGGCTGACGCTGATTTTTTACTTAGTCATCCAGCTTGCTCACAAGGTCACAAAAACATGACGAAGGGAAAATACAAATATGAGCTTAAAGAAGTTTTCAACAGTAGGTGTCCAATACCCGCTACCTCTTATAGTGTAGTCCACTTGAGCTTGGGATATGCTTCGATTTTGGGATATGCTCTAAAATGAGCTAGTAAAACATATGAACGTGGATAAAACACATATTTCATGGTGGGCCCTGCAGAGTCTTTACACCACAGAGCTGCATGGCAGGTCAGGAAGTGAATACACATATTCAGTACGTGCATCACATGGTTGTGCCTATGCTTACCTTCTATTAGTTTGTTTTTGGTTCTAGGCCGGTGGGTCTGGTCAGGTCGCCTAGCCTATCTTATATAGGCAGGTTAGATCACGTAGGCTCGACCTGCTACCCATTTAGCTTAGCCCAATCCCACCTCAGAATTAGGTCAGGCTAGTTGATACGCACGCGGGCCTGACCCATTTGCCACCACAAAGACAAGTGAGTAATGAGAATGAAGATTTTGTCTGAATGAGACAAACAACTGTAATTTGAGAAATTTACGAATATACGACCCATTTAGGAGACGGAGCCCACCTCATTTTACCTTATAAGCCCCGGCTGTACGGACGCCTTCCCAAAGGTCGAAAATGCCCTAACTTTTTCTTTCAAGCGGGAAGACGAGCACTGACACACCTCGAACTCCGAGTTGTATGAACGGTTCAAAAGAGATCAACGTTACATGGACCCCATAGTTATGTATTTATTATATCCCCAACGTTCATCCATATTTCGTGATCATTTTGGAGCATTATCCAAAAAAAAAAAAAAAATAACCAAAGATCAACTGGACCACACCACAAAGAGCAGCGGGAAAATTGCTTTTCACCGTTAAAAATTTTGTAGGGCCCACCATAACATTTATTTCCATCCAATTTATTCATAAGGTCACAAAGATCGGGATGAAGAGGAAAAACAAATTTCATAATGATCCAAAACTTCTATAACCCCTAAAAGGATGGGAATATCAGAACAGGGACAAAAGGAATGAACAGAGAAGAGGGGTACTCGCTGGAAGAAAACTTGAACGGAGACGGTAATCCGGTTACCGTCCGTGGTACTCCAACCATCGTCGTCAGAACTGACATCTCTGCATCGCTACAACACTGACAGAACAGAACGGGTGAAAAAAAAGAGTCAGCGGGTGGTAGTCCGACTACCGCCCGGACTCACTTTCGGATGAAAATCGGGCAAGGGCCACCTCAGACTGCTGGGATTGTGGAACACACCTCCACGCACTTAATTAGGAGTGCAAAGGCGACAATCGAAAAGGGGAACATTGAACAATTGAGATTTCGTATAAACGTGAAGATTACATATCCAAGGATACATGATTACATGATACAACGAACTAATCATCATCTGGAAGATAAGTGTCCGCATCCTTACGACGAAAATGGGGCCCCGGGATTCCTCCTCCAACAAAACGTGCGCCGCCACCAGGACCGTAGCCAAGTTGCAAGATCAGACCAATGTCGTACTGTTCACACCAGGAGCTGTACTCTCTATCTGGATCAACGAAGGCACTGGCGTTAAAACCCTCCAAAGCAGCGGTCAACTCTCTCTCAGGCACTGATCTCCAGTCGGATGGACCAGAGAGCAGACTAAGGAGGACCAACGGGCTACCAATCAATTGCCAAAAAAGCCTCTCCTCGAGGTACCACTTCGTCATGCGTGGGTCCTCCAGAATGCGACGTCGTCGTGAGACTTGAAAAGCCTCCTGAGCCCCTGGAGTAAGCGCCGCATTCGACCGAAGATACGGCCTGGTGTGAAACTACAAAAGGGAGAAAAGTTAAGGATCGGCAGAAAATAGCACGTGGGCAATACAGGGCGAGACAAATCACTCACATAATCAGGAATAAGGGCATCGATATTCGACCTCCAAGCGAGATCAGAAAATAGACGCGTACGGCTGCAGTTATCCTTGTACCACAGCATCATGTGAGGAAAGGGAGGCGAATGATCAATCAAGGTGAGCGCTAAATGGGGAAAGTGGTTGAAAAAGCAGACCTGTGCAAAACCGCAATCAGATAAGGCACATCAAACCATCCCCAGGGAGAGTAATACAGAAGAGACATCAAGAAGGTACCTCAATGACAGGATAAAAACTAGTTAGGGATTGACTGATACAACGATTGACATATAAAATTAGGGGCACGAGCCTTCACCACAGCCGCAACTTCAGTCTCAGGGATGCGTCTGGCAAAGTTCGACGATAGCCAGAGAAGTTTGAATCGAGGACCGAAAAATTTTGTGGCATCCGGCATCATCCCCAATAATTCCATCCAGTTCTCCTCAGAGGGTACCGAAAGGTCCTCCTCAAAGGGGACGGATCCTCCATCGTACCGGAGACCAAGCTGCATATATATGTCATATGGGGTAATGCCCCACTCTCCAAAAGGCAGCTGGAAGGTATGGGTCTCAGGGTGCCACCGCTCAGTTAAAACAGACAAGAGGGACATGTTCGTCTTGCTCAGACGAATCCGGAATAGGTGAACGAATAGAGTGCGCTCCAAGACCTTAAAAAATAGCGGTTGCGGGTCATGGAACCAATCAGGCCAATGCGTCCTGACTCCTTGTCCTCTCAAGACCGCGGGCGCACCACCTTCCCGGGCTATGTCAGACAGGTGCCACCCCTCTCGTGGCACATAGCAAGGATCAGTTGACTGACGAGAAGTACTAGCCTCATTTCTACCACGCTGAGGCATGCTGCACAAGCAAGGTACACAAATAAGTATCCCTTTCAAGGCTCAAGCCCACATACAAAAAGGCCATCTCAAGGCCCATTTCAAAAGCCCATCTCAAGGCCCATTTCAAAAAGCCCATCTCAAGTCCCATTTCAAAAAGCCCATCTCAAAGCCCATTTCAAGGCCCATTTCAAAAGCCCATCTTAAGGCCCATTTCTATCTTGAGGCCCATTTCAAAAGCCCATGTTAAGACCCATATCAAGAGGCTCATTTCTAAGGCACATTTCACAAATCCATTTTCAAAGGCCCCTGTTGTTTTGAGTCAGGCCCACTTCCACCATGCATTTCAATAAATGTATCTAGACATGTTAAGATCAGGATGTGGGCCCACTTAGAAAATCCCGCCCGTCCATCATTCACCAAAAAAGGCCAACTATCAAGATTTACACCTTTCATACACACAAGTAGGCCCCAAACCATCCATCCAACGGCCCAAATCATCCCCCCAAAAAAAAAACAAACAAAACAAAAAAAAAAAAAATTCCAAGGGTGGGGCTCCTTTCTTATCATACCCCACTCAAAAAAAAAATAAAATCTGGCCCACCATTTAGCCCAAGAATAAGGATCCAACGAGACCCAACAGTTGAGATCTAGTAATAAAAGAGCCAATGGTCACAATCATGGATTCTTGTGACCCAAAATACACACACACCACACACACACACACCAAGGTCTTCTCCTAAAACTTCAGCAAAAATGGCCCAAGTCCCAGCCACGTGATCAGATTACCTGAAAAAAAAATACAAGGAAATAAAGGCCAGATGAGAGAAAACTCCACCAAATTAGCTCCAGGGACCATAATGGCTTCTCTGGACGTCCCAAAGAAGGAATTCAAATAGGGAAGGAGATGTCACTGGACGGACCGGCGCATGGCTCGGACCACCGGATCAAAGAGCGGACCGACGGTAGCCGGACAGCCGCGGGCGGCAGTCCGACAGCCTCCCGACCAAAAAGCGCCCTAGGGCAGCGGGCCTGTCTCTTCAGGTGGGTTAGAGTGACCAGTTTTCCCTTCTGTCCACCTGATAATAATCCTATAAAAGATTATATATATATATATATATATATATATATATATATATATATATATATATTATATATAATAAAAGATTCCTTTCAAATTCTCAAGGTAGGTTCAAATTCTCATGAGAAATTGAAAGTCCCCATCTTTTACCCATCGGATAATAATCCCATAAAAGACAAAAAAAAAAATTCCTCTCAAAATCTCATAATAAATCCAAATTCTCATGAGAAATTGAACTTTGAAAATTGCTGAAAAATATATAAAAAGAGAAAAAAAAAAAAAAAGAGAGAGAAGAAAATACTTCAACCAATTAGCCACATTTATTTATTAGTGGAGGCCACCTGATTTTGCTGCAAATAAAAAACCGGAAGACGACGCCCTCCCGCGAGATCGAACGGATATTTTCTAAAAAAATAAAAATAAAAAAAGTATTTTCAAATAAAATCCCCAAGGAGTCTAGCTCCAAAGAGGATAGTTTTCAAAAAAAATTTCAAAAACGCACGCGACACGCAGTAAACTGAGGAATCTTTCATATTCTCCAGTTGCAGTTAGTGCAAACAGTTAAATAAGATTCAATCCCTTCCGGTTTCCTCGGAGGATGATCGAATCCGTACATGATACATGTACGATTGGCCGGAGCTCTATATCTGGACAGTCGTACGAATGCTAGTAGAAGTGAGTGGATCTACTTCTGGAAAGAATAATTAAACTCAAAGTGACAACAATCCATTGTAACCAAAGTATCGGAATCAGTAGACTGCATGACAAAAGATTACCTGCACATACCTAGTCCGGGATGTTCACAAAAATTGATCGAGTCCAAGTCGACGTAGTGAGTTCCCCATAAGGCCGCACCAACGGGCAGGACAGCTAACCACTTTGACGATCAAATTGAACGAACACTCCTAGGGTGATTACATGGCAAAGGAACAACAGACCTAACACTACAAGAAAAACGGGCAAAGGCTACGGACTAGATCCGTAGCAAAAGCCCTTTTGCTACGGATCTGGTCCGTGGCACGTCCGTCGCAATTGGTGGGGTAGTTAAAGGTCTAGCTACGGACAATATTCGTAGCAATAGATACAATTAGCTACGGATTTTGTCCGTAGCAATAGTTACATTTAGCTACGGATATTATCCGTAGCAATAGATACGATTAGCTACGAATTTTGTCCGTAGCAATATACACAATTCGCTACGGATATTCTCCGTAGCTATAGACAGAAATAGCTACGGATTCTATCCGTAGCCATATACAGAAATAGCTACAAATATAATCCGTAGCAATAGATAGCAATATTTACGATATTTGCAGCACTACATACCAATAGCTACGGATATAATCCGTAGCTATAGATACCAATAGCTACGGATTATATCCGTAGCTATAGATAGTAATTGTTACCGCTACAAATTATATTTCGTAGCTATTTTCCCTGTTTTCATTGCAAGAACCTGCTATGATTGATAACTCATCTAAGCTTAATGCAATCAAAGAAAAACAAATGATGCATTTGTTACAATAGCAATCAAATCTATAATGCATCCTACATTCACATTTCTAAATAAATAATACTTTACTTTGCTCAACTTATCATAAGAATTACAACTAAGGCGTGCCCTCATGCATTAAATAATGCTCGCGCTTTTACAGAATTTTCTTTCTTCAGATGGTCAAGTTTAGCAAACATAGAAGATACAACTTCTTTTTTCCTTGAAACTGCATAAGTAACTTTTGTAGACTTCGACACAATATCACTTTTAAGTTTCAAAACCATTCCCTTGAGAAAATGAATTTCATCATCCACTAACTTCTTTAGCTTATCAGCCTGTATAAAACAACAATTGTAGACACAATCAAACAAGCATGCCTTTGTACACATCTCAAAAGGAAGAAAGACAAAAAAAAAAAAAAGAGTTGGAAAAAAATAATTATATATAAAGAAATAAAAAATGTACCTACAAATCTTCTAAACTATAGCAAAATCCATAGGTTAGGTTATCGGTTATAAGTTTAGGTTATAAGTTATAGGTTAAGGTTTAGTTTATAGGTTTAGGAAATCAGGTTCGGTTTTGGGATTGGGTTTAGGTTTGGGTTTTCAAGTTTAGGTTTAGGTTTAGGTTAGGGAGTTGAGATTAGGATTATGTGTAGGTTTAGGTTTAGGAATTTGAGAATACATTTAGGTTAAGGTTTAGCGAATTGAGAATAGGTTAAGGTATAGGTTTAGGAAATCAGGTTTGTGTTCAAGATCGGGTTTAGGTTTGGGTTTTCAAGTTTAGCTTTAGATTTAGGTTTAGGTTTAGGTTAGAGAGTTGAGATTAGGATTAGGTGTAGGTTTAGATTTAGGGATTTGAGAATACATTTAGGTTAAGGTTTAGGGAATTGAGAATAGGTTAAGGTTTAGGTTTAGGAAATCGGATTCGGGTTCGAGATCGGGTTTAGGTTTGGGTTTTTAAGTTTAGGTTTAGGTTTAGGTTAGGGAGTTGAGATTAGGATTAGGTGTAGGTTTAGGTTTAGGAATTTGAGAATACATTTAGGTTAAGGTTTAGGTTAAAGGTTTTGGTTTAGGTTAAGGTTATATGTTTTGGTCTAGGTTTAGGTTTAAGTTTTAGGTTTAGGTTATAGATTTAGGGAATTGAGAATAGTTTAAGGTTTAGGTTTAGGAAATCGGATTCGGGTTCGGGATCGGCTTTAGGTTTAGGTTTTCAAGTTTAGGATCCGGTTTAGGTTAGGGAGTTGAGATTAGGATTAGGTGTAGGTTTAGGTTTAGGGATTTAAGAATACATTTAGGTTAAGGTTTAGGTTATAGGTTTTGGTTTAAGTTAAGGTTATAGGTTTTGGTTTAGGTTTAGGTTATAGATTTAGGGAATTGAGAATAGTTTAAGGCTTAGGTTTAGGAATCGGGTTCGGGATCGGCTTCAGGTTTGGGTTTTCAAGTTTAGGATCCGGTTTAGGTTAGGGAGTTGAGATTAGGATTAGGTGTAGGTTTAGGTTTAGTGATTTGAGAATACATTTAGGTTAAGGTTTAGGTCATAGGTTTTGGTTTAAGTTAAGGTTATAGGTTTTGGTTTAGGTTTAGGTTATAGATTTAGGGAATTGAGAATAGTTCAAGGTTTAGGTTTAGGAAATCGGGTTCGGGTTCGGGATCGACTTTAGGTTTGGGTTTTCAAGTTTAGGATACGGTTTAGGTTAGGGAGTTGAGATTAGGATTAGGTGTAGGTTTAGGTTTAGGGATTTGAGAATACATTTAGGTTAAGGTTTAGGTTATAAGTTTTGGTTTAAGTTAAGGTTATAGGTTTTGGTTTAGGTTTAGGTTATAGATTTATGGAATTGAGAATAGTTTAAGGTTTAGGTTTAGGAAATCGGGTTCGGGTTCAGGATCGGCTTTAGGTTTGGGTTTTCAAGTTTAGGATCCGGTTTAGGTTAGGGAGTTGAGATTAGGATTAGGTGTAGGTTTAGGGATTTGAGAATACATTTAGGTTAAGGTTTAGGTTATAGGTTTTGGTTTAAGTTAAGGTTATAGGTTTTGGTTTAGGTTTAGGTTATAAATTTATGGAATTGAGAATAGTTTAAGGTTTAGGTTTAGGAAATCGGGTTCGGGTTCGGGATCTGCTTCAGGTTTGGGGTTTCAAGTTTAGGATCCGGTTTAGGTTAGGGAGTTGAGATTAGGATTAGGTGTAGGTTTAGGTTTAGGGATTTGAGAATACATTTAGGTTAAGGTTTAGGTTATAGGTTTTGGTTTAAGTTAAGGTTATAGGTTTTGGTTAGGTTTAGGTTATAGATTTAGGGAATTGAGAATAGTTTAAGGTTTAGGTTTAGGAAATCGGGTTCGGGTTCGGGATCGGCTTTAGGTTTGGGTTTTCAAGTTTAGGATCCGGTTTAGGTTAGGGAGTTGAGATTAGGATTAGGTGTAGGTTTAGGTTTAGGGATTTGAGAATACATTTAGGTTAAGGTTTAGGTTATAGGTTTTGGTTTAAGTTAAGGTTATAGGTTTTGGTTTAGGTTTAGGTTATAGATTTATGGAATTGAGAATAGTTTAAGGTTTAGGTTTAGGAAATCGGGTTCGGTTTCGGGATCGGCTTTAGGTTAGGGTTTTCAAGTTTAGGATCCGGTTTAGGTTAGGGAGTTGAGATTAGGATTAGGTGTAGGTTTAGGTTTAGGGATTTGAGAATACATTTAGGTTAAGGTTTAGGTTATAGGTTTTGGTTTACGTTAAGGTTATAGGTTTTGGTTTAGGCTTAGGTTATAGATTTAGGGAATTGAGAATAGTTTAAGGTTTAGGTTTAGGAAATCGGGTTCGGGTTCGGGATCGGCTTTAGGTTTGGGTTTTCAAGTCTAGGATTCGGTTTAGGTTAGGGAGTTGAGATTAGGATTAGGTGTATAGGTTTAGGTTTAGGGATTTGAGAATACATTTAGGTTAAAGTTTAGGTTATAGGTTTTGGTTTAAGTTAAGGTTATAGGTTTTGGTTTAGGTTTAGGTTATAGATTTATGGAATTGAGAATAGTTTAAGGTTTAGGTTTAGGAAATCGGGTTCGGGTTCGGGATCGGCTTTAGGTTTGGGTTTTCAAGTTTAGGATCCGGTTTAGGTTAGGGAGTTGAGATTAGGATTAGGTGTAGGTTTAGGTTTAGGGATTTGAGAATACATTTAGGTTAAGGTTTAGGTTATAGGTTTTGGTTTAAGTTAAGGTTATAGGTTTTGGTTTAGGCTTAGGTTATAGATTTAGGAATTGAGAATAGTTTAAGGTTTAGGTTTAGGAAATCGGGTTCGGGTCGGGATCGGCTTTAGGTTTGGGTTTTTAAGTCTAGGATCCGGTTTAGGTTAGGGAGTTGAGATTAGGATTAGGTGTATAGGTTTAGGTTTAGGGATTTGAGAATACATTAGGTTAAGGTTTAGGTTATAGGTTTTGGTTTTAGTTAAGGTTATAGGTTTTGGTTTAGGTTTATGTTATAGATTTATGGAATTGAGAATAGTTTAAGGTTTAGGTTTAGGAAATCGGGTTCGGGTTCGGGATCGGCTTTAGGTTTGGGTTTTCAAGTTTAGGATCCGGTTTAGGTTAGGGAGTTGAGATTAGGATTAGGTGTAGGTTTAGGTTTAGGGATTTGAGAATACATTTAGGTTAAGGTTTAGGTTATAGGTTTTGGTTTAAGTTAAGGTTATAGGTTTTGGTTGAGGCTTAGGTTATAGATTTAGGAAATTGAGAATAGTTTAAGGTTTAGGTTTAGGAAATCGGGTTCAGGTTCGGGATCGGCTTTAGGTTTGGGTTTTCAAGTCTAGGATCCGGTTTAGGTTAGGGAGTTGAGATTAGGATTAGGTGTATAGGTTTAGGTTTAGGGATTTGAGAATACATTTAGGTTATAGGTTTTGGTTTAAGTTAAGGTTATAGGTTTTGGTTTAGGTTTAGGTTATAGATTTAGGGAATTGAGAATAGTTTAAGGTTTAGGTTTAGGAAATCGGGTTCGGGTTCGGGATCGGCTTTAGGTTAGGGTTTTCAAGTTTAGGATCCGGTTTAGGTTAGGGAGTTGAGATTAGGATTAGGTGTAGGTTTAGGTTTAGGGATTTGAGAATACATTTAGGTTAAGGTTTAGGTTATAGGTTTTGGTTTACGTTAAGGTTATAGGTTTTGGTTTAGGCTTAGGTATAGATTTAGGGAATTGAGAATAGTTAAGGTTTAGGTTTAGGAAATCGGGTTCGGGTTCGGGATCGGCTTTAGGTTTGGGTTTTCAAGTCTAGGATTCGGTTTAGGTTAGGGAGTTGAGATTAGGATTAGGTGTATAGGTTTAGGTTTAGGGATTTGAGAATACATTTAGGTTAAAGTTTAGGTTATAGGTTTTGGTTTAAGTTAAGGTTATAGTTTTGGTTTAGGTTTAGGTTATAGATTTATGGAATTGAGAATAGTTTAAGGTTTAGGTTTAGGAAATCGGGTTCGGGTTCGGGATCGGCTTTAGGTTTGGGTTTTCAAGTTTAGGATCCGGTTTAGGTTAGGGAGTTGAGATTAGGATTAGGTGTAGGTTTAGGTTTAGGGATTTGAGATTACATTTAGGTTAAGGTTTAGGTTATAGGTTTTGGTTTAAGTTAAGGTTATAGGTTTTGGTTTAGGCTTAGGTTATAGATTTAGGAAATTGAGAATAGTTTAAGGTTTAGGTTTAGGAAATCGGGTTCGGGTTCGGGATCGGCTTTAGGTTTGGGTTTTTAAGTCTAGGATCCGGTTTAGGTTAGGGAGTTGAGATTAGGATTAGGTGTATAGGTTTAGGTTTAGGGATTTGAGAATACATTTAGGTTAAGGTTTAGGTTATAGGTTTTGGTTTAAGTTAAGGTTATAGGTTTTGGTTTAGGTTTATGTTATAGATTTATGGAATTGAGAATAGTTTAAGGTTTAGGTTTAGGAAATCGGGTTCGGGTTCGGGATCGGCTTTAGGTTTGGGTTTTCAAGTTTAGGATCCGGTTTAGGTTAGGGAGTTGAGATTAGGATTAGGTGTAGGTTTAGGTTTAGGGATTTGAGAATACATTTAGGTTAAGGTTTAGGTTATAGGTTTTGGTTTAAGTTAAGGTTATAGGTTTTGGTTTAGGCTTAGGTTATAGATTTAGGAAATTGAGAATAGTTTAAGGTTTAGGTTTAGGAAATCGGGTTCGGGTTCGGGATCGGCTTTAGGTTTGGGTTTTCAAGTCTAGGATCCGGTTTAGGTTAGGGAGTTGAGATTAGGATTAGGTGTATAGGTTTAGGTTTAGGGATTTGAGAATACATTTAGGTTATAGGTTTTGGTTTAAGTTAAGGTTGTAGGTTTTGGTTTAGGTTTAGGTTATAGATTTATGGAATTGAGAATAGTTTAAGGTTTAGGTTTAGGAAATCGGGTTCGGGTTCGGGATCGGCTTTAGGTTTGGGTTTTCAAGTTTAGGATCCGGTTTAGGTTAGGGAGTTGAGATTAGGATTAGGTGTAGGTTTAGGTTAGGGATTTGAGATACATTTAGGTTAAGGTTTAGGTTATAGGTTTTGGTTTAAGTTAAGGTTATAGGTTTTGGTTTAGGCTTAGGTTATAGATTTAGGGAATTGAGAATAGTTTAAGGTTTAGGTTTAGGAAGTCGGGTTCTGGTTCGGGATCGGCTTTAGGTTTGGGTTTTCAAGTCTAGGATCCGGTTTAGGTTAGGGAGTTGAGATTAGGATTAGGTGTATAGGTTTAGGTTTACGGATTTGAGAATACATGTAGGTTAAGGTTTAGGTTATAGGTTTTGGTTTAAGTTAAGGTTATAGGTTTTGGTTTAGGTGTAGGTTATAGATTTATGGAATTGAGAATAGTTTAAGGTTTAGGTTTAGGAAATCGGGTTCGGGTTCGGGATCGGCTTTAGGTTTGGGTTTTCAAGTTTAGGATCCAGTTTAGGTTAGGGAGTTGAGATTAGGATTAGGTGTAGGTTTAGGTTTAGGGATTTGAGAATACATTTAGGTTAAGGTTTGGTTATAGGTTTTGGTTTAAGTTAGGTTATGATTTAGGGAATTGAGAATAGTTTAAGGTTTAGGTTTAGGAAATCGGGTTCGGGTTTGGGATCGAGTTTAGGTTTGGGTTTTCAAGTTTAGGTTTAGGTTAAGGGTGTGGTCCCTGCAAATACAGATATAAAAATGGCCTGTCCAAATGGCCAGGCCCTTCCAATGCTGTCCATAGGAAATGGACGGCTTCATCATGGTTATAACAGCGGTTCTCACCTTCTAGGGACCCCCGCTCATCCGGATAGCTCCAACGCACATCCGGGTCTGCTCCATTAATTTCGAACAAATACATAAACACGGCCTGTCCAAATGGCCAGGCCACTCCAATGCTGTCCATAGGAAATGGACAGCTTCATCATGGTCATAACAGCGGTTCCCACCTTCCAAGGACCCCCGCTCATCCGGATAGCTCCGACGCACATCCGGGTTTGCTCCATTAATTTTGAGCAAATACATAAACACGGCCTGTCCAAATGGCCAGGCTCCTCCAATGTTGTCCATAGGAAATGGACAGCTTCATAATGGTCATAACAGCGGTTCCCACCTTCCAGGGACCCCCGCTCAACATCCGGATAGCTCCGACGCACATCTGGATCTACTTCATCAATTTCGAGATAATATATAAACATGGGCCTGTCCAAATGGCCAGGCCACTTCATCAATGAATCATATAGTATGAAGGAAAGAAGTCTCACTAATTTAGCTAGCAAGGAGAGAAAGTGTGAGTGCTTGGAATGTCGCCCTTTCTTTGAATAATGAATGCATATTCCACAATGCAATCTGAGAATGAGTAAGTTTTTTAGTTTCTTCGATAATGCATATGGGCACAGATTTACATATAAAGATTTTAAAGATTGTAAAACAGAGTAAATGATTATATTAACTTCCAAGTATCGATTAAGAAGAAAAATGTAAATGATGATGGAAAATAAATCTCAATATATTAAATTATTGAAGGACAATGAGACATACCAAGACTACAGGTGCCCAAAGCAAGATAACTGCACCAATATTGTACCTAGCTGCATTGACAGAACAAAAAAATTATATAAATGAAATGACAAAAAGCCAGGATATAAAAACTGAATGCCAATGACAGATTAATAAACAACACTAATAAAACAGAAATTTACTTGGATGTAAAAGCTAAATGCCAATTTGCAACACAAAAGCAACAACTAGAAAATTGTGTATCTGAAAATATAAATAAAGAGCTAAAATTTGAGTACATCTGAGTGAAAAAATAACCATTTCAAAGATAAAATAATAGTTAAAAACTTTACCATGTGCATGATTGTGAAGCCTTTTGAGTAACAATACCTCTGAGTATAAGAGCATCTATAAGCTTTTTATAGAACATGATTCCAGTGGGATTGACTTCCCTGGTTCTTCCACCTGTGATTGTTTAAGAAAATTAATAACATGTTCTAAAAAAACCTGTCACATAATGAATAACTGTAACCACAATGATAACTATTGTGAATGCACTATAATGAACAAATTATTATTATTATTAGCCACATCTCGAGGAAATCTATCGACACACTTAAATCAAATTATTGGGACGACTTGTCTATTGAAGAGTGGAAGCTGGTAGTGAAACTGAAGACTCTCTTCAAGATACAGTAAGCTAGAAAAGAAAAGATAAAGAAAAAAGAAAAAGCCAACATTGAAGGTTAATACTAATACAAAAGCGACACCTGCTAGAAGGGATTAACTTGTAAGAAAGTTAATCCTGACAGATGGATCTAAATAATATGGTAAACATTTTAAATTTTAAATCATGGTTGTCTATTCGAATTCTATGAAACTCAAATATCAATTACAGTTTAACAGTGTTTTGTCTTTTTTTTTTTTTTTTTTTCAATTTCCAACTCTAGAACAGGGAAATAAAACATATATTGGTCTGGATGGATTATAGCTGATCAGATTTTTGTATCATCAACATGGCATAAACATATGCAATTCTTGAACTTCTAGGTTCACCAATCTATAAATAGCAACAGTTCTACATTATCCCTCATTTAACAAATAAGCTCAAAATTGCAAAGAAACCTAAATCTCACCAGAATAGAGATGACAGTGCTTGGCACTTCCTCCCATCTCGGTCCTCAAGATAAGTGGGGCTCACATGGACTGCATCAGAATTTAAGCTAAACCAAAAAAAGAATAGAAGCAAGAGATTAATGTGTCCAACCATATTCCACATCACTTCACCTTGTAAAACTGTTAAAATAAATATAATGTGTCCAACCAAACATCACCATATAGCGGTCCATATTCAACACGGAAAAGCTCATCAATTGAAGTGGGGATTGTTCGATGGCCCCTAGCACGCAACCTTGCTTTCCAAGCCAAGAGTGTCTACATGAGATTTGGACATCTATTAGAGAGTTTAAATGAAAAAAAAAAAAAAGAAGATAAATTAAGAAAATCAATGGTTCCAATTTAACAAACAAATACCCATTAATAAGAAATCATGATATCAAACTAATCTGATTGTGATGTACCATATCTGAAGTCGGGTCCACAGATTGGGCAATTCAGATTAAGCCTTTCATCTGCAAACAAATCAAAAAAGAAAGAACTGTAAGCCCAAAATTGTTAGAGTAAGAACATGTAAGTACAGCTCCAAAATTTACCTTTCTCTGTGGGCCTGATAAATTTATTCCAGTAAATCTTTCTTCATCTGCAACTAGTTGTATAAGATCAATGAAATTACAAATTACACACAACATTAGTTATTACTTGGCTACTGTAAATGGTAGAACCCATCTAGAGTACACATAGCATGCATGCATTTCAACCAAGACCATTCAAACCTGTTGGCCCATTCTTGGATGAAGAACAGCCAATTCACTGCCCTTGTGTTAACAACTTAATTTTGTCCTTTTTTCACTATTCATTCACGGCCACCAATTTCTTCTGTGAGCCCTTCTGGTTTGGACAATTGACCAATTTCCCCTTTTTTTCACTATTCATTCACAACCACTGATACTTGTGCAAATAAATGATGGTCCCTTGAATCAAGGGTTCAAGGTAAGAAGAAAATATAAACTTCATCTAATAGAAATCAAGCAGTCACAAAGAAAAACTTGTAAATGGCTTTTGATGTGGGAGATTGTCAACCCTTCTGAGAATGAGTAGTTTTAATATCCCCTTAGGAGTTGCTTCTGCACTTGACAAAAAAAGTTATTGCGGTAATTCCAACCTACAACACTAAATAGTTCGAAGAAGGTTTTACGTTACTCACTCGCCACACCTCCAAGATGATTGACAACTTTGACAAACTGCCCATGCAGTTCCCTAGTCCATCTAATTCTCTGTTTGCTAGATGCAGCCACTGTGGACTTCATCAGAGAATGAGCAACAAAGGTACTTACCAAAGGATTAGAACACTGATACATTACCTGTGAGTAATCATCATCTATTTCTAAAGGCACCAAAATGGAAAACTGAGAAGTACCATATAGCCCAAAAATAGAAATCTGATAAAGAAGACTAACTAAAGATAGTGACGCTCACCCCAAAATCTGAGAAAGCACAAAAAGCACATACGTGTGCTCCATACATTGAAATAGGAAGCATAAAAGAGATACTACCAATGAATGAGCTATTAGTGCCGAAGGGTGTTAACTTTTAGTAGAACATGCACTTACCATTCACATATAGAGTACAAAATGGGTCGGCCAACCTTTCGTAATGTAGAACTCATCCTTGCATATCTGCAAGATATGATGGATATGCATGGCAATGTGACATTTGCCAATTGAAATGGAATAATTCAGTCAAACCCATGTCTTTAAAAATGAATTTAAACTGTTTTAGATATCCCAATGAACTTCACTTGTTTGACTTCCTGTTTTGTTCATACAACAATGAAGAACTTTGGTCTGCCTTGCTTTGATCATGGGTTCGATTGTAAAGGTCTGCCCTGCTTTCATCACACCGACTACTTTATTTCCTGCTATGGGTCAAGGAAACAGCTACCACAGCTAACAACAAAAGTTGACAAGTGAGTGAAGTAGATAAGTAAACTACATGACCCACATATATGATCGTGCCTAAGTTGAATAAGGCATTGCTTATAGGCTGATTGGTTAGTAACAGAATAAAATACAAAGTCACATCTCCAAAATTTTGTTTATTACCGATGCATTTACACGTTCAGGTTGAAATCATATGTGAAATTTTTTTATTTTTTTATTAAAAAAAAAAAATCTAACTCAAGCCACGTACAAACTGATTTGGCTCAGCTCATATTGGGTTGTATTGAAGGGTATTTAAAATCATGATTTTATTTCTATTCTATTTGCAGGAGAACTGTATCAACATGCTTGCAAGCAGCTTTAGAGAGAGAATGGATCAATTAATCTTGTCTTATTTACAAAGACAAGGAAACCAGTCTACAATTGCCATTACCATCTCAACTGTTTCACCAGCAACAGAATCGGCAACACTCTTCATGTGCATATGAACCCTCTCATCACTCACTTGTGAGTTTACTACATTCAAAATCTTTTACATTCCACTTATATTTCAATAAACTCAGATTTATGAGAAGGATTTAATGGTTTTAAATCTATGGTTTTCTGGAAAAGGTCCATTTCCTGGACGTCGAATTCAACGGGGAAAGTTTCAGTTATGTCTCTTTTTTACCTTCTATTTTCTTCTTAACAAGAAAATCCATACTTACTAATACTCCCATTTTTCTATTTTTCAAAAGAATGAGTCCGGACTCCGAAAGCGTTGACTCCAGCACTCGTACTTTCAGCCCAAACCCTAACCAATGACTCCAAAATTACCAAGTACTCATAAAAATTCATTGCAAGCATTTTCTGTCTATGTGCATGACAACCATACTGTTAAGATCAATCCTCTTATCTTCATTTACAGAAACTAGTGGATGACAAATTATGTGTAACATACAGAGCTGGTTCAGCCACTTATGCAATTAGGGAAGGTTCAAAATGGCTAGATTTCCACATCAAGCATCAGTTGCATACATATGATATTGATGGACAAAAGTATCACCTTCAACATGATTGTCAAACAAGTTTCCTCACCAAAAATTCAGATCACAAACCATCATGGCATGTGTCCAATTTTGGTTTAATTTTCGTTTTTCTCTTTAATTTTGGTTCTTTCTTTCTATTTTCTAGTTTTAGTGTTTTGATTGCTGAATAAGGAGAGGTGTGGATCATAAATCCTTTCACAATTGAATGCATCAATTACATGTGCAAGAATGCACCAATTACAATAAGAAGTGTGTGAGTAGGATTCTAATTACTACCATCCCTACATGTATGCAAGATCCAATTTATCTGGTGGTTGCCACCGTGTATGTGTTGCGGCTAGAAAAATCAGGTTGGTTCTGTTTTTTAGATGAGCTACGTATGTATGGTAAGAATGGAAACCGAGTCAACTGGCAATCCAGATTTGATGCCCATGTATGGCCCAACCGAGAACCAGATTCGATTTTATACACATCCTACTACAAATTGGTCATGTCTAGGATATCTATACTTCATCTACTTGAATTTGATATGACAAAATTGAGAGATTCACAACCATGAAGCATTCAATGTGCTTTGATGTCGAATAATTTTAAGGAAAGTCCAAAATTAATGATAAGAATAACGAGCTATGAAATATTTTATTGTATACTATAAACCATTAAAGCACTTGCCTAAATCAAGATATCTTAACATCCGATAATCTAATGCTGATGAAATAGTAAGGTATGACTCACGATTCTACGAAGAAGAGGCTCTAAAGACGAGCAAAGTCTTTGCAAACTATCCAACTTCAAAGCTTCCACAATGACACTGCAAGAGATATACATGCACTTTAAGCAAAGGTAATCCCAGCCATAGGATTTATCTGTTTATTGTATATCTCATCATGCATTACATTTCATGGATTTTATAAATGGTCTGAATTAACAAAAGTAGTCGAATCCCCAATCTTATCATCATGGAAATGCATGAATTTTTATGGAGTTAATTAGTATGATTAAGAAAGTCTTGCGGAGCGTCTGTCAACATGGCATGTGGGTGCAAGATCCAAGACGTTCATCAATTGTCTGATCTTCTAAGTTCCCTGACTCAAAATAAGGATGGTCCACATGATAATTGTACAAGCCTAGTTTTTATGCCAGATATCTCTACACTGTATGCCACCTGATCAACATCTTGGATCGCATGCCCACTAGCTAGGAAGGTAGTGTAGATGGGCGAACTTATACCCACATTCATGCTTATCTAACCTCCATGAAACAATGTGGATCTGACCTGATCGGCATCTATAGAAAAGTCAATGGAAATTTTCCTTACAATTTGTGGACGTTTTATCATTGCATAGAAGAAAAAAAATATATGTACACACGAGGTTGAGATTTAAAATTATAAATTTTATTTAGATAACTAACTTGTATATGAACGCACTTACTCGTTGGCATGAGGTACCTTATCCTTTTCCCTATAGATCTGTAGAATACCAAAACCAAAATATCAAATGCAACCCTATCACCAACCTATTAGTATCTTCTTGTAAAAATGATTATACACAGACTGCCAATTCTTTGACATTGCATAAGATTCAGCAATTCACAAGACAGTTACTATATTTTTGTTGTCTGAATATGCTAGCAGACCTGGATAGTGTAGAAGATGGACAAATCCCATGGGTGCACCCACTTGCTCAAAGAAGCTTTCATCCAAGTTCAAAGCCAAAGCAATCAAAGAGATTAACCTTTCCCACCCAGTCCTGTGGAAGAGAGAGAAATCCATTATTGCCATAATATGCAATCCCCTTGAATTGTTATTATATAGTATTACACAGAAACAAACAAAGAAAGAAAAACCATTTTTTCTCAAAAATCTAAAAAGTTAGATCTAGAAAAGAAGCATAAATCATTGATCCCACTCTTTACAAGTTACGCACATCAATAGTCCAATACACATCAAGAAATGTTGAAACTTACAGGATCTTCTCATAATATGATTCCATTGTAGCTCTCCAATGTGGCAAAACTCCTAGAGTTTCCTAGACGGTAGCGTGAAGAAGGGAAAGAAACTTGCTTAAGCATCTCATCCTCCTTGGTCACCAAGTCATAAAACCTCATCTAAAAACCACAAAAATATAGTTTTTAACCACAAAGGTAAGAAGAACAGAAGACTGCATGCGCATTTGGTCATTTGAAGAAGATATATTACACAAATGTCCATCTGAAGGTTCCATGGTGCACATACCATGCTAGACTACTCATCTAATGGGTAAGTTTCTGCTATCATTCATTTCTATGTGCCCAAAAGATAAATGAACCATTTATACATTATCATTTCTAACATGAGATAATTTCAGATGATTTCAGCAAAGATTGAAATTCCCCTAGAATAAACAGATACCATGGAACCATGATAAGATCTCAAAAGCCTCTCAAAATTTCATGCAATTTCTACAGAAAATTACCTGACCAATGTCCTCACAAACAGCAAGTTCCTCATGACCATATGGATACCTGTGAAGCATAAACACACCATCCATCAGCTAATGCAGGACACTTGGTGTAAGCTCAGCTCCAATACTGCATGAAATAAACAAGATAAAAGCTAACTTGATAATTTAAAGAAAAGCTGATTTTGAGTTATAGAACTTATATTGCCCCAGATCAACAAATGGAAATAGAAGAATGCGAGATATGGATGCAGGTAAACATTTCAATAGACATTTGCCATAGCAGTCATCAGACTGCAGGCATGCTCAGAATTAGAAAAAAAGAAAGGGTTTAAGGCTGTTAAAAATGTACTTTTTTTTTTTTTTTTTTGTACTCTGAAATTTGACCAAATTCTCAATTTGGCAATCACATTCTGGCCAAACCAAGGAAACCAATCTCCTGAATCAATCATAAAGTTCTTGAGCATTGGTTACAACATAATGACATTACTTAGCTTGCAGGGTTCTGATGTTACCTCTTCCTTGATTTCTTCATGTTGGATTTTTGATCTCACAACAATTTCTTGGTATGACCTCATCTCAAATTTCAGCTTTGATTTGCCTTAATCAGGTTAGTTCAAATTTCTGCTCCCTTATGCAGATATTAATGCCATAATTCTGGAGAAACTGCAAACATAGGTATCAGAGCAAAGTTTCAAAAATCCTTCAAACTTCGTAAAAATTTCACCATAAATCTCATAAATTATCAAAATTCGAAGTGCTTAGTATTTCATTGGCAGAGCTGCAAGAAAGCCATATGATGTGATTCACAATACAAAACAAATACAATTCTGAATATGAAACAAAGAAAAAACTAAATCAGAGAACTCTAGGAAAATAGGTACACACCAAAGTTCATGTTGAATATTGGACGTGCCTATTGTGACTTACAAGAGCTATCCTGATTTATAAACAAATAAATAAAAAATAGAAAGAAAAAGAAAAAAGAGTGTGCTTTGATTGGGGTTTCAAGTTCACTTATAAGAAAGGTTTCAACCAGTGGAGTGCGCTCACCTCATACATAGAAATGAGGCACATGTGTGTGAGATCAGATCTGCTCGTGGGATGGCAAGCTAGAGTGTGATGGTTGACACTCATGCATTAATAGATATTATGAATGGGACATACATTGAGATAAATATAACCACCCAAATAGTTGACACAGCCAGGATACTGGTCATACAGAAAAATCAGATCAGTTATTCGATGAGAAACTTTGATTAGTTCTCATTTCAACCTTCCATTAAATGTACCCTAATCTTCTAGTTGGCAAGCTGAATCAGTGCAGATTTTAGTTAAAGATGCATTTACGTGAGAGCACATGATTTGGATTGATTTGGTTTGACATGCATGCTGAATGCTGAATCAGTGAGAGATGTGGGTTATATGTTTTGTTTTTTCTTTTTCTTTTTTTTTTCTATCGTAACTTGAGTTGTACGTGGCCCACCTGTAGGTTTTTTATTTTCTTTGAGCTTTGCTTGTTTTGTTCTTTCACCCTTTAGCCCTTTTGGAAGTAATAATATTTCTGTTGATCTTCAAAAAAAATTGCAATAAAGAAATTCTGGTTCAATCATCATGTGGGCCCACCTTGGTTGTATCTGCACCATAGCACACTGTGAAAGGCCTATCCATGCAGTTGTAACAGGGTACTTAGCCCATGTCTTTCATGCACGAACAATGTTAGAATGGATGTATCAAACTAATAAATAACTAGTATTGAAACTTACCCTTAAAGCATTTAACCCTCTTTCCCTGTTAAAACCAATGTACAATGAAACTGGAAAGTCAATGTCAATGAAGAACCTTCATAAGTAATGCCCTGTCAAATATTGATTATTTCTAACATATTGATTATATCTTACATATAATCTAGCGCTAAGAGTCTTGAAAAGCTGCTTGGAATTTCTCCTGTCAAATTGTTAAAGGTAAGTTATCTGCAAGAGAAAATTGTCATTAGAAAAAAACTGGGGAAGATTTTCTCTGAAATGAATTTGTAAGTTACATGTATTCAATGCGTGTTCTCATCCATAGCAGGCCATGAGATTGAAGACTGTAGTATATTGTAAAGAACATGGAATGCACAAAAGGATTTTCCTTGTCCGGCAGCATGATGGATTAGCTCGGCCACTAGCTGATCCCAGCTTGAACACAGCTCGGCTCGGTTTGGTCAGCAGGTCGGGCCAGTAAAGCCGAGTTTCAGCCAAAATTGAGCCTATGCAGCGTTTTCACAAACACATACAGGGCACTTTCAGTTTCTCACTATTTGTAAAACAGCAGCAAGTATTCCTTACACACCTTATATGCAACATCAAAATCAAGGAAAAATGGTATTTGTCTGGTGTGCATACCTTCCTTGCCACTAGCCGACAGTTCATTGAGTCATTTCATCAAACACTTGGTGAGCAATATCAATATCAAAATGACCGAGTCATTGGACTTCAAAGAAGAAATTCCGAAAATAAAAAAGAAAGAGAATTTCGTTTCATGAATTTAGCACCATCAAACAATCATGAATATATTAAAGCTGAGAAGATCAAAAGAATATCACCTTCCAGAAGTGGATACCCTAATCCGTTGGATTTGTATGCCGATGAAGTGTGGTCGGAGCACCGCTACAATGCCGTCGTAGGGCAGCTGGGTTGCGGTAGAACAGAGCTACGACAGGGAGAGAGAGCGCGCGCGAGAGAGAGAGAGAGACAGGGAGAGAGAGTGCGCGCGCGAGAGAGAGAGAGACAGGGAGAGAGAGTGCGCCAGAGAGAGACAGGAGAGAGAGAGAGAGAGAGAGAGAGAGAGAGAGAGAGGAGAGAGAGAGAGAGAGATGGAGACAAGGAGAGAGAGTGCGCGAGAGAGAGACAGGGAGAGTGCGAGAGAGAGAGAGAGAGAGAGAGAGAGAGAGAGAGAGTGCGCGAGAGAGAGACACAAGGAGAGAGTGCGTGAAGTAGTGTGTTTGGGTGCGACTCTATTTTGAGCGCGCGCCCAAAATTGGGGCTCTCTGACGGACGGACGGATTAGGAACTCCGTGGGGCCCACCATGATGTATTTCGTTAATCCATGCTTATCCATAATTTTAATAAATTATTTTACTTTAGAAAACCAAATTTCATATATATGTAAGACTCAACTGGACCACACCATAAGAAGCAATTGTAATTTAATATCAATGTTTCCTATTGTGTGGTCCACTTGAGCCTTCGATCTAGCTGATTTTTTTTTTCAACGTCTAAAGTAATATTTAAAAATATATAAACGGTTTAGATATAACATATTATTTTTTTAGGCCCCATAGAGCCCCTTACAACATTAATAATTATTAATGGTGTATCAACTTTTTAGCTAAGGATTAAAACTGTAGCAAGTATAGCTAAGGTTTATATCCGTAGCAAAAAAGTAACGTGGTCTGAATTCTTTACCCCTTTTTTTGGTAGTGTAACAGTATGAGAATCCTCATAAAGCCGCATCAATGCGCAGAGGCCCTACTTTTTAGAATTACCCTCTAATGTTATTAACAATCTGACGTGAAAGGGTTGTGATTGGTGACCCGTAAAGCCGCGACGAATGCGTAGGGGACAATCACAATGTTTTCCTCAACTCTCATGATATGTGCAAATAATCTCTTTTCCAAACAGTCGACTGACAATGATATAATGACAGGCAACAGATTTGAATCACTATCCTTTCTGACCAGAAGGGTGGGGTGTCCAGTCGTTTCGTCCTTCGGTTGCTTGCAACCTCGACCAAAGAGGGGCATCTGTAGACACCCCACCCAGGCTAATACCTTGAGAAGGCTAATACAACTCATGAACCATGATCATATTCCAAACCAAGCACTGATCCCAGCTTAAACCTAAAACCCAACCCGAAAGTCTCAAATTGTCAATTAGCAACCCGAAACCGTAATTCAAACCATTCAGCACACATACAGCCTCGCCTATACCCTATACCATGGCCAAAACTCTTTAACCGAACTTAAATCCACTTATCCAAGCCATAGAAACCCAAAAGGGAGGCCTGCAAAGCCCACACGTTCAGGCTCGACCCGAACACGGCCCGGGCAGTAGTCTGACTACCACGGGCGGTAATCTGACTACCGCCTGTGGTACTCCGAATGCCACCACTCACGGCCCACATGTGGACAGCTGTCCCAGCGTCCAAAAGTCAACTTTCCCCTGAATTTACCCCCGCCCCCCATCTCCATTATTTACAGTTTTACCGACCTCAAGAACCAATGAGAGTGTGTCATGTGGCATCTCTCTCCACTCCACCAACCCCACTACTTACCACATCACCTTTCAACCCTCTCAACCCAGTAATTACATCAATGTCATTGGAGAAGGCTATAAATAGCCCTCTCCTCTTCTCATTTCAAGACACCCAACAACCAAGAGATGGAGAGTGAGAGTGAGAGAGAGAGAGAGAGAGAGAGAGAGAGAGAGAGAGAGTGAGAGAAAGGGAGGGAAGGAGAGGGAAGGAGCTCCCAGGCCCTGCAAGTTCAAATCTTCAAAGCCACCCCCTTAGCCTTTCCTTTTGACCTCTCCAACCCATCTAACTTAGCACAGTTTGATCATGGTTCAGTCCACGTCTTAGCCTATTCAAAAATCAAGCCAATGATTCATTATCCTACAAGCATTCATCATGACATCTATTCCCTCATCAACTCCCCTGCTTCTCTAGATCTCTAATGAACGTATGCTCTGTGACTTATCATACATCGGATCCTGTCACATTAGAAATTTCTAGTGATCTATTCCATTTTACTTACCTCTTTTCATAAGCATCATCACATTCACCTTCTAGATACATTATTAGACGTATGCTCTGTGGCCTGCCGAAATGTCGGATCTCGCCGCATCAGAAATCCATGTGTGCCTAGTCCCATCTCAACCATAGAATCCATCATCCATTGAGATTGTTCTACCACACAAAGCAGAGACTATACGTTAATACGGGCAGAGAGGGCACCTAACACCTTCCCTCTTTGTAACCGAGGTCCCTTACCCGGAATCCCGGATCACAGACCAGGAGTCAATCTAAGGTAGGAGAGTATTCGGATTTCTCCAACCTTACATATTTTGCATGTTCTAGCCTGAGTTTTATTGGCTAGTGGCGACTCCAACATTCATAAGCCTAATCACCCCCACCACTACAAACATCAACATTTAAACCAACGTGGGTGCCGATTTCTAGTGTCCACACTCCTCAACCCTCATAAAATCAGTATCTCTCAATTCCTAAATGGCAGTAACTTTAGAATTGAAGCTCTTAGGAAGAAATCGCAGTATTTTTGCACAGACCTTACTTTTAGGGATTCCATCTCCTAGACCACAAATGAAATTTACTATGTTATTTAGTTTCGTACAGAAGTCCATGAAAGTTTTATTTTCTTCCATACAGATTTCCTCAAATCTGGTAGTGAGGATTTGAACTTTTGATTTCTTGACTATAGAAGTTCCTTCATGTGTCATTTCAAGGATAACTCATGCTTGTTTGGCTGTATCGCATGAAATAATTCTTTTGAATTCATCAGCCGATAGAGCACAAGTTATGACATTTAAGGCCTTAGTATTAGCACTGCTTTCACTTTTCTGAGTTGCAGTCCATAAATATAATGCAGTTTCTTTCATAGATGTAGTTCCATCACTGTCAAATACTTCAGTCATGGGAGGTTTCCATTTGATTACAGTGGCTTATCATACACTTTCATCTATGGATTTTAGAAAAATCCTCATTCTGACCTTCTAATATGAATAATTGAAGTCATAAAAAGGTGGTGGCTTGGTAATAGATAGACTATTGAAATTTGACATAATTAAAGCTCTAGATCTTTAATTCATGAAATTAATTCAAAAATGAGTAACTTATCTCTAATACCACTTGAAAATGCGAGCTTAACAGTCCTAAAGGGGGGGGGGGGGTAAATATGACTATGCCAAATAAAAACTTAAAGCGCAGAAATAATAAAACAAATTTAAAATCTCAATCGCACTAGTATTGAAAAATTGATTCAAACTAGTTCGTGGAACAACTTACACCCAAAATAAATTTTAGGTAAGATAACTTTATTTCATGAACGTTTGTAAGAATAAAGATCTCAAACCAAGCAAGAGAAAGTAAACCCATCTATTACAAACATTCATCACTTTTGCATAAAAGAAATTACAAAATTCTTCACAAATGCAAAACGAAAAACATTCACTACAAACACCAAGAATTATAGTGGTTCGGTATGTACAACAACTGTTCTCAAACAGTCACACCTACTCCACTCCCAAGATTACTAACCTCACTATTTCGGCTTTCACTATGAACAAGGTTGTGATTTTAAAACCTGATACAGTTGTGATTTTAATATGCTATCACAAACAAAGAAACCCCTCTCTGAGATTTTCAAGCTATCTCAGACAAAACCTCTAACGAAATTTTTTGGCTATCTCATAAAAAACCAAATACAGAAAGTAAAAGTATACTTATCTTCACTGAAGAAGATGTTATAGTCGTAGATCGCTTTTCTTAGATGATGAATGTTTGATATTCAGTCAAATAGAAAAGGTCCAGTGTTCTAGTTGATTTTAATTATATTTAAACCTAAAGGCTACTTGCATTAATTCTCTCGATTCTCAATAAGAGTAAACACTCTTTTTAATTAAAATAAGAATGACAAAGTTTTGAAATAAAAGAATTAATGAAAAAGCTATAAAATAAATTTATAAATACCGCTTGATAGCTTAACAATAAATGAGACTTCTCTTTCTTGAATAAGGGCTTTGATAGGCTTAAGTTATATTTTCGGATTGAGAAAGAACCTCTATTTATAGTTAGAAAATTTGTTCCTTCAACTGGTCGAAGCACCATATTCAATTCCAACAAATTTTCAAATTCGAGCGGGATAAGATTTAACAGATCTTCGATTGGTCGAAGAGTCTGTTCGACTGGTCGAGGGTGACCTTCGACTGATCGAACAATCTATTCGACTGATCGAGCAAGTAGAATCCGACTTGATTTTAATTGTTGGACTTTAAGTCGAGGATTCCACTCAACCGGTCGAAAATGCAACAGAATTTCTGTTACACTTCGGTTGTTTCTTGGACTAGTCGAGAAATTTCTTAGACTGGT
Source organism: Magnolia officinalis (assembly GCA_021015155.1). Taxonomy (NCBI): domain Eukaryota; kingdom Viridiplantae; phylum Streptophyta; class Magnoliopsida; order Magnoliales; family Magnoliaceae; genus Magnolia; species Magnolia officinalis. Next base: position 65,170,796 of record JAJHSJ010000010.1, read on the forward strand.
CGAAGCAAAACTTAGATAAGTTGAAACTCAGTCAATTATAAGTATAAAAACTTAATTTAAATATGTTTTGAAAGCCCCTAAACCTAAGGTCTTTCTAGGGTTTAAAATACCTGTATGGACTGAATTTCATAAGATTAGAAACTTGAAGTTTTCAAAGGAGCTCGATCTTCTACTAGTTGATTCATCAGTAAGAGTTGAACTTGTAGATGAAGATTGATCTTCTACTAGTATTTTTAGTAAAACATGAACTTACACTTGAAGGTGAACTTTCTATCTTGATCCACGTGTCTTGAACTTATGCTTGACTTCAACTTGAACATAAGCTTGTCTTTGACTTGAAAAACACTATACTAAGTTGTTTTGACAAGACGAAATTTGACAAATCAGGTGTAACATGTGCTTTAAATATAATAGCAATTAACAGAGCTAAAAAATGAGCGGATCCAAAGCTCAAGTGGACCAAACCACAGGAAACAGTGAGAATTGAATGCCTACCATTGAAAGTTTCATGGCCACGGAAGTTTTGGATCAAGTCGATATCTGTATTTTCCCTTCATCCATATATGCGTGACCTTATTAATATATTGGATGGCAAATAAATACCATGATATACCTGGGAAAGTTTCAACGGTGAGCCTCACTGTGCCCACTGCTTTTTTAGTGTGGTCCAATTGAGCTTTGGATGCGGCTTATTTTTGGACCCATGCTCTAAAATGATTTTAAAAAATGGATTTACGGTGTGGATATAATACATATATTATATATCATGGTGGGTCCACAGAGCTTTGCCAGGTGTACACAGTACTCACCTAGTTCTGGTTTTTGGACTCACATTTCCCAGTCGACTCGTATTAAGTTGTACTCAAACCGGTTGGACAGAAATGAGCCCCTGGGTCACCCCTCTGAGTATACTCGAGACCATGCATGGATTGGGTACCGAGTAAACTTCGTGAGGACCATCGTGATGTATGTATTTTATCCAATCTGGCCATCCATTTTACCATATAATTTTGGAGCTTGATCCCAAAAATGAAGCATATGCAAAGCTCAAGTGGACTACACCGCATGAAACAGTGTGAAATGAACATCCACCGTTGAAAAATTATTATGGGCCATAGAAGTTTTGGATCAAGCTGATATTTGTGTTTTCCCTTCGTCCATGTCTTTGTGATCTTATGAAACGGTTGGATGACAAATAAACATCACTGTGGGCCTTAGTAAGGTGTCAACAGTGAGCCTCACTGTCCCCACTGCTTTTTTAGTGGCTCTAAAATGATCTGAAAAAATGGATTTACGGTGCGGATATAATACATATATTATATATCATGGTGGGTCCGCATAGCTTTGCCAGGTGTACACAGTACCCACCCACCTTGGTGCTGGTTTTAGGACTGACATTTCCCAGTCGACTCGGATTATGTAGTACTCGAACCGTTTGGATAGATAGTAGCCCCTGAGTCGCGCCCGAGTCCAGCGATATCGAGTGGACTCGAGACCATACACGGATTGCGTACTGAGTAAACTCTGTGGGGTCCACCGTGATCTATGTATTTTATCCACTCTGTCCATCCACTTTAAAAGATAATTTTGGAGGTTGATCCTAAAAGTGAAGCATATGCAAAGCTCAAGTGGACTACACCATAAGAAACAGTTTGAATTGAACATCTACTGTTGAAAAATTCTTATGGGCCACAGAAGTTTTGGATCAAGCTGATATTTGTGTTTTCCCTTCCTCCATGTCTGTGTGACCTTATGAAACATTTGGATGACAAATAAACATCACTGTAGACCCTAGTAAGGTTTCAACAGTGGAAATCATTATTCCCACTGTTTCCTGAGGTGTGGCCCGCTTGAGCTTTAGATATGCTTTAATGCTGGGATCAACCCTTAAAATGAGTTGGAAAAATAAATGGACAGCGTGGATAAACTACATACATTCAAGGTGGCCCCACAGAGTTTACTCAGTACGATAAAGCATACTGAGTAACTCAGCCACGTACGAAGAGAAGAAATGAATCACCACCGTTTAAGAAATAATGGAAAATCACACTCTAGTCCGACCTTGAGCTTTATCCCTCCACGTTTGTGGAAAGCTAGCCATGCAATCCTTTTCAATTCTCACCGCCGTTTTTGCTATATATTTAGGGTTTTGGAGAAGCCATTGTATTTTCTGTTATCAGCTTTCTCTTGTGTGCGCATCTCTCGAGTATTTTACATCCCAGGTATTGTGTTCCAGACACATCTATTCCGTCCAAAAGATTGACCGTGATCCGAATCCATCCGTCAGGTAGGCCGCACCATACTTTGGATCATTGTCGATGGTTACCTATTGATTTTTTTTCAGTGGGGCCCACCTAGTGATTGGATTAGTCGTTTGGGAGAGTGTATTGAGTGTGAATTGGAATTAAATTCACACCAAATACACTAAAAGCCTCTTGTTTTGATAACACACCGAGATCATTTGATTGCAATTCACATCAGTTTCATCCAATTAATCAGTTGCATGATGAGTATTTCTGAATCGTATGATCATAGCACACGTGTAAAAAATCCCAACCCCTCTTTTGGGACCACCATGAACATGTCCCAGAAAGAAATCAGGCCCATCCGTTCATCATGTGGCCAAATGTGCACGTAGGAAATTCATGGTTAGAACAAAAAAAGACCATCGTTCTAGTCGAATTACAAGTCCGGCCGGATGGAGTGGACCATCTTAATTTTTAGGCTTGGGCATGTTCAAGTTGGTTCCCAAGCAATGAGCCGCCCAGAACTCACACATGCCTGCCACGTTGTCACGTGTGCCGGATGCTAGGTGGGGCCCACCGTGATGTTTGTGAGAAATCCACACGGCCCATCCGCTGTGGGAGTTCATTTCAGGACATGCGGCAGTTACGAGAGGAAACAGTGTAGATTCGGTGACGCCCGTTTGAAACATTCGTATGGCCATAAAGTTTCATATCAGACGAAGCTTTCGGTGTTTTCACATCATACGAGTGGGAACGATCTTATAAACAGTTACGATGGCATATAAATATCTAGGTAGATCTCAGGAAGGTTTCAACGGTAGGAAACTCTTTCTCCGGTTTTCCATCTAGTCTGGCCCACTTGAGTTATGGATCCACCTATTTTATGGTATCATGTCCTAAAATGAGCTCCCACAATGGATGGACGGTGTGGATTTCTGACAAATATTTTTGTGGGCCCCACATAGCATCCCAGCGCAGGAGCTTACTGCGAAAGGCATTCTATACGGTGTTATTGCTTATGGTAAGATGCATTAAGGTGCATGATTTTTGTTTCATTTGTAGAAAACAGCTCCAATGGAGGGATTGCATGAAGATGGAGATGCATTCACCGTTAAAAAACTCGATCCCGTCCTAGTACGGCCTGCCGAGGAAACCAACGGCGGGTTTTACTTCCTATCAAACCTCGATCAGAACATCGCCACCATCATCCAAACCGTATACTGCTTCAAGGGTGATAAGAGCAACGGGGTGGCCGCTCCTGCCAAGGTGATCAGGCAAGCGTTGGCCAAGGTGTTGGTCCACTTCTATCCACTTGCCGGGAGCCTTACGATCGGCTCAGATGGGAAGTTAATAGTGAGATGCACGGGTGAAGGTGTAGTATTCGTTGAAGCAGCCGCAGACCATGAGATTGAAGTGTTGGGTGATATTAGCATCCCTGATCCTAACAAGCTAGGGAAGCTTGTGCATACATATCCTAGTGCAAGGAACCTCTTGGAAATACCTCTATTGACAGTGCAGGTATGGTACATGTACATGCATGCATGCATTTAATACATACATGGGATGCATGTATATCATTGGACTTACAAGGTTAGAGGTCATATTTGGATCGTTGATTGCACAAACACATGTCTATGTGGGTATCTATGCATTTGCATACATTCGGTTGTGTGCATGTATCTATGGATGCACAAGCACACGCCTATGTAGGTATCCTGCATTTGCATGTATTCTCTATTAATATATGTACTACTATAGCTTTTGAACATGTTTGTCCCTGCAATAAGTTGAGGAGGCCCATAAAAATTAGGGTTTTTCAACCTTAGGATAATTTTATCCTGGACTCCCCATCTCTTTCGTTGTCACGGAGAATCATTCCTTACATCGGTAGCCCGCCCTAACTCCCTCCGAAAGCAGTCAGAGAGAGACGTGCGAGACCATGGATTCGAGTGCTGCTCCTCGCAGAAGCGGAGGCCTTCTCGAAGGTCTTTACAGGGTAATCATGCGCGGCAACTCCGTCTACGTCACCTTCATCATCGCTGGTGCTTTCGTCGGAGAACGCGTAGTTGATTACGGAGTTCATAAGCTTTGGGAATACAATAACGTTGGGAAGCGGTATGAGGATATTGCAGTATTGGGAACGAGGCAGTCTGAAGAATGAATTCCTTTATGCACTGGTGCTATATCATTTTATCAGCTGATCTGATAGTTTTGGGAACATCCTGTGTTTTATCGTTGAATAAGTGCTTTCGATGGCAATAACGGTGTCGTTTTGGGGCCAGCTCTCGATTATTCTTTCGTAGTCGGAATGACTTTTATCTCATGGGTTTTGATGTTGAAAACACTAATATCATGTTGCTCACTTTCTTGCCTAAACGTTGATTAAGAACTGATATTTCATCAAAAAAAAAAAAAGGATAATTTTATCCTTTCAAACTCTTCGGAGTTAGCTACTTCTTTTCTTTGAGTGTAACCATAACAGAACGCATAACATTAGGTAGCCCATTCAATAAAGGCTCTATAAGGCCACTGTAATGAAATTTTGACATCCACATCATAGGTTTATTGTGTTGGGTCATGTTAGGATGTAGATAAAAAAAATATAATGAAAATCTAAAGATTGAATAGATTTCGACACAAAAAGTTGTGTGAGGAATCGCTTTTCTTTCTCTCTACTTGTAGCTTGCATGTGTGTAGCAACACTCTTTTCTTGAATTTTTTCTCTCATTCTCTCTTTCCCCACTTTCTCCACATCAGTTGCTAGCACCAGAACCCTTAATATTAAGTAAAGAGAGATGTTCGAGAGCTCTTGAAGTACCATAAGTTATGGGGCTCCTAGTTGTACCGGAACACTTGAAAGAGTCTGGTTCATGATATCTATTCATTATGTCCCATGCACATTTCATGAGCTATAATGCCAACATTGCACTGCTGTGACAAATAGTTATGATTTTGTCAATGGTATTTAATATGGACAACCAAAGATTATTTACACAAAAATAACTCAAATAAATAATTTGATTCATAAATTATTAGGGTCCATTTTGGTCGAAGATCCACCCATAATATGGGCCACATCTAAAGTGGTGCTTTCCTGCACATTAATTCAATTAGTGATATTCTAATATTTTTCTAAAGCACCCAATTCGACTTGGAGGGCATGGGGCCTATCAAAATCAGGATTATACTTAATCCTGATTTAGTAGGATTCCCTACCCAAATAGACCTTTAAAAAAAAATAATAAAAAAAAAAATTAATGTTATTATATATGTTACACATTAAACTAGAAATAGTGTGTCTCAGATAAATAACCATTTTTCCATCCATGTGTCCCATATGTAGAATATCTGATCCATGCAAGATGGAAGACAATCCATCTAGATCACCTTATATAAAAATCATGCCAATCAACTAATTGGATGGGCCACACCATTGCACTGAGTCATACCACCGGCTGTCCATTGATTTTGATATTGTGTCCTAATCGATGAGCCGATCAGCCTGATTTTCATATCAGGTGATCATCATGGTGGGGTCCACATTTTTTTACTGATTTTATATTATATACATGTTGCATCCATTGTGGGGATTGCAAGATGAGCAGCTTGGAGATGGCTACCACCTATCTTCTTTCACATGTGGACAGCTAAATCAGGATGCATTACTTGCAGGTGACAGGGTTCAAGTGTGGAGGATTTGTTCTTGGAATAGCAATAAACCACTGCCTGGTTGATGGGATAACTGCAATGGAGTTCATACACTCATGGGCAGAAATTGCCAGAGGCCTCCCCCTATCCATCCCACCGTTCATCGACCGATCCATACTACGATCAAGGGATCCTCCCAAGATTGAATTCCCCCATCACGAATTCGCCGAGATCGACGATGTATCAAACCTCATTTCCCGCTACCAAGATCAAGAAATGCAATACAGATCCTTTTGTTTCAGCCCAGAATCACTCACTCAGCTCAAGAAACTAGCCATGGAGGATGGTGCCATAAGCAAGTGCACAAACTTCATGTTGCTCTCAGCGCTCATTTGGCAGGCCAGGACCAAAGCACTCAAAATGGGCCCCACCCAACAAAGTAAGCTCTTATTTGCCGTCGATGGGCGGTCCAAATTCAATCCACCAATGCCAAAAGGGTACTTTGGCAATGGCATTGCACTCACTTATTGTCTATGTAGCGCGGGTGAATTAGTAGATAAACCATTGTCGTTCGCAGTGGGATTAGTACAAGATGCTATCAAGTTAGTTACTGAGGACTACATTCAATCAGCGATTGATTATTTTGAAGTGACGCGATCAAGGCCGTCGCTTACGGCCACTCTTCTGATCACCACATGGGCCAGGCTATCCTTCAATACCACTGATTTTGGGTGGGGTGAGCCTATTCAGTCTGGGCCAGTAACCATGCCCGAGAAGGAAGTGGTCTTGTTCCTATCTCATGGGAGGGAGAAAAAGAGCACAAATGTGTTATTGGGTCTGCCTGTTAGTGCCATGGAGACCTTTCAAGAGCTAATGCAAGTATATAGTTCTTAAGTTATATAAAAGAAGAAATACATAAGTGGGCAATCTAAGATAGTGGGTCTGCCTGTTAGTGCCATGGAGACCTTTCAAGAGCTAATGCAAGTATATAGTTCTTAAGTTATATAAAAGAAGAAATACATAAGTGGGCAATCTAAGATAGTGGGTCCCACAAGACTTGTTGGCCATCTAAGATAGTGGCCTAGCATCATCATATGTATGGTTTGAAAAAGTCTTATCATTAAATATAAAAAAAAAAAAAAAAAAAAAATGAACAAAGTTGCATTGGCAAATCTCTTATCTTAATTGTACGGAGATTGGAAGAGTGCATGTTTTCATAGTGTTATAAAATGATTGCATTTTCTACTGAAATTGATCCAGTACTCCGAGAGTGTTATATGTTGGAATGCTCCTAGTGACATTTGGACAGTCCCATCTATCGATCTGCACCGTCCACTATGTTGATCGTACAATTATTGGCTACCATGCAAAAATGAGATCCAGCAATTATACGTTCCGATCTAACGTGAAACTGGCTTTCTTTTTCACAGCCATAGATGTGGGGTACATGCATTCCAATTCAGACTATCCAAATCATGGTCTTTGTGGGTGGTAACTGTCCAACAGTTGCACCGGCAGATGTTTCCCAAGGCTTAGTCAATGGCCTGTGGATGAAGGGTCCACATTCATCTGGAAGAAGTCCATTGAATAGTGGATCACCACCCACCGTGTAGCCACCGAGATGGACGGCCAGGATTGATGGTGATGTGTGCCGGACCTGAAATGGCCTACGTTAATTCAACTTCAATAAATGACGAGCATCTAAAGTTCAATTCCATAATGGAACTATCTGACGCGGATTTTATTGTTGGGAGCCCTTGCCAAAAAAAAAAAAAAGAAGATCCAAGGGGACCCACCGTGAGGTTTTTGTAACATTTACACCGTCCATCAATTGTGCCTGCTCACTTTAGGACATAAGTCCAAAAATCATGCCAATTCAAAGCTCAAGTGGGCCACACGACGAGGAACAGTAGGGATGGATGCATCCACCGATGAAACCTTTCTGGGGCACACCATGACATTTATATGCCGTCCAGGATGAAAGGAAAATTCAAATATCTGCCTATGAAAAGCTTGCGGTGGGGTACAAGGAGCTTTCAGTGGTAGACGCCGCGTACCTAGTTTTATCAATGGTGTGGCCCACTTGAGTTCTGCATGACATTTCACCCCGGACAGATTGCGAGAAATTCGGCCCCTTATCTACCTTACACACATGGCCACTTGCACATTGGTCAGGACCGTCCAAATCATGGGCCCCACCGCAAACTAACAGAGAACAAAAAGTCGCAACCCAGACTCAGGACCGTCCAAATCTTTGGCCCCACACATACACTACGTACATCCTATCTGTGTGCATGTAGGACTCGGCTTCGGCAGTGATCCTCTAGTACCAAGGTTGGTGCTGCAAAAGCTATATGGACCCCACCATGATGTATATGTCTTATCCACTCCGTCCATCCATTTTGCAAGCTCTGTTAGATCTTGAATCCAAAAAATAAGGTAGATCCAAAGCTCAGGTATACCCCATCACAGGAAACAGTGGTGATTGAACGCCCACTGTTAAAAACTTCCTACGGCCTACTGTGATGTTTATTTATCATCCGACCAGTTGATTAGATCATACAGACCTGGTGAAGCGAAAAACACAAATATCAGCTTCATTCAAATCTTTTGTGGTACACTGTAATGCTTGTGAGAAGAGGATTTTAATAGTGAGTATTCACTCACCGTTTGGAGCTGCATTTTTCAGAATAATTCAAGATTGAAAAATGGATAGCTCGGTACAGGGAAGTTCCTGGGATGCTATGTGGAGCCCACTGTAATGATTGTGAGAAATCCACTCCGTCCATCCGTTTTGGGGGAACATTTCAGGATATTCTACCGTAAATGAGGTGGATCTAAAACTCAAGTAGGCCATATAAGAGGTAAAACTAAGAAAAGAGTATCTTACCATCAAAACCTTCGTAAGCTCTGCCTTGATGTTTATATGTCATCCAAAATGAAAAACAGTTAATCTGGTACGGAGCTTTCGTGGCTATAAAAACGTTTCAGCCGTGGTCAGTGAATCCCCACTGTTTCTTCTCCCGAGGCCTAAGTTGAGTTTCAGGTCATCTGGCCAATAGCCTTACACAGACAAGTCAAATCAGGTCACATCCATATGTATTCATGCATCATGCCATATGTCTATGATTATCCCCTATTATTTTGTTTTGTGTTGTGGGCCGGCCAAGATCATAGAATCAGAGGTGTACACAAATATATGGAACCGAGTAGAGCTTGGCACACCTCGGCTGGGCCAGTACTTAACCCCAACTTGAACTCAGCTCGGCTCGGATCAGTTAACAGCCAATTCAAGCTGAGTTCAAGCCTATACAACATTTTCTTAAACATTCATAATACATTTTCAATTTTTCACATAATGCAAAACAGTAGCAGCAGTATACATGTATTTCATCAAACTTTAAGCGGGCAACATCAAATTCATAATTTGAGGGCAATTTTATAATGTGAAGTTTTTTTTTTTTTTTTTGTAATAATTTGTTTCGTATCCTTTTCTTCATTGCCACTAGCCGGTCCCGGAGAGAATGTATACAGCCAAAACAATGCTTCATTGAGTTACTTCATCAAACACTTGGCGAGCAACATCAATATCTAAATAACCAAGTCACTGAGCCGATTCGATCTGAGTCGATTCACGTTGAGGTTTGATCTGAGTTTGAGTTGAGCTCGGGTAAACTCAAATGCAGGTCGAAATTTTTACAAGCTCAAAAAATCAATTCGACTCAGCTTGAAGCCAGTTTCAAACTAATTTGAATTGAGCTTTTTCGAGTCAAGTTGAGCAAGTTAACCAAGGTAACTTGGTTTATGTACAGATCTACCTGGGATGCGGATTACCTGGTGAATCCAACACCGGGCACTAGGCAGGTGGTGTAAAGACTCCATGGTGCCCACCATCATGTATGTATTCTTATTCATGCTTTACACTGGTCTTGCCAGCTCATTTTAAAAGAAGTGGAATGCTAAGTTGTGCCACACACCACTGGCCTCCATAGTGTGTTGATGTCACCATTTTCTGACAACCCTGCCATAATCTATCTTTCATAACCACAAGCCTAAAAATGAGTCATTTACAAATCTCAAGTGTACCCATATCCAAATTGTTGTGTTTTTTAGAATAAAAATAAATTTCAAAAATAAAAGTTATTTTTAGAAAGTAAATAAATATATTAATTATTTAAACTTTTCATAAATAATGTATATAGCCAGTCGGTAAGAGAAAAGGTTTTTGCTTATGCAATCAGGGTTCAAATCTCCTCGAGGACAGTGCTTCGAGCGCGCGGCATGGGCTGTAGGGCTGCTTGGGCACTTTTTGGCGCTTTATTAGGCGCACTTAGCACTTCGCATCGTCGCAAGGAGCAATAAGAGTCTTAGTCTTTTTGGCATACGGTTCAATCTTTTTGGGCCATGGTTCAATTGGTATTGAACCGGGGTCTACCCTGATGTTTATTACATTTTTTTTTTATGATTGAGAGTAATTGTGACATGATTGTACATGTGGCACCTATGCCACGTGTCGCTTATGTGGATACAATTTTTCCTATTAGATAATTGTTACTGTCTGAATGAGTACAGAAATAATTACCATAGGACAAAGAGTCATGTCTTTTCATGGAGAGGCAATTATTTGCTGTGAATGGGTATGGATTTCTTAAAGAGGCTCTTTAGCACCTCTTTAGGAAGAAATCCATAACATTTCAATTGATATAAATCCTAAATACTATAATCCAGAAAGTAACACTCTGAATACTCTTTTGTACAATTACTCTTGATCTGATCTCTTGCTGAGTTTTTTCTGAACGTCTTAAGGCATTTCGGTGTCAAAACTAGAGATCTGTTCGACACTTAAATGTGCAAATTTTCGTGTTGAAAATTAGATTGAGAGTTCATTGTATCCTGAAGATAATTTACAGATTTCCTTCGTTTGCACTTGCTGAAAATTCCAGAAAAATGGCAGCAAATCTGTCTTGAGAAATTGACTATTCAAGTCAAGCCTTGAACCTAATAAATATGATCGTTTCGTTATCGTTTTCTTTTATCCTCCGTTGTGTACAAGATATTCTTAAATTTCTAACACAAACTTCAAGTGGACCACAATATAAAAAGCAACGGTAACAATAACACCCATTGTTGAAACTTCTACAGGGCTCACCATGATGTCTTTTTGCTATCTAATTTATTCATAAGTTCACATAGACATGAATGATGGGAAAACACCACGATCAGATTGGTCCGAAACTTATGTAGCCCCAAGAAGTTTTTCGAGGGTAAGTGTTCAATCCCATTGCTTTGTATTGTGTGGTCCACCTGAGGTTTGGATCTGCCTCATTTTTGGATCATGCCCTGCAATGATTTCGCAAAATGGATGAACAGTTTGAATATATATATAATACATACATCATGTTGGGGTCCACATAACATAGTGATGTCGACACACCTCTCCTTCCCATTTTAGGGCATGACATGAGCCTAAAATTGAAGTACATCCGAACATCAAGTGAACCACACCATTGGAAACCGTGGGGATAATGATGCCTACCATTGAAATGGAAGCAGATTGGCTGGTGTACCACCACCAATATGGTTGGTGTGGGTACGTGTCGATGTACCAATGGTTCAAAGGATATCAAAGTTACATGGGCCATACAATGATGTGTATATATATATATATATATCCACCCGGTTCATCCATTTGGTGAGATCATTTTAGATCATGAGCCCAAAATGAGTCATATCCAAAGCTCAAGTGAAGCACACCACAAATAGCGGTGGGAACAATGATTCTCACCATTGAAACATTTGTAGGGCCCACCATAATGTTTATTTTACATCCAATCTATTCATAAGGTTACACATATTTAGATGAAGAGGAAAAACAAATATCATATTGATCCAAAACTTCCATGACCCTCAGAATGGTTTCAATGGTAGACGTTCAATCCCTCACTATGTTTTGCAGTGTGGTCCAGTTGATATTTGGATCTGTCTTATTTTTTGGCTCAAGCCTTATGGCGAGCTCGCCAAAATGGACAGACAGTTTGGATATAACACATACCTCATGATGGACCCACTTGGTGACGTCAACACACCAGCCATGTTAGTGGTGTATGGTACACCAGCCAATCCGCTTTCCGCTGAAACCTTCCTAAGACTGACTGTGACTTCTTTCTCTTTTTTTTTGCCATCCAACTTATTAAGGTCACGGAAACATAGTTAAGGGAAAATGCAAATATCAGCTTAAATGACAACTTGTGGCATTAACGAAGTTTTCTTCTTTTTTTTTTTCCACGCACACACACCCCCACACACTCACACCGTAGTGGGCTTTCACCACCTATGGATACTCGAACCCTTGACTAGGTGTTGAAACTCCTAAGAGTCTACCACCTGAGAAAGAGCAAGGATCCAATTAAAGAAGTTTTCAACAGTAGATGTTCGATCCCCGCTACCTCTTATAATGTGGTCTACTTGAGCGTTGAATATGCTTCGATTTTGGGCTCATGCCCTAAAATGAGCTAGTAAAACATACGGACAATGTGGATAAAACACATACATCATGGTGGGCCCCATGGAGTCTTTACACTATGGAGCTTGCATAGCAGGTCAGGGAGTGAATACACATACCTAGTAAGTGCATCACATCGTTGTGTCTATATATGCTTACCTTCTATTAGTTTGTTTTTAGTTTTACGCAGGTGGATCTGGTCGAGTCACCTAGCCCATTTTATATGGGCAGGTTGGTCGGGTAGGCTCGAATTGCTGCCCATTTAGCTTAATAAGCCTAATCCCACCTCAGAAGTAGGTTTTGGGGGACTGCGGAAGCACACAGAGATGAATCAAGTGAAGTAATCCAATCGTACCAAGCAAGCACAATGCAAACACTTGGAATTTAATGTGAAAAAAAAACTCTTACGGGGAAAAACCATGGCACAAAGCGATAGTAAACACTATGAAAATAGAAATTACAAGAGATGGAGAGAAAGTATACATGATTCGAACAAGCCTTAGATCTCCCTTAACCCTAGGAACAAATTAGAAAGCATTAGATACCTCACAATCTCAATTACACTCCTATATATAACATTTAGGAGAATCCTAATCAAAATCGGAAACAAATCCTGCAAATTCGCAAAACTATGTAACTCCGCGATACGCTCGATGACACGTTCGATAGGACTTCGATGCCATCGAACTAAACCTTCGATGTCATCAGAATAACACCAAAACGATCCAGCGACCAAATATGAAAATCTGGATTTTACCGATGACATCAACCAGGCCTTTAATGGCATTGAACAACTTTTAATGACATCAAACAACTTTCGATGGCATCGAAAATTGCGTACACTTAAAGTGTCCAACAACCTATTCGATTATTCCAGAAAATCTCGATGGCATTGAAGCCTGCTTGATGGCATCGAACTTGTCATCGACAAACTGTTGAATTTACACATTTAAGACACCTATCAACAATCTCCACCATGTCTTTAATTGTCATCCTTCAAAGTTTCTTTTCCTCTTTCTCTAATCCTGCCTTATATCATAGCTCATCGCTTCTTGTGCACACTTCGTTATTCTTTTACACCTTTACCAAGCCCAAAGAAGTTACACAGAACTTGAACTTCTTTGTAAGAACCACCTTGGTGAGCATGTCCGGCGAATTCATGCTCATGTGAATCTTCTCAAGAGTCATGCCTCCTTCCTCAAGCACTTGTTGGATAAAATGGTGACAAACATTAATGTGTTTAGTACGTGAATAATAAACGGAGTTTTTATCCAAATTGATAGTGCTCTTGCTGTCACAATTAACCAGCACGGCCTCCTACTGAAGCCTCAACTGATTTATCATGCCTCTCAATCAAACACTTTCTTTGAACGCCTTTATCACTGTCATATACTCTGCTTCGGTTGTGGAAAGAGCCACCATATACTGAAGCTTCAACATCCAACTGATTACTCCACCCGCTAGTACATATGAGTAACCTGAAGTCAACTTTTTAAAATTCATACTGCCTACGTAATCTGAATCTACATACCTAACTAACTTGGCTCCTTATTTTCTCAAAAGTTAAGACATAGTCTTTTGTACCTCGAACGTATCAAAGTAGTCATTTCACTGCTTTCCAATGTTGCTTGCCAGGGTTTAACATGTATCTGCTCACAACACTAACTGCTTGTGAAATATCCAATGTCATACAGACCATAACATACATTAAGCTACTCATAGCATTCGAATAAGGTACACAAGACATTTTACTTTTTCTCATTTAATTTAGGACATTATTCTGAAGAAAGCTTGAAATGAGCTGCGTGGGAACGCTGACTGGCTTTGCCTTATTCATCTCATACTTAATCAACACCTCCTCAAGGTATTATGTTTGAGATAACCAAAGACTGCTTCTCTCCTTATTTCTATGAATATCTATGACAAAAATCCTCTTTGCAGCCCCCGGATCTTTCATCTCGGATGTCCATGATAACTGAGTCTTCATGTAGACACCCCACCTAGGCTAATATCTTGATTTTGTCAAGACAATCCGCGAACCATGATCATATCCTAAACCTAAATCCTAACCTGAGCTATTACGAGTCATCATTCAATCCTGACCATGTCCAAAACCGATCTATTTCTCGGGTCATTTTTGGGTAACAATCGAGCCAATTTTGAGCCATTTTGAGCCAAATATCCAAAACGGACTTTGTTTCACTCTAAGGACCCAAAAAAGGACCCACCAGATGAATTTTGAGGGAAGCTGTACCGAAGCGGTAGTTTGACTACCGCCGGCGGTAGTCAAACTACCGCTTCCTCTCAAAAAGTGCGCGCTGAGTCAGCCACACGAGATTCAGACTCAGCCAAGTCCGTGCGGTAGTCGGACTACTGCCGGCGGTACTCGGAGTATCGCTGCATGGGGCCCGAGTATGGACAGCTGTCCCAGCGTCCAAAAGTCAACTCTCCCATACATTTACCCTCCCCATCCTCACTATTTACCATTTTACCGCTCCCCATTACCCAATGAGAGCACGCCACGTGGCGTCTCTCTCTCTCTCCAATCAATCACCTATTGCCACATTAGCATTTAACCCTCCCAAGGTCCAAAATTACCACAATGCCATTAGAGAATGCTATAAATAGCCCTCTCTCCTTTCATTTTAAAGGGACCAACCACGGAGAGGGAGAGAGTGAGAGAAAAAGAGAGGAAGAGAGGGAGAGAGAGAGAGTGAGAGTGAGAGAGTGAAGGAAGGGAATGAGCTCCCAAGCCTTCAAGCCCAAATTTTCCAGCCACCTCCCAGCCTTCACCTCAACCCTTCCAACCCATAAGCCTAGAACAGAATGATCATGGTTCAATCTGCATCCTAACCTATTCAAGAATCAAGCCAAAGATCCATTTACATACAAGCATTCATCATGACATCTACTCTCTTCTCAACCCCCCTACTTCTCTAGATCTCTAGTGGACGTATGCTCTGTGACTTGTCATATATCGGATCCTGTCACATCAGAAATTCCTAGTGATCTAGTCCACTTTTCTTATCTCTTTGCATAAGCATCAATCATCCTCCCTCTAGACACATTGTCAGACGTATGCTCTGTGGCCTGCCAAAATCTCGGATCTTGCTACATCAGAAATCCACGTGTGACTAGTCCCATCATGACCATAGCATCATCATCATCCCTTGAGATTATTTTACCACACTAAGTTAAGACCGCACATTTGTGCGGGCAGAGAGGGTGCGTAACACCTTCCCTCTTTGTAACCGAGGTCCCTTACCCGGAATCCCAGATCGCAGACCAGGAGTCAATCTAAGGTAGGAGAGTCTTCGGATTTCTCCAACCTTACGTATTCCGTGGGTTCTAGCCGACCGCGGGATTCTGAGATTACTCGGCTAGTGGCGACTCCAACAATCACAAATCAGCTTAATCACCCCTACCATCATTCACCACAACACTTTTCACAACGACGTGGGCGCCGATTTTTTCAGTGTCTACACTTCAGTACATCGATTTTAGACATGTTATAATTGGTGATCAACATGTCATTAACATACAATACTATGATAATGAACTTGCCATC
This sequence comes from Magnolia officinalis, assembly GCA_021015155.1. NCBI lineage: Eukaryota > Viridiplantae > Streptophyta > Magnoliopsida > Magnoliales > Magnoliaceae > Magnolia > Magnolia officinalis. The sequence goes on from JAJHSJ010000010.1 coordinate 65,186,760, forward strand.
ACTCAGCGCCTTATCATAGACATAGTGATCGTATTCACTCTTAATAAATTTTTGGCTCAACATGAAATAATCAAATTTTTTATACTACTGACTAGGTGACTCTTTCAGGTAGTACAACGACCTCATTAACCTGCAAACTTTGTTCTCTGCCCCTTTAACCTCATAGTCCTCTGGTTACTTGATGCAGGGATGAACGTGATAAGGTCGAGCACCATCTCCCTCAAAAGGATACCTGTTCTGAATCAACGGAATTTCTCTAGACTCCTCATAGAGGCTTCTTGAATCCACGAGAAAGAAGGCAAGCAAAATAGAAATAAATTCTATAAATTTGAAATTGATTAATGAATGAATTAAACGAGTTCACAACCCTTTAAATAGAGATACCAAGCAATGGGAGAGAAATCAGAAGCAAACTACAACTAAAACTCCTAGATTTCACAACTTACTATAAATAGTAAACTTACTATTTATAGACGGTCGTGATGTTTACTAGTGTGTAAGGTTTTCGGCTAAAAATAGTAAGTGTCCTATTTGGCTTCACCAAGCTGTTCTCCTAATTTTTCTAAGCTCTTTTCTCATTGGGCGCAACTCCTAAAGCCCAACGGTTGAAGAATTATAATCAAACTAAAACTTACTATTTATAGTAAAAACAGAATTAAAATAAGGAAACGACCGTCGATCCATAAGTATTTCACAAATCTGGCTTGCGTAACGAGGCGTAGCAGGGTTGGTTGGCTAAAGTAGCTCGTTCTACCCCAAAATCATATATTTTACGCCCGATAACTCATTCCGGATTGTGAGATACGCCCAATCTAAGGTCCGATGGTCCGGATCACTTCTGTCATCGACTGAGCCTTTTCTGATCCATCTTGGCCATGAAACTGTCTGTGACCCGCTCTACATCATTACTTCATGTAGATATGCTCTTCCAATTCCCCATGTAGGAATACAGTCTTTATGTTCATCTGTTCTAACTCGAGATCGTATTGGGCAACCAGCGCCAACACAAATTTGATAGATGCTTACTTTACAACCGGTGGGAATTTCTCTGTGAAGTCAATTCCTTCTAACTAAGCGTAACCCTTTGCTACAAACCTTGCTTTGTATCTAACTTGTTTCTTCTTAAAGATCCACTTGCATCCGATTGCTTTTCAGCCCACTAAAAGCTCTACCACTTCCCATGTCTCATTATTGTACAAGGAGTCTATTTCATCGTCCATAATCGCCTTTGCATCAGGCTCATTAAGAGCCTCCTAAAGAGTAGATGGATCCCCATAATCTGTAATGAGGGCATATGCAATATTAGAGAGTTGTCATTGTATCTCACTAATAACTTGCACTGCGATGAATTCTTTCTAGGTGGCTGCTCCACCTTTTTCTATACCTCTATTTGCGCAACTGTCTCAGCCTGAGTATCACCACTGTCAACCTGAACGTCGACAACCAACATTTTCGGTTCCTTTTGCTCCTAATCATTCTTGCAGAATAGGGATCCTTCATCAAATTTAACGTCCCTGCTAATAATGATTTTCCGTGTGACTCGGTCATAGAGCCTGTATCCCTTCACACCACCACTATAGCCAACAAAAGTATACTTTTTATTTATTTGGTATAGCTTATCTCTCTCAACTAACGGTACATGAGAGTAAGCCTCACAACTAAATATACACAAAATTGAGTACTCAACCTTATGGTTACTCTATACTTCCTTTGGAATTTTACGTTTAATAGTCATAGAAGGGAACCAATTAACCAATTAGTAAGTCATGTTAACGGCCTCTTTCCATAGGTCCTTGCCCAACCCATTATTATTAATCATGCATCAGGCTCTCTCCGATTTTGATTCATCCGCTTAGCCACACCGTTTTGCTCGGGTGTGTGGCGCATTGTGTTGTGCATGTAGCTGGCAAACCAACTCCGATGAGGAGTCGTGTGATATAAAGCCCATATGTCCAACATTTACTCGTCCCTACGGTCGTCGTATTAGTGTCCAATCATAGACACTGACAACACATCACTTCTGCTTGTTTCTTCATTAGATGTGGCAGTGTTGGCCTCCTTTGAAGAAGCCTCTAAGTTCTCTTCTTTTTCTTTTTTTTTTTTCTTTTTTTTTCTTTAGGATTTATACAATCCTTATTCATGTTCCCTGTTATCCCACAATTCCAGCACTTTAATTTGCCCTTACCCTTGGATTTGGATATCGATCAAGAAGATTTTGTATCCCGCTTAGAATTCTGACCTCTCGTAAATAATGTATCAGTGGATGCCCTCATGCTACTATTTTTCTTTCTTATTGCCTTTCCTTGAAGGGCTGAGATTACGGTATCGACACTAAGGGTCGTGTTACCGATGCACAAGGTGTTTTTAAAAGACTCATACGAAGCAAGGAATGAATTCAACAAGACACATGCCTGATCTTCTTCCTTGACCACTACCTTTACATCTAACAATTTGCGGATCATCTTGTTAAAATAGCTAATGTGAACCTCAACATTTTCGCCCTCTCCTATCTTAAAGTTGAAAAGTTGCAACTTCAAGTGTAGGAGATTTTCAATGGACTTTTTCCCATAGATGTCCTCTAACTTCGTCCACAAGTTTGCCGCAATTTTCCCTCGCATGACAGTATAGATAACCTCATCCGTTAGGCACAATTGGATGGAGGTTTTTGCTTTCTTATATAATTTCTTCCATTCATCTTCTTCCATTGATTCCGCTCACTTCTCGAGGATCTCAATCCTTGCTAAAAAAATGGCCAATCATCTTGACCTTCCATAATTCAAAATTGTTTTTGTCAGAGTACTTCTCAACATCGAACTTTGGATTGACAGTTATTGATACTCACTTTCAGATTCAAGCATGCGCCTCAACATTAGCTTTGATACCACTTGTCGAGGGACCGTAGAAGCACACAGAGATGAATCAAGTGAAGTAATTCAATTGCACCAAGCAAGCACAACACAAACACTCTAAATTTAATGTGGAAAAATCCGAACGGGAAAAAACTACGGCACAAAGCGACAATAAACACTATGAAAGCTTAAATTATAAGAGATATAGAGAATACCTGATTTGAACAAGCCTCGAATCTCCCTTACAAGCCCTTGAAATCCTAGGAACGAATTAGAAAGCCTTAGATATCTCTCAATCCCGATTACACTCTTATATATAGCATATAGGAGAATCTCAATCAAAATTAAAAACAAATCTCGCAAATTCGCAAAACTGTGTAACTCTATAATACACTCGATGAGACTTCGATGGCATTGAACTAAACCTTAAATGTCATTAGAATAACACCAAAATGATCCAGCGACCAAATATGAAAATTCGAATTTTACCGATGACATCAACTAGGCCTTTGATGACATCAAAAAGGCACTTAAAGTGTCCAACAACATATTCAATTTATTCCAAAAAATCTTGATGGCATCGAACTGACTTGGATAGTATTAAATTCTACTCGATGGCATCAAACTTGTAATGGACGGACAGACAGTTGAATTTACATATTTAAGACATCTGTCAACAGTAAGTCAGGGTAGTTGATCCGCAGGCCGGCCTGACTCATTTGCCACCACAAAGACAAGTAACTAATGGGAATGGAGAATATTTCGTCCGAATGTGACAAACAGCTGTAATTTTCAGCCATGGAAAGAGAAAGCTAACGCTTTAGCAATTGTGATGGCCTATTCATTAAATTCCCAACCGTTTTAGTTGAGATTTTAAAACTGGAAAATGATGGGACTTTGAACTTTCTTGAGTAGATGGTAGATCATACACGAGAATGTGTACACCGACCGCTGCAGTTCTTTTAAATAGTCTGGCTTTGGCCACATGTTGAGTTGACCAGCCCAAGACATGAGTAACCAACCCAAGACGTACATGAGTGAAACATCTTGGAGGTTGAGCCTAAATGGTCTTACTTACCCATTTGCAATGCTGGCACATTTGATGGCATGTAGATGGTATCTTTGTGTTGAAAATAATTCAGACTATATAAATATAAAATTAAAAATTAAAATAAATAAAAAGATAAAGAATAATTTATTGAGTTTTTGAGTTGAGATAAGGCGTAATTTGAATCACTTGGTTTGAAATTGAATTTGCCTTCTCTGAACTGTCCCAAGTACAACAGAATTCTCCAAATAAATAACCTCTAAGATATAATAATTATCACCTGATCTTGGCAGTTTATTCATTGTACGTAGGCTCAATCCATGTTCAACATTAACTTAAAAATAAAATAAAATAATAATAAAATAAAATTTCAAAGAAACGGAGAGATTTTATGATTTTGAAAATCATATTAATGAAGTTTATTTATAGATTTCAAGTAGGAGTTAAAACACTCTTACAAAATGGGTTAGTCCTGTTGGGCTTAAACTCAATGGGGGCGACCACCCGAACAGCCAGCACATCTCTCCATTTTTAAAATCAAAGAGATGTGAGTGCGAGTATACTCACATTACACTTATGTGCTCATGTACACTCACACACGCTCATGCTCATGCCTAGAGGTGTACATGAGTCCAACCGAGTTGAGCTTGGCACAGTTTGACTTAGCTCTGCCACTTGCTTACCCCAGCTCAAACTCAGGTTGGCCTGGTCCTTGAGCATGACTGGCCAACTTATTTTGGTTCGGTCAATAGCTCAGGCTAGTTCAAGCCGAGTTCGAGCCAAAATCGAGCCGAGTTTGACTGTGCAGCATTTTCACAAACACATGGGCTGCACCTTCAAAATCTCACTGCATGTAAAACACAAGTAGTGGTTTTTTACAGGTATTTCATCAAACACCTTATAAGGAGCATAAAAATCAAGAAAACAAAAAAAACAAAAAAAACAAAAAGGGTATTTGTTTCATATACTTACCTTCCTTGCCACCAGCCACACTTCGTTGAGTCATTTCATCAAACACTTATTGAGCAATAGCAATATCAAAGTAACTGAGTCACCGAACTAGTACAATCCGAGTTCGATTCGAGTTGGGTTCAATCCGAGTCGAGTTGAGCTCGGACAAACTCAATCTTGGTTCAAAAATTTTTCGAACTCAAAAAATCAGCATGACTTGGCTCGAACTCAGTTTCAAACCGAGTCGAATCGATCTTTTTCGAGTCGAGTCGAGTGAGCTAGCCGAGCTAACTCTGCTCATGTACAGCCCTACCCATGCCCTGCTTGGGCACACAAAGAAACAACCCAACACAAATCCAAGTATGCCGAGGGCACAAACCACATTCTACATATAATCTCTTCATATTCATTTTACATTTTTTACGTTAGACTATTTCTAATACAAAATAAACAAGGGACAGGAAATTTCAAAGAAATTTTTGAAAGAAAAGTTACGGTGGGAATTTTAAAAACACAAAAAAAATAAAAAAAATTAATTAAATTAAAATTTTAAAATTTTAAAATTACAATACCTGACACATGCTTATGGACTCACTGCATAAATCTCAAAAGCTTATTTACTGCAGCACCACCATAGGGTTATCCCTGTGTCACGACGTGACCCAAGCTCTATGGGGCCCACCATGATGTATGTGTTTTATTGTAACGTCTTGAAAAAATCCGTACAAAGACCTGAGTACCACCTCAGGCAGAAATCACTCAGGACCAAATCCTTTAGAAATTAGGTGAGAATTAACTAGGTGTTAAACTAGATTATCTATGAAATTAGTACTAACCACTTTAAATACGAACTGCAAGGCCCAAAACTAGCAGATCCGCTAACGCTATATTACCTGAAAACCTAGGATCAATCTCTAAACTCAGTTGCTCTCGAGAGCATATTGAAACTCCGTATCGGACCTGGACCGCACGTCGAAAGTCTGATGACCACAAAGCTATATGATTATGACCGCCTCGCTGGACTTGATAACCATCTCGAAAATCAAGTCCTAACAGTATCCAGAAACGCGCAACTTGAGCTTGGAGCAAATTGTGTGAGAAACGCGAATATATTTAGAAAACGAACTCAAATTTGAGTGATTTGGGCCGTTCACTTGCGGGCCAAGTTTAAGGATTCAGACCATTAGAATCTGACCCAATTACACCCTCGGATCATGAAAATTTTCCAACACATGTCAGTGTGCTTGTGGCCCTGATCAAGTATCGATGACCGTTGAACTGAAAATGGTCCGCCACGGTCGATCCACAAATCCGATCGGACTAAAAACTTAACTTGACCTAGATCCAATGTCAGGGAACTTACTCCGGACTGTACGCAGAAAAGGGGCCTCCAGATATGCTCCGTTAGACCAAAATAACCAACTTTTGGCTATAACCTAAGTATACCATGGCCCTGGGGCCATTCCCATCCATTCTAGGCCTATAGAAGGGCCTTAAACTCTCTCTCTCTCCCTTGTCATAGGAATTCCAAACCCTAAGAGAGAGAAGAGAGAGAAAAGAGAAGAAGAAAGTGAGGAGAAGAGAGAGAGAGTGAGGGTTTGGTCCTGGGATTCAATCACATCACTCCACGGGCTAAATCAACCTTTCTGAATCGTTATCCCAGCGATTTTGACTCCGTTCTTAGGTAAGAAATCCTAACCCTAACCTGTTTTAGGGATTCAAATAGAGCAGTGATGAAATAGTTAACCTATTTCATGTTATAGGTTGTCGTTGTGTCGTTGACAAAGACTTAGTGTATAAATTGAGTTTGTTACGAGTTTACCGGTGAAAGGTGCGGAATATAAATGTTTAAGTTATGGTTTTCAAGGCTTTCAATGTCAGCAATGATTTATGTCTGACTTGATTGCTATCACATATGCTTAGATACGACATTTTTCATATATTTCACATATATGTAAACTATGTTGGTTTAAAATGCATTCTATGTGTTTGTTGAAATGTCTAAATGAATATGGAATGATAATTTGTGCTTGTTATGATGGATGCTTGAGAATACATGATGGTTGTACTTGTGGCAACTCCCTTGTGAAAGGATTTGCTATAATATGTGTTTTAGCTAACTTGTTACATGTATGTGATAAGTGTAGTCTAAGTGTTTGATAAAATGCCTGAATGAGAAAATGCTTGATGAAATGTACGTAATGAGAGTGTTGAGATGAGATTCTCAATTCCCTTATACATAGTTACAATTTTCTTTGTGTACCTATCTTACTACTATGTGATTTACCGATGAAATGCCTATGTATGATAACATGTGTACAACATGTTTGTTGAAATGCTTAAACGAGCTTGATATTGAAATTGGCTGTCACATGCTATCTTTGATTATCACATGTGAAAGCTATTGTTTGGAGTGTGATTTGGGGCTACGATGTAGTCCAGGCAATCGGTAACGGTTTACGATCGATGGCTGCACTGTTTTAGCCACAACGGATATGTTCGATGAGTCCGAGTCGTACGGAGATTACCGACAGTGGTTAGGCCACAAGGAATGTGTATGTGTTCCATGTCAATTAATTCAATGCACGCTCGTACTAGTCCAGTTTGTCAAGTAACTCGATTGACCCGATGAATGTTCACCATGTATGGACGCTACTGTTTGAATCTAAGGTACCAAACTCACCAATGAATAGCCCGTTTAACCTCGGTACCTCGATCTACTAAGACTCATGGGCCGGGCATGGTGGTATGGGACACCGTGGTCGAGCTGTCAGCCTATGCTGGGGCGACGAGCCTTCACGTAGTGACCAGTGAGCAAACCAAACTCGTGAGCCGAATATGGTGGTATGGGACACTGTATTCGAGCTGTTGGCCTACGATCAGGTGATGAGCCCGTAGTGACCTCGAGTATACACTAGGACTACGTTAAGGCAACGAGCCTTTCCGTAGTTAATTCGCGTATAAGCTAGGCCTGCGCTGATGGTAACGAGTCTCCCCGTAGCGACCTAGAACTTGTTTATCGTATGTGATTAACTAGGATTGACGACCCTAGATGGATTATTGTTTGGGAAATGATACAAGGGAGGTACCTTAGCTTCCCAATCCTGTTGTATGAATGTGCCTAATTAAGAACTTGGCTAATCACGTGCATGCACCGCATTGCATGTGCCTTTGGCGTTGGAGTTGAGCACAGTAGGAGTGTTGCATGCCGCGATCGTAAGATGATGTCGCAGAGGGAGTGCAGGCGAGGGCATACATCATTATCGCATATGATCCTTACATTAACAAGAGTATTTAGGACATGAGTGTTGTACTGCTTTATCATTACTGCTTGACTGAATTGATAACATATTAACCTTTGTATTATAGCTCCACTGAGTTGATCACTCATTCCCACGTTCTGGGACGGTGTTTTAAACACCAACCAGACCCTGTTGTAGTTGCAAATGATGGCGATGCTTACGTAGCAGAGCCAGACTTTTATGATGATGAGGAGGAGTTGTCCTATATGTAACTATCAGGCGGGTCTATGTTGGTCATGTTCTGATCGACAGGGATTACTGGGATGATGACTAGATGACATTATACATTTTATATATTTTGGAAACTTTACATGTAATTAATTGACCTGGTAACATGATCATACTCAGGGGATTTATAATCACTTAAATGCTTTATATACTTATCACAGTCTTCCGCTTGCGTAATTCAATTGTCTCTGGAGTATGATATGTTGTTTTGGTATAATCTCACTCATGTTTAATGTACTAATACAGACAACCCTTAATCATCATTATCTATGTTGCATAAGTGATGTGTTGGAACTCAGGAGTTGGGCTCCTGCTCGACTCCTGATTTTCAGGGCATTACATTTATCCACGCTGTTCATCTGCTTTGCCAGCTCATTTTGGTGCATGAGATGAAAGATAATGCAGATCAAAGCACTAGTGAACCATACCAAAGAAAAGAAGGGGGATTCAACACTATGTTGAAAACTTCTTAGAGGCTAAAAAAAAAGCCTTGGATCAAGCTTATATTTGTGTTTTCCCTTCATCCAGGTCTGTATGATATTATAAACCGGTTGGATGACAAATAAAACATCATGATGGACCCTAAGGTTTCAACGGTGGGTGTTTAATCCCCACTATTTTTTGTGGTGTGGTCCACTTGAGCTTTGGATCTACATCATTTTTTGACTCCTATCCTAAAATGGGCCTTCAAGATGAAAGGACGGCATGGATAAAGCTCGCATCATGGTGGGCTTCAAATTTGACCTCATTGTGCCACATGATTTCCCCATCGCGGGTGCTCCAATCCGGCATATTTTTGGTGAAGCCCACATAATAAGTACTTGAAATCCACTCCCACTATTAGATGCCTAATCCTACTTTAGGCAGACAACTAAAACATCTAAGCTATTATGTGATTCTACTGAGCCGCAATAAAGGAAACAGTTGTGAGAGAGACATCCACCATTGATTTTTTACATAGCGTACCACAAAGATTATATAAAACCCACTCAAACCATTAAATGCCTATATATATATATATATATATATATATATATATATATATATATATATATATATATATATATATATATATATATATATATATATATACACACACACACACACACGCACACACGCATTTAGTGAGCAATCTTACAAGTGCCATACATTGCAACTCAGATTCAACTGTCCATGTATATGGTCTCCACTTTGATAGGTAATAGTCTAAAATTCAGATTGATCGAAGATCATAACTTTGATTCATGTACCTTTTTGTTGTTGTTGAATTTGGGCTATCTACTATTTTCCATTCTCATCATCCTTTAACCAATCGATCAATCAGAACATCATGTCAGTGGAAATTTTGGTACATGAGCCATATAATGTTGGGGCCAATGATTTGGACGGTTTAATTTGAGTTGCATATGTTCCACATATATAAACTAGGAGTGCATGAGTATGAACCATGGTACTGCCAGTGTCACCCAATTGCAATGCAATTTCATATGATGAATACAGCTACTAAATGTATCCAGTCCGTAAAAATCGAGTCCTAATTGGGTAATCAGAACCGTCAATCTGATTGACCCCACCATGCTGGACACCCTAATCAAAGACCCTGATCAAAGGGTTGGGATCTTTCAACTTAGCCTACCTTAAACGATCGAGATCAGCTCACAACCATTTGCAAAGATCATGCAATCAACCATTCCCTGATTGCATTCATGAGGATGTAACTAATCATGGGCCCCACAACGAATGGAGTACAGTCTGGCTCCGGATCATGCCTTCTTTGGTTAGTTCATGTAATTCAATGATGATTTTAATTCTCTTGTCAAAGGTTGGTGAATGATAGAAATTGATGATTTTAATTCTCTTGTGGAAGGTTGGTGAATGATTGAAATTGATGACTTTAATTCTCTTGTGGAAGGTTGGTGAATGATAGAAATTGATGATTTTAATTCTCTTGTGAAAGGTTGGTGAATGATTGAAATTGATGACTTTAATTCTCTTCTGGAAGATTGGTGAATGATTGAAAGCATGTAGACCTGACCCATACTGATTTCCTTCAATGAGGAAAGCAAATCATCAACCACAATTTCATTTTTTATTGCAAATTGTCTAAGAGGCTTAACCAACCGTTGGATTTCTTGGCCGGAGGTCGCATTCCATGTGGGCCCCACTTTTTCTTATTCCGATCGTTGGCACGGTATTGAATTGTATTAGATACTATTAACACCATTATTGGACAATGATTGCATGTCCGGAAATTTCATGGTATTTTTGTCATCCAATTCAATGTTTGGGATAAAAATCTTGCTACCGGGAAGACACTGGATTAAGCAAAATCCTGTTTAGTGGACCATGGGATTGTAATCAATGAACTAAATTCACTACGGATGTTTGTCACTTGTATACATATATAACCAGAATATCACATGTAAAAGGCGTGCATGAATAAACACATGCATCAATGTGAGGGTGGATTTCAAATCCACGGAAATCCCACATAGACCCAATCCAATTCTATAGGAACAAATGCAAATCCATCCCACCTAATCCCCAACCTTCCCAGATGCACTATAGAATCTGCACGAGACCAGATGTAATTCCATCCCACCTAATTCCCTCTAATACAATGCCCCAAAACTCATGACTTAGTGAATGGGAGTTGCCATAGTTCTAAAACTCAGTGACTCGAACTAAAACTCCACTGAGTTAACTCAAGTGGATAACGGCGTGTTTGGTTGCCACTTAAAAGTGAGTTCATGTCAAGATCCATAGTTTATATATATTGCTGTTTATAATTTTAATCCCTAAAAAAAGAATCTCTAGTACATAGTTACAATTTAATAAAATGTGGTGAACTCATTTTTTAGTGGCAACCAAGTTGGCCCTAGGATTTTGGAAACCAAGCATATTCGTCCTAAATTCATATGGCTCATTGAGTTGACTCAGCTTACTCAATGCACGTAATTGTGGCTCAACTCGAATGAACCAGGGACACAAAGCAAACACTTGCAGCTACCACATTACCAACAATCAGGCAATTGCTTTAACTAGCATTCGAGGATATTAAATATGAGTTATGATATAGTGGATAGGACACGTGCTTGCATGTGGAGAAAAGAGAGAAGAGAAATGGAGAGAAATATGAAGAAAAGTGAGAGGGAGAGAGGGAAAATGTGCGATTATTTAAATGTGCGGACTACATGTAGAGAAGAAAAGGAGGCAAACTAGTTTCAGGAGTGAGCATGCATTCTCTCCCTATTTTTTATGGTTTTATGATTGTAGACACCCCATTCAAAATGAGGCTAAACTGCTCTTTAGACTTCGACTCTTCAGACTTTGGCTTAACTTTGATAAAATCATCCATGGGAAACTCAAGATTGCCAAAACTTTGATAAAATCATTCATAGGAAACTTAAGAATTGTTGAAAATCTAATTAATTAATCAAAATGGTAGGACTCTCGGGAACAACCAACGGACCTAATCGATAGATTTAAAAGCTGACAAATTAGATCATGGCCAATTATCTAGACTCTCTAGAAATCTTGTTTATGTCGTATTTCAATAAAAGTTATCTCTATCCAACTCATAAAGTATTGCAAATCCAAATGTGTCACATATTAAAGGTCTCTGACATCTCCCGAAAGCAACTAACGGACATGAGTGACAAAATAAAACAATGGGCTCACCATAAGCCGTTCCTTACTTTTGTTTTTCATTCCAACAAATGTCAAAGAACCTATTTTGTCAAACGGAATAGTGCTACATGGACCGTCAGTGTAACGCCCCCAATTTTTGTTAATAAAATTTAATTTTTAAAATTTTAAATTTAATTTTGAGTGGGAAAGAGATCCACCGTTCTCATCATCATTCCTCTTATTTCTCTTTATTCAAAACTTTCCTCGTATCTCATAGTCTCCTAACAAACCCTCTTTCTTAAAAAGGGAACATGAGAGAGCGAGAGTCCTATTAAAAATAAAAGAACGAAAGAAAAACTAGTAGAAAAAAAAAAACACGAAGGAAAAATGGGAAGGAGGATTTTTTAAATTCACTTATTCAAGTAAGTATTTTATTTTATTTTCTTTATTTTATTTATGCAATAGTTAATTTTGCATGATATACAAGTTAGATGGATTGGATCAATCAAACATCCATTGTGAGATTTTTAGGTATGCGCGTGACTTTAAGGCTAATGTGTAGAACGTGAGATTTTTAGGTATACGCATGGCTTCAAGGCTAATGTGTAGAATGTGAGATTTTTTTCATGATGTACAGTGATCAACATGATCTGTACTGTTCATGGGTGTTATAAGACTTGATTATTTAATATTTTTAAGAATCAGACCAATTCGACACCTTAATGGATTGTACATACTGATCATAGATCTACCAATTTTCTTCCTTAATCTAACGAAAATGAATAAATACCGGAAGAGTAATTCTCTATACAAGATACAACTTGGCACAGAGAATTATATGACATAATTTAAAATGCATAATTAAATCATCACCGTTCATTAGTTAAATTAAAATTTTAAATTCTAGACTAATTGGACCATTGGATGGGCAACATCGATTAGAAGAAATGATAGATAATGAATTATACGTTTTATTCATTATGTGTAATCATAAGATTAAAGATAATTCTTATTTATATGATTTTAGAAAGTCATAATTCAATTCAGACCGTTGATTCACAGAATCATCTCCACCGCATCAAAGTGAGTGATCCCGTTGTGTTTCTCATCCATCAAGTTAAAATAGATGGATTGTTTAATATGTTGTATTATTACGCTGATTTAATTGTCATACACTCGATTTAAATGACTATGTGATTTCTGAAATATAATAATAATGACATAATTTGATTAATATGTTAGACTATGTTGATTCAAATGTGATAATCGAAATAATATATGTAATATATGATTCATGATTACTTGGTGCATCTATCAATTGCATACACAACACTTGCTGAATTCCTGAGGGACCTCCTTAGATGGTATATCCTAGTAGAATCGTTACCAAAAATTCACTATACTAGTGGAAGCCTACTCAAGGAGTAGATGCGGGCCTTACCTATGCCTACCAAATGGTAGAAGTCTGTCAGGGGGCAGATGCGGGTTGACGGGTTTCCAATTCAAACAAGTGGACGGATTCTCACTTGATGCATTGATGCATTACATTTGCATTTTTATTATGTATGATTATTGACATTCTATTATAATTTGATATAAAAAACCATGTCGGGAATTCTCACTAGGCCTGGCCAGTTTACCATTTTTATTAATGGAAAAATCGTACAGATGTGAATGAGAGTGAGCCAGTGGCTCAAGAACAGAAATACATGATCGAGCTGAAAAATGACTTAAGGGACATGTGACCCTACTTGACAGATGAAGAAGTTGCTGCCTTAAACTAGTTATGATATTTTTACTTTAATTATATTTAATTTTCTTAGATAGTAATTAATTCTTTTAAGTTGTTGGACATATTTATTTCATTCATAAGATCCCGAATGGGAGGATCCTTAATTATATTCATAATTGATTATTGGAATGGATGGTCATTTTTTATTTATGAGATATTGCTAAGTATGGATGAAATTTAGATCTACGGTAAAGATAGTAGGTAGATGAATAATCGTATAATGGAATTAAATTAGTACACTTTGGATACGAGTTACGACTCGAAACTCAGGTCTAAGGGTGCACACTCTTTACTCGAGTTTGGGGGCGTGACAGTCAGTCCGTCATAATTCGACGGATACTCAACATGTTTTATACCTAACCAGGATCTTGATATGGACCCTCCAGATGTCAAAATTTTAAGGTATGAACAGGTGTCACACCGTCGGCCCACCACAAGCCGGCGGTCTTTATTTATAAATACAGTGTAACAGCTTCCATTTCAGGGGCTCAAAGGATAGAGAGAGAGAGACAGAGAGTGATCTCCGAAGACTTTAGAGATTCCTTGTCGAAGACGAGGCCCTGCCTAACTCAGAAGATTAGCCCTTGCGAAAAAATAATCCACTGAAGAAACTAGTAGTCAATAGTAGGGTTAAAATCGGGGATATTTGATCGTGCCTTCTGAACAAAAATGGTATCTAATATCCTATTTTCTTTCTCACATCTATCAAGCTCAGATTGCATTCCACTCCACATATCACGCATTCCTAATATATCTACACCATCAACTCACATTTTATTTTTCTTTCTTTTGGCTTCTTTTTTCTTTATTGATTACATTTGCCTACAGAGGGTCATCTAACTCTGCGGAGTAAGGTTACGATATTTTTAATTTTACCTACCCTGCCCTTTGTGAGTTATGCAAATCACGAATAGATATAATACCGAAATTCTACTAAACCCCCTTAAAAATCATAAAATCTTGTAGAGTAAAAACTGCATGTTGCGTGAGTAGAAGAATGTGTTTAACCTCTTCGTTTTCTGTAACTGACACCCTTACTCAGAATCGATGGTCGTAAATCAACCGCATAATCACTTGAGTCGGAAAATTTCACGATTCCCCAACCTGTAAACGAGATTCTACCGTTTCTAGCCAATCGGATATTCTAAGTTTTATTTAACTAATGGCAACTCCAAAAATCAAACACATCATTTTTAAATTTGGGTTGATTCCACACCCCATCCACGTAATTGTAAGGAAATGAAGCAACTGCTTACGTGTAGAAGTGTTCATAATAACCTATTCAATTTTTAGCTATGCATCACTTTTTTTTATCACGTCTCAACATGGACTTGCACAATAGATGTATGAAATGTATTTTAATATCACCCAATCATAACAATAGGCCCCACAAATATATTGTTCCACCGGCTCTCTAATAATACACGGTAGTACATGCTCAACAGAAGACATGGCTGCAAGCTATTTGCATGAAAGAATTGAAAGAACAAAAATGAATTTAGTTGAAGTAAGCACTGCTAATTATCACTTTTTTGTGTAACTAAGTGTAGGAAAGAAATTAGTCCAACGTTACTCATTTTATATATTAGAGATTTTAGGAGTTCAACCTTCTTGTTTGATATTTAAATTACTCTTACCTCCTTGTATAAACTAAAATTAATCACCTCTCCTTTTAATAATTTTAATATTACATAGAACTCCATGTCTTATTATTAAACTACTTTCTATTAGGGTTGTCGATGAGCCGAGTTAGGGCCGGACTGAGCTCTATCCAAGCCCGGCCTATAATTCTGAACCTAAGCCTAAATCCAACCCTAAACTGTGACAGGTTAAAATAGTCCAACTGGAGTCAACCCCGAGACATTTACACAAAGTTTGACCTGCATCCTCCCAAACCCTTGCCCTGAAATATCTCCGTGGATAAATGATATTTTGGTGTGCCTAATGTGCAAGAGAGTGGAAGAGAATGAAAGAAAAGGGAGAGCAAGTAAGTTTAGAAAAGACCTATCGGGCCGGGTCGGGTTTATGTGCTTTTGGAAAACTAAGACTGAATCTGGCCCGATCTACAATTAGGCTCCTGATTTAAGCCCAAGCCCGACCGTCTGACCTAATACACCAACCCAAACCCGGCCCAATACAGGCTAAGCCCGAAGGCCCGTCAAACTACCCGACTCATTGACAGCCCTACTTTCTACCCACATGGACATGTGCACACAACTCCCTGGTGGATATGTGGCAGATTTGTGCTACATCCGATCAAACATCTCCTAAAAGATACATCACCTAGGCTATGGCTGAAAATTTACTTTTCGGATGCATCTAACCATTCATTTACTTATTTTTTTTCTATGAATTCATAGACCATATAGTGGGGCCTCACCATATGGCCCATCATCGAAACATGTACAAATCCACTGGTGGGAAGTTGTGCAAAACATGTAAAGAATTATAAGCCACACATGACATTAATAGTGTGGGCAATGTGATCAATGGTTTGGATCAAATGGGGCCCATAGAGGTGTTGTGCATACACATACTCCGTGCATCAATTACTACTATACCAACTGTTGTAAAAAGAGATTTAAATGCAGGGGTGTAAATGGGCCGGGATCGGGCCTAAAATTCATAATTTTGAATAGATCTAGCCTGAAGGCCCAGCCCAAAACAGTCCAAAATCAAAGCTGAGACCAACCCAAGCCCGACCCGTTGACAACCCTATTTAAACATATGGGCTCTCTTAAAAGAGATTTTAGGGCTGAAAGTTGGGCAGGTCGGGTTTGGTCGGGTTGGTGCTCAGCCCTAGCCCAACCCAAGGCTCCTATACCTCAACCCTAACCCAATCTCAAGTTGGAAATTCTCAACCCAAGCCCAACCCAAGCAGGCTCGGTCGTGTTGGCCAGTTGGATACATGCGAAGATTTTTATTTTTACATTAGTCTATTATATTTTAATACACGTCTTATTTTTTGTATCTAGGATTTTATTAATTATATAAGTAGTAGTTTATTGTAAAGAACTTCATTTTTTCTAAAATATAGGACAACTACTCCTTTAAAAGTCATGTTGTACCACACACAATCTATTTGGGAGAGAGTAATCAGGCATATCTTGCTTGTTAGCTTGAGTCATCAGAAATGACGTAGACCAATGAGACCCGACAGCACTAAAATTTCCAGTGCCTTTAACACAAACGATCCACATTCAATTATAATTTATAAATAACTTATATATTGATCGGGTTCAGGTTGGGTTGAGCAACCCGAGCCCGACCCAAGTTTTATCGGGTTGGTGTTTGTATAGCCCAAGCCTGAGACCGAAGCCGATACATCTTGCCCGAGCCCAACCCAATGTCAGGTCAGTCACGGGTCAGTCGGGTTGAACACGCCCAACTTGTAGCCCTACCTCTTACCTCAAAGGAAGCATGTACACGTTGACTGCTGGAGGAGTTCGGTGTGTTGGAGGCCGTTGCACAAAACCTTAGGATCTAGCCTCCCAAAAACACCAGAATTATGGGATAATAAAGCAATGAAATAAATCAAAGCACAACCCATATGACACAAGAGATTTTTAAGTGGAAAACTCTCAAAGAGGTAAAAAACCACGGGACCTAGTCCAGAACAACAATTCACTATGAAGTAGAACATTACAACCGATCACAAGCACATACATCTTGGATCAAACCTTCTTCACTCACGCAGGAGTGGATAAACAATAAGAGAATAATGAAAAACGGAGAGATCTCACTGATTACGAGGACATAAAAGCGCTGAGATGTCGAGTGCACAGTAGATCACCTCTACGATCAGAACCTCCCTTCCACAAGCTTCTTCTCTCCCTCTCTCTTTATCTCTTTCTCTCACCCTTTGATAGCCCTAAACCCTTTAGTAAACCCTTGTAAAGCTTTAGAAAACTCTCTTGCATGCTCTAGAACAGAGAGTTCAGGTTGGTTGAACGGAGTGGGATTGGTTCTAAATTATAGAAGGTGGCTCATCAAGGATGATTAGTCTCAATGGTTCTAACTGGACCATCTGGAAGGCTAAGATGGAGGACTTGCTTTATTGCAAGGACTTGTATTCTCCGATTCAAGGCATATCAGTAAAGTCAAAGACCTGTTAGATGATGATTGGAAGAAGTTGGACCGAAAGGCGGTGGGGTTTATTAGACAATGGCTGGACAATTCCGTATTCTACCATGTGTCTACAGAGACCTCAGCCGCTAGCCTATGGCTGAAACTGCAAGGGCTGTATGAGAGGAAGACAGTCGGCAATAAAACATGGTAGAATACGGTGGTTTTGTGGCTGAGCACATGAATGAAGTCAGCAATATAATGAACCAGCTCTCCGTTATGAGCACATGAATGAAACTGCAAGGGCTGTATGATAAGACGACTTGTGAATCTCAAGTTCAAATATGGTGGTTTTGTGGCTGAGCACATGAATGAAGTCAGCAATATAATGAACCAGCTCTCCGTTATGAAGATGGTCTTGAACGATGAATTACATGCTTTGTTATTGCTTAGCTCATTGCCTGATAGTTGGGAGACATTGGTGGTGTCTCTGAGTAACTCCACGCTAGACGGAAAGGTGTCCATGGAACAGATAACTAGTTGTCTCTTCAATGAGGAGACAAGGAGGAAGTCTCAGAGGTCTACTCAGCAAGAGGCCCTTTTAACACAAGATCAGGGGAGAGGAAAGAAAAGAAATGGCAGGAAGGCCCGAGATAAATCAAGAGGCAAGTCGAGTACCAGGAAGGATACTACAAGCATGAATGTCGTAAGAAGAATGACAAGAAAGGAAAAGGAAAGGAGAAGGAAGATGAATCAGATTCCATTGCGGTCGCTTCAGATGGTGACGTTGTAGTTATTCTTTCAGAAGATCACGATGTTTGTCTCACGGCTATGACTCAGGACACCGATTGGGTGATAGACTCAGGAGCCTCGTTCCATGCGACTCCACACAGGGATTTCTTCACAAGCTACAAGTCAGGTGACTATGCGACCGTGAAGATAGGAAATTCTGGCATATCGAAGATCGTAGGGGTTGGTGATATTTGTATGAAGACCGATGTGGGCTGTACATTGGTTCTCAGGGATGTGAAACACATTTCAGACCTTCGCCTCAACTTAATGTCGACGTGAAGGTTGGATGATGATGACTATGAAAGCCGATTTATTGGTGGGCGCTAGAAGCTCATCAAGGGTTCATTGATCGCGGCCAGAGAAAATAAGTGTTGCACCTTGACAAGGCAAGTGTCAGTGTGTGCGAGGGTGGGTTGAACACAGTGGAAGATTCAGTTATTGACATGTGGCACAGGCGTCTAGGCCACATGAGTGAAAAAGGGCTTCAGCTACTAGCGAGGAAGCGACTCCTTCCAGATGTGACAGGTATACCTCTCAAAACCTGTATTGATTGTTTATCAAGGAAACAACATAGAGTTTCATTTTTAAAATCTGCTTCTCATGTTAATAAAGTGCATGCATTAGATTTGGTTTATTCTAATGTTTGTAGTCCTATGAGGACAAAAACCTTGGGTGGGGCATTATATTTTGTCACTTTTATAGATGATGCATCTAGGAGGGTTTGGGTTTATGCTTTGAAATCCAATGACGAGGTCTTTGGTGTGTTTAAATTGTTTCATGCTATGGTCGAGAGAGAGAGAGAGAGAGAGAGAGAGAGAGAGTTAGATCATTGAAGTGCATCCACATTGACAATGGTGGTGAATACATTGGTGACTTTCATGAGTATTGCAAGTCCTTGGGTATACGGCATGAACAGATGGTTCCCAAGACCCCACAGCATAATGGTGTGGCTGAGCGAATGAATTGCACCATTGTAGAGAGAATCAGATGCATACTATCCCATGCGAAGTTGCCCAAGACGTTCCGGGGAGAAGTAACGCACACGGCAGTGTATTTGATAAACAAGTCTCCATCAACCCCGTTGAATGGAGAAGTACCCGAGAAGGTGTGGACTGGACAAGATCCATCATACAGTCATCTCAGGGTGTTTGAATGCAGGACATCCATTCACGTACTAAAGGACGAGAGGTCCAAGCTCGATATAAAGATCGGGCAATGTGTGTTCTTGGGGTAAGGTGATGAAAAGTTCAGCTACAAATTGTGGGATCCGACTGAGAAGAAGATCGTCAGGAGCAAAGATGTGGTTTTCTTTGAAAACCAATATATTGAAGACATTTGTAAGCCAGAAAAGATGCAATCTAGTTCAGGAGAGCTAGAGGATATGGATCCGGTTATTTCTCCCGTGGTGCCTGATGACGGAGGAGTAAAGCAAGGTGCAGAGGACGAGGGAGTTCCTACAGAAGATGGACCGGGGGAGCAGCCCCCACTTGATCCACCTATTGAGCCACAAGTGAGGAGGTCACTAGGGACAGACAGCCGTTCAAGAGGTACTCGCCACATAATACATTATACTCACTAATGGAGGAGAGCCAGAAGATTATTCTAAGGCCCTGGCCGAGGAGCATAAGGGGGAGTGGTTGAAAGCTATGCAAGAGAAGATGAGATAATTGCATAAGAACCACACCTATGATATGGTGAAAAGGATACTACGGTATCTAAGAGGCTCATCCAGATTGAGTCTATGCTATGGTGACGAAAAACCTGTGTTAGAGGGCTACACAGATGCAAATATGGCAGGTGACATAGACTCCAGAAAGTCTACATCGGGGTTCATGT
The DNA here is from genome assembly GCA_021015155.1 of Magnolia officinalis. Taxonomy (NCBI): domain Eukaryota; kingdom Viridiplantae; phylum Streptophyta; class Magnoliopsida; order Magnoliales; family Magnoliaceae; genus Magnolia; species Magnolia officinalis. Next base: position 65,207,253 of record JAJHSJ010000010.1, read on the forward strand.
TCACGTTTGCAGAGGGAGCGGTCTTTTGGCAGATCAAGCTACGGAAGGTCGTAATATTGTCGACAACAGAAGCCTAGTATATTACAGTCATAGAGATATGTAAAGAGACGCTTAGGATGAAGAGGTTCCTACAGGAACTTAGCCTGGAGCAGGAGCAGCACGAGGTCTATTACGATAGTCAAAGTGCTATACACTTGAGCAAGAATCCAAGTCATCACTCCAAGTCAAAGCACATAGAGATTCGGTATCACTGGATCAGGGATACTTTAGAACAGAAGGTGTTACAGCTTGAGAAGGTCCACACGAACGATAACGGGTCAGATAAGATGACCAAGGCATTACTCAAGGGCAAGTTTTAGGTTTGTAGAAACCAGGCTGGCTTGAAGAGGGTGAATTCCTCCTAAGTCAGAAATGGAGAGATTTGATGGAGTTTTTCCTCCCCAGGTTAGAAGAGCAGACAGAGTTGCTCGACTGGTCGAGGAGTCTGCTCGACCGGTCGAGTGATGCTCAACTCAAAGTACAGCAAGTTTTGATTTGGAAATTTCGAGGTGCTCGACCAGTTGAGGAAGGTGCTCGACCAGTCGAGGTTACGCAGATTCATGTCCAGATTTTGTGTAGATTGCGTAAATTTGAGGTGGTTTTCCCAGAGGTGCGGGAGGGAGTTTCCAAAACTATAAATATGGGTCCTTATGACTGTTCTAAGGCATGCAAGAGAGTTTCCTAAAGCTTTACAAGGGTTTGCTAAAGGGTTTAGGGCTATCAAAGGGTGAGAGACAGAGAAAAAGAGAGAGAGGAAGCTTGTGAAAGGGAGGTTCTGCTCGTAGAGATCATTTACTGTGCACTCGACATCTCAGCACTTCTACGTCCTCGTAATCGGTGAGATCTCTCTGTTTTTCATTATTCTCTTATTGCTTATCCACTCCTGCGTGAGTGAAGAAGGTTTGATCCAAGCAGTGTGTGCTTGTGATCGGTTGTAACATTCTACTTCATAGTAAATTGCTGCTCTGGACTAGGTCCCGTGGTTTTTTACCTCTTCGAGGGTTTTCCACGTAAAAATCTCGTGTCTTGTGGTTTGTGCTTTGATTTATTTCATTGCTTTATTATCCCATAATTCTGATGTTTTTGAGAGGTTTTGTGTAACGGCCCCCAACACGGTGATGGGTAGGACTCTTCTACCACCATTCCAAGAGTATATTATTGTTATGTCAAACTCCTCTCCATTCACCTCGAACTCAAACTGCAAAGACCTTATTGAGTCTTTCATGTAGCCCTCATAGACAACATTAATGCCGGCCGAATCAAGTATGCCATCCGATCCATCATCTCACCCCTTTATACATTACATAAAGAAGATAAGCCCTACTAAAGACTTACACACGCCAAACTAATGGAACAATGTAAAATCACTCCCAAAACCATGAGTTCATACATTATGGCCCACATGAATTTTGTATCAAGCTGATTTTTGTATATTTTCTTCACCGCGACGAAAGATAAACACAATGGTGGGCCCACACACAAACCTATTATTGAGATCTCATCCCCATTCTTCCATGTGGTGTGGGGCCACATATTCGAACCGACGACCTACCCACTACCCATGGCTTGGCCCAAACTTCCTTTAGAAATGGGACGAGCTAGTTCACCCATGGGCCCACCTGACCCATTTTTCCCATTTAGATTTCTCTTTGGCATCCTTAAAAGAGTATCAACTAGTTTTTGGGCCCACTGGGCGATTACAAGAGGCCCAGCCCATCTTAATTATTAAACGGCTTATAATTCTTGAGCCTGGCCCATTGGGCTAAACCCTGCCTGGGATTGGACCACCTAAAGTCCTTTTTTTGGTGAGATCTCTCCAAAGACTCATTTCGATCGCGGTTGATGTCGCGATGGACCCGGATCTTTGTCGTTTCGCTTGTTTTTCTTTCGTTATTTTTACTGGGCCATTGCGATCAGACATCCGATCAGCGCATAGTGGACCATCTAACACAGCAAAGCATCCTACTTAATTGTATCAGTGGACCAGAAAAAGATTGGTAAAGAAGTTCAAATTGAAACATTGAATTTTATGCACTGGATAATGCAATATGGGATTATGGTAAGTCCGCGTTTGGATGCACAAGTGAATTGAATTGTGAACTAGGATGGCATCTCACAGCATTCATAATAAGGTGAAGTCCTCAAATTGGAGTGGCGACAGGTCGTCTATGATCCTAATCCCCTATGACATCAATGGGCGTAAAATTCATACATGGGCCGTAGCACTGTTTATTAATTGGACCTTTGATTTTAGGCCCTGACGGTTCTTGCAAAAGCATGATTGGGCATGTTCTAAGGCTCTGGACAGCCCGCCGGTTTATTTAATGGGCTTCTAAATCAGGCAGATACTTGACAGGCCTCTATCAGAGATAGAAACGTATTCCACATCCTACATCGAGGCACACCCCACCCGACTATCAACGGGCCTCAAAGTCAGGCCTGAGGGCATCCACCATTTTTCCATCGGGTCTTCGATTGTTGGCCGAACTGGTCCATGTAATAGCATGAAGGGGCATGTACTTGGGCTCAAATAAGGAAGATGGCCCCACCCTTTTAGTGAATGGGCTTCTAAATCAGGCCATACTTAATGAGTCTCCATTGCAGATAGAAGTGTGACCCCTAAACTGTACATAATGCACGGTTCACATCAAAGGTGAGCCCCACATGATTGATGACCCACATCAAAGTGTGGCCTGGCATAGACCATCCACGTTAAGTGGGCCCCACTTGATGGACGGTCCACATCAAAGGTGGGACCCACATAATGGGTGGTGGACATTAAAGACAGGCCCGCATGATGGGCCGTTACATCAAAGGTGCGTCCACATGATGAACGATCCATATTGAAAAGGGACCCACATAATGAATGGTCCACATAATGGAGAAAGTTGACCACACGCATGAAACTCGAAGGATCCGCGTGTGGCATGCCCCACCTGATTATCAACAGGCCAAAAAGTGGGGCCCAGGCCCAGGACAAGGCCCATCCACCGTTGATCAATCAAGCCTTGGATGTAGACCTAAACCTGTTCATGCAACTGTACGAAGGAGCATGTCCTAGGGCTCATGTGGGCCCCATTAGAAAACATAGGCCCTGGACTTACCTGCTTATCAAATGGGCTTCAAAATCAGGCCCATATTAGTAGACTAATAAATGCAATTCAACTCGATAGTGCATCCAAAAACGCCCTGTGTAGGATGTACGGTCAGACTAGTGATGCATTGACGTACGGTCTCGATGAGGGGAACAATAAATAAAAGATGCCTACAGTGCTTAAATTGTTGAGACACATTAAAAGGAGATTGAAAATATCAATCATCTAACTAGTAGATGGAGTTATTCAATGGTCCTGATTCCTTAGGACACCAATAGTATCTGTGCGCCCCATCCATACAATTGGGGGGCTAGTTTTGATGATCTAGGCCGTTCATCTGATGTGTCCCACTGTTGATGAGGTATCTCTAAAAACCACCAAGATTTTTTAAATCCTATACATCCAAGATTTGGCCATTTTACTAGCCCGTTGCTGACTTTCTTTGTTAGCCATCTAATTTTAAGCCACTGACCCAAGTGTTGGGATCTTCCAATAAGGAGAATTTTTGGGTGATCAGTCCATCGACAGGGCCCATCAGATCAACGGCCTGGATCACCAAACTATGGCCATCAGGACCCCATAATTTATCACTTCCACTTTGGATGTAAAGAGGGTTATCATGCACCACAAAGATGGGGACCCTCGAAGTGAAAAGATCTATTGAAAATGGAAAGAAAGCATCAACGGCGGTGGTTTACAAGAACTTGGAAATGCCTCAATTAAATGATGGTGGCCCACCATACCATACACAGAATTTAAATTATGAGTGTTTTTTTAGAGAAAGGAGATAAGGACGGCCGTTGATTATCTTGAGCTTTTAAGATTTTTGTTATCTCCGTTCACATGTGCATGTGTTGTCTATAACGCAGTCTCATCTCCATGGTAAACTGGCACAGTATGAAATCCGAGCCATCCATCGGGTAGGCCCGTCTATTACAATTCTTGGCCCGAATATCAGGTCAGTCCGGCAGGTTGGAGTATAACGGTGACCCAAAATCAGTGCAGAAAATGGATTTCACTCAAATACCCATCAATGATTCCTATATCTTGTGATAGAATTTTTAGACTGGAGTGAATTTTTTCTTTTTTTCTTTTTATTGTGAAAAAGATAGATAATAAAATGTGTGGGATTCACATGATGGATGGGCTACATTAATAATGACATAATTTATAATATAGTTAATATGGAGCATCCATGTTCCTTACCATGATTGGACGACTAGAAATCCAGTCCAGAGGGATGGGGAATCAAAGGTGGGAATAGCAGGATGGATATTTATACCATTTCTAATATATAATTACTACGAACCTTTCATTTTCCTAGGTGTTGGATAGAGGTTAGGATAATCAAACCAAAGTGATTTTTCTAGAGGTATGGGCAATTGAGGGTGGGACCCACATGATGGTTATAATAGATTAATGACCGAAACATTTATAGCGTGATCAACATACACCGTCACTTTCCCTACGCATTGATTGGAAGATTAAGATCATTCAACCTCAGTAATTGAAAAGTTAGGCATCGGTTGAAAAGACTAAGAATCATTCAATTAGCAGTTGGTATCAATTAGTGCTAAGAAATCGAGCTAATAGGTATAAATCGTGAGTAATTCTTAACAACATATTGTTATTCACATGTGTTAACTAACGATCCATGTTTGGTCAAACATATGCAATTAAGAAGTCTTGGACATCCGTCGTACTCCACTCGAATTTAATTGAATGCATGCAACTAAAGACACCGAACTAGTTGGATTAGGATCAAACCTAAGAATGTTGATCTAACTATTTAGCAACCAATGTTGCAGCGATCAAGCGATTTGCGATAAAGAGGTCAGTCTTTCAATAGGATCAATTTACCTTACGCTAAACACTTTTTTTTCAACGGTGATCATGGTTCTCAGGTTTCTCAATACTACAAATATGGTTCTCAGGTTTCTCAATAATACGAACATGACCCGAGTTAGTCATTGAGGCATTTCCACAAACACCTAAACTGTAACTTCACAATCCTACTGTTTGTAAAACAGAGGCAATGGTTTTACCGATGTTTTATCAAACACCTTCTAAGTTACATAAAAACCAAAAAAATAAAGAGAAAAAAAGTATTTGTTTAATGTACATACATTGCTTGCCACCGGCCAAACCTTCCTTGCCACTAGCCAAACCTTCATTGCCACCGGCCACATTTGGTTGAGTCATTTTATCAAACAGTTGGGGAGCAACATCCATGGCAAAGTAATCGAGGCACTAAACTGGTTCGATTCGAGTTTGATTCGAGCTGGATTCGATCCAAGTCGAGTCAAACTAGGTCTTATTTGAACTCGGCTCGAACTCATTTTCGAGCTCAAAAAATCAACTCGAGTCGGATCGAACTTAGCTTCAAACCAAGTCGAATCGAGCGAGCTAACGGAGCTAGCTCGGTTCGTGTACACCCCTAGCTACAAGTCAAGACACTGACTAGGTGATAGACTCAGGAGCCTCTTTTCATGCGACTCCACACAGGGATTTCTTCACGAGCTACAAGTCAGGTGACTTTAGGACCGTGAAGATGGAAAATTTTGGCGTATCGAAGATCGTAAGGGTCTGTGATATTTGTGTGAAGACCGATGTGGGCTATACATTGATTCTCAGGGATGTGAGGCATATCCCAGACCTTCGCCTCAACTTGATGTTGACGGGAAGGCTAGATGACGATGGCTATGAAAGTCGTTTTGCTGGTGGGCGTTGGAAGCTCATCAAGGGTTTGTTGATCGCAGTCAGAAGAAAGAAGTGTTGCACCCTTTACAAGGTAAGTATCAGTGTGCGCAAAGGTGGGTTGAACGAAGCGGAAGATTCAGCTATTGACATGTGGCACAGGCGCCTAGGTCACATGAGTGAAAAAATGGCTTCAAGTACTAATGAGGAAGCAGTTCCTTCCAAACATGACAGATATACCTCTCAAAACCTATATTGATTGTTTATCAGGGAAACAGCATAGAGTTCTATTTGTTAAATCTATTTCTCATGTTAATAAAGTGCATGCATTAGATTTGGTTTATCCTGATATTTGTGGTCCTATGAGGACAAAAACCTTGGGTGAGACATTGTATTTTGTCACTTTTATAGATGATGCATCTAGGAGGGTTTGGGTTTATACTTTGAAATCAAGGACGAGGTATTTAGTGTGTTTAAATTGTTTCATGCTATGGTTGAGAGAGAGACAGGTAGATCATTGAAGTGCATCCGCACTGACAATGGTGGTGAATACATCGATAACTTTCATGAGTATTGCAAGTCCTTGGGTATACGGCATGAACAGACGGTTCCCAAAACCCCCCAGCATAATGGTGTAGCTGAGCGAATGAATCTCACCATTGTTGAGAGAATTAGATACATGTTATCACATGCAAAGTTGCCCAAGATGTTCTGGAGAAAAGCAATGCACACGGCAGTGTATTTGATAAACAGGTCTTCATCAGACCCGTTGAATGGAGAAGTACCTGAGAAGGTGTGGACTGGACAGGATCCATCGTACAGTCATCTCAGGGTATTTGGGTGCAAGGCATCCGTTCACATACCAAAGGACGAGAGGTCCAAGTTCGATATAAAGATCAGGCAATGTGTGTTCTTGGGGTACGGTAATGAAAAGTTTGGCTACAAATTGTGGGATCCGACCGAGACGAAGCTCGTCAGGAGCAGACATGTGGTATTCTTTGAAGATCAGTATATAGAAGACATTGGTAAGCCAGAGAAGAACCAGCCTAGTTCAAGTGAGCTAGAGGACATAGATCCAGTTATTCCTCTCGTGGCGCCTAATGACGGGAGAGTACAGCAAGGTGCAGAGGATGAAGGAGTTCCTATAGAAGATGGACCAGGGGAGCAGCCCCCACTTAATTCACCTGTTAAGCCACAGGTGAGGAGGTCATCTAGGGACAGACAACCGTCCAAGAGGTACTCTCCGCATGAGTACATTATGCTCACTGATGGGGGAGAGCAAGAAGATTATTCTGAGGCCCTAGCCGACAAGTATAAGGGGGAGTGGTTGAAAGCTATGCAAGAGGAGATAGAATCCTTGCATAAGAACCACACCTATATTATAGTGAAATAGATATTGTGGTATCTAAGAGCTCATTTAGGTTGAGTCTGTGCTATGGTGACGAAAAACCTGTGTTAGAGGACTACACAGATGCAGATATGGTAGGTGACATAGACTCCAGAAAGTCTACATCGGGATTCATGTTCACGTTTGCAGGGGGATCGGTCTCTTGGCAGAACAAGCTATAGAAGGTCGTAGTATTATCGACGACAGAGGCCGAGTACATTGCGGTCACAGAGACATATAAAGTGATGCTTTGGATGAAAAGGTTCTTACAAGAACTTAGCCTGAAGCAGAAGCAGCACGTGGTCTATTGCGATAATCAAAGTGTTATACACTTGATCAAGAATCTAAGTCAGCATTCCAAGTCGAAGCACATAGAAATTCGGTATCACTATATCAAGGATACTTTGGAAAAGAATGTGTTACAGCTTAAGAATATCCACACAGACGATAACGGGTCAGACATGATGACCAAGGCTTTGCTCAAGGGCGAGTTTGAGGTTTGTAGAAACCGGGCTGACTTGAAGAAGGTGAATTCCTCCTGAGTCGAAAAGGGGGAGATTTGATGGAGATTTCTCCTCATAGCTCGACCGGTCGAGGGTACTGGTCGACCAGTCGAGGACTGGCTCTACTCGAACTCCAGCGAGTTTGGTTTGAAATTTTCCTTGGTGCTCGACCAGTCGAGAGAGGTGCTCGACCGAGGACTTTGCTCGACCAGTCGAGGTTACGCAAATTCATGTCCAGATTTTGTGCGGACTACGTAAATTTAAGACGGTTTTCAAAGAGGTGCGAAAGCAAGTTACTTAAACTATAAATAGGGGTTCTTAGGGCTTTTCTAGGCAATGCAAGGGAGTTTCCTAAAGCTTTGCAAGGGTTTGGTAAAGGGTTTAGGGCTGTAAAAAGGTGAGAGAGAGAGAGAGAGAGAGAGAGAGAGAGAGGAAGCTTATGGAATGGAGGTTCTGCTCGTATAGGTGATCTATTGTGCACTCGACATATCAGCACTTCTACATCCTTATGATCGGTGAGACCTCTCCATTTTTATTTATTCTTTTATTGTTTATCCACTCCTGCGTGAGTGAAGAAGGTTTGATCCAAACGGTGTGTGCTTGTGATCAGTTGTAACGTTCTACTTCATAGTAGATTATTGTTCTGGACTAGGTCTCATGGTTTTTACTTCTTTGAGGGTTTTCCACGTAAAAATCTCTTATGCAGTACGGTTTGTGCTTTGATTTATTTCATTGCTTTATTATCCCATAATTCTGGTGTCTTTGGGAGGCTAGATCCTAAGGTTTTGTACAACGGCCCTCAACACATAGTTCAGCCAAATAGGACACACTATTTTTGACCGAAAACCATGCACACTAGTAGGAATCATGACGGTCTATAAATAGTAAGTTTACTATTTATAGTAAGTCACAATTTCTAAGAGTTTTAGTTATAGGATGATTCTGAAGCATATCAAGGGATCATAGCCTTATTTAAAGAGTTGAAACTCATTTTTCACCATTAATAAAGTTATTTCGAATTTTTTAGAATTAATTTCTAATTATTTTCATGGATTCGAGGCATCCCTGTGAGGAGTCCAGAGTATCTCCATGGATTTGGAGTAGTTATCTTTGAGGAAGACGATACTCGACCTCTACACATCCTTCCCTGCATCACATGCAAACAGTCATGTGCCATACTACTTTTAATATGCTACATGTTATTAAGAGTATGATAGTGTTGACATGTAGCGGTATCTCATTGACTTACATAAGCTGTACTAAGTCAAGTGCGACCAAATCACACCCAAATCCATAGTCCAACTGGCAGATTGAGTGGAGATACCTCGTTTCAACACTTGAGTTCTCGGTATCGATGCCTCGTGCGGGTGGCTAACAGTGGAGTGTGTGTACTATAACAAGCTAGCCCTAAAAAAAAAAAAAAAAAAAGTGCCACCAAATCCATCACCCCGTTTTAACCTCTTTTTTTTTTTTTTTTTTAAATAAAGTTTAAGATAAACGATCAGCAAAAACTCGGTCGAACGAATGGTTAGAAACTATGGATAGCTCTGTTTGATCACCCGCCCATCTGATGTGACCTCCCTCGATCCAGATGGACATGTTACAAAAATAATCAATTATAGGGAAGCATTGATACCATTGATTGGTACCACACGAAATGGTGGTCCATCATTTATTAAATCCGTCCTTTTTTTCCCAAAGTATGGTATTTCCCTTTGAAGGTATTGAAATCTTTAGTTTCAAGCTTGGGTTAACAAAGAACATTGAAAATTGATACTGATTCTTTTACCCAATTACCATGACATTTCCTGGTAATGGAAAATGTGATATCTTGGCACATGTGAGATCCAGACCGTGCATTAGACATGCCATGGGATGTATGTCCTATCCTAAAATTGGCCGGCACACTCATTAGGTGGGCCTGAATGGATTTTGAAAGTACCATTGTCGAATTCTTCGGACAAGCGTGTCCCCACCTGATGAGTGTTCCGGTCGTGTTTTGGGGTTAAGGAACATTCATTGCAGGCCTGCCTGATGAACGGACTGGATCTCACACGCATGTTGCATAGCGGCACGTGTGGGGCTCATAGGTTTTGCACGTGTAGGATGCAGGGTGCAATTAGGATCAGCTTCTTGGGACCCTGCAATTAATCTTTCTCTAGTGCCGTCTGATTTTATTTTATTTTATTTTATTTTTAATTTTTTTTTTACACACTCACGCTAATGGAATTTCACCACCTAGGGGTACTCGAACCCTTGACCGGCAGTTGAAACTCCCGAGAGCCTACCACCCGAGCAAGAGTAAGGACCCCTAGTGCCGTCTGATTGCATCAATGATAGTGCTGCAAAACGGAGCATGACAAGCTTCATCACAGCCGCGTGTTTGTGATATCTGAGATGTTTATCAAGTAAGCCTAACCATCAAAATGCCATATCTAAATAATCAAGCCCAATGGTCATCAGATGGGCAATACACGTACATAACAGACCAACCGTTGAGAGAATTCGACAATCTGTCTGCTCAATGTACATGTATGGCCCATCCAATAATCGGATTGGCTTGATTTTCCACAAATGGCATCTGTGAAGTTGGGATTGCCCGATGAGCGGCTCTGATGATACACACATAATCATCATTCCCAGATGAGTGGCCTACACTGGACTAGTTATATTTGACTAATCGGATGGTTAAGATGTCGAATCCATTTGAGATTTGATCTAGCAAACCTTCATCATAGGGCCTAACTGATGAATGGTCCCGATCATGTCCTTGATGCCTACATTTCTGGGACAATGATTTACCACTCTCAGTTAAGGTTAGAACATTATTTGGCAGTGCTCACACTCCTACTCCTGAATTAATGGTAGCCACCCACTTTTCCTTTCCTCCTACTTGGATGGGCCCCATCATTTTATAAGTGGGTCCCACCATTTTCGGCCAATGAAACACCTGACTAGTAATAGTTAAACCATAGCCATTGTCTATATAATAGCATGTGTTTGAGAAGATAAAAAGCACCATTCTCTTCAGCTTGTTTGGACTCAAAACTCAATATTTCTCTTCATAGGTATCTAAATTTATTTATTTATTATTTTGGGCCTGCTTGGGCTTAGATTTCAATATTTTCTTCAATGCTATTAGGTTAAAATACATGTTCAAAATCAAAAATCTTTTTTGTTTTTTCATGTATTGTACAAGGTTTGCCAGCACAGCTCTCCCACTGTTGCTTGTTTCTTGTGCCTTGTTACATGGTGATCCAGACCGTTGATCTGATAGGCCCCATAGTGGACTGGCCACACGGTATATATAATATTTATACTGGCCTATATTCTTTCAAGTAAAAAATTTGCAGAAAAATCTCAGAAAAAATGGGAATGTTGAGAAATTCGAGAATATATTGTTTTCTATGTTGACAATATAGCTGTATCGGCTGATACGACACGGATATTTCAAACCATGCATGTCACCATCCATGGTGGAGCCTACAAGGCTGCCGGATTAATGGTCTCGATCAGCATTTTGTGACTTCTGCAAGCGACAACTGAAGAACAAACAACGGCACGAGTATTCTAGTCCAGAACATGCATGGATTGACTTTGGTTCATGTAAACAGAACAGCTTAAATGGAGGGATTGCATGAGAATGGAGATGCACTTACAGTAACAAAGTTCATGCCTACCTTAGTCCTGCCCGCTGAGAAAACCGATAATGGGTTCTATTTCCTCTCAAACCTCGAACAGAACATCGCTATCATCATGCCAATGGTACACTGCTTTAAGGCAGATGAGAGAAAAAGTGACAATGCCAGTGTAGTGCTCAAGCAGTCCTTATCCAAGGTATTGGCCCATTTCTATCCATTTGCCGGTAGCCTTACGATCAGTTCAGATGGGAAACTGATCGTGAAATGCACCGGAGAAGGAGTGCAGTTCATGGAAGCAGTTGCAAACCATGAGATTGAAGTGTTAGGCGACATCACCATCCCGAAACCTGTGACACCGGGGAAGCTAGTACATACGTTTCCAGAAGCGAAGAATGTCTTAGAAATACCTCTGTTGACAGTGCAGGTATATACATTGTAAATACATGCATGCATATATACATACATATTAACTGATCATCAAGTAGGCCCTACCTTCAATGGGCCATAGAAAAAGCACCCATTGGAGGATTCAAACCCTTCACAATTAGAGGATCCTGTTCATTGAAGGGGAGAGAGAGAGAGAGAGAGAGAGAGAGAGAGAGAGGAGAGAGAGAGAGAGAGAGAGATCTATGGAATTTTAGTTGATTTTCCTTTATAACCATTGATTTTATTTGCTGAAAAGTCCTCTAAGAAAATGGTTAGGATTGTTCGATCAATGTGATTTTTGAGATACGAGCCTATCCAAGGTAAGGTCTACGTCGTTTAAAAAACCGAAAACTCGACGCGACTTGACTCAATATTCATCCAGGTCAGGTCGGGTTGGGTTGACTCAACCCCACTCTCGACTCAATACTTAATAAATATAAATTAAGACTTCCAGGAATAGTAATAAATACTTAAAATAATTGCATGTTATATAAGTATCAAAGAACTCCAAATGCAAAAGCCAAGTTGCACCTAGCTTTTTGGTGGGGAGGTCCTGGTTTGCTGCCCATGCTCCTCATAATAATAATATTTTAAAAAAAAAATAATTAAAAAACTCCATAAGTTGAGTGAGTCAGGCCGAGTCTCCACCAGTTGTGTCTAGTCGACCGAGTTATCGAATCCTCCTGAGCATGGTATTCAAGAACAGTTACATTACAGCCATAATTGCCGTTATGACCCCGTTAACTTATATAGCTAAATGAAGATGAAATTATGTAGAGATGAAAATATTTGAGTAGCAGCACTTCTCTCCTAGGAAGTATATAGAACTTGGAATTTTCCTTAATTACCAAATGCTTTGCCAAGTACAAGTATTTATATAGACCACCCCTAGGTTTCTCTAGACTTCTCTACAATTAACTCCTCTTCTCATATTTTTAAGCTGAACTTAATAAAAACATATATATTTTCACCAAGGTTTTATTTAACAAAAACAACAATAACAAAGAGTCAATGCACAACACAATGTAATTCTTCTTTTCTCTAGACATGCATGCACAACCAACAATCTAGATGCATTTTCTAGACATGCATGCATACATGCACATGGAAGTGTGTTAATTCAATAGGCCCATACGTAATCACCATAAGGCTAGCCATCATGGTCACCATTACCATTATTGAATACCTTGTTCAGGGCTGAGCTGGTCGATACTTAAAACTGAGTTCCTAAGACTTAGCTCAAAATCTCGCCAAGTCAAGTTGACTTGGCCAATTTCAATTTGAGTTGTTGAGTTTTAGAACAATAAGGTCTATAGCGTAGTTTAAAAACCCAAAAAACTCGCCTCAATATTCATTCGTGTTGAGTCAACTCGAAGACTTGACCTGACTCAACTCGATAGCAAGATTATAGAGGTCGCAAGTTCGATTTTTTCCCGCCAATTTTTTATATTTATTTAAAAACTTGTCAGGTGGAGTGAATCAGCCCAAGTCACCATGAGTCCCAAGTCAGGCCGACTCACTGCCAGAACCAAGTTTCCTAAAGATTCGACTCAAAATCTCTCCGACTTGAATTGAATAAGTGAGTTTTAGAACTACGGTATACAGTCTACCTGATAATTAGTTAATGTGTGCAAGAATCAGTTCCAGGGAAAAGGAAAAAATAGAAATAAATAATTCCAAAGGTTATAAAGGAAAAAAACAGTAGCATCATACTTCTGGTTATAGGCAATGAATCCTCTGCTGAAGTTATAAAAAATGGGCAGTACTGTACATATTGGTATGTGTAAATACATAGGTGGCTAGGTATGCAATGTGTAAATATATTGTATGTATACATTGAAGTGTATTATGTATATGGATAAAAGCATGTAACTATGATGTTATGTACACTTGTATGGATGCATGTCTGCAAACATATATACCTAATTATCAATATACGCACAGCTTGATCACTTGGAACCCGCCTCTCCAAGTGCCTCTATCAATAGGGCTGTTAACAAATCAGTCCGGGTCTGGTCCTATACTACCATACCCACACAAACTGGGTTTGGGTTGGGTCCTACAGCAACTGTACCCACACTAACCAAGTTCAGGTCTTGCTAGGTCTCGATCTTTTCGGGATCAGTTCTCATTCTTGAAGATCCTAGCCAGGATCTGATCTGGTTCGGTTAACCATAGGAACCCATCAGGTTTTTAGATCTAGGTTTTGAATCAAGTAGGAGCATTTACATGGTCAGGCCTACCCAATGGATGGATTACAATGCACATAGATTTGCTGCTTCGACACATGCATTGGTGTGTAACCAGGCTCTCTTATATGCATGTGGCTTGGAAGATTTAGAATAATCAACATTATATATATATATATATATATATATATATATATATATATATATATATATATATTAGAATTGACTCAACCTGACCTGAAACCAACTTGACCCAACTCGACCCGTTTTAACCAGGTCCAAAAGGGTGAGACCCAAACCTGACCCTGACTTAAACAGATCCAAAAAGTTGGACCCAGACCCATTAAAATCGGGTAGTCAATTGGGTACTCGCGGGTCTGGGTACCCATTGACAGCATATCTGTTGAGGACAGAAACTTTATAACCATTCATGAATGCAAATATGCATACCATGTAGCTATAATGTACGGATGCACCAATCTTGATATGCATGCATGCATAAACATAATAATGTATGTACATGCATGTATGCATAATGTATATCTAGCCCTCAGTAGTTCCCTTAATTCTTCATAGTCTCTTTTACATCAGTCTCTTAATATTCAGGTGACTCGGTTTAAATGCGGTGGGTTGTTCTCGGAATAGCCATGAACCATTGCATGGCTGATGGGATATCTGCAGTGGAGTTTCTAAACTCATGGGCTGAAACTGCCAGAGGCTTACCGCTAATGGTTCCACCCTTCCTAGACAGAGCTATATTCAGATCTAGACAATCGCCCAAGATCGAATTCCCCCACCACAAATTCACAGAGATTGAAGACGTATCGAACATCGCCACCCTCTACCAAGAACAAGAAATAGTGTGCCGATCCGACACTATCATTGCTCAAGAAACTAGCGATGAAGGATGGGATCATAACAAATTGCACAAACTTCACGCTGCTCATGGCATTGGTGTGGCGAGCCCAAAGCAAGGCGCTGAAAATGGAACCCCACCAACAGACAAAGCTCTTCTTTGCAATCAACGGGCGGTCTAGATTCGACCCGCCACTGTCAAAAGGGTATTTCGGCAATGCCGTCGTCCTCACTTGCTGTCTGTGTAGTGCAGGTGAATTAGCAGAGAAGCCATTGGCCTCCGCAGTTAAAATGGTGCAAGAGGCAATCGAATTGGTGAGAGGAGACTATATCAGATCAGCAATTGACTACTTTGAGGTGACGAGAGCTAGGCCGTCATTGACGGGTACTCTTTTGATCACTACATGGACCAGACTGTCTTTCATCAGTGCTGATTTCGGTTGGGGAAAGGCCAGACAGTCAGGACCCGTGACCTTACCAGAAAAGGAGGTGGCCGTGTTCCTACCGCATGGGAAAGACCAGAAGAGCATAAATCTATTGTTGGGTCTTCCTGTTTCCGCCATGGACATCTTTCAAGAGCTAATGAAGATCTAGTTATAAGTTCAGAGTATGTATGCATGATCGATAAAACCAATATAAGTCGATTAGTTGCCCACACCATCTTTCAAGAGCTATGCAAATCTAAGTTCACAGTGTGTATAATGCAGGGGCATTTTCACACTGGGCTCGAGTGTGGTCGCTTGTGAGATGCAGGGGTACACTCGGGGTGGGTGCAGCCCCACGGAGGAGATCTCGTATTCGAGACTCCTCACCAGAGGTGATTAATGCGCATTTCACACCAGGCTCGAGTGGGGTAGCCATGGGATGTGGGGATACACTCGGGGTAGGCGGCTCATGTGATTTGGGGCCCACGAAGGGAGTTCAGCCGAGGTCTTAAAACCCATGAGATGTGGGGCCTGGACTATGAGATAAAGGGATTAATTGGCCATACTCTAACAGTTCGAGCTTTTAGAGCAAGTGGTTAATTGTCCTGCATCAAATTGGTATTAGAGCGGAAGGTCTTAGGTTCGAGACTCCTCACGAGACTCCTCACCAGGGGTGATTAATGCAAATGGAATGAAAATTTGTAAGATGAAAATAGAATTGATGATGAATTACAATCAAAATTATAAAAATCATTTATGTATTGAAAATTCTTTGTCACACCAAACCTTTCCATCTTCAAAATGATGGCATTACAATCACATGTCTTCTACGTTCTTCATCAATAACACCGTGTCCAAATATTTCTTCAACTTTTTTTCCCTACCCAATTTCACAATTAAAAAATAAGTCTTACTCTAATCATTGAAACTTTCCATCACGATAGTGGAAGAAGAAAATGGAAATTCTACCTTTTTCATGATGCCATTCAAAGATATTAAATGTTTGCCCGAATTTGATGAAATGAACATTGAATTATTTGTAAATTCTTCCATCAAAATCGAACTTGGTCTGATGCCACTTTGATGCAGCCCAATGTGGTCACGATGGACTACAATGGACTTGCTCTGATGGACTATAATGGACAGCTTAAATACATTATATTTAAAATAGTAAATCTTCTTGAATACAACTTTGATAGAAGTGATTCAGAAGCCAAAACAAACCTTGATAAGCCTTGCTCAAGAAAAATAAAGAGAAA
Source organism: Magnolia officinalis (assembly GCA_021015155.1). Taxonomy (NCBI): domain Eukaryota; kingdom Viridiplantae; phylum Streptophyta; class Magnoliopsida; order Magnoliales; family Magnoliaceae; genus Magnolia; species Magnolia officinalis. Next base: position 65,223,769 of record JAJHSJ010000010.1, read on the forward strand.
ATAAGACCCAAATTCATATGACACTAATTTTAGGACATTTCAAACTGTTTAGAAAATCGTCATTTTCAAGCAACTGCTACTTCAAGAATTTTAATAATTTTTATGGAATTTAGAATGGAATAAAATTTTGTAAGATGAAGATTGCCAGAAAAATTATAAGAATCATTCATGAACTAGAAGTACCAAAAAGTTACAAGCAACAGACATGTTAGAATTGGAAATTTCTACAACCATAAGTTGCAGATGAACCAGGAATCACTCAGCTGGTATGGATTGGACTCACTCACAACCAAATAGGGATCACTCAACTTTCTCTTTTGCTAGAAATTTGCATGAAATAATAGGTTTTTTTAATAGAGAAACTCTCGAGTCCAACTGTGATGCAGGACATGGAAAATTAAATATGACATGCAAGATTTCAGGCTTAGATCCTACCAATTCAGAAACAATCACACAAATTCCACATCCCACATGAAAATTCAAACATTCAATTAAGAATGGGAATCTATGCGGGTCCAAGCCGACACAAACTAGGGTTGGACCAATAAAAATTATAAGCCAAACGATGTCAAAGGGAAATAAAATCAACCACTCATGCATAAAAATCAGTCTCTAATCCAAGGGATTCCCTAATCTCAATTCAAGGAACCCTAGGGTGAGTAAAAGGACAAATCAGTGAGGGATAATATAATCTAGGTATAGGGTTATGCAATTAGATATATAAAAAAAGGAAAAGAAGAAAAACCTGAACCCGAGATGCTCCCGGCGTGTGGACAGCGGGCCAGGTGCGGGCGCACGTACGCCTGAGGCTAATCGCACGTGTGAGGGGGGAGAGAATCCGAAAAGGATTCCTAGGCCTTGGTCGGCTAGGCCTGGGCTGCAAAACCCCCGATTTTGACGTCGAACCGAGCTCTGATCTGGACGTGGTGCTCCGTCGAAGTTTCAGGCCCCCTGTGGGCTGAAATCTGAGAACCTGCTATAATGAAAGGAAACTGATGCAACCAAGGACGAACGTGAAGTATGGATGGTGGTAGAAGATAGAAGAAAAGAGATGATGGAGGATGGGGATGAATCGGGATCAATGTGGCTTCGCACCACGATAGTTAGCCCTTCGAAAAGGGAGGGCTTCGCACCCACTTTTGAATTCTTCCACAACTCACGAAGAGCGCAGAAAAATAAAGAATGAATTTTTATTAAACTTGAATGAATCAAAAGAACTACAAGGGATGCCTATTTATAGGGAAAATCCTATGCCCCAAAACTCGCACCATGTGCACAACCTATTACTTAACGATGAAGTAAACTAAAATAAAAATCAAACAGAGAAATCTAAAACGTTCACAATGTTCTAAATAATAACAATAAGCAAAACCTAAAATATGAAATCAATCCGACGAGTAGGCCATGATCATGAAATCCCATAATGGGCTTTTCTTGACTATTGGGCCCACTTTTTTTAACCAAAACGTGTCTTCTAAGTAGGAGGCTCTCCCTGGATGTCGTCATCGAGCCAGATCGATGGTGGGGTCCTCCTTCTGCGTACGTAAATGCGTAGGGGTGGTGGTGTGCGAGCGTGCGTGTGCACAATGTCCTCATCAAACCGGTTGGACTGTACAACCACTTCGGTTATTGCTGATTAATGAATGTTATTGCCAGTAATAAATAAAGGAAAGAAAAAAAGTGTTATAAAGGTAATAATAAATGCAAAAATGCATGATATTATTTTTCAAGTCACGAAATAACTCTTTTCTACCTAGTAATTATTAACATTAATTCAAATTAATAAAATCTATACTGGTTGGACCAAAGGTATAGTCCAACCGGTTAGACTTGCTCAAAAAAATGAATTCCTTTCTCATTGAAAATGGGTCCTTACATAGACCAATTACAAAGACCTCTTATAAATACATTAATAACAACTATGGTTCCCAACGTATGTGACATCTTTCTAAAAAAAATACAAGTTTAAAAGTCTATAAAGAAACATTTCCAAGACATACTTTGATTTCAAATCATGGTATGCCATAACGGCCATTATGGAGCTGTAAAGGTTGTTGTAAACGTAAAGGTGGCAAAACGTTATCTATTACGGGATTGTAACCGCAATAATGGCGGTTATGGAAAAAATGACACGTAACCACCGTTACGCCCCCTGTAAAGGTCGTAACATCACTGTAATGGTCCATTACAGGGTAGATACAACATTTTTGAGGTTTTTTTTTTTCAATAAAAAAGAGACCGTAACAACCGTTACAACCCTTATCGTAAAGGTAACGACGGTGGCCATTACAGCCACCGTTACTGTTACAGAATACCTTGTTTCAAATTCTTCCCTTTTCTATGCATGCAACATGGTCCCAAAACCATGCATCATCATGAATGCACTTGGGCTGAAATAATGGGCTAGATTTCCTAGCTTGGGCCTGATTCATGGGTTGGGCTTTCCCCTTCAGTTGGACTGAACTACTAATCATTGACCGCAATACAAAATCAAGCAAGAACACATACAACAAAACGAATCATGCTAGATACACATTTGTAACAGGCAGTTGAACGGCCATGAAAAAAAATGAAACAAAAACCAACCCAAGAAAATTCCTTCTTCATTTTTAGGTGTATGTACATCATATTGTGAAAAGAATCATGGTAAAAACATTTAGTGAAGTTCCACATGCATTGGTTTCCACATTCTACTGTCATTCTTATGAACATAGAGGTTGACAGAAACTGACCCAAATGGGAGAAATTCACTAAGAGTCGTCGCTAGTGAGATCTCCCCATCGAACATTGTATTTAGCAGCAAGATAATGCTCCCCCACTGGCCCTCTGCTGCCATACAGATAAAGCTCTGGCGCAATCTTCTTTTCTTCCAGTTCCTTCAACAACGGCGTGATAAGTGCCCAAGCAGCATCAAGTTCATCACTTCTGATGAACAGACAGCGCTCCCCTGCCATCGCATCTAGGAGCAGCCTCTCGTATGCATCTGGGATTTCCCTTGGGTACCTTCACAATAGACCCCATATGAAGTTACAGATTTGAAAGATGTGTTAGATTGAGTATATTTGTGCCTGTTGCGTTGCTCTTCTGATGATAATTATGTAATTTTCTTAGTTCACAAGGTCAGTAATGTACTTTAGGCTCTGGTTGGTTTCGAACTAGTAGAACGCAAGCAATTGCACATACAATCTCACCAGCAACAGTTCTGAAATACAGGATATTTTAGAGCATGTGAATAAACAGTATAAATACTTGAATGCATTTGCAAATTTGTGATCTACTGGGTTTTTGGCATTCCTGGAATAAAGCGTATGAATAAGTTTAAAGATTTTTTCAAATATAATGGACAAGCATTCTTCAAAGAATACAATACAAAAGCACGCAAGCACACACACGTGTGTGTACATATACATAAATATATAATGGGCAAGAAATTTTTGCAAATATACAGGTAAATACATACAGAAAGTTACAAGTTCGCAATATATTGTATTTTGGGTGCACGCATGTACAGTATGCTTTATGAGTGTATATTTTTTTTTTTCTTTTTTATCTTCTTGTTTTTTTATGGTTTCAATTTAGATGTTGAGACACAAGGATTCTTCCATTATTAACATTTCACCATACAGACACAGGGATTCTTCCACCATTAGAATTTCATAAACCTGAATGTTTCCTCTAAACTCAACATCTAAACAAATTTTTCCACCCAATATTTCAAAGATTACACATTCATCTACAACCAATCAGATATCAGCCAACCACTCTACCATTGAGCTACAGAGGAACAATGGGAGATTAGATCTCATAGGGTTCAACTCCCGTTCTCAACCCATGACCAATATGAACCCGAAGCTTCTTTCGTAACTCTTGGAACTTCATCATAGTGGCTCTATTCTATGCTTCATTTCATGTGGAACCTCAAAGCGGCTATTTCATTATATTCCATGTACATCCCAACTCCATTCATCTATATACCTTTGGTGTCATTGACATAAGAGATGCAATTCAAATGAAGAAGATGGTCATTGACATAAGAGATGTCATATTTCTAGGTGATATGTAAAATAGAATCTTGGAAAGCTTTGGACAAGACCTTCAATAATAATAATAATAATAATATTATTATTAAAGAAAGAATGAAAGATAACTTTGGACAAGAGTTGAAAGGCACTTTCCCCACTCAGAGGTCTACACAAAATCAGATTCTCTCTTCACAATCTAGGGTTTGGTTTTAAGTATGCCTTGGGAGAGGTTTAGCTGATGTTTTCTCGTCTCGGAATATCAGTCTTCTAAACCACCTTGTAGGCCTTTCAAGGGTTATCTTTGAGAATATTTTTCCATCTTTTTGTTTGTTTATTAGTTGACATATACCATATCTAGAAGTATTGATTTTGGGCCAATATGAATGCACTAAAAGTGGATGCAAATGCCTTATTTTCGAGAGTTATGAAGCACTCAATCTGTATTCATGTGACACTTATACATGTATGAAATCTGGATTGTTCATCTATTCATCCCTACCATGGATCGGCCATACAAGAAAAATCTCACTAGTCAGATAACCCTATCATCAATCAGTTGGAGGATTCATGCCTATTGAACATTGATCATCGGTTCAAATCTTTTATGACAATTATTTATAATTTCCAAGAATCCTCCAATCAGTGGGTAGGATCAACCGACAGCATGATTATTGGTGTACGCCCAATCCCAAATGGGATCTAATCGGTTCCCAAACTCATACACATGTAGCAAGTGTAAAGATATTGAATGCTTGATAACTAACACGATACTAATAGAATTGAATCCTTTCTCATTATTTCTTGCTTGCATGAGCATTCACAGCATAACTCACACAATATGGCATATGTTGGAGAAAATTTCTCCTCGAACCGGTTCTCATGAGAACCCTGTGAGAACTCATCCCACATGATGTGGACACAGCATCCAATCTGTCTACCAGACACATCACCTCCTGAAATCAGCCCAAACCAAAAATCAGGCGGGCCACAGCAAAGTAGGAGGGGGACGCCCACCTATGATTTTCACCAGGGCCCACCTGTGTTGCAAACGTGATTTTTGCCTGACCCTTCATCCAAGCCAAACGAGGGGTCTGTGTGTCCTGGATTGCATATACACACCATGTGGGAGAGTCCTCATAGGGTTCTCAGAGGTTCTCATGAGAACCAGTTCCTAGGAGCAATTAGGACACTTTTTTCCTATTAAACAAAGGGCATGACCACAGTCAACTTAGCGAGCAACTCTTCTTGGAAAGTTCTACCTGTTTTAAAACTTATAAATGATCTTCTTCAATAAGATTTTAAGAAACTTATAATGAAACAGAAAAGACTGCATCATCCTAGTGAGACATGGATTTCAGAAAATTCCTTACCTCGCTTTGTAAAGTAGGTTCAGGTTACTGCGGTCAAGTCTCATGCCCAGCCCTGGAATCTTGTTGTTGATCGTCAGATAGATTGCTTCATCGGGTTGCACTCGAATCACAAGCTCGTTAGTCGCTTCATCCATATCCATTCCAAACTTCCCCTTGTACAAGTTACCTGGGACATGCCTGAACTGAACCCGGATCTCCGCTCTGGATTCTCAAAGCAACAAGATTTTCAGGCAATACAATGAAACAAAACCAAAGAAGAGTACCGCCAAGCCCGCATGCGTGTGGCCTGGGTGTGATTCAGATATGCCAACTGAGCGAGAAAACCAACTCACCCATCAGGTGGGCCCCACTGTGTTAGGTTTGCCGGCCCCAAAATCAGGCCAGTCCACTCATCAGGGACCATTGGGTCAGCCCTTGCATCCAATCTTCAATACAGTTTTGCCCTCCTTATGATAGGTCAGCCTGATTTATGGCCAGGATATCTATACAGTGGGCCCACCTGATGGACATCTTGGATAATGCGTGTGCAGGCTTCACCGAAGTCACCCAAGAGAATGCAGAAAGGCAACCATACCTCCGGTTATGTAGCGCTTTCCCAGCTTTCATCAGGAAAGGCACCCCATCCCATCTTGCATTGTCGATGAACAGAGCAGCCGCGGCGAATGTAGCTGTCAAGCTATGGTTAGGAACGGTGGGGTCATCTGTATATGAGGGATAAGTTGTACTTCCCTTTGTATGACCCTTATATTGTCCCACAACCACATCATCGAGCTGTAACGTCCGCATTGATCGTAGAACTTTGACCTGAACACAGACCACACCAAATGTAAGCAAGCACTTTCATTTGGGTAAAGCATTCCATAAGGTGACTCCCATCATTCAGGGACTCAGCTCATTCACATGGTGGGCCTCGACATCGATGGAGGATGGAGCAAACATCTCCATTGACAATCTTAGCCATCCAGTCATTGGATTTTTGGCCTTTTTATATGGACCATATGGCTTATATTTCGCTTTAACCGTCCCTGAGTATGCTAGTTATCAGATGGCATGTTTGAGTGACTGCCAGATCTACCGTGGGGCAAGAAGAGTCTGGATCCCTGAAAGATGGGCCCCACAAGCATGTAGTTCACTTCTAGGACCTTTTCATTTCTGATGTCCTCTGCATCCAAACTGACAGGTGTCTCCATGGCAAATAAAGCAAGAATTTGAAGGAGATGGTTCTGCATTATATCTCGGATGATTCCGTAGCTGTCGAAATACCTGAAAAGATGAGGAAGAAAACCTGGTGAAAGAGTTTCCATCCTTAAACAGAACAATGCTCCAGGGGAGAGAATTTGAAATGTCCAGACTAACCCGCCTTGGCCTTCTACTCCGAAATCGTCGGAGAATATCAGCTGCACGTTTCTGATGTATTGTCTGGACCATAATGGTTCGAAAACAAGGTTGGAGAAGCGAAGCACGGAGAGATTCTCAACAAGCTCCTTGCCCAAATAATGATCAATCCTATAAACAATGTCAGCATTACTTCTACTTTCAAAGCTTCGCTAAGAACACATGCTACTCTGCACATGCATCAGGTAGGCCCCACCATGTAGATGACCAGACTCAAAAATGATGATGGGTCAACTCATCGTATGGCGATGCATGGACAGTTGGAAAAAAAGATTGCAGATGGTCCAAATTCCATGTACACGTGGGGGCTGCCTAATGAGTGGACAGGACATCTAGATGGTGGGGCCACCTAACCCACATTTCGGATCTAAAATGGAAGGCATTGTATCATCAGTGCATTGCAGGTATACCTAAAGATTTGGTCCTCAGTTAAATACTGCTTCAAACATCTCGTCAGCTCTCCAGACGACTCGGAGTCTCGACCAAACGGCTTTTCGACGATGACTCTAGTCCACCCAGTTGCAGAAGAAGTGCAACAGCTAGCACATCTTACGGCATCCACGAATATATTCGGAGGAATTGACAAGTAAAATAGCCTATTCGGCAATCTCCCAGCCTAAAAGAATTTCATATTTCAAAACATAACAGAATCTACTTTATAATCTGATTGCACTAAAACTGAGTTTTTTCTTTTCTTTTCTTTTCTTTTGTGAAGTTGAGGTTGGATGTAGAAAAAAAAAAAAAATGTATCTCAATGGGAATAAACATGATATCTTTTAACAGTAATTGATAACTGAAAATGCTGCACAGAGACATTCGAGACTTCGTGCTTCCTTTCTTCACAAGGTGCAAGTGTTTGAAAACTATGTAAATGAAACCAATGCCGCACAGAGACTGAGCTGCAAGGGGTCTAACTTTGCATTCAGGTGTCTATTTTTCTCAATCCCCTAATCTGCCAACTACTATTTGAAAACTCAAAAAACTCGAGACTCGCTTGAAAGTCGATTTGGTCATGACTAGCCGAAACTCAACTGGGTCAGGACCCTGCAATAATAGTTTTCAAAATATTAAATATTACCAGAGTCTTGATATTCAAAACTCAAAAAACTCAACCGAGTTACTCAATCCCACTACTAGGATGGGTACTAATCCTAGTTTTCACGAACGAATGAAGCATGTTGAAGTTAATTGTCATTTCTTCATAAGAAGCTTATTCGAGGACTTATCACCCTTCCACATGTATCTTCCAATCACTAGATGACCAACTTGGAATGGATGGATTTGTTTCTGAAACAAATGGATGGATAAAAAGCATGGTTTCTAAGCTGCCCATTTGTTTCTAACATTGTGACCCTGTGATGAGTGGACCGATGTGATCTTTTCAGACAGGGCATCTACAGGGGGGAAGGGGGCCACTTGATGAGTGGCCTGGATCTCACAATGGTGTGCCACATTGGAATGTGTGGTGGGGTGCATTATACATGTGAATGTGATTGGGAGACGTCAAGCTAAGGATAGTTATCAGCTGTCACGCATAGTAGAGAAGTAGAATACAACTGTCAACACTACAAAATCAAACATAAAGGGGAGGTAGCATGATGGAGATCAAAATTTCCAAAATAACACTACCATAACATGGTTAGGCCATTACCTCCTTTTCTTTCAGCTTTCCGTCTAGCTCCAAGAAATTCTCCTCAGAACTGTACTGACCTGAATGGTAGAAACACCTCTGTAAGAACTGCACCATCTTGTCACTGCAATTTTCCCTGTAAACCATATAGGAAAGAAATCAGAAAAAATCGATAGAATTATATCATTTGCATGCTATTGCATGAATCAAATATAAATCTCCACATTCTAATATAACTATAGAGGTGAATGGGTTAGTGTGGCTATTGCATGCTATTGCTATTTGCATGCGTGTGCAAAAAAAGCTCATTGTATATGCCACACATGTGCCAGTGGTGCGAGATTCAATCCATCCATCAGGTTGGTCTGACCTTTTACATGTTTTCCCAAAACATAAATCCACTCCACTCAGCATGTAGGCCCAAAATGGAAACAGGTGGATGGGTTAGTGTGGCCATACACCAACCTGGGTTCAGCACCTCTAAGTCAAGGAGAGTGGGAGGTCAAGGCAACACTAAATGCCTCTCACTTTCACAGCCTCTCTCCCTTAGAAATGAGAGTGAACCTCTATTTATAGAGGCTGACCCTGGTAATTTGGTAAATTCTAGCAACTTGGAGAGCAAACATTGCCACATGGCATGATCTAAACAGTTGGAGGACATGTGGCATTATGGATTTACTTTGATAAGTGGTAGAACAGGTCACTCTTTGGGAGGGTGAAATGGCCGTTTTATCCCGGGGGTGGCAATTCGATTGCCGCCTAGCCGCTAGTTTTTCTTTATTGCTATCCAAAGAGATCTCGGGAGAAATCCTAGTACCTATCTAGATTTACAAAGATTTGGGTGGCAATGGGATTGCCACCTGTTCACAGTTTTTTGCATTTTTTGTCACAGCGACTCTGCAGCCCCGTTCTTCGTATGGGCTTGCTAGAATAGGCCTAGCTAGTGGCCCTATTGCCACTAGCACCAGTGTTGTAAATCCACAATGGGCGATTATCCATTATGGATGGCTTAGGGGCGATGTTGGCCACCTTGGCAAAGGTTTTTGCGCTCCAAAGTCCCTTGTAAATCCTATTAGCTCAGTTGGGCCGATGGGCCTTAATGTGGTTTGGATTGATTGGGCTGTATTCCCAAGGGGTTTCCAAGCTCACGAGTCATCTCGAATGATCCAAGATAAGGTGCATCATTGTTGTGGTGTGGTGTCTACAGCTAGAAAACTTCAACCGAGTTTTTTCAAAGCCACAAATTTGTTTTGCTAACTATGGCCCACCTACCCAGTGGATCAACCTGATACTTGGGCTAGGTCATCAATATAGTGATGTCATCATGATGAATGGATTGGATCTCAGACCTATCATGCCATGATGGCACATGTGTGGCGTGTGGGCTTAGCAAAGCTCATAGTTATAACTTGATCAACACTAAGAGTTTTTAAAACAACATTTCGGGTCAGTAAAAACAACGATCCTGATCAGAATGGCCGTAACACGGATTGCATGCTTCAGAACAGAAAACATGTCAGATTGGCGATTCAGGTCAACACTGTTTCAGACCCAATTACTAAACATGCCAAGCTCGAGTCTGAGCCTTTCCGACCCAACCATTAAACAGGCTGACTGTAGGTGACCAACAAATTGGTAGTAATTTATGTGCAAACACAGAAAAAAAATAAAAATAAAAATAAAATAAAAATAGGACAAAAGTGCAATCGAATCAAAGATCAGTTATCAAATTAGCTTCAAAAGAATACCGCTTATCAATTCTGCATGTGAGAGTACTACTAATCATATTCCTCAGCTCCTCATCAGTCAGTTTACTACGAGCGTAACCAAAAACTGTAAAATGCTGCAAAACCAAATGAGGAAAATCCACCCATATCAGATTTCATTGGACCAACACGTATTTACAACCGATTCAAAAGAAAATGACAAGGGATTGAACCTTGGGAAGACAATCTTCATAAAAAAGAGCAAAAAGAGCTGGAAAAATCTTCTTCTTAGCAAGGTCCCCAGAAGCTCCAACAACAGTGATACTGATAGTAGTCTCCTTTGCTTCTGCTTCTGCTTCTGTGGAGGGAACTGTTCCATCTTTCGATATATTCTTAACAGATTCATTTGTAGGTGATAAATCTACTCCAAACACCCATTTTGCATACGACACAGTGAAAACAATCAAAACAGGAAGGACCCATTTGGAAAGAATAAGAGGAACATTGATATGGTCAAAAAAGAAAAATGTAGGCAGCAATGGAGGAGACTGGTGCACATTCACCACCATTTATCGCACATGGTGGCAAACTATCCATCGTGGCCCGTATGGAGCATGGCCCAAACTCACTCCAATCAGACCATTGGACAATCCCAGCCATATGATCTCTCGCATACTGAATTTTCAACCATCGAATCGATGCTCATCAATCAAATAGGAGCATCCAATCAGCGCCATTTTAAGGCCATGCTTAATCCACTGCGTGCCCACGTTGTGGATAGTTAGGAACGACATACATGTATGCAAGTGTACATTGGGTTTGCTGTGCCAATATTTGCCAAATGGTGGGCAAATCACACCATAGACAGCCCAAAGAAAAGGGGAAGGAAAAACAGAAGAATTGACATTTGAACCCCTACTTCTTTATGCATACACCCCTTTCCATTGTAAAGGGTAAGGAAAAAGGGTGTAATATCAGCTCCTCACAGACAACCCCAACAAGAAAGGTATAATACAACCCATCGAAGTATAGCCCGAAAACCCCACCAAGAACTATTCTGCTGCCTTCAATGCATACAATCAAACAGCTAATATCATCCAATCAGTGTCAACTTCAGACCATGCTCCAATCCACTGTGGGGCCCATGATTTTGGACTGTACATATTTCCGCCACAGACTCGTACCATGTGCCCGGTGGACCATGCCCCATTTTGATAAATGGTGGGGAATGCACGCCATTGATTTTGACTGTATGGATTGATGAACACAAATCAAACAGTTCGGATCATACAATCAGTGTCATTTTCATCCCTTCCTCCAATCCACATTGGGCCCAAGGTGTTCCGTAACAGTAACGGTGGCCATAACGGCCACCACCGTTACAGTTATGATACGGGCCGTAACGGCCGTTACAGCCCCCGTATCGGCCGTTACGGCCATTTCTTATTTTTTGAAAAATGTACTTCCTGGACCGTTACGGGACGTTTTTCTGTAACGGCCGTTTCGACCCCGTAATGCGTAACAGTTACGGCCGTTACATAACGGCCGTTATGTAACCGATTTGGAATACCATGATTGGGCCAATGATTTGGACTATATGGATTATGCACATGTACCGTCTATCCGGTCGACTGACATCTCCCCATTTTGATAAACTGCAGGGAATGCTCACCATATTCAACCCCAAGAAAATAGCAAAGTAATCAAGAAAATAAAATAACAATTAAATCAAAAAAAAAAAAAGACTCACCATCTTGAAAATGGATGGCATTTAAAGGATACCCATTTGAGCATTTGGATTGAAATTGCTTTCTAAGATGAGAATTTGAGTGAATGTGAAGTGGTGAAATGTTAGAACTAGGAGTGTACATCGAGCCGAACCAAGTCGAGTTGGGCTCGGCTCGGCTCGGCTCGGCTCGGCTCGGTCACTAGGCACACCCAGCTCGAACTCGGCTCGGCTCGGCTCGGTCAGCAATCGGACCAGTTCGAGCCTGTTTCAAGCTTTCGAACCAAGTTCGAGCTCAAGCATTCGAGCCGTGTTCGAGTTCGTTTTTCGAGCCGAGTTCGAGCTCGAGCTTTCGAGCCGTGTTCGAGTTCGTTTTTCGAGCCAAGTTTTGAGTTAAGTTTCGAGCTTACGAATTTGAATTAGAGTTTAGTTTTCGCAATATACAATATCGGAACTCGGAATTAGGAAGTCGAAAGTATCGAGTTAAAATTATAATTTTACTACATCTACATACATTTAATAACATAACAAAACATCAAATACAAACTGAAGACACATGTAGAGGCGATTCGTCTTATTCATCAATGATAATAAGCTTTGCAAACCACTCCTTCAGCTTCCTTTTTCAAACTTATGAGTGGTAAGTGTACCTTCAGAAGCAAATCCTTCGGACTTTGTAAACGATAGCAATTGTTGGCTTGAAGGTGAAATTCTACGTCTCCTTGCACAACTTTGCCTATGTCTGTTTAAATGAGAAGTCGACCCCCGGTACTTTTGCTGTATAGACTTTTGCAGTGCAGACATCTGATCTTAGTGACATTCTTAACTACTACTTCTTCGAAATCGTCCCAGACAGCTGACCGTTTCTTTCCTTTATGTGCAGCTGAAGACCCCACTCCCTCAACAACAGAGAGTGATGTGGCTGACGCACCGGCACCAGGGGTAGATGGGACTTCATCCTCACTAGCCATCTCTAAATATATGAAACAATTTCATCTAACCTTAGTAAAGAATTTCTAAGTAGTGTATCATGTGTGTATAAATGTCCTCTAAACTTTCAACAATTTCCTAAGCATTTAAATCAGTCACCCATTCAATGTTGAATTGATAGTAATGCTTTCATTATTCAATTTAAATGCCACACGAAAATTTCGGCATCATCTCCCCTTATCTCTCCAAAATATATTAATCTTGTATCTCATTCACACGTCAACTATCTACACAAAGTGTGAATATTTGATGAGTAAATAAATGCAAGAAATATATCCAGAGAGAATTAGGAGAGACGAACCGAAACAAGCATGTGTATTTAAATTAGAATAAATGAAAACATTATTATCTATCCAACATTGAACTGTCCAAAAAGGGGCAATTTGAGAATTTCTATACATCCAAGAACACACTCAATCTATGTCTGGCAACATAGAAATCCTCAAATGGGCAACTGATTATCCTACACTACAACTAGAACATTAAAAATAATTAATATCTATGCAAACAAAAGAGCAGGTTGAAAGAATAACTATTAAAAACATTTATAAATATAAAACATCCACGCTAAATTAAGACTAGCTAACAAAAACAAAAAACATTGCGTCTCTCTTTTAAACTCGACGGGCAGATCTGGTAGTTCCACGCTAAGACCCTTGGGCCGACGTGAAAGCGGGCTCCAAAGGAGCTACTGCTCAGAGAGCACGGCTAGAGGTGTTACCTCTTCTACCAAACGGGCTGTTGAGAGCTTGGAATTGAATAAGAATATAATGGACCCTATACATGTGGCAGCACTGTACTTGAAATTGTACATTCATCAAGTGGACATGTTGTGGCAAGAGATTCCACCCTTATATGAGGAAGATCAAGTGGACCCTTACATGTGGGCCACACTACATAATACTCATCGCAAAACCATATGTAACTATATGTTTAAAAATTAAACCATGCCAAAATCCCTATCGCTCTAGGATTTAAGAACCATATGCCACATAATAACAACTGCAAGAACACACTAAATCTCAATCAAAGCACCCATCCAACTTTACAACTTCGTCATGTTCTCACCCTTAAACCCTAAACTTAGTAACAATTCAAAATCTATCATTCATGGTCATTACCTTAGTATTAAAATTCACAATTTCATAGGACCAGTTGTATTTAATTAGGAAACACAAGGAGAATGTTTATGAAGCTTTTCAGCGTTTTGGATTTCTGGAGAATGCGGTTTTTTCTTCTTTCACACATGCTACGTGAACTCGAACCAGTGAGCCAGCTCATTTGCATACCTTCATGTTCAGGAACATTTATTTTTTTTGCATCTTATGGATATGGGAATTCTGGCAAAGCTTAAGGGTTCTATAAAGATAATACATGTTTTACCTTTTTTCTTAGCCTTTTTGTAGGCCACTTATCAAAAGGTTTGGATTTTCAAATATGAGAGATTTTGGAGTATCACTATCTTCAGTTTGGCTTATCATATGAACGCTCTGGATCCCTAAACCATGCAAGATTTTGTAGGCCACCCCATCAAAAGGACAGAACTTTCAGGTATTGAAGATCTTCAGGCTTCTCCCATCTACAGTTCAGAACATCATTTTGTTGGTCTAAATCACTAAAACCATGGACCCCACATGTATGGAACACATTAGAGATTTAAGGTTCGGTAACCCTAGAATATCCTCCTCTCTTTACACCATTTCGCAAAATAACTCATGCCAACAGAGACGGGGGAAATGCAAATAGAAAACAAAACTACTCGTCGAATAAAATTAGTCGATCAAGCATAGTTAAAAACATCTAGAATCTCTCTATAACTAAAGAAGGTTTATCGATCCCAGGGGGTGCAGATCCATAATAGGCATATAGAGATTATTGTACGTCAAATAACACCTTAACTTTCATTTCAAAGTCTGGCCTTAATCTTCTCAGCTTTTGCTTGACTGGTTTGGCCGATTGGAAACTATACCAATAGTAGCTCGGCATCGGGAAACTGACTACAGATCCGTCTCAACGTCACTAATTCAATCCACAGAGGACTACCATAGCTTCTTTCTTTGCATGCATTTCTTCATGATGGGCCTAGCAATGATTTATAAATAAACAAGGAAAGCCAGATCTACGGGAGTCATATGGACTCTCTCAAATTCCCAACCGGGCCACACTATACATATTGTAAATTTACCAACATTTAGGAATTAAAGGAATTAAGAAACAAAATACCATTAGATAAAAGAACTACAGTCAGGAATATTAAAAAATAAACAAAACAAAATGTAAGGGCAGTGTAAAACCAGCTACTTACCAGCAGTCGGACTCGGACCGGCGAGCTGCGGCAGGGGCAGGGCAGGGGCACCGGGCAGTCGATGTTGCAACCAGACAGGGCACCGGACAGGGCGACCAGGCAGGGCAGGGACGCCACAGTCGCTGTGGCCACCGGACAGGGCAATGTGAGCGCCTGAGAGAGAGAGGGAAGAGGAAGGGTAAGGGAAATGGCGACTAGGCAGGGCAGGGACCGCCGGACAGTCGCTGTGGCTACCAGAAAGGTCGCCGGTAGGGCAATCGAGCGCCTGAGAGAGTGAGGGAAAAAGAACAGTAAGGGAAATGGCGAGGTGAGCGGCTGAGACTTGAGAGTTAAGAGAGAGAGGGAAGAAGAAGGGTAATGACCGCGCGGGTTAGGTTTTTTTTTTTAAGGGGAAAACGAGCGCCTGAGAGACAAGGGGGTTTTTTTTATGAAAGGGAGCGCGGGTTTTATTTTTAAAAGGGCATATATACACCGAGTCGAGCCGAGTTCGATCCGAGTCGAGCCGCGAGCTCGAACTCGGCTCGAAAAAACCAGCTTGGCTCGGTTCGTGTACACCCCTTGCTTAGAACTCCTTATTAAGAACAAGAGTCCCTTTTGTAGCGATTTTAGGAATTGGGTTTTGTCATTGTTGAAAGAAGAGGGTGAGATAAAAGAAAAGGAAGAACATGGAGCCATTGAATTGGGTTTTTGGGAAGAGATGGTTAGACACTCGAAAGATTTCAATTGAAATGGAATGGAATGCAAAAGAAACAATGGGAATGAATTCTTTGGAAGAATTGAAAGAATCAAAGCAAGGTATTATAGAGGATGATGATGATGGTAGAGTGGACCACATAATTCAAATACTTTGGAATTGACGATTGAAATGGCCTTTGAAGTGGCCCAAAAGACAAATGGTTTTGGGCCAATGGCCACAGGACCAGATGCAGGAGAGAGATCAACATCCTCAAGAAGAGGTGGTTGCCTTTTGAAATGAATTTCGTGGACTCCTGTGATAGTTCACCACCATTTGAAGATGGTGATGAGTGGTTACTCTTTCACCGTACAAATGGCATGATCTTCCAGAAATCGAGGCCGTCCAGATATCTGACACAATTCTGGATTTATAATAATCTAGAGATCTCATATTAACCATCTAATTTTGTCTCATGAATTTGATAAGTCTCTATTATATTTTAACCATTCATTTAATAGCTATTGTTTGAATGGTTAGGATTTCTTATTCTGTGTATTTTAAAGCCTTACTCAATCCACGGTTATAACTGATGGTTTGGATGGCATGAATATAATAAAATGTCTGAATCATGTAAGTAGGATGAGTCACCGCCATTTTGTAAATGTTAGTGGATTACCACGGGTAGCATTACCACATAATGTTTTGAACGATCAATAACGAGAGAAATTTCCAACTGTACGACCAGTACATGGGCCAAAAACATTTTTAAGCCCATTTCTTTTTAGTTGCCAAGAATACTCCCCAGGCGTACGGCCCCATTTCTCTGGTCGAAAATGCCCCTGCTTTCCTTCCTGAGGCGGATCGCCTGGTGCTCGAAGACGAGCGCTTACGCTCCTCGAACTCCGAGTTGAACGAACGGTTCAAAAGAGATCAACGTTACATGGGCCCCACAGTTATGTATTTATTATATCCACAACGTTCATCCATATTTTGAGGTCATTTCGGAGCATTATAAAAAAAAAAAAATCATATCCAGAGATCAACTGGACCACACCACAAAGAGCAGCAAAAAATTGATTTTCACCGTTGAAACTTTTGTAGGGCCCACCATAACATTTATATTCCATCCAATCTATTCATAAGGTCACAAAGACCTGGATGAAGAGGAAAAACAAATTTCATAATGATCCAAAACTTCCGTAACCCCTAAAAGGGTTTCAATGGTAGACGTTCAATCATCCACAGCCTTTAACAGTGTGGTCCACTTGATAGCTAGATCCGTCTAATTTTTCGTCTCAAGCCCTAATACGAGTTCGCAAAAAATATGGACGGTTTGGATATAACACATACCTCATAATAGGACCCACAAAAAGCAGTGGGATTACAACTGCAAAAAAATTTATAAAAAAAGAAAAAAAGAAAAAAAAGACGTCGATATATCGAACGTCTTTCGATATATCGAAAATGGTCCAGAACTGTCCAGTGAGTTTTTCTCAAAAATCTAACAATTTTCGATATATCGAAAGACCTTCGATATATCGAAACACCTTTTTCGATATATCGAAACACCTTCGATATATTGAAAAAGGTACTTTACCTTTCGCTACGGATTATAACCGTAGCCAAAACTGTAGTCTGTGCCAGTTTATGAAATTTTTTATTTTTTTTATTTTTTTTTATTTTTTTTATTTTTTACATGGAGATATTTATTCTACCTACAATTTTCTCTAATACATATTTATAAAAATACATATATATAAGCATATAAAAAAATTTTCCCTTTTTTTTTTCATTTATTTCTTTATTCATTTAACAAGAATATCTTCTAAACCAAAATTAGTTACTTGACGTACCATATATGATTTTGGGGTAGGAGAAGCTACTTTAGCCAACTAACTAGTTATTTTTCAAGATTCCATCAGTTCGATGGTCGAAAATCCATTTCATTCACTTTGCGGTTAATTTCATTCACGAAAATTCACGGTCATTTCCGTGCATTTCACTTCACGGTCATTTTCGTGCATTTTGCGGTTCATTTCGCTTCACTTCACCCCCATTTTCATGCATCATCACGGTCATTCCCGCATATTCCGTGTTGATTCACGGTCATTTCGACGCATTTCGCGGTCATTTCCCTTCACTTTGCGGTCATTTTCATGCATTTAACGGTCATTTCACTTCACTTCACAGTCATTTCCGTGCATTTCACGGTCTTTTTAAACAATTCCGTGTTGATTAACGGTCATTTCCACGCATTTCGCGGTCATTTCCCTTCACTTCGCAGTCATTTCCATGCATTTAACGGTCATTTCACTTCACTTCACAGTCATTTCCGTGCATTTCACGGTCTTTCCAAACAATTCCGTGTTGATTAACGGTCATTTCGACGCATTTCGCGGTCATTTATTCCCTTTCGCAGTCATTTCCATGCATTTAACGGTCATTTCCATGCATTTTACGGTCATTTCGCGAAGTGAATGGAAATGACCGCGAAATGCGTGGAAATGACCGTTAATCAACACGGAATTGTTTGGAAAGACCGTGAAATGCTCGGAAATGACTGTGAAGTGAAGCGAAATGACCATTAAATGCATGGAAATGACTGCGAAGTGAAGGGAAATGACCGCGAAATGTGTCGAAATGACCGTTAATCAATACGGAATTGTTTGGAATGACCATGAAATGCATGGAAATGACCGTAAAATGAATCGAAATGACCGTTAAATGCATGGAAATGACCGCGAAGTGAAGGGAAATGACCGCGAAATGCGTCGAAATGACCGTTAATCAACACGGACGGTCATTTCCCTTCACTTCGCGGTCATTTTCATGCATTTAACGGTCATTTCGCTTCACTTTATAGTCATTTTCGTGCATTTCACGGTCATTCTAAACAATTCCGTGTTGATTCATGGTCATTTCGACGCATTTCGCGGTCATTTCCCTTCACTTCGCGGTCATTTCCATGCATTTAACGGTCATTTCGATTCATTTCACGGTCATTTCCATGCATTTCACGGTCATTCCAAACAATTCCGTATTGATTAACAGTCATTTCCACGCATTTCACGGTCATTTCCCTTCACTTCGCAGTCATTTCCATGCATTTAACGGTCATTTCTCTTCACTTCACAGTCATTTCCGAGCATTTCACGGTCTTTCCAAACATTCCGTGTTGATTAACGGTCATTTCCATGCATTTCGTGGTCATTTCCATTCACTTCGCGAAATGACCGTTAAATGCATGGAAATGACCGTTAAATGCATGGAAATGACTGCGAAGTGAAGGAAAATGACCGCGAAATGCATCGAAATGACCGTTAATCAACACGAAATTGTTTGGAAAAACCGTGAAATGCACGGAAATGACTGTGAAGTGAAGCAAAATGACCGTTAAATGCATGGAAATGACTGCGAAGTGAAGGGAAATGACCGCGAAATGCGTCGA
This sequence comes from Magnolia officinalis, assembly GCA_021015155.1. Taxonomy (NCBI): domain Eukaryota; kingdom Viridiplantae; phylum Streptophyta; class Magnoliopsida; order Magnoliales; family Magnoliaceae; genus Magnolia; species Magnolia officinalis. The sequence goes on from JAJHSJ010000010.1 coordinate 65,243,037, forward strand.
AATAACCGTTAATCAACACGGACGGTCATTTCCCTTCACTTCGCGGTCATTTTCATGCATTTAACGATCATTTCGCTTCACTTTATAGTCATTTCCGTGCATTTCACGGTCATTCCAAACAATTCCGTGTTGATTCACGGTCATTTCGACGCATTTCGCGGTCATTTCCCTTTACTTCGCGGTCATTTCCATGCATTTAACGGTCATTTCGATTTCATTCACGGTCATTTCCATGCATTTCACGGTCATTCCAAACAATTCTGTATTGATTAACGGTCATTTCCACGCATTTCGCGGTCATTTTCTTTCACTTCGCAGTCATTTCCATGCATTTAACGGTCATTTCGCTTCACTTCACAGTCATTTCCGAGCATTTCACGGTCTTTCCAAACAATTCTGTGTTGATTAACGGTCATTTCCACGCATTTCGCGGTCATTTCCATTCACTTCGCGAAATGACCGTTAAATGCATGGAAATGACCGTTAAATGCATGGAAATGACTGCGAAGTGAAGGGAAATGACCGCGAAATGCGTCGAAATGACCGTTAATCAACACGGAATTGTTTGGAAAGACCGTGAAATGCACGGAAATGACTGTGAAGTGAAGCGAAATGACCGTTAAATGCATGGAAATGACTGCGAAGTGAAGGAAAATGACCGCGAAATGCGTGGAAATGACCGTTAATCAACACGGACGGTCATTTCCCTTCACTTCGCGGTCATTTTCATCATGCATTTAACGGTCATTTCGCTTCACTTTATAGTCATTTCCGTACATTTCACGGTCATTCCAAACAATTCCGTGTTGATTCATGGTCATTTCGACGCATTTCGCGGTCATTTCCCTTTACTTCGCGATCATTTCCATGCATTTAACGGTCATTTCGATTCATTTCACGGTCATTTCCATGCATTTCACGGTCATTCCAAACAATTCTGTATTGATTAACGGTCATTTCCACGCATTTCACGGTCATTTCCCTTCACTTCGCAGTCATTTCCATGCATTTAACAGTCATTTCGCTTCACTTCACAGTCATTTCCGAGCATTTCACGTCTTTCCAAACAATTCCGTGTTGATTAACGGTCATTTCCACGCATTTCGCGGTCATTTCCATTCACTTCGCGAAATGACCGTTAAATGCATGGAAATGACCGTTAAATGCATGGAAATGACCGCGAAATGCGTCGAAATGACCGTTAATCAACACGGAATTGTTTGGAAAGACCGTGAAATGCACGAAAATGCTGTGAAGTGAAGCGAAATGACCGTTAAATGCATGGAAATGACTGCGAAGTGAAGGGAAATGACCGCGAAATGCGTGGAAATGACCGTTAATCAACACGGAATTGTTTAGAAAGACCGTGAAATGCACGGAAATGACTGTGAAGTGAAGTGAAATGACCGTTAAATGCATGAAAATGACCGCGAAGTGAAGGGAAATGACCGCGAAATGCGTCGAAATGACCGTGAATCAACACGGAATATGCGGGAATGACCGTGATATGCATGAAAATGGGGGTGAAGTGAAGCGAAATGAACCGCAAAATGTACGAAAATGACCGTGAAGTGAAATGCATGAAAATGACCGTGAATTTTCGTGAATGAAATTAACCGCAAAGTGAATGAAATGGATTTTCGACCATCGAATTGATGGAATCTTGAAAAATAACTAGGTTAGTTGGCTAAAGTAGCTTCTCCTACCCCAAAATCATATATGGTACGTCAAGTAACTAATTTTGGTTTAGAAGATATTCTTGTTAAATGAATAAAGAAATAAATGAAAAAAAAAAAGGAAAAATTTTTATATGCTTATATATATGTATTTTTATAAATATGTATTAGAGAAAATTGTAGGTAGAATAAAGTTCTCCATGTAAAAATAAAAAATAAAAAATAAAAAAAATAAAAAATTTCATAGATTGGCACAGAATACAGTTTTGGCTACGGTTATAATCCGTAGCTAAAGGTAAAAATACCTTTTCGATATATCGAATGAACTTCGATATATCGAAAATTAAAGGAATTTTGAGGCAAACTCGCTGGACAGTTTTGGACCTTTTTCGATATATCGAATGAACTTCGATATATCGAAGTACATTGCTTTCGGGCTATAGCTACGGCTATAGCTACGGTTATAATTCGTAGCCAAAGGTGGGCCCGGCACTCACAAATTGAAGAGCGGAAAAGCAGGGGCATTTTCGACCTGAGAAATGGGGCCGTACAGCTGGGGAGTATTCTTGGGAGGTGAAAAGCGAGTGGGCTTCAAAAGGTTGATGGCCATATATGGGTCGTACAGTCGGAAATTTCTCAAAAAATAACAACTGTTCCTGTGGTGTGGTCCACCTGAAATTTATATCTAATTCATTTTTTATACCATACCATAAAAATACATATGGACGGCCTGGATATACAATGCAATGCATCGAGGTGGGACTTACGGTCAGGGTCCCACCCACGGGTTCCAGTTACGGAAACCGATTGGCTACTTCCCTTGCTACCAGCCAATGGCTGGTGTCGGTGCTCCGTGGGCCCCACCATGATGTATGTGTTTCATCCATCCGCCGTCATATATTTTATATATCATTTTACGTTATGAGAGAAAAAATGAGGTATATCGAAATCTAAAGTGGACCACATTATAGGAAATAGTGTTGAATGAATGTTGACCATTAAAAACATTCTGAGGGCCATAAAAGTTATGGATCAAGCCGATATTTATTTTTTCCCTTCATCTGGATATTTATGACCCAATCAACAGATTGGATGTCAAATAAACCGTACAGTGGGCCTTAGGAGGATTTTAATGGTGGATATTCATTTATTATTGTTTTCCTGTGGTGTGGTCCATCTGAAATTTATATCTCTATCATTTTTTGCAATTCCTAAAATGATCCGAAAAAATGGATGAACGGAGTGGATGAAACAAATACATTATGGTGGGGCCCACAGAGCACCGACCATCGGCCAGGGGTTGGTGACAGGGGGAGTAGCCAATCCGTCTCCTCCAGTTAAGGGTCGCAGCCAAGTCGCGCTCAAGAAAATGATGGCAGCTGATCCACTGCACCAGGATGTACGGAATTTTCGTGCCTCTAGATTTTGTGCCGTTCAAGTGTCACATTTATATAAGAATCCAAACCGTAAATCCTACCGTCTCCACCCCGTCGATTGACCACTGATCATCAACGGTTATTATGATTTTTGATTTGACCTTAAAAAATACTTTAAAACCTAAATCAACGGTTTGGATCTTGCACATATATGGCACGTGTGTAGAAATGATCGTATACATCTGAACGCATGTTATCTCAATAGATTGCAATTTATTCCCGCCAAAAATTCATGTGTACAGTAAATACAAGCTGTGAAAATTGTGGGCCACGTCATGAAGATCTACTGTAAGTTGTAACTAAGATGATTCTCATTCACATTTTAGTACGACAGTAATAACAAAATAAAAGGGGACCGTTGATACAACCCATTATACAGGTATAGCGTACCTGAGAGTAAATCGGTCCGATTTTCAAGATAGGTGATCTTTGTGATGCCGCACCATTTTAATGGCTTGGATCTACTATAAATTCTACCCATCGGATCTAATTTAGCATGAAGTAGGTTGCCTGCTATTATTCCACAAAGAATTTTTATATTAATAATTAAAAAGAAAAAGAAAAAAGCAGTTTAAAACTAGTTAAGATAAGAGCATGAGACTTACAAATTCAACTAAACTGTGGTAACTCATCCATCCCACACGTGTGGAAAATAGATTCTTCGATTTGGTCCGTTGTAATATCCCGAATTTTGAAGGTCGAGCAAAGCTCGACTCCCGAGATTTTAGACATCACTTATGTTTTACGGAAGTTAATATCTTGATTTCTTTCACGCTGGGCATTTGAGCACGCAGAAAATTATACTAAACAATGTACCATACTCCAGGTTTAATGTGATTAAAGCAGATGTGTAAACCAAAACATACATATATCGTGAAGTTCCTTTTACAGTATGGGTCCACGGCTGAGTTTAATGTATATATACAATTTCAAAAAAATAAAAAAATATGGTAACGTAACATCCAGCTAAGCCCATAAGCCCAGCGCTCCTTGACCAGAGGTACACGGCTTACATCGGCCCATCCAAGAGTTGGAAATAGGAGAATTCCTCCTCCTCATCCATGAACGCCTGCTCCAGTGTATCAGTATCCACGGTACCTGCATCTACACTAGCGTCTGGTTGGTGTTTTAAAACACCGTCATAGAGTGAGAGTGAGTAATCAACTCAGTGTTTCCATAAAGCAAAGGTTACACATATTATTAAGTCAATCAATACAGTAATAATAAGGCAATGTAAAACAATCACTTCCTAGCTATTCTTCTTAATGTAAAAATGGGGTTATGACATAATGTATGCCCTCACCAATCGACACTCCCTCAACGCATGACTCTGACCACCTGTTTCGCACATGCCAACATTTACTCAACATGTGACTTCAACGCCTCTTTCGCCACATTCTAACTAATGTAATGCGGTGCATGAGCATGTTAGCCGAGTGGTTAATTATACGTATTCATCCAGTAATTTGGAGAAGCTAGGATACCTTCCTTTTAAAAATCGATTCCAACTGAATCACTAGGCATGGGACAACTGCAGCAGTCCTATGCCTGTGTTCTTGATCCGTCTAGGTTCGTCACTCCCAGATAAATACATACGATAGGCAAATTGTAAGAAGTGATGCTCGCGGTCACTGCGGGGAGGCTCGTCACACTAGCGTAGGCCGATAGTACGGACACGGTGTCACATACCACCATGCCTGGCTCATGAGTCTTGAGGATCATGGTACAATGGTTAGTGATGGATCTTTACAATAGTGAGGGGGGTACCTTAGATTCGAGTAACTACATTCATACAAGGTGAACATACAATGTGTCAACCAGTTCTTTGGACATTTTCGGTTGGCACGGGCGCACACTAACATAACCGGCATGGAGCGCTTGAGCGCCCCGCGTGGCCTAGCCACTGTCGATAATCAATGTTTGACACGTGTTGTTCGAATTTATTTAAGGTGGCCAACCTAATTCAACCACCCAAATGTGAAAATTTACCGGTTACATGAACTACTCTCGTAGTCCTATTTCTATTCAAATCATGTTAACAAACATTCACAACACATGCGTTAACGTTTGATAATCAAATTTTGATAAACTACTCATTTAAGCATCGCATCGAACACAGAGACAACGTCAACTGCAACTTGCAATTCATCATTCATTAGATAGATATATAAGTTACTTAAGACAACAAGAAATCCTACATTAACAATCATAAATCATAACTATATAATGAAAGCATTGATAAATCGTAACTTAAGCATTTAAGTCCACACCTTTCGGTAGCATGCCCGACTCGGACTCTCTCCTAAGAATATGTTTCCAAGGAAGGATCGCCGGCCGCCTAAACGATCACACGGGTTAATTAGGGTTGGAGAAAACCTATTTGGATACCTACATCTATAAGAGAGTTTGTATTCTTTACCCTACGTCGTAGTCGGAGAAGTTCCGGTAGTGGGAGTGGTAGTAGTTAGGCTTGTGATTCAACAGAAGAGAATCACCCTTCGTAGTAAGCACCCCTTCAATCTCCCTCTTCCTTATCTTTCTCTTTTCTCCTCTTTCTCACCTTAGGTTTCCCAAATTCGTATTTGGAGGAAATGGGGTGGATTGGGAGCTATTTATAGCTCTAGATGGTGAGTAAATGGCCCTAGGGCCACTTTAATATTTGATACTTTTACCCTATAGGCGGCTATTTTTGACTAACGGGGCCCTTAAGAGGGCCCTCGGGCTTATCTATACCATGTGGTAGGTTCCCTATCAATGGATCAACGCTAGGACACAGTTTTAGTGTGATCGGATAAACAGATCGGTCTTGGGATGCCTATGTCAGATCAACGGTTAGAAATGTTCAATCGGGGGGCCACGGTTATATGGATGTGTGTGAGGAATTTTTCTTACTCTACGTGTGGAATTTGGTCATAAACCGACAGTTCAAAATTCTTAATTTTGCGTAGGAGCGGATGACCCAACTTAGGTATTTGCACTTCTCATGCACTCGTCCCTAGGCTCAAGTTAAGCGATTTTGGACACTATCCAGGCTTAACTCCCACGATAGTCATCGAGCCCAGTAAGACTGACATTGCTATATAATTTCAAGGCTAGCGGACCCCCGATGTACAGTTTAGGTCCTTTATGGAGTTTCAAGGTACTCCTGAGAGGGGCGGCCCTCGGGATTTCCCTCGAGTTTTCGGATGGTGGTGCGCTAGTACACTTGTGATCCTGGGCTATATTTTTTTATAAGAATGGTGGCCCGAACTTAATTTCTCTAATGCTATGTATTAGTGTACACCTAGTCATAGCTAGCCAGTCGAGTATGGCCCTCAGGTGGTCCTATCCGTGGTTGAACTCAAGTCTTAGTACAGACTTTTCTATGATGTTACAATCTCCCCCCCTTAAAAGAAAATTTCATCCTCAAAATTTGTACCTTCTCATATTCCTCGAGAATTTGTGAATAGTTCTTACGAACCTCAGCCTCCATCTCTCAAGTGGCTTCTTCCTCAATGTGGTGTGTTAATATATAATACTTTCACAAGTGGGATGACCTTGCTGCGCAACACTTATTCCCTCCTGTCCAGAATATGTGTGGGCCGCAATACATACGTAGCGTCTTCCCTTAGTTCTACTTGCTCTAGTTAATGATATGAGTAGAGTCGGGAACGTATTTCTTTAACATTGACACATGAAATACGTTCTGAACTCCTGTGAGTGGCATGGATAAGGCGAGACGGTATGCCACAACACCCACTCAGTCAAAAATCTAGAAAGGTCCAATGAATCTCGACACGAGCTTCCCTTTCTTGCCAAAATGGAGTACTCCATTGGAGAAACTTTGAGGAATACATGGTCTCCAACTTCGAATTCCAAATGTCTCCTACACCCGATAATATCTATCTTTTTCGAGGTCACTTGAACCAAGTCTGGGCCAACTAAGCTCCTCTTGCCGATTTCCGCCCAACAATGTGGAGCTCGACATGGGCGTCCAGACAAAGCCTCATAAGGAGCCATGTCAATGCTTGCTCGGAAGCTGTTGTTATAGGAAAATTCGTCATAAGGGAGGCAGTCATCTCAGTTGTTCTTGAAGTCAAGCACGCACGCTTATAACATGTCCTCGAGTATCTGATTCACCCACTCCGTTTGCCCATCGGTCTGAGGGTGGAACGCAGTACTGAATTTCAACTTCACCCCCATCGCTTCTTAGATTCGGGTCCAGAAAATAAACGTGAACTATGTGTCTCAGTCTGACACAATCTCTAAAGGGACTCTGTGCAGTCATATTATTTCTTTGATGTACAGCTTAGCTAGATCATCTGCAGAATTAGAAACCCGAATCGAAAGGAAATGGGCCGATTTCGTCAACCAGTCCACAATCACCCAAATAGAGTCATGCCCTTTTCTTGTTCTTGGTAATCCGGAAATGAAGTCCATAGATATGAAATTCCACTTCTACTCAGCTATGGGCATGGGTTGAAGTAGACTCGAGGTCGGCGGTGCTCAGCCTTGACTTATTGACACGTAAGGCATCGGGACATGTAATCTGCTATTTGGACCTTCATATTGTCCCACCAGTATAAACGCTTCACGTCCCAATACATCTTCGTACTACCTGGGTGCATCGCTAACTTGAAACTATGGGCGGCGTCTAGAACCTCTCTCCTCAGATCGTGAAGGTTCAGGACGCATAGACGGCCACGATATTGCAAGCCTCCATCCAAGCCAATCCTCCATTCCGATTCTTCGTCGTCACCCACCCGCTCTTTCAACCTCGACAATAACTCATCTTCTTTTCGAGCCTCAATGATTCAATCATCGATTAATGGTTGTACATGGAGGTGTGCAACGCTCTCAAATGGCTCCTCCACCGTTAATCTCTATCCGAAATCTCGCACGAAATCTACCATATTCCGCTCTCTTATCATCAGTAGGGCTGCAAATTCTATGGTTTTCTTGTGGCTCAACGCATCGGCTACAAGATTGGTTTTGCCATGATGGTAGGAGACTTCAAACTTGAAATCTTTTAATGTTTCCATCCAACAACGTTTTCTCATATTCAGGTCCCTCAGTGTAAAGATGTACTTGAGGCTCTTATGGTCGCAAAAGAGCTCGAACTCTTCTCCACAGAGGTAGTGCTTCCAAAGCTTTAATGCAAAGATGATTGCTACCAACTCTAGATCGTGAGTGGGGTAATTTTCTTTGTGTTTTCTTAACTGTCGAGAGGCATAGGCGATCGCCCTATCCTTCTGCATAAGCACACACCCCAAACCAATTTGAGAGGCGTCGGTGTAGATGATGTATTTGACCTCTTGTTCTGACAACACTAGTATGGGCGCGGACGTCAGCTTGTCCTTCAATTCTTAGAAGACCGCCTCTGCTTTTTCATTCCAAGCGAAGTTAATGTCCTTTCGAGTAAGCTGGGACAACAGTCGGGCTATCTTGGAGAAATCTTCAATAAATTGACGATGAGAGTCGATAAGTCCGAGAAAACTCCTCACTTCTGTAATTGAATCGGGCTGTTCCCAGTCCTATACCGCGGTTACCTTGGCGAGGTCCACGACGACTCCTTCTTTCGAAACTACATGACCCAGAAACTTGACTTTTTCTTTCCAAAAGTCACATTTTCGGAATTGCGTAAACATCTGATTCTGTCATAGAGTATCAAAGACCGCTCATAGGTGTTCTTCGTGATCTTCTCGACTTTTCGATTATATTAGAATGTTGTCTACGAACACGATGATAAATCAGTAGAGATACGACCAAAACACTCGGTTCATGAGATCCATGAATACGGCCGGTGCGTTTGTGAGTCCAAACGTCATCACGAGAAATTCATAGTGCCTAAAGTTAGTCCTGAAAGTCGTTTTCTGCACGTCTTCCTTCTTGACACGCAACCGATGATACCCAGAGTGCAAGTCTTTCTTGGAGAAGTACTGGGCCCCTTTCAATTGGTCAAACAGATCATCTATCCTAGGCAGAGGATACTTGTTCTTCACTGTAACGTGGTTTAGCCTATAATAATCGATGCACAATTGTAGTGATCCATCTTTCTTCTTTATGAACAATACCGGAACTCCCCAAGGAGATACACTCGATTATATGAAACCCAAGTTCAATAAATCATCGATTTGCTTCCTCAATTCCTCCATCTCAGATGGAATCATGCGATACGTCGGCAAGGAGATGGGTGTTGCGGCCGGGCATGAGGTCGATAGTAAAGTCGATCTCACGTTGAGGAGGTAGTCCAGGGATCGTCCTGAACACATCCATAAAATCTTGGACTACTAGCGTGGCCTCAAGTGACAGACCATCATAATCCTCTAACAGGGAAGCATAACAACAGATCCGAAAGGGATGATTGACCTGAAATAGGAAGGTGAAGGATGTGCCCTCGGGCCCATGAGCGGTTACCAATCTAGTCTCACAGTTAATCTCCGCCTTCATCCTGGTGAGCCAATCCATTTCAAAGATAACGTCGCAATGGTAGATCTTAGTTACAATTAGGTCAATGTGCACCACTTTGCTCCCTAAGTCCATAGGGCAACTCTTACATAGTTCAGTGGTGTCCGAGAATGTCCCTACCCCGCCGACAATCGTTACCCCAGTCATAGGGGTTGTACCCCACCCTATGCGCTTGATTGTGGAGCATGATATCAAAGAAATAGTGGATCTGGTGTCCACTAAAAGAAACACAGGTATACCTTGGATGTGTGTCATGACTTTGAATGCTAGTGGTACCGCAACCCTTATTCGGCTGCCTCAGCGGCAAGTGCATGTACATGAGCCTGTTGCGGACGATTGGTGGCGTTGTCATAGGCCGTTGGGGCGACCTACTTCGGAATGCAGGAGGCTGATTGAATTGTTGTGTTGGTGCCACGGCTCGCAAAGAAGGGGACGAAATAGCGTGCGAGGGTTGGCGATTGATCCTTTGGGGTGGCACATAACTATTATCCTTCATCTTAGTGAAGCAGAAGGGGTCAGTGTGGCCCACTCTATTGCATTAGGTGCATACGCGATCGGACCACATTTGTTAGGCCGGTGGAGCCATTAGCCTTGGAGGTGAGCTCACACGCGGCCTCTTTCCGAGAAGTGGCTGAGTCTGCAAATCAGCCCTAGGCCTCAGGCCCATTGGTAAGCGTGCTCGGGACACCTGCTTACCGTCCTACTTAGATCACAGGGACATGTTTACTAGCCCACAATACGTGTGATACTAGCACAACACATCTTGGTGTAGATGTTAGCCCGCAAACCTCATAAAATTGCCTCATTTTCCATCAGCTCATTAGCCACAATTAGGGGAGCATATCTGAATAGCTCCATGAAGTGGTTCTCATATTTCGCTACTGTCATTCTTCCCTGTTTGAGGTAGAAGAATTCGCCCTCTTTCTCAATGCGATAAGTGAGAGAAAGTATTTCTCATGGAAGCGTGTCTCAAACTCATCCCACTCATCCACGTCCACAGGAATCCCGCGGGACAGTCCTTAGAACACTGTCCCCCATATGCCAACCTCTTTTTCGAACCCGTAGGTGACGAGTTCGACTTGCTCTGCCTCGAAACAAGGTAATGGCCTTATCATCTTGGATATTCGGTTGAGCCAATACTCGGCCTCTTAGGGCCGATGGGTACCACCAAATGTGGGAGGATGGAGGAGATGAAAACGCTCAAACAGCCTGCATGCAGCCGTTATCCCGGGAGCCTGCACATGTTGCGCTGGTGGGGCCATGTTCATGTTTTCGCAATGGCCCCCACTATCATCGCTAGGACCTATTGTTGCTGCTGCAATCAAAAGCAACATCTGCCCCATCATATCTGGGGGCGGGGTTGCCTGAGGCACAGGCGGCGCCGAAGACGAGGCATGGTTCTGCCCTAGAACCGGTGGCATATTCGTTACTACTGGCCCATCCGTGTGCCGGTGGCCGGTTGTGAGTCCGGCATTGTCTCGTCATTTGGACCCAAGTTAGGGCTCTGCTGGCTATCGTTCATGGGAGGGGCCCCATCGACCAATCCGCCATGTGCAAGACGTATCATGGTCCGATTACTCTTAGGAGGCATTCCCTGTATTCAACATAGGGTGCATTAGGTATGGTTAAGAGTTACATGATATCACACGGCAACACATATGTGATTTACTTTCATGAGGCAAGCAATCACCACAAGTTTTACCATGCTCAATCATCCATTCTTACAAATTTGTTAACTACAACATTTCATTCATAATATGAGGCTTTACATTACATCGACCGACAAAATTGACGTAACAAAGACCTCCCCGCATACATAACATAGGAAGGAAATGAAACTGCAATTACGACGAACTAACATTCGTAAGCAACAAGAAAGGAAAGAGCAATACTTCTTTAATCCTAATAAGGCTACGATAACTAGGGTTGGAGTCTACTGGCCCTCGGAGTCAGGCAAGGAGGAGGTGTTCCCTCCTTCTGTACATAGCATAAGATAGCTTTCATCGTGCGGTACAGTTTCTTGCTCAATTTCTCTTGCCTGCCTTAAGCATGGCCACAAGTGCATCCAAGCGCTCTCGCATTTCCTGTGGGGCAAGGGGTTCTTCGCTTGTTCCTCCCTTCCCGGCCTCGTTCCTCTTCGCTTCCATCTTCTCCCTCCGCGCTCCCTCTTCCTCTTCCTCATCAACTTCATCCCCAAATTCTTCAAGCCTAGCTAGCTTTTGCTTTGGGCCCACCTTCATGTGGTTGAGTGTATTCTTATTGATGACTTTCACCTTTCACCGGTTCAGAGTCCCCATTAGATTCTCTGATCCCGTATTTGTGAGCAATCCTACAAATCAAACGACCAAACGGAAGTCCTGGCATTCTCACGAGTTGATATCGCTGCTTTCACAATTTGGGTAAGCATGATGGTGGGGAGGCATATTTGTTCTCCTTGGCTCACTTGGTAAAGGAACTCGATCATGTAGCAGTTGCACTCCGTACGGTTGCCCTTCCTTGGGTATACATTGTACGTATAAATGTGATGGAGCAATCGGTACGGGGTGATCAAGTCTAAAGCAGACATACTGTTGCCACATCTCCACTCAACGAGCTTTCCACACAAGTGCATGACGCGCTCATCCCGACTCTGCTTCCTCTTCATGTTCTTCACATCAATATGCACCTTTCCCTAGGGGCATGCCGATGATTTTTGATATAGCTTCTATGTCAATACTGACCGTTGACCATTAATTCCAACCATTTCTGGTTGTCGGATCACAAGATCTGACTGTTGGATCATCGTGGCTCGTCCGTATTAGGACCGTTGTGGCTTTCAAGGCAGCTAGCTGTTTTTAGAAATTGTTGAACGTTTCGGATTTATGATCCGACCGTTCTCAGTCACCTATAAAGCCCTGGCTCATTTCAAACTCATCGCACTAAGGCACTAATGAGACCTATCGCACTGCAATCACACCGTCTCGCGACAGAGCGACTACTTTGAGACATGATGTGCACGTACGAAGTGCAAAGTACGCCAACTAATGCCACTACAGCCACACTGCCCACGCCCTCGCCCTCGTCCTCGCCCTCGCCCTCACCTGTGCCCGTGCTCGAGTGCTCGTCGCCTGTGCGTGCGTGTGTGCGTGTTCTAGTGTGTAACCCGAGCATCTCCATCTCCAAACATCCAAGTAAGAATACTACCCCCACATCCACATATAAACCCAAAAAGTTTTCTACCATTTTTTCGTGTGGGACTAAAAGCACACACCACACTTTGAGATTCGAATTTCCCGAAAATCATTTTGGCGGCAAAATCCCAAAATTTTGAATATTTTAAATATTTTTCAAAAACAAATCACTCTCAAAACCACTAAGTTCACCATTGTGGCCCACCTGAGTTTTGTATCAAGCTGATTTTTGTATATTTTCTTCATGGCGTTCTACGGAAGATAAACACCATGGTGACACCACACATAACCTATTATTGACATCTCATCCCCATTCTTCTATGTGGTGTGGGCCCACATTTTCGAACCGAAGGCCAACCCACTACCCATTTAGCTTGGGCCAAACCTCCCTTAGAAATGGGTCGAGCTAGTTCACCCATGGGCCCACTTGACCCATTTTTTCCCATGTACACATCACTGTTTAGGGTTATACACGAGTCGAGGTAGCTCGAAAAGCTCGTTCGGCTTGGCTCGAGTTAACTCGAATTGACTCGGCTTGAAGGATGACTTGAGACGAGTCAGCTCCTACTACACCCAGATCGATTGGAAAACGAGCCGAGTTTTGAGCATAGCGCAACTCAACTCGAACTTGAACTTGACTTGACTTGAAGCTCGAAATTACACACACACACACACCACACAAACTTAAATTTTAAAATAAAACCCTACCTGTCCCAACCCTTTCCTATCACTTTTTCCTCCCTTTCCCTACCCAACCCCCGTAGCCCCGCGCATGCCCAAACAATCTCTCTCTCTCTCTCTCTCCTCTCCTCTCTCTCTCCTCTCTCTCTCCTGATCCTCACTCAGCCACTTGTTCGCACCCTGGCTAACTTGTCTCACCCAACTCAACACCTAACCACCGCGCTCCAGCTCTGTCACTCTCTCTCTCTCTCTCTCAATAGTCAACACCCACCACAAAGGTAGGTTACCTTCCTTTATCATGAATGATTTTTTTTATATCAATGAACATTTGATTTCTGTTTGATTTGGTTGGGTCCTGGGTCGGGTTGTGCACTAGATTAGGTCGGGTTGGATGTTGGCTTGAGTCGGGTGTGGGTTTGGGCTGTTGGGTGGGTCATATTATGTAACGCCCTGAAATTTGAGGGTCGTGTATACGCTCAACTCCCGAGTTCCAGGACATCACTTATATCCGATTTTTATTAGTTTGTGTTTAATCAAGTTTATTGCGCAACGTGGAATCACTTGGAACATGAAGTACAATCACACTAGTCTACTGAGATGAATGAGTCTAAATTTATACCGTCCAAATTAAGATAAATGGGTCGCACAGGAGTTGCCCAACAAAATCACAAAAATATACCAAAAGGAATAATGAGCTGAGTCCAACACTCAGCGATCCAAGTCCATTTGTGAACTCTGCGGCGAACCACCTATTAACTGGAGATAGGATAACTCGTCCTCCTCATCCAAGCTCGCGCCGCAAGGCTCCTCGTACTCCTCGGCGTCACTGCAACTACTGAAGAGTCTGGTTGGTGTTTTAAAAACACCGTCCCAGAGTGGAGTGAGTGATCAACTCAGTGGGTGTTATTAGTCTTAAGTTACAACAGACATTAATTATACTATGAATTTAATGAAAAACAGTCATTCATAAACACATATAATCTTATTAATGCATATGCATGATGGATGGTATGATGTATGCCCTCTCGCCACAACTCTCCCTCAAGCGACTTCGTCTAACGATCGCGTATGTCAACACTCCCTCAGAGCGACCTCGACTTCCGAGTCGCCACCTTAACTAATGCATCATAGTGATAATGTTAACCGAGTTCTTAGTTAAGTCCATTCATCCAGCAGGTTTGGGAATCCGTACACCCCACGTATCAATGCCCTGAACTAGTTGCGAGGCGAAGGCCCCCCAACGTGTGAGGCCGAGACCCTGCGGTCCGTGATCCTGTCGAGTTCCCCATCCCTGACTTCAAGCATATGGGGAGTGCCAAGAGAAAGGGATCGTTCGCGGTCACTACACAGGGAGGCGCGGCACCCCAGCGTAGGCCGACAACTCAGACAAAGTGTCCCATTCCACCATTCCCGGCTCCCGAGCGGTGGACCAGTTTCAATTTGGTTATTGATGGGCTACACGGTTGTAGGGTATTCCAGGTTCCATACATATGTGAGCAAACAGGGTTAACAAACAGGATTGGCAGTAAGTAGGTCAGACCGCACGAGTCAGGCGAGCACGTGATGAGCGACATCGGGTACAAGAGACCCATGTAGTAGAACTACTGTCGTCCATATGCACCCGCCCGATTCGCGGGTTTAGTCCTTAGGGTAGTCCAACCAATGGGACTACCGTCTCACCTCAAGTTCTTGCTCAATCGAGGGTTGATGATGATTCATAGCATGTCAACATCAGGTTACCACTAGCCTACAGTAGCATGTTGCATACCTTCTATCATATAGTTCAAACATTTCTAACAAACATGTTACATTATCATAAACAAGGTGTGTGTGAGTCGTGTGGATTAGTGAAGAGTGAAACACTTCCTACATTTCAAGGAATAAAAATGCATAAGGCAAAACATCATACATGTCATAAGCAACAACATATGAGAAGATCATGCACCCATGAGTATACAATCATCCACTATAGCTTAAACATGTGAGCGGCACAAATAACACATAAGAACAATACACCACATACAATTTCATACATCTCCAAACAAATCTCTCAAATCCTAGGGTATCTCTAGATTCTTACAAGTGCCTCATCCAAGCAGCAAAATCATTAACTCATGATATAAGTGGTACTACTAGCCACCTAAGATTAATAGTCTGCACCTTCGGGTAGTTGAAGGCTTGGAAAATGACCTACGAGGGTAAATTTTGGGGTCGAACGGCCGGAATCCCTAGAGCAAACATTTGCATGTTAGAATCTCATGCAATTCTCTTCTTAACACAAGACTTTCAAGAAAAAGGGTAAGGGATTTACCTACACACCCAACGGAAGCAGCTCTTGCGGTTGAGGTGGAGGGTTTCCTTGGAGAAGGGGTAGAGAGTTGCAAGGTTGAGCTTCCTTGGGCCCCACCCCTACCACACCCTCCTTTCCTTTCTTCTTCCTCTCTCTTTCTCTCCCTCCTTTCTCCTCTTTCTCTTCTCCCTTTCTCTCTTCTCTCTTCCCTTTCTCTAGGGAAAAATTCGTATGGGTGAGGGGGTGCCCTAAATGAGGGCCCTTTTATAATGCCAGATTGGGTGGAAATGACCCCAAGTGTTGGGTTTTTACTATACTAGACCTATGGAGGGCTTTTCTAAGCTCTAGGGCTCACTATGGGGTATACATATTGATATATACCGTAGGATAGTTTGGCCCTAATGATGATCTACGTATGGATATGATCGGCCCGCCATTTGGATGCGTCGATCGACAGATATGATTAGAAATCTGTTCAACGGTCACCGTTAGTCCGATCGGGGCCGCGGCTATACGATATGAGCAGGAAAATATCCTTACTCCACTGGTAAAGTTTGGTCGTAAACCGACGGTCCGAAATCCTCAACTTTGCATAAGAGTAGATGACTCAATTCACTTTAGTTTCAGCTCATTGCTTTAGGGTATTTGCTCTTCTCATGCACTCTTCCTTTGGCTCAAGTTGAGCGGTTTCTAGGCAGTTCCCAGGTTCGAATCCCGCAATGGACTTCAAGCCCAGTGAGACGGACATTCTTCTATAGTTTTTGGAACTAGTGGCCCACCAACGAGCGGTCTAAAGCTTGTTCGAAAATCGGGACATTTCTGGAATGAATTTGGTATTGAGATTTCTCGTGAGGCACTGATTAGGGTTTGGATTAACTATGTTTATAGTGTGGCCTATTTATACCTAGTGAAAGTGAGATTTGGTCATGCTTACTCTAAACCATCAGTTTTAGGCTAAAAGAGTAACGGGGTTTCTGGTGGCCCCCCGGCCCTGAAATTTATAGGGTAGTTTTCCATGCCTGATGAATGTCATGCAAAGTTTTGGAGCCGATCGAATATGGGGTTTGGTCACACGGCCCGATTTGTGATCAACGGTCACCATGCCACGATCAGGTCCCAGATTTCGTGGACGGGCGTAGGCACGTACATTAGACTTCACCGTAAATTATGAAGAAATCCGATGGCTGGGAAGCCCAGAGTCTCAGTTTCTTTACCAGTGCCAGATTTCACTCTGGCCTGGGTGGGTTGACAGTTGTTTGTTAGAACACATGATAATCAACTTCTGGGTGTCCAATGAGTTCGTGGTCCGTGATGGACTACAAGCTCAGTGAGATCTATGCTTCCTCAATTTTTGATTTTTTCTGACCTTCCTCGGCTATTGCACGGCCAGCCAAGTTGCGCCGAGTAACAAACTGATCATCTGACATGATGGCCTGCACACGGTCTGATCGTGACCAGACTAGACCACTCATTTATAAGCTAACGTTGAGTGCTAATGGTTAGTATGTGATAATATAAGTTAATTAAAAAATTCAAGGATTTTTTTTTGGAAATCCAAAACAGTGAAAATCCGGGATGTTACATATTAGATGTTGGCTTGAGTTGGGTGTGGGTTGGGCGCTGGGTTGGTGTTGGCTTGAGTCGAGTGCGGGTTTAGGTCGAGTTGGGCGCTGGGTCAAATCGGGTGCGGGTTGGGCGCTGCATTGGGTAAGCTCGACTCGACTCGAAAGCTTTAGTAAACAAGCCAAGCTCCAATGTTTGAGCTCGAGGTGAGCTTGAGCTCGAACTTGAGTGGAGCACGGACAAGTCAGCTAAGCTTGGCCCACCTCGACTTGACTCGACTCAATGTACAGCCCTATCACTATTAGATTTTTTTTTGCCATCCTTAAAAGAGTATCAACTAGCTTGGGCCCACTAGGCCATTACACGAGGCCAAGGCTCATCTTATTATAAAACGGCTCACAATG
Organism: Magnolia officinalis; assembly: GCA_021015155.1. Taxonomy (NCBI): domain Eukaryota; kingdom Viridiplantae; phylum Streptophyta; class Magnoliopsida; order Magnoliales; family Magnoliaceae; genus Magnolia; species Magnolia officinalis. Next base: position 65,260,704 of record JAJHSJ010000010.1, read on the forward strand.
CTTAGCCTGGCCCATTAGGCTAACCGTGCTGGGATTGGACCACCTAAAGTCCTTTTTGGCGAGATCTCTCCGAAGACATCTTTTCGATCGGGTTGATGTTGTGACGGGTCACAATGCTTGAGCCTGACCCATTTTTTCTATGGCCGTTTCGCTTGTTTTTCTTTCGTTATTTTACTGGGCCGTTGTGATCAGATCATCTGACAGCGCATAGTGGGCCTCTAACACAGCAAAGCAAAGCCTACTTAATTGTATCAGTGGACCAGAAAAAGATTGGTAAAGAAGTTCAAAATGAAACATTGAATTTATGTAATATATGACGAGGTAATCTATGTTTGGATGCACAAGTGAATTGAATTGTGGAACTAGAATAGCATCTCACAACATTCATAATAAGGTGAAGTCCTCAAATTACGAGTAACGACAGGTCCATCTGATCCTAATCCCCTCTAATATCAATGGGCCTATAATTCGACATGGGCCCTACCGCTGTTTATTAATCGGACCTTTGATTTTAGGTCCTGACAGTTCATGCAAAGCATGATTGGGCATGTTCTCAGGCTCAGGATGGCCCGCCGGTTTATTTAATGGATTCAAATCAAGTAGATATTCAACAGGCCGCTATCAAAGATAGAAACATTTTCCGTATCAAGGCATGCCCCGACTGACTATCAACGGGCCTCAAATTAGGCCTGATGGCGACCACCATTTTTCCATCGGGTCTTCGATTGTAGGCCGACTACGGTTCATATGATAGCATGAAGGGGGCATGTACTTGGGCTCAGATAGGGAAGATGGGCCCACCCTTTTAGTGATGGACTTCTAAATCAGGCCATACTTAATGATCTCCGTTGCAGATAGAGTGTGAGCCCTAAATGTACATATGCGTGGTTCACATCAAAGGTGGACCCCACATGATTGATGACCCACATCAAAGTGTGGACCATCCACTTTAAGTGGGGCCCCACTTGATGGACGGTTCACATCAAAGGTGAGACCCACGTAATGGGTGGTGGACAGTAAAGGTGGGCCCATTTGATGGACCGTTTCATCAAAGGTGCGTCCCCATGATGAACTATCCATATTGAAGAGGGGCCCACATAATGAATGGTCACATCAAGGTGTCCGCATAATGGAGAAAGTTGGCCGCACGCACAAACTGAAGGATCCGTGTGTGCTGCCCCACCTGATTATCAACAGCTTAAAGTGGGCCCAGGCCAGGACAAGGCCCATCCACCGTTGATCATCAAGCCTTGGATGTGATGTAGGACGGCCTAATCTAACCTTAAATAGCATGATATTTGAAAAGGGCAGATTCATCAAATAATATAATTATATATATCAGCCTGATTTATACATCATAAACACAAGAAAGAAGGGCCAATAAGCATTGATTAGAGTCTCCATCACAAACACAAGTATTGAATCTTAAATCTGAATTTATTGGATCTGGCGAAAGATAGAATTTCGTCTTGAATGTCCGTCTAATGATCCAAGTGGATTTTCTATCCAGAAAAATAGAAATATTAGATTGAAAATCTGGAAAATTCAGAGAAAAAAAAGTGGTGGTTCTTTAAATAAGAAAGTTTAGGTGTGGGTTTTATGTAGAAAAGGCCTGCCCATCTTTTGCTCGGCGAAAAAGAAGAACGTTTCCGATCCCTCAAGGCCAGCCCTCCGGGCTGAGATCGTTTCCCTTTCCTCCCTTGCCCTCAAATTTCGGCCCCCTTCCTCGTCCCCCCTCCTCTTTTTGTCCCACACCTACATCTTCTATTGTCTTGTTACCTCTCGTCGTAATAATGAAATTACCAAATACCCCTACTTAAAAGGTCAACAAAAAAAAATTCGCAATGGGCTGGGAAAAGAGGTGTGGCGCGACCTTCTTCACCTTATCATTCCCACTTAATATTAATCAATCTTTCATAGACTATAAATTTAATTCGTCCCTGATGATAGTGACCCCCCACATTGCCCGAATAGCAACGTTTGTATAACCTTATAACAAAGACCGTGTTTCCCACCACTTAGTGGTGATCCCCCCCTAATTGTAAGCATGATTGATCAGATCAAAGTTGTGCAGTGGGCGCATTGTTCCAAACCGCAGCCATGAGTGCATCGTGAATGTGTGGGCCCAATAAGAGACGGTAAAAAAAGTGAATGGAGAGAAGAGGGGAGGGACATAAAAGGTATGAAGGGATAGAGCTAAGGGGTGGCGGACAGGGATGAGGGGAAAGAGCCCGAACTCAGGCAACCGTCGGCGACTCCTCGAAAGAGAACGGTGCGCATTAGCAGAGTAAGGACAATGGGCGGGATGGATTGTATGAAGGGTCCCCACTATCATGAAAGTTGGATGTGAAAGGGATGGTGGGACTAGATAGTGAAGATTATCGAATCCGGCATGAATCATAGTGAAAGAAGGAAAGTTGGCCTATGTAGTTGACTTGAAAATCAAATGGATCGGAGGTTTGGGGAATAGGACGTAAAAGGGAAGTGTTAGTTGGTTGGGGATCTTAACAGGGATATAAAATTGGGGTAGTGACCCACCCGCGATGGAGGGCAGAAAGAGGATTACGTTAGGTGATGATGGGAAAGGATTATGTAGGGACTTAGAAGTGTAGGTAGATTGATGTTAGAGAAACGGGAAGGATAAACCGAGAGATGGTTAAAACTGGGATGATATGGGTTGGAGAAAGGGCTTGGATGAAACGATTAAGAGTATTGAGGGATAGGAAGGGCGGAGTAGAGGTAGATAATGCGGGCGCCTGCACAAACTTCCCCTCAAATGGTTCCCCCATTAGACGGAGTCGACAGATGGAAGAGCGCAGTAGAGGGGGCGGCCTAACAGAAATATGCGACCCGTATGGCCAGAGGAAGACCCCTGGATGGCGCCCTATCGTGATGTGGACCGTCCATGCACTCAGCGCTAAATCGGCCACACAGCTGAATCCGCCAATGTTGAAGTCCGGCCTTCATAGACAAGTCTGAATCAAGTGGCGCTGGCCGAAATGAAGTTTGCCCTCGTCGGCACGATTTGGACTAGATGATTGGGTTGTCCGAGATTGGCACCCAGCCTCGATGCCCCAAATCCATCAAGATATTCAACCGGCCCCTACATTAAGGCCCTCCGTATCATCAGCCCTACGCCTACAATGGCTGGAGTTAGCGCAGGGCGCCGGCATTGATCCTCGGGCCTCCGATTCGCCGCAAAAAAAGAGCCTGAAGTAATGTGGGGATCGCGTAGCCCCACCAAGTGATTCACCCCAAAAAGCATAATGGCTTCCCGTGCCGCGGTGTGGTAATGAATAAGGTCCGGCGGGTTTTTGAAGGTCCGCCATACGGGGATCCCCCCCCAGAAAGCCGAAGGTGATGAATTAGGGGTGACGGTTCCAGGAGCCGAAAGTGCGTCCATGCACCCGCCATCCGCGGGGGTAGATGCTCAGTGAGGTGGTTGTTGCAACCCAGAAATCCCCTTCAGGGACCGCGAAGTCTGTCCCCCCAATTTCAAGGCTGAAAGGGGGCGGGGGTTGGAAGGGCTCTCCAGGGGTGAGGATGATGAGTTTCCTATCCGAAATGATGTGGCCGATTGCAGTGCCAATCACTGGAGAGCTGCGTCGCCGTTAGAAAAAAGAATCATCCGCATTGAGAGAAGGCCAGAAAGTAGTCTCTCAGTTGGAACGTGAAGCGTTACGTGGGTCCGCTCCCCAAAAAGATCCGACATGCTAAAATCGGTCGGTTTTAGTTGGGCTCGGACCTTTAATGGTCAATTCAAGTAATTTCGCGAAAGGAACCCGCTACAAATGGAAAAAGGTTGGGAGTTCCAAAGTTGAAAAGTCCCTACGGGGCACCTGAAAATCAACTCTCACAAAGTATTAGGTATAACATGTCCCCCCTTCATTGGTTTACCGGTCATGTTACAAAATAGCCGTCAGATGGCCCCGTCATGATATGGCCGAAGACCGTGAAGGTAGTGTAATGAAGGTGGGCCGTGACGATCCACGGTCCGATCACACCATCATCGCGATCCAATGGTCCAAAGTCCTCTCCTCTAACAACTTACACATGTCATGAACACAGTGTAAGGTCTTTAACCTCTAGAACCCGACCTGTCCGTCATCTAACCACATTGACACGAGTAATACACGCCTCCTACATTGATATACTTTGAATGGCTTGGTGTCCTGTAACATCCCGGATTTTCACTGTTTTAGATTTCCAAAAATCCTTGATATTTTTTTTTAATTAACTTATACTATCACATACTGACCATTAGCACTCAATGTTAGCTTATACACGAGTTAATTAATCCAAGATTAGCCCAATTTACTAGACCAGACAGGCCGTTATAAGGCCTGGTGCAGGCCGCTAAGCCCAGATGATTGTTTACACTTAAAGACGGCCCGTGTGGCCACCCAGCAACCGAGGAGGTCAGAAAATCTAAAACTTTAGAAAATCATAGATCTCACTGGGCTTGTATCTCATCGCGGACTGCGGACCCAGTGGACTCCCAGAAGTACCATCTGGCGCTTGCCCAATGCGCCCCACCAATGCCAGATTAAAATCTGGCACTGACAAAGAAACTGAGACGTCGGGCCTTCCAGCCGTCGGATTTCTTCCAAATTTAACGGTGAAGGTTTAATGTATTTTTCAACGCCTGCCCACCAAATCTGGGCCCCGATCGTGGCACGATGACCGTTGATCGTAAATCGGATCCGTGCGATCAAACCCCATATCCGATCGCTCCCAATTTTTGCATGGCCCTTCATCAGGCTATGAATCACCTACCCTATAAATTTCATGGCCAGAGGGCCACCAGAAATGCCCCATCAATCAGAATGGCCCCCAAAGGCCACTTAAAGGTCGGAAACGCTTGCTCAGATCATATATCCGTTCATCCGTTCGCCCTAAATTTTTGCATGGACCTAGTCAATCCATAGGGCACCTACACACCAAATTTGGTTGTTAGAGGGGTGATAGGGCCACCCCAACTTCAATAGGGAGCTCTAGAAGGCTAGTTTGGGAAATTGTGGGAACTTAAGTGATTTGAGTCGTCCACCCTTATGCAAACTTGAGGATTTTTGGGCCGTCAGTTTGTGACCAAACTTCACACATCGAATAAGGATATTTTCCTCCTCATATCCATATAGCCGCGGCCCCGATCGATTATCGGTGACCGTTGAATAGACTTCTAATCATATCCGTCGATTAACGCTCCAAATGGCGGGCCGATCATATCCATACGTAGATCATCACTAGGGCCAACTATCCAACGGTGGGTTATCGACTCCTACACCCTTTAGTGGGCCCTAGAGCTTGAAAAACCCTCCCATAGGGTTAGTATGTAAAGACCCCAACATTCGGGGCCAATTGCCCAAAACTGGCACTATATAAAGGCCTTATTTGGGCACCCCTCTCCCCCTACGATTTTACCCTAGAGAGGGAGGGGAGAGAAGAGAGAAAGGGGAGAAAGAAGAAAGGAAGGAGAGAGGAAGGGAGAGTGAAGAAAGAATCAAACTCCACAACTCCCTACATCTTCTCAAATGGATTCCTCCTCATCCACAACCTCCCTTTTCACTCCATTGATCATCTAGGTAAGATCCATCACCCATTTTTCTTGAAACCCCTCATGTGGAGGGGTAGATTACATAGAGTGATAACATGCAAATGGTATTTTAGGGATTACCGACCAACCGGCCCCCAAATCGACGTTCCTAGGTCGTTTTTGAGTCTCCAACGAATCACAGGTGCGGACTATTGTTCTTAGGTGGCCTAGCACTAATTGTAGCACGAGTTTAATGATTTTGTATGTTTGGATGATGCCTTTGGAGAGTCTAGAAAATTTCTTCTAGGAATTGTTGGGTTGTTGAAATTGTATGGAATTGTATGTCATGTTGATTTCCTCATATGATGTTGTTCTTATCTCTCACATGATTTGATATGAATGATGATCTCATGTTTATGTCATGTTTGGTTTTTTTTTCACATGATGTTGCCCTAGCATGTATGTCTTACTAATCCTTATGCAATTTGGCTCTATGAGATGTATGAAAGTACTTAACTTCCTCATCCACCCACACTACACACATGCACTTGAATTTTACACATTGTAGCTTTGCTTGGTAGGAATTATGAGTTCTATGTTGAAAAATATGAATGTGTGATATTGCATATGCTAATGATAACCTGTTAGTTGGCATGTTATGAATCACCATCCAAACTCTTTGGTTGTTAGAAATACAAGGAGAACGAAGGCGGCCCGTCGGTAGGACCCGTCTTGAGGCTAAACCCATGGATTTGGACGGGTGTGTTCGGGTGGCTGTAGTTCGACTACATGGGTCCTCTTGTGTCCGAGGTCACTCGTCTCACGCTCGCTTGACTCGTGCGGTCTAGCCTACTATCTGACCAACCCTATATGTTAACCCTGTTTGCTCACATATGTATGGAATCTGAACCACCCTACAACCTTTGTAGCCCATCAAAATTTACTTGAAACTGGTCCACAGCCTCGTGAGCCGGCATGGTGAATGGGACACTATGTCCGAGCTGTCGGCCTACGCTGGGGTACCGCCGCCCTCCCCGTAGTGACCGCGAGCGATCCCTTCCTTTCGGCACTCCTCATGTGCTTGGTGTCGGGGATGAGGAACTCGACGGGATCACGGACCGCGAGGTCTCGACCTCACGCGTTGATGGGTCTTGGCCTCGCAACCAGCTTAGGGCATTGATACGTAGGGTGAATCAGAATCCCCAACCTGCTGGATGAATGGACTTAACTAATAACTCGGCTAACACGATTGCATTGCACGCATTATTAGGGTGGCGACTCGGAAGTCGAGGTCGCTCTGAGGGAGTGGTTGTCATATGCGATCGTTAGATGGAGTCGCTTGAGGAGTGTTGTGGCGAGGGCATGCATCATATCATCCTACATGCATGCATTTTAAATAAGAGTTATTAGGTGTTGATGATTGTCTGCTTTTCATTAAGTTCATATTACAATTGATGTCTGTTGTAACTTGAGACCAATAGTTCACACTGAGTTGATCACTCACTCCCGCTCTGGGATGGTGTTTTAAAACACCAACCAGACCCATTCATAGATGCAGGTGAATCAAGGCATGAGGAGCCTGGCGATGCGAGCTTGGACGAGGAGGACGGGCTCTCCTACTTGTAACGGATGGGCGGCTCTCCATCGACTTGATCGAGCTGGATTTGGATTTGCTGAGCCGTGGGCTTAGCTTTATTTGTTTTAACATAGCCTTCTTTTGTTATTCTGTTGGGCAACGCCTGGGGTGACCCTTTATTATTTTTGAACCTGTATATATGTGGGATATCCTTCATTTCAGTAGACAAGTGCGATTGTGCTTCATGCTTCAGGTAATTTCAAATTGTGCAGTTAAAATTGATTAAAAAAAAACCATAAATGCATGATAAGTGACATTCGGGAACTCGGGAGTCGAGTCTATGCACGACCCCCGATTTTCCGGGGCGTTACATGTCGCATTAACTCCCCTCGACTGAGAAGATCTCGACTCCGGCGAGATAAAATTTTTGTGCTTTTCTAAACAAATCTGGATCTAGTCGCTGCAACTCTTCTTCCGTCAACCATGTACAGTCGGATGATGGTCTGTTCTAACACTTCACTAAGTACCTCTGAAATCCACCGTCTCGAGTGGAAACAATTTGTTCATCCACAATTCCTTCAATTTCTTCTCTCTTATCTCAGGTATAATAAGCATAGGTGTTATAGGTTGGGAAGAAAATTCAGAAATTGGCTAATGGTTTGGAACAAATTAGGGTCTATGGGATGGCTTGAACAAGACATTAGATTCTCCACATTGAATGTTGAACTAATCCCCATGCGAGGTGGAAGATCTATCACATACGCATTGGACCTAATCTTTTTCAGAATCTTAAATGGTCCAGCACTGCGTGCTTGTAACTTCTTAATGGTACCTTGTGGAACCGTTCTGGCCTCATCCTAACCATTACATAATCACTCTCATTAAATTCTTGAATTCTACGATGTAAGTCAGTTGAATTTTTGTATTGTTCATTACTAGCATTTATCTGCCTCCGAATCTATGCATGCAACTCATAAATGTGATGGAAAAATGCATCGGCTGACTCTGAGGTCCTCTGAGTGACAACATAGGTAACAAATCTATGGGTAGTCTAGGTTTATAACCACTAACAATCTCGAATGGACTCATACCCGTAGACCTATTAACTGAACTGTTATATGCAAACTCGACGACTGGCAGGACTAAGTCTCAATTTTAATGTGTTGACCTACCAAACATCGTAGTAGATTTCCGAGACTTTCGATTCACAACCTCAGTTTGACCATCAGTTTGAGGATGGTAGGTAGACGAGAACCGAGTCTCGTACCCATCATATGTCATAATGTCTTCCAAAAATACTAGTAAACCGGACATCCTTGTCAGACACTATGGTCTTAGGTAAACCATGTAATCGAACCACCCCCTCAAAGAAAATCTTGGTTATGTTGGACGCATCTGAGGTTTTAGAACAAGGGAGGAAGTGGGCCATTTTTGAGAAACGGTCAACGACCACAAAAATGGAATTGTGCTTTTTAATTGTCTTGGGAAGTCCAAGCACGAAATCCATACTGATGTCTTGCCATGGTGCGTGTGGCACTGGTAATGACTGTACAATTCAGTATTCTGCTTCTTCTGGTTTGTCAGTTGACATGTTCGACATTGCCTTGAAATTTTGGTTACGTCTCGCTTAAGACTTGGCCAATAAAATCGATCCTCCACTAGGGCGATGGTCTTATCTCGACCAAATGGCCAGCAATACCTCCAGCATGAAGCTCCTAAACAAGGAAATCCCGGAGGGAAGTGCGGGGAATACAAAGTCGTTCTCCTTTGAAAAGAAAACCATCTTTTAGCACGAACTCACCCGAACTATGCTGGGTACCTAAGAGTGACACATATGTTCCCCCAAAATCTGGACACATGGGATATTCGTCTTTCAATTGCTCAAACCAAACAACTTCTACACTCAATGAGTTGAGCAATGTCACTCTCCTACTAAGGGCATCGGCTGTTTGTTCTCGATCCCGGCTTTATGTTTCAGGACAAATGAATATTCCTGAAGAAACGTTGCCCACTTGGCATGCCTTGGGTTAAGCTTCTTTTGAGAATTCAAATACCTTAAAGCCTCGTGATCAGAAAATAAGAAAAATTCTTGCGGTAAAAGATAATGATGCCAGTGACGTAGCGATTGCACTACCGCATAAAATTCTTTGTCATAGGTGAAATACTTTTGTTTTGCCTCATTCAGTTTCTCACTGAAATAGGCAACTGGATGACCCTCTTGGCTTAGTACTCCTCCTATACCTACGCCTGAAGCATCACACGCTACTACTTCGAAGACTTTAGAAAATTTTGGAAGACGCATGACGGGAGCCTCTATCATCTTGTCCTTAATATCTTTGAATGCCTTAGCTACGGCCTTAGACCATATGAACTCTCCCTTTTTAATGGAATCAGTAATGGGAGCCATAATAGTGTTAACCCTCGAATGAACCGACGATAAAATGTGGCTAAGCCATGAAAGCTTCTCACTTCATGTATGTTCCGCGGTTCAGGCCAGTCAACTATGGCCTTGACTTTTTCTGGATCTGCTCGTATCCCTACAGACGACACTATGAACCCTAAGAAGACACTCTATCAGACAAGAACGAACATTTATTAAGGTTCGCACATAACCTCTCCGCCCTCAGGACACTATAGACTTGTCTCAAGTGGTCGAGATGCAGCTCCTTGGTGGTACTATATATGAGTATGTCATCAAAATAAACCACTAAGAACTTCTCCATAAAGGGTCTCAAAACCTAGGTCATTACACGCATAAAAGTATAGGTGCATTAGTCAAGCCAAAGGGCATGACCAACCACTCGTACAACCCATCCTTCATCTTCAAGGCTGTCTTCCACTCATTTCCAGGGCGTATGCGTATCTGGTGATACCCGCTCTTGAGGTCTATCTTGAAAAAATGGTGGATCTGGCCATCATGTCTAACATATCATCCAACCTCGGTATCGAAACCGATACTTGATCGTGATCTTATTAATGACCCTGCTGTCCACATACATCCGCCACGTACCATCTTTCTTCGGCATTAATAGCGCTGGTACGGCACAAAGACTCATGCTCTCACGGATGAAACCTTTTTGCAGGAGCTCATTTACCTGTCTATGCAACTCTGCATGCTTTGTAGGATTCATCCTATAATGAGGAAGGTTCGGTAAAGTAGACCTCGGGACGAAATCAATGGCATGCTGGATGTCTCACATAGGTGGAAGCGCATCCGGCAAACCCTCAGGGAATACATCACTATACTCCTCAAGAACCGAAGTCACCTCAGGGGGTAACTCTACATGAACCTCAGGTGTGACTTCCCTAGCCACTAGGGCGTACACCGTCGGATCATCCTTTGTTTCTTTCTCAAACTCTTTTGCATTTATGATATGTAGAGACTTCAGAATAGAATTCCTCACATCCTTCCTTGACTCACTCGTTTTCACATTCCTAGCCTTGTCCGTATGGCTTTTGGGTGGCAACGGATTAATCTTGATTTTCTTACCCTCATGCGCGAATGTACACCGTTCGAGCGACCATAAATCGTGACATCTCTATTGTAAACCCACGACCTCCCTAGAATGATGTGACCTACATCCATAGGTAAAACATCACCCACAACATGTCTTTATATGAACCGATTTGGATGGGGACTAAACACTACTGCTGGGACACAGGCATAGAAGACGTGTCAACCAAGAAACCTTGTAGGGTTGAGAGTGGGGGATGGGCTTCAAACCCAAATGAATGACTGTGCTAGCTGAGACCACATTGGTGCAACTACCACTATCCACAATGGCTTTACAATTTTTGTCACCGCTCTTGATAAACATGTAGAAAATTGTGCTTCTGCGCCAATCATCACTCTCTTTGGCCTGCGCTAAAGCACATCTAACTACAACTAGTGGTGCAATCTCTGGTTCTTCTTCTTCATAATCACTAACGCCTATCTCTGGGTGATATTCTTCAACTTCATAATCACCCATGTCATCCGCATTTTCATTTGACTCGTCTATGACTAAGGCTTTCCCGCGAGTCTTTGTCGTGCACTGGTATGTGAAATGACCTATACACCTCCGCACTCATAACATCTCACATGACTACCACCACTGCCAAGATTGACATCAAGGACACCTTTTCCCTTATCATCCTTAGGCTTAGGCGGTGCACTACTAGCCTGCGCCCTAGGCTGACTTCCAATGTTAGGTTTGGTTCCCTGAAACTAGATCTAACAGTAGAGTCTCGAGACTCAAAGCGCCTCGTGACAGGAGACTTTAGGTAAAGCTCTAACTCCTTTACAACTTGGTAAGCCTGATCCAAGTCACTCACTGCATGGGTCATAAGCTCACGCTGGCAGATCCATGCGAAGACCCACCTTGAAACGCGTCAGCGTCACTAAGGGATCCTCCTGAATATCACACCGCATCATATACTCCTCAAATTTTACGATGTAATCTGCAACTAACATATATCCTTGGCGTAATGCTTGTTATTGATATAGGAGCTTTTGACGGTAAGAGATATATTTTTCCATTAATAACTCCTTCATCTCTACCCAATGCGCTACTGGGACACCTCCTAATCTCTCGATCCTACGTTCCGTATTGTCCAAACAATTTAATTTGACCCACAAGTTTCATTTTCACAAACCGCACCTGTTGGTTCTCAGACATCTCATACCACTCGAAATAATGGTCCATGCCCGCCAACCAATCAAGGAATGATTTTGGGTCAAGACGCTCATCAAAACTAGAGCATATACTTTAACACTCTTTAAGACCCTCTCATCGATATCATAATGGTATTGATACTCGACAGCGGGCTGCGGATTTCGCACCCCTCTACGTCCTAACCCCTCGGCCACGTGCTTCACGACCTCTACCACGATTTCCTACCCGTTCTTCAATTACTCCCCCTACGTGAGACTGTTCATCCATTCCAATGTCAGAGATTTCTCTTAGGGATGCTTCTATCTGATCCATACGGGTATTCGTGTTCCCAGATTGTACCTCAATGATGGCCAAACATTAGTTGATCGTGTTCATCATCTCAGTCAACTGTTCCGTATTGAAAATCGGGTATAAACCAAATCCTCTACCAGTCCGAGTGGGCATACACAATAAGACTCAACTTAGGTTTCCTAAAACACGACTCTAAGAGACTGTTTTGACATAAGACTATGGACCCGATGATCCTAACCTTTAGAATGATGCAAATGTGGAAAAATTCAGATCTAAACTTTTTTTTTTTTTTTTTTAAATGCAAATCTGAAAATTTTAGATCTAGACTCTATATGCGATGCATGAAACCCCAGAAAATAAAATTAAATAAAAATCTAGTCTCTTGATAACTCGATCTAAGACGACCCAATGCAAGAAACCTAAGCTTTGATACAAAATTGATGTAGGACGGCCTAATCTAACCTTAAATGAGCATGATATTTGAAAAGGGCAGATTCATGCAAATTAAAAAATAAATAAATAAGTATCAGCCTGATTTATACATCATAAACACAAGAAAGAAATAGGGTCAATAAGCATTGATTAAGGCCATCCATCACAACACGAAGTATTGAATCTTAAAATCTGAATTTAATTGGATCCGGTGAAAGATAGAACTTTCGTCTTGCAATGAGTCCGTCTAATGATCCAAGTGGATTTTCTAATCCAGAAAAATAGAAATTTTCTTGCATTGAAAATTTAGAAAATTCAGAGAAAAAAAAAGTGGTGGTTCTTTAAATATAGATTTGGGTGATGGTTTTTATGTGGGGATGAAAGGGAATGAAAATCTTTTGAGATTAGGAGAAAAAGAAGAGAGTGAGGTTAAAGAAAAGAATACCTTGAGAAAAGAGAGAAGGAGAAAGAAGTAGGGGATGAGAAATCGTTTACCTGGGCCTCACACACCTCTTTCAATCACTGGAAGTCGAAGGCGAGATCGTCAGAAGCAAAAAATTCTCATTTTTTTTTCTTTCATCAAACATAACATAACATGCTATGGGTTTAGGGTAACCCTTATAAAATTGTAATTACATGAAATTACCAAAATACCCCTACTTAAAAAAAGTTTCAAAAAAAAGAAATTCGCACAAAATTGTGCACAAACTGTCTCAAAACTTAATTAACTCAAACGTTCATAGTCTAAATGTAAATTTAAGATGCCCGATGGGCCCTGATGATAGTGCCATGAAGGTTTGTAATGAAGGTGGTCGTGACGATCCAACAGTCCGATCACACCATTCTCGCGATCCAATAATCCAAATGTCTCCTCTAAGCAACTTACACATGTCATGAACACATGTGTAAGATTTTTAACCTCTAGAGATCCAACCTATATCCGTCATCTAACCACATTGACACGGGTAATGCACGCCTCCTACGTTGATATACTTTGAATGGCTTGGTGTCCGCATCAATGTAAACCCAAACCTGTTCATGCAACTGCACGAAGGAGCATGTCCTAGGGCTCATGTGGGCCCCATTAGAAAACATAGGCCCTGGACTTACTTGCTTATCAAATGGGCTTCAAAATCAGGCCCATATTAGTAGACTAATAAATGCAAGTCAACTCGATAGTGCATCCAACACGCCCTGTGTAGTATGTACGGTCAGACTAGTAATGCATTGATGTACGGTCTCGATGAGGGAACAATAAATAAAAGATGCCGCCTACAGTGCTTAAATTGTTGAGACACATTAAAAGGAGATTGAAAATATCAATCATCTAACTAGTAGGTGGAGTTATTCAATGGTCCTGATTCCTCAGGACACCAATAGTATCTGTGCGCCCCATCCATACAATTAGGGGCTAGTTTTGATGATCTAAGCCGTTGATCTGATGAGTCCCACTGTTGATGAGTATCTCTGAAAACCATCAAGATTTTTTTAAATCCTACACATCCAAGATTTGGCCATTTTACTAGCCCGTTGCTGACTTTCTTTGTTAGCCATCTAATTTTAAGCCACTGACCCAAGTGTTGGGATCTTCGAATAAGGAGAATTTTTGGTGATCAGTCCATCGACAGGGCCCATCGATCAACGGCCTGATCACCAAACTATGGCCATCAGGACCCCATAATTTATCACTTCCACTTTGGATGTAAAGAGGGTTATCATGCACCACAAAGATGGGGACCCTCGAAGTGAAAAGATCCATTGAAAATGGAAAGAAGCATCATCACGGTGGTGGTTTACAAGAACTTGGAAATGCCTCGATTAAATGATGGTGGCCCACCATACCATACAAAGAAAGCATCAACGGGCTCTGTTCAATCACCAGCCATCTACGATGTGACCTCCCTCGATCCAGATGATTTACAAAACTAACCATTTATTGGGAAGCATTGATACCATTGATTGGTACCACACGAAATGGTGGACCATCATTCATTAAATCTGTCCTGTTTTTTTTTTTTTTTTTTCCCCAAAGTATGGTATTTCCTTTGAAGGTATTGAAATCTTTAGTTTGAAGCTTTGGGTTAACAAAGAACATTGAAAGTTGATACTGATTCTTTTACCTAATTACCATGACATTTCCTGGGAATGGAAAATGTGATATCTTGGCACATGTGTGAGATCCAGACCGTGCATTAGACATGAGATGGGATGTATGTCCTATCCTAAAATTGGCTGGCACACTCATTAGGTAGGCCTGAATGAATTTTGAATGTACCATTATCGATTTCATCGCACAGGTGTGTCCCCCCCTGATGAGTGTTCCGGTCGTGTTTTGGGGTCAAGGAACATTCATTGCAGGCCTGCCTGATGAACGGACTGGATCTCACACGCGTGTTTGCATAGCCACACGTGTGGGGCTCATAGGTTTTGTACGTGTAGATGCAGGGTGCAAGTAGGATTAGCTTCATGGAACCCTGCAATTAATCTTTCCCTTTTGCCGTCTGATTGCATTGCTGATAATGCTGCAAAACGGAGCATGACAAGCTTTCATCACAGCCGCGTGTTTGTGATATCTGAGAGGCTCATCAGCTAATCCTAACCATCAAAATGCCATATCTAAATAATCAAGCCGGATGGTCATCAGATGGGCAATACACGTACATAACAGACCAACCGTTGAGAGAGTTTGACAATCTGTCTGCACTCATGTACATGTATGGCCCATCCAATAATCGAATTGGCTTGATTTTCCAGAAATGGCATCTGTGAAGTTGGGATTGCCCGATGAGCGGTCTGATGATACACACATAATCTTCATTCCCAGATGGGTGGCCTACACTGGACTAGTTATATTTAACTAATCGGATGGTTAAGATGTCCAATCCGTTTGAGATTTAATCTAGGAAACCTTCATCATTGGGCCTAACTGATGAATGGTCCCGATCATGTCCTTGATGCCTATTTCTGGGACAATGACTTACCACTTGCGTTTAAGGTTAGAAAATGATTTGGCAGTACCCAGACTCCCACTCCTGAAGTAATGCGGGAGCGGATTAGATACTGAATGCTTCAGTAGCCAAGAGGCTACTGAAGTGACGTGGTGAAATACAATTGGTTGAATATCAAGACCATGTTCCCTTACTATTAATACTATTAATGCTCTTTTCCTCCGTTTGCCGGTGACCACATATGTGAAACGTTATTTTCAAGTCATTTCTTTTCTTAGCTCCTACTGAAGTGACGTCACCACTTTCCATGGACGCCACCATTATGTATGTATTGTATCCACACCGTCCATTCATTTCGTGATGTCATTTTAGGGCATAATCCAAAGAGTGAGAAAGATCCAATTTCAAGTGCACCCCACCGTAGAAAACAATGGAGATTTATCAAAAACATAATCTGGAAGTTTGGATCAATATCATTGTTAGGTCCATGTTGTAACATAATCTAGAAAACTGATGGCCGGGATAGATTTATCCACTTAGACATGTTACTCTTTTGATACTCATGTGACCGTATTTTAGTAATTTGTAGAGGATGGGATTTTTATTTCTTTAAATTAAATAGAGTTGGGAGGCGGGTTGGCTACGGTAACGAGTCTGGCTACTGAAGTGACGTCACCACGTTCTTTGGGCCCACCATGATGTATGTGTTGTATCCACACCACCATCCTTTTGGAGAGATCATTTTAGGAAGCTTGCGAGCAAAGATTTAGGCAGATCCAAGTTCAAGTGGACCCCACCACATAACAGTGGGAGGTGACAGCCACCAATTGAAACCTTCCTCAGGCCGACCATGATGTTTATTTGAGATCCAACCTTTTTATAAGTTAAAAAAGACATGGAATAAGGTAAAGCATAAATATTAGCTTGATCGAAAGCTTCTGTGGCCCAAAGAGGTTTTATTGGTAGGCGTTCAATCTCCATTGCTTTCTACAATGGGGTGCACTTGAAATTTGGATCTTTTTCACTCTTTGAATTATACCCTAAAATGACATCACGAAATGAATGGACGGTGTGGATACAATACATACATCATGGTGGTGCCCATAGAAAGTGGTGACGTCACTTGAGTAGGGGGAGCTAAGAAAAGAAATAATTTGAAACTAACGTTTACCCTTACCCTTACGTGGTCGAGTGCGTGCACTGGCAAACGGAGAGAGACGTCTAACGGAATTCCAAAAGGAGCATTAATTGTAAGGGAACATGCTCTTTGTATTCAACCAATTGTATTTCACCACGTCAAAGCGTTCAGTATCTAATCCGGTCCCAAGTAATGGTAGCCACCCAATTTTCCTTTCCTCTTTCTACTTGGATGGGCCCCATCATTTATAAGTGGGTCCCACCATTTTCGGCCAATGAAACACCTGACTAGTAATAGTTAAACCATAGCCATTGTCTATATAATAGCATGTGTTTGAGAAGATAAAAAGCACCATTCTCTTCAGCTTGTTTGGACTCAAAACTCAATATTTCTCTTCATAGGTATCTAAATTTATTTATTTATTATTTTGGGCCTGCTTGGGCTTAGATTTCAATATTTTCTTCAATGCTATTAGGTTAAAATACATGTTCAAAATCAAAAATCTTTTTTGTTTTTTCATGTATTGTACAAGGTTTGCCAGCACAGCTCTCCCACTGTTGCTTGTTTCTTGTGCCTTGTTACATGGTGATCCAGACCGTTGATCTGATAGGCCCCATAGTGGACTGGCCACACGGTATATATAATATTTATACTGGCCTATATTCTTTCAAGTAAAAAATTTGCAGAAAAATCTCAGAAAAAATGGGAATGTTGAGAAATTCGAGAATATATTGTTTTCTATGTTGACAATATAGCTGTATCGGCTGATACGACACGGATATTTCAAACCATGCATGTCA
Organism: Magnolia officinalis; assembly: GCA_021015155.1. Classification (NCBI taxonomy): domain Eukaryota; kingdom Viridiplantae; phylum Streptophyta; class Magnoliopsida; order Magnoliales; family Magnoliaceae; genus Magnolia; species Magnolia officinalis. The sequence goes on from JAJHSJ010000010.1 coordinate 65,278,077, forward strand.
CCATCCATGGTGGAGCCTACAAGGCTGCCGGATTAATGGTCTCGATCAGCATTTTGTGACTTCTGCAAGCGACAACTGAAGAACAAACAACGGCACGAGTATTCTAGTCCAGAACATGCATGGATTGACTTTGGTTCATGTAAACAGAACAGCTTAAATGGAGGGATTGCATGAGAATGGAGATGCACTTACAGTAACAAAGTTCATGCCTACCTTAGTCCTGCCCGCTGAGAAAACCGATAATGGGTTCTATTTCCTCTCAAACCTCGAACAGAACATCGCTATCATCATGCCAATGGTACACTGCTTTAAGGCAGATGAGAGAAAAAGTGACAATGCCAGTGTAGTGCTCAAGCAATCCTTATCCAAGGTATTGGCCCATTTCTATCCGTTCGCCGGTAGCCTTACGATCAGTTCAAATGGGAAACTGATGGTGAAATGCACCGGAGGAGTGCAGTTCATGGAAGCAGTTGCAACTTGCAAACCATGAGATTGAAGTGTTAGGCGACATCACCATCCCGAAACCTGTGACACCGGGGAAGCTAGTACATACGTTTCCAGAAGCGAAGAATGTCTTAGAAATACCTCTGTTGACAGTGCAGGTATATACATTGTACATACATGCATGCATATATACATACATATTAACTGATCATCAAGTAGGCCCTACCTTCAATGGGCCATAGAAAAAGCACCCATTGGAGGATTCAAACCCTTCACAATTAGAGGATCCTGTTCATTGAAGAGAGAGAGAGAGAGAGAGAGAGAGAGAGAGAGAGAGATCTATGGAATTTTAGTTGATTTTCCTTTATAACCATTGATTTTATTTGCTGAGAAGTCCTCTAAGAAAATGGTTAGGATTGTTCGATCAATGTGATTTTTGAGATACGAGCCTATCCAAGGTAAGGTCTACGTCGTTTAAAAACCCGAAAACTCAAAGCGACTCGACTCAATATTCATCCGGGTCAGATCGGGTCGGGTTGAATCAACCCCACTCTTGACTCAATGCCTAATAAATATAAATTCAGACTTCCAGGAATAGTAATAAATATTAAAAATAATTGCATGTTATATAAGTATCAAAGAACTCAAAATGCAAAAGCCAAGTTGCACCTAGCTTTTTGGTGGGGAAGTCCTGGTTTGCTGCCCCTGCTCCTCATAATAATACTATTTTTTAAAATTAAAAACTCAGGCCAAGTCTCCACCTGTAGTGTCTAGTCGACCGAGTTATCGAGTCGACTCGATGAGTCCTCCTGAGCATGGTATTCAAGAACAGTTACGTTACAGCCATAATGGCCGTTATGGCCCTGTTAACTTATATAGCTAAATGAAGATGAAAATAATGTAGTGATGAAAATATTTGAGTAGGAGCACTTCTCTCCTAGGAAGTATATAGAACTTGGAATTTTCCTTAATTACCAAATGCTTTGCCAAGTACAAATATTTATATAGACCACCCCTAGGTTTCTCTAGACTTCTCTAAGATTAACTCCTCTTCTCATATTTTTAAGCTAAACTTAATAAAAACATATATATTTTCACCAGTGTTTTATTTAACAAAAACAACAATAACAAAGAGTCAATGCACAACACAATGTAATTCTTCTTTTTTCTAGACATGCATGCACAACCAATAATCTAGATGCATTTTCTAGACATGCATGCATACATGCACATGGAAGTGCGTTAATTCAGTAAGCCCATAACGTAATCACCATAATGCTAGCCGTTATGGCCACCATTACCGTTATTGAATACCTTGTTTAGGGCTGAGTCGATACTAAAACTGAGTTTCCTAAAGACTTGGCTCGAAATCTCGCCAAATCAAGTTGACTAGGCCAATTTTCAATTTGAGTAGGTGAGTTTTAGAACAATAATTAAGGTCTATAGCATAGTTTAAAAACCCAAAAACTCGACTCGATATTCCTTCATGTCGAGTCAACTCGAAGATGTCCTGACTCGACTCGATAGCAAGATTATAGAGGTCACAAGTTCGATTTGTCCCATCAATTTTTTATATTTTATTTAAAACCAGCTTGTCAGGGGGAGTGAATCAGCATATGTCTCCATAATATATATATATATATATATATATATATATATATAATATATATATATATATATATATATATATATATATATTAGAATTGACTCAACCTGACCTGAAACCGACTTGACCGAACTCGACCCAGTTTAACCAGGTCCAAAGGGGTGAGACCCAAACCTGACCCGACTTATTAACAGATCCAAAAAGTTGGACCCAGACCCATTAAATCGGGTAGTGTCAATTGGGTACTCGCAGGTCCGGGTACCCATTGACAGCCTATCGGTTGAGGACAGAGGTTTTATAACCATTTATGAATGCAAATATACTTTACCATGTAGCTATAATGTATGGATGCGCCAATCTTGATATGCATGCATGCATAAACATACTACTGTATGTACATGCATGCATGCATAATGTATATCTAGCCCTCAGTTAGTTTCCCTTAATTCTTCATAGTTCTCTTTTACATTGGTCTCTTAATATTCAGGTGACTCGGTTTAAATGCAGTGGGTTCGTTCTCGGAATAGCCATGAACCATTGCATGGCTGATGGGATATCTGCAGTGGAGTTTCTAAACTCATGGGCTGAAACTGCCAGAGGCTTACCGCTAATGGTTCCACCCTTCCTAGACAGAGCTATATTCAGATCTAGACAATCGCCCAAGATCGAATTCCCCCACCACAAATTCACAGAGATTGAAGACGTATCGAACATCGCCACCCTCTACCAAGAACAAGAAATAGTGTGCCGATCCGACACTATCATTGCTCAAGAAACTAGCGATGAAGGATGGGATCATAACAAATTGCACAAACTTCACGCTGCTCATGGCATTGGTGTGGCGAGCCCAAAGCAAGGCGCTGAAAATGGAACCCCACCAACAGACAAAGCTCTTCTTTGCAATCAACGGGCGGTCTAGATTCGACCCGCCACTGTCAAAAGGGTATTTCGGCAATGCCGTCGTCCTCACTTGCTGTCTGTGTAGTGCAGGTGAATTAGCAGAGAAGCCATTGGCCTCCACAGTAAAAATGGTGCAAGAGGCAATCGAATTGGTGAGAGGAGACTATATCAGATCAGCAATTGACTACTTTGAGGTGACGAGAGCTAGGCCGTCATTGACGGGTACTCTTTTGATCACTACATGGACCAGACTGTCTTTCATCAGTGCTGATTTCGGTTGGGGAAAGGCCAGACAGTCAGGACCCGTGACCCTACCAGAAAAGGAGGTGGCCGTGTTCCTACCGCATGGGAAAGACCAGAAGAGCATAAATCTATTGTTGGGTCTTCCTGTTTCCGCAATGGACATCTTTCAAGAGCTAATGAAGATCTAGTTATAAGTTCAGAGTATGTATGCATGATCGATAAAACCAATATAAGTCGATTAGTTGCCCACTGACCATCTTTCAAGAGCTATGCAAGTCTAAGTTCAGAGTGTGTATAATGCAGGGGCATTTTCACACTGGGCTCGAGTGTGGTCGCTTGTGAGATGCAGGGGCACACTCGCAGTGGGTGCGGCCCCACGGAGAAGATCTCGTATTCGAGACTCCTCACCAGAGGTGATTAATGTGCATTTCACACCAGGCTCGAGTGGGGTAGCCATGGGATGTGGGGATACACTCGGGGTAGGCGGCTCATGTGATTTGGGGCCCACGAAGGGAGTTCAGCCGAGGTCTTAAAACCCATGAGATGTGGGGCCTGGACTATGAGATAAAGGGATTAATTGGCCATACTCTAACAGTTCGAGCTTTTAGAGCAAGTGGTTAATTGTCCTGCATCAAATTGGTATTAGAGCGGAAGGTCTTAGGTTCGAGACTCCTCACGAGACTCCTCACCAGGGGTGATTAATGCAAATGGAATGAAAATTTGTAAGATGAAAATAGAATTGATGATGAATTACAATCAAAATTATAAAAATCATTTATGTATTGAAAATTCTTTGTCACACCAAACCTTCCATCTTCAAAATGATGGCATTACAATCACATGTCTTCTACGTTCTTCATCAATAACACCGTGTCCAAATATTTCTTCAACTTTTTTTCCCTACCCAATTTCACAATTAAAAAATAAGTCTTACTCTAATCATTGAAACTTTCCATCACGATAGTGGAAGAAGAAAATGGAAATTCTACCTTTTTCATGATGCCATTCAAAGATATTAAATGTTTGCCCGAATTTGATGAAATGAACATTGAATTATTTGTAAATTCTTCCATCAAAATCGAACTTGGTCTGATGCCACTTTGATGCAGCCCAATGTGGTCACGATGGACTACAATGGACTTGCTCTGATGGACTATAATGGACAGCTTAAATACATTATATTTAAAATAGTAAATCTTCTTGAATACAACTTTGATAGAAGTGATTCAGAAGCCAAAACAAACCTTGATAAGCCTTGCTTCAAGAAAAATAAAGAGAAAATAAGACCCAAATTCATATGACACTAATTTTAGGACATTTCAAACTGTTTAGAAAATCGTCATTTTCAAGCAACTGCTACTTCAAGAATTTTAATAATTTTTATGGAATTTAGAATGGAATAAAATTTTGTAAGATGAAGATTGCCAGAAAAATTATAAGAATCATTCATGAACTAGAAGTACCAAAAAGTTACAAGCAACAGACATGTTAGAATTGGAAATTTCTACAACCATAAGTTGCAGATGAACCAGGAATCACTCAGCTGGTATGGATTGGACTCACTCACAACCAAATAGGGATCACTCAACTTTCTCTTTTGCTAGAAATTTGCATGAAATAATAGGTTTTTTTTAATAGAGAAACTCTCGAGTCCAACTGTGATGCAGGACATGGAAAATTAAATATGACATGCAAGATTTCAGGCTTAGATCCTACCAATTCAGAAACAATCACACAAATTCCACATCCCACATGAAAATCCAAACATTCAATTAAGAAGGGGAATCTATGCAGGTCCAAGCCGACACAAACTAGGGTTGGACCAATAAAAATTATAAGCCAAACGATGTCAAAGGGAAATAAAATCAACCACTCATGCATAAAAATCAGTCTCTAATCCAAGGGATTCCCAAATCTCAATTCAAGGAACCCTAGGGTGAGTAAAAGGACAAATCAGTGAGGGATAATATAATCTAGGTATAGGGTTATGCAATTAGATATATAAAAAAAAGGAAAAGAAGAAAAACCTGAACCCGAGATGCTCCCGGCGTGTGGACAGCGGGCCAGGTGCGGGCGCACGTACGCCTGAGGCTAATCGCACGTGTGAGGGGGGAGAGAATCCGAAAAGGATTCCTAGGCCTTGGTCGGCTAGGCCTGGGCTGCAAAACTCCCGATTTTGACGTCGAACCGAGCTCTGATCTGGACGTGGTGCTCCGTCGAAGTTTCAACCCCCCTGCGGGCCGAAATCTGAGAACCTGCTATAATGAAAGGAAACTGATGCAACCAAGGACGAACGTGAAGTATGGATGGTGGTAGAAGATAGAAGAAAATAGATGATGGAGGATGGGGATGAATCGGGATCAATGTGGCTTCGCACTACGGTAGTTAGCCCTTCGAAAAGGGAGGGCTTCGCACCCACTTTTGAATTCTTCCACAACTCACGAAGAGCGCAGAAAAATAAAGAAGAAATTTTTATTAAACTTGAATGAATCAAAAGAACTACAAGGGATGCCTATTTATAGGGAAAATCCTATACCCCAAAACTCGCACCATGTGCACAACCTATTACTTAACGATGAAGTAAACTAAAATAAAAATCAAACAGAGAAATCTAAAACGTTCACAATGTTCTAAATAATAACAATAAGCAAAACCTAAAATATGAAATCGATCCGACGAGTAAGCCATGATCATGAGATCCCATGATGGGCTTTTCTTGACTATTGGGCCCACTTTTTTTAACCAAAACTTGTCTTCTAAGTAGGAGACTCTCCCTGAATGTCGTCATCGAGCCAGATCGATGGTGGGGTCCTCCTTCTGCGTACGTACATACGTAGGGGTGGTGGTGTGCGAGCGTGCGTGTGCACAATGTCCTCATCAAACCGGTTGGACTGTACAACCACTTCGGTTATTGCTGATTAATGAATGTTATTGACAATAATAAATAAAGGAAAGAAAAAAAGTGTTATAAAGGTAATAATAAATGCAAGAATGCATGATATTATTTTTCAAGTCACGAAATAACTCCTTTCTACCTAGTAATTATTAACATTAATTCAAATTAATAAAATCTATACTGGTTGGACCAAAGGTATAGTCCAACCGGTTAGACTTGCTCAAAAAAATGAATTCCTTTCTCATTGAAAATGGGTCCTTACATAGACCAATTACAACGACCTCTTATAAATACATTAATAACAACTATGGTTCCCAACGTATGTGACATCTTTCTAAAAAAAATACAAGTTTAAAAGTCTATAAAGAAACATTTCCAAGACATACTTTGATTTCAAATCATGGTATGCCATAACGGCCGTTATGGAGCTGTAAAGGTTGTTGTAAACGTAAAAGTGGCAAAACGTTACACATTACGGGATTGTAACCGCAATAATGGCGGTTATGGAAAAAATGACACGTAACCACCGTTACGCCCCCTGTAAAGGTCGTAACATCACTGTAACGGTCCATTACAGGGTAGATACAACATTTTTGAGGTTTTTTTTTTTCAATAAAAAAGAGACCGTAACAACCGTTACAACCCTTATTGTAAAGGTAACGACGGTGGCCATTACAGCCACCGTTACTGTTACAGAATACCTTGTTTCAAATTCTTCCCTTTTCTATGCATGCAACATGGTCCCAAAACCATGCATCATCATGAATGCACTTGGGCTGAAATAATGGGCTAGATTTCCTAGCTTGGGCCTGATTCATGGGTTGGGCTTTCCCCTTCAGTTGGACTGAAATACTAATCATTGACCGCAATACAAAATCAAGCAAGAACACATACAACAAAACGAATCATGCTAGATACACATTTGTAACAGGCAGTTGAACGGCCATGAAAAAAAATGAAACAAAAACCAACCCAAGAAAATTCCTTCTTCATTTTTAGGTGTATGTACATCATATTGTGAAAAGAATCATGGTAAAAACATTTAGTGAAGTTCCACATGCATTGGTTTCCACATTCTACTGTCATTCTTATGAACATAGAGGTTGACAGAAACTGACCCAAATGGGAGAAATTCACTAAGAGTCGTCGCTAGTGAGATCTCCCCATCGAACATTGTATTTAGCAGCAAGATAATGCTCCCCCACTGGCCCTCTGCTGCCATACAGATAAAGCTCTGGCGCAATCTTCTTTTCTTCCAGTTCCTTCAACAACGGCGTGATAAGTGCCCAAGCAGCATCAAGTTCATCACTTCTGATGAACAGACGGCGCTCCCCTGCCATCGCATCTAGGAGCAGCCTCTCGTATGCATCTGGGATTTCCCTTGGGTACCTTCACAATAGACCCCATATGAAGTTACAGATTTGAAAGATGTGTTAGATTGAGTATATTTGTGCCTGTTGCGTCGCTCTTCTGATGATAATTATGTAATTTTCTTAGTTCACAAGGTTAGTAATGTACTTTAGGCTCTGGTTGGTTTCGAACTAGTAGAACGCAAGCAATTGCACATACAATCTCACCAGCAACAGTTCTGAAATAAAGGATATTTTAGAGCATGTGAATAAACAGTATAAATACTTGAATGCATTTGCAAATTTGTGATCTACTGGGTTTTTGGCATTCCTGGAATAAAGCATATGAATAAGTTTAAAGATTTTTTCAAATATAATGGACAAGCATTCTTCAAAGAATACAATACAAAAGCACGCAAGCACACACACGTGTGTGTACATATACATAAATATATAATGGGCAAGAAATTTTTGCAAATATACAGGTAAATACATACAGAAAGTTACAAGTTCGCAATATATTGTATTTTGGGTGCACGCATGTACAGTATGCTTTATGTAGTGTATAATTTTTTTTTTCTTTTTTATCTTCTTGTTTTTTTATGGTTTCAATTTAGATGTTGAGACACAAGGATTCTTCCATTATTAACATTTCACCATACAGACACAAGGATTCTTCCACCATTAGAATTTCATAAACCTGAATGTTTCCTCTAAACTCAACATCTAAACAAATTTTTCCACCCAATATTTCAAAGATTACACATTCATCTACAACCAGTCAGATATCAGCCAACCGCTCTACCATTGAGCTACAGAGGAACAATGGGAGATTAGATCTCATAGGGTTCAACTCCCATTCTCAACCCATGACCAATATGAACCCGAAGCTTCTTTCGTAACTCTTGGAACTTCATCATAGTGGCTCTGTTCTATGCTTCATTTCATGTGGAACCTCAAAGCGGCTATTTCATTATATTCCATGTACATCCCAACTCCATTCATCTATATACCTTTGGTGTCATTGACATAAGAGATGCAATTCAAATGAAGAAGATGGTCATTGACATAAGAGATGTCATATTTCTAGGTGATATGTAAAATAGAATCTTGGAAAGCTTTGGACAAGACCTTCAATAATAATAATAATAATAATATTATTATTAAAGAAAGAATGAAAGATAACTTTGGACAAGAGTTGAAAGGCACTTTCCCCACTCAGAGGTCTACACAAAATCAGATTCTCTCTTCACAATCTAGGGTTTGGTTTTAAGTATGCCTTGGGAGAGGTTTAGCTGATGTTTTCTCGTCTCGGAATATCAGTCTTCTAAACCACCTTGTAGGCCTTTCAAGGGTTATCTTTGAGAATATTTTTCCATCTTTTTGTTTGTTTATTAGTTGACATATACCATATCTAGAAGTATTGATTTTGGGCCAATATGAATGCACTAAAAGTGGATGCAAATGCCTTATTTTCGAGAGTTATGAAGCACTCAATCTGTATTCATGTGACACTTATACATGTATGAAATCTGGATTGTTCATCTATTCATCCCTACCATGGATCGGCCATACAAGAAAAATCTCACTAGTCAGATAACCCTATCATCAATCAGTTGGAGGATTCATGCCTATTGAACATTGATCATCGGTTCAAATCTTTTATGACAATTATTTATAATTTCCAAGAATCCTCCAATCAGTGGGTAGGATCAACCGACAGCATGATTATTGGTGTACGCCCAATCCCAAATGGGATCTAATCGGTTCCCAAACTCATACACATGTAGCAAGTGTAAAGATATTGAATGCTTGATAACTAACACGATACTAATAGAATTGAATCCTTTCTCATTATTTCTTGCTTGCATGAGCATTCACAGCATAACTCACACAATATGGCATATGTTGGAGAAATTTTCTCCTCGAACCGGTTCTCATGAGAACCCTGTGAGAACTCATCCCACATGATGTGGACACAGCATCCAATCTGTCTACCAGACACATCACCTCCTGAAATCAGCCCAAACCAAAAATCAGGCGGGCCACAGCAAAGTAGGAGGGGGACGCCCACCTATGATTTTCACCAGGGCCCACCTGTGTTGCAAACGTGATTTTTGCCTGACCCTTCATCCAAGCCAAACGAGGGGTCTGTGTGTCCTGGATTGCATATACACACCATGTGGGAGAGTCCTCATAGGGTTCTCAGAGGTTCTCATGAGAACCAGTTCCTAGGAGCAATTAGGACACTTTTTTCCTATTAAACAAAGGGCATGACCACAGTCAACTTAGCGAGCAACTCTTCTTGGAAAGTTCTACCTGTTTTAAAACTTATAAATGATCTTCTTCAATAAGATTTTAAGAAACTTATAATGAAACAGAAAAGACTGCATCATCCTAGTGAGACATGGATTTCAGAAAATTCCTTACCTCGCTTTGTAAAGTAGGTTCAGGTTACTGCGGTCAAGTCTCATGCCCAGCCCTGGAATCTTGTTGTTGATCGTCAGATAGATTGCTTCATCGGGTTGCACTCGAATCACAAGCTCGTTAGTCGCTTCATCCATATCCATTCCAAACTTCCCCTTGTACAAGTTACCTGGGACATGCCTGAACTGAACCCGGATCTCCGCTCTGGATTCTCAAAGCAACAAGATTTTCAGGCAATACAATGAAACAAAACCAAAGAAGAGTACCGCCAAGCCCGCATGCGTGTGGCCTGGGTGTGATTCAGATATGCCAACTGAGCGAGAAACCCAACTCACCCATCAGGTGGGCCCCACTGTGTTAGGTTTGCCGGCCCCAAAATCAGGCCAGTCCACTCATCAGGGACCATTGGGTCAGCCCTTGCATCCAATCTTCAATACAGTTTTGCCCTCCTTATGATAGGTCAGCCTGATTTGTGGCCAGGATATCTATACAGTGGGCCCACCTGATGGACATCTTGGATAATGCGTGTGCAGGCTTCACCGAAGTCACCCAAGAGAATGCAGAAAGGCAACCATACCTCCGGTTATGTAGCGCTTTCCCAGCTTTCATCAGGAAAGGCACCCCATCCCATCTTGCATTGTCGATGAACAGAGCAGCCGCGGCGAATGTAGCTGTCAAGCTATGGTTAGGAACGGTGGGGTCATCTGTATATGAGGGATAAGTTGTACTTCCCTTTGTATGACCCTTATATTGTCCCACAACCACATCATCGAGCTGTAACGTCCGCATTGATCGTAGAACTTTGACCTGAACACAGACCACACCAAATGTAAGCAAGCACTTTCATTTGGGTAAAGCATTCCATACAGGTGACTCCCATCATTCAGGGACTCAGCTCATTCACATGGTGGGCCTCGACATCGATGGAGGATGGAGCAAACATCTCCATTGACAATCTTAGCCATCCAGTCATTGGATTTTTGGCCTTTTTATATGGACCATATGGCTTATATTTCGCTTTAACCGTCCCTGAGTATGCTAGTTATCAGATGGCATGTTTGAGTGACTGCCAGATCTACCGTGGGGCAAGAAGAGTCTGGATCCTGAAAGATGGGCCCCACAAGCATGTAGTTCACTTCTAGGACCTTTTCATTTCTGATGTCCTCTGCATCCAACTGACAGGTGTCTCCATGGCAAATAAAGCAAGAATTTGAAGGAGATGGTTCTGCATTATATCTCAGATGATTCCGTAGCTGTCGAAATACCTGAAAAGATGAGGAAGAAAACCTGGTGAAAGAGTTTCCAACCTTAAACAGAACAATGCTCCAGGGGAGAGAATTTGAAATGTCCAGACTAACCCGCCTCGTCCTTCTACTCCGAAATCGTCGGAGAATATCAGCTGCACGTTTCTGATGTATTGTCTGGACCATAATGGTTCGAAAACAAGGTTGGAGAAACGAAGCACGGAGAGATTCTCAACAAGCTCCTTGCCCAAATAATGATCAATCCTATAAACAATGTCAGCATTATTTCTACTTTCAAAGCTTCGCTAAGAACACATGCTACTCTGCACATGCATCAGGTAGGCCCCACCATGTAGATGACCAGACTCAAAAATGATGATGGGTCAACTCATCGTATGGCGATGCATGGACAGTTGGAAAAAAAGATTGCAGATGGTCCAAATTCCATGTACACGTGGGGGCTGCCTAATGAGTGGACAGGACATCTAGATGGTGGGGCCACCTAACCCACATTTCGGATCTAAAATGGAAGGCATCGTATCATCAGTGCATTGCAGGTATACCTAAAGATTTGGTCCTCAGTTAAGTACTGCTTCAAACATCTCGTCAGCTCTCCAGACGACTCGGAGTCTCGACCAAACGGCTTTTCGACGATGACTCTAGTCCACCCAGTTGCAGAAGAAGTGCAACAGCTAGCACATCTTACGGCATCCACGAATATATTCGGAGGAATTGACAAGTAAAATAGCCTATTCGGCAATCTCCCAGCCTAAAAGAATTTCATATTTCAAAACATAACAGAATCTACTTTATAAACTGATTGCACTAAAACTGAGTTTTTTCTTTTCTTTTCTTTTCTTTTGTGAAGTTGAGGTTGGATGTAGGAAAAAAAAAAAATGTATCTCAATGGGAATAAACATGATATCTTTTAACAGTAATTGATAACTGAAAATGCCGCACAGAGACATTCGAGACTTCATGCTTCCTTTCTTCACAAGGTGCAAGTGTTTGAAAACTATGTAAATGAAACCAATGCCGCACAGAGACTGTGAGCTGCAAGGGGTCTAACTTTGCATTCAGGTGTCTATTTTTCTCAATCCCCTAATCTGCCAACTACTATTTGAAAACTCAAAAAACTCGAGACTCGCTTGAAAGTCGATTTGGTCATGACTAGCCGAAACTCAACTGGGTCAGGACCCTGCAATAATAGTTTTCAAAATATTAAATATTACCAGAGTCTTGATATTCAAAACTCAAAAACTCAACCGAGTTACTCAATCCCACTACTAGGATGGGTACTAATCCTAGTTTTCACGAACGAATGAAGCATGTTGAAGTTAATTGTCATTTCTTCATAAGAAGCTTATTCGAGGACTTATCACCCTTCCACATGTATCTTCCAATCACTAGATGACCAACTTGGAATGGATGGATTTGTTTCTGAAACAAATGGATGGATAAAAAGCATGGTTTCTAAGCTGCCCATTTGTTTCTAACATTGTGACCCTGTGATGAGTAGACCGATGTGATCTTTTCAGACGGGCATCTACAGGGGGAGGGGGCCACTTGATGAGTGGCCTGGATCTCACAATGGTGTGCCACATTGGAATGTGTGGTGGGGTGCATTATACATGTGAATGTGATTGGGAGACGTCAAGCTAAGGATAGTTATCAGCTGTCACGCATAGTAGAGAAGTAGAATACAACTGTCAACACTACAAAATCAAACATAAAGGGGAGGTAGCATGATGGAGATCAAAATTTCCAAAATAACACTACCATAACATGGTTAGGCCATTACCTCCTTTTCTTTCAGCTTTCTGTCTAGCTCCAAGAAATTCTCCTCAGAACTGTACTGACCTGAATGGTAGAAACACCTCTGTAAGAACTGCACCATCTTGTCACTGCAATTTTCCCTGTAAACCATATAGGAAAGAAATCAGAAAAAATCGATAGAATTATATCATTTGCATGCGATTGCATGAATCAAATATAAATCTCCACATTCTAATATAACTATAGAGGTGAATGGGTTAGTGTGGCTATTGCATGCTATTGCTATTTGCATGCGTGCAAAAAAAGCTCATTGTATATGCCACACATGTGCCAGTGGTGCGAGATTCAATCCATCCATCAGGTTGGTCTGACCTTTTACATGTTTTCCCAAAACATAATCCACTCCACTCAGCATGTAGGCCCAAAATGGAAACAGGTGGATGGGTTAGTGTGGCCATACACCAACCTGGGTTCAGCACCTCTAAGTCAAGGAGAGTGGGAGGTCAAGGCAACACTAAATGCCTCTCACTTTCACAGCCTCTCTCCCTTAGAAATGAGAGTGAACCTCTGTTTATAGAGGCTGGCCCTGGTAATTTGGTAAATTCTAGCAACTTGGAGAGCAAACATTGCCACATGGCATGATCTAAAGAGTTGGAGGACATGTGGCATTATGGATTTACTTTGATAAGTGGTAGAACAGGTCACTCTTTGGGAGGGTGAAATGGCCGTTTTATCCCGGGGGTGGCAATTCGATTGCCGCCTAGCTGCTAGTTTTTCTTTATTGCTATCCAAAGAGATCTCGGGAGAAATCCTAGTACCTATCTAGATTTACAAAGATTTGGGTGGCAATGGGATTGCCACCTGTTCACAGTTTTTGCATTTTTTGTCACAGCGACTCTGCAGCCCCGTTCTTCGTATGGGCTTGCTAGAATAGGCCTAGCTAGTGGCCCTATTGCCACTAGCACCAGTTGTAAATCCACAATGGGCGATTATCCATTATGGATGGCTTAGGGGCAATGTTGGCCACCTTGGCAAAGGTTTTTGCGCTCCAAAGTCCCTTGTAAATCCTATTAGCTCAGTTGGGCCGATGGGCCTTAATGTGGTTTGGATTGATTGGGCTGTATTCCCAAGGGGTTTCCAAGCTCGCGAGTCATCTCGAATGATCCAAGATAAGGTGCATCATTGTTGTGGTGTGTTGTCTACAGCTAGAAAACTTCAACCGAGTTTTTTCAAAGCCACAAATTTGTTTTGCTAACTATGGCCCACCTACCCAGTGGATCAACCTGATACTTGGGCTAGGTCATCAATATAGTGATGTCATCATGATGAATGGATTGGATCTCAGACCTATCATGCCATGATGGCACATGTGTGGCGTGTGGTCTTAGCAAAGCTCATAGTTATAACTTGATCAACACTATAAGAGTTTAAAACAACATTTCGGGTCAGTAAAAACAACGATCCTGATCAGAATGGCCTGTAACACGGATTGCATGCTTCAGAACGGAAAACATGTCAGATTGGCGATTCAGGTCAACACTGTTTCAGACCCAATTACTAAACATGCCAAGCTCAAGTCTGAGCCTTTCCGACCCAACCACTAAACAGGCTGACTGTAGGTGACCAACAAATTGGTAGTAATTTATGTGCAAACACAGAAAAAGAAAAAATAGGACAAAAGTGCAATCGAATCAAAGATCAGTTATCAAATTAGCTTCAAAAGAATACCGCTTATCAATTCTGCATGTGAGAGTACTACTAATCATATTCCTCAGCTCCTCATCAGTCAGTTTACTACGAGCGTAACCAAAAACTGTAAAATGCTGCAAAACCAAATGAGGAAAATCCACCCATTTCAGATTTCATTGGACCAACACGTATTTACAACCGATTCAAAAGAAAATGACAAATGATTGAACCTTGGGAAGACAATCTTCATAAAAAAGAGCAAAAAGAGCTGGAAAAATCTTCTTCTTAGCAAGGTCCCCAGAAGCTCCAACAACAGTGATACTGATAGTAGTCTCCTTTGCTTCTGCTTCTGCTTCTGTCGAGGGAACTGTTCCATCTTTCGATATATTCTTAACGGGTTCATTTGTAGGTGATAAATCTACTCCAAACACCCATTTTGCATACGACACAGTGAAAACAATCAAAACAGGAAGGACCCATTTGGAAAGAATAAGAGGAACATTGATATGGTCAAAAAAGAAAAATGTAGGCAGCAATGGAGGAGACTGGTGCACATTCACCACCATTTATCGCACGGTGGCAAACTATCCATCGTGGCCCGTATGGAGCATGGCCCAAACTCACTCCAATCAGACCATTGGACAATCCCAGCCATATGATCTCTCGCATACTGAATTTTCAACCATCGAATCGATGCTCATCAATCAAATAGGAGCATCCAATCAGCGCCATTTTAAGGCCATGCTTAATCCACTGCGTGCCCACGTTGTGGATAGTTAGGAACGACATACATGTATGCAAGTGTACATTGGGTTTGCTGTGCCAATATTTGCCAAATGGTGGGCAAATCACACCATAGACAGCCCAAAGAAAAGGAAGGAAAAACAGAAGAATTGACATTTGAACCCCTACTTCTTTATGCATACACCCCTTTCCATTGTAAAGGGTAAGGAAAAAGGGTGTAATATCAGCTCCTCACAGACAACCCCAACAAGAAAGGTATAATACAACCCATCCAAGAAGTATTGCCCGAAAACCCCACCAAGAACTATTCTGCTGCCTTCAATGCATACAATCAAACAGCTAATATCATCCAATCAGTGTCAACTTCAGACCATGCTCCAATCCACTGTGGGGCCCATGATTTTGGACTGTACATATTTCCGCCACAGACTCGTACCATGTGCCCGGTGGACCATCCCCATTTTGATAAACGGTGGGGAATGCACGCCATTGATTTTGACTGTATGGATTGATGAACACAAATCAAACAGTTCGGATCATACAATCAGTGTCATTTTCATCCCTTCCTCCAATCCACATTGGGCCCAAGGTGTTCCGTAACGGTAACGGTGGCCGTAATGGCCACCACCGTTACCGTTATGATACGGGCCATAACGGCCGTTACAGCCCCCGTATCGGCCGTTACGGCCATTTTTTATTTTTTGAAAAATGTACTTCCTGGACCGTTACGGGACGTTTTTCTGTAACGGCCGTTTCAACCCCGTAATGCGTAACAGTTATGGCCGTTACGGCCGTTACGTAACCGATTTGGAATACCATGATTGGGCCAATGATTTGGACTATATGGATTAATGCACATGTACCGTCTATCCGGTCGACTGACATCTCCCCATTTTGATAAACTGCAGGGAATGCTCACCATATTCAACCCCAAGAAAATAGCAAAGTAATCAAGAAAATAAAATAACAATTAAATCAAAAAAAAAAAAACTCACCATCTTGAAAATGGACGGCATTTAAAGGATACCCATTTGAGCATTTGGATTGAAATTGCTTTCTAAGATGAGAATTTGAATGAATGTGAAGTGGTGAAATGTTAGAACTAGGGGTGTACATCGAGCCGAACCAAGTCGAGTTGGGCTCGGCTCGGCTCGGCTCGGCTCGGCTCGGTCACTAGGCACACCCAGCTCGAACTCGGCTCGGCTCGGCTCGGTCAGCATCGACCAGTTCGAGCCTGTTTCAAGCTTTCGAACCAATTCGGCTCAGCATTCGAGCCGTGTTCGAGTTCTTTTTCGAGCCGAGTTCGAGCTCGAGCTTCGAGCCGTGTTCGAGTTCGTTTTTCAAGCCAAGTTTTGAGTTAAGTTTCGAGCTTACGAATTTGAATTAGAGTTTAGTTTTCGCAATTATACAATATCGGAACTCGGAATTAGGAAGTCGAAAGTATCGAGTTAAAATTATAATTTTACTACATCTACATACATTTAATAACATAACAAAACATCAAATACAAACTGAAGACACTACTGTAGAGGCGATTCGTCTTATTCATTAATGATAATAAGCTTTGCAAACCACTCCTTCAACTTCCCTTTTTCAAACTTATGAGTGGTAAGTGTACCTTCAGAAGCAAATCCTTCGGACTTTGTAAACGATAGCAATTGTTGGCTTGAAGGTGAAATTCTACGTCTCCTTGCACAACTTTGCCTATGTCTGTTTAAATGAGAAGTCGACCCCCCAGTACTTTTGCTGTATAGACTTTTGCAGTGCAGACATCTGATCTTAGTGACATTCTTAACTACTACTTCTTCGAAATCGTCCCAAACAGCTGACCGTTTCTTTCCTTTATGTGCAGCTGAAGACCCCACTCCCTCAACAACAAGAGGTGATGTGGCTGACGCACCGGCACCAGGGGTAGATGGGACTTCATCCTCACTAGCCATCTCTAAATATATGAAACAATTTCATCTAACCTTAGTAAAGAATTTCTTAAGTAGTGTATCATGTGTGTATAAATGTCCTCTAAACTTTCAACAATTTCCTAAGCGTTTAAATCAGTCACACATTCAATGTTGAATTGATAGTAATGCTTTCATTATTCAATTTAAATGCCAAACGAAAATTTCGGCAACATCTCCCCTTATCTCTCCAAAATATATTAATCTTGTATCTCATTCACACGTCAACTATCCACACAGTGTGAATATTTGATGAGTAAATAAATGCAAGAAATATATCTAGAGAGAATTAGGAGAGACGAACCGAAACAAGCATGTGTATTTAAATTAGAATAAATGAAAACATTATTATCTATCCAACATTGAACTGTCCAAAAAGGGACAATTTGAGAATTTCTATACATCCAAGAACACACTCAATCTATGTCTGGCAACATAGAAATCCTCAAATGGGCAACTGATTATCCTACACTACAACTAGAACATTAAAAATAATTAATATCTATGCAAACAAAAGAGCAGGCTGAAAGAATAACTATTAAAAACATTTATAAATATAAAACATATCCACGCTAAATTAAGACTAGCTAACAAAAACAAAAAACATTGCGTCTCTCTTTTAAACTCGACGGGCAGATCTGGTAGTTCCACGCTAAGACCCTTGGGCCGACGTGAAAGCGGGCTCCAAAGGAGCTACTGCTCAGAGAGCACGGCTAGAGGTGTTACCACCTCTTCTACCAAACGGGCTGTTGAGAGCTTGGAATTGAATAAGAATATAATGGACCCTATACATGTGGCAGCACATGTACTTGAAATTGTACATTCATCAAGTGGACATGTTGTGGCAAGAGATTCCACCCTTATATGAGGAAGATCAAGTGGACCCTTACATGTGGGCCACACTACATAATACTCATCGCAAAACCATATGTAACTATATGTTTAAAAATTAAACCATGCCAAAATCCCTATCGCTCTAGGATTTAAGAACCATATGCCACATAATAACAACTGCAAGAACACACTAAATCTCAATCAAAGCACCCATCCAACTTTACAACTTCGTCATGTTCTCACCCTTAAACCCTAAACTTAGTAACAATTCAAATCTATCATTCATGGTCATTACCTTAGTATTAAAATTCACAATTTCATAGGACCAGTTGTATTTAATTAGGAAACACAAGGAGAATGTTTATGAAGCTTTTCAGCGTTTTGGATTTCTGGAGAATGCGGTTTTTTCTTCTTTCACACATGCTACGTGAACTCGAACCAGTGAGCCAGCTCATTTGCATACCTTCATGTTCAGGAACATTTATTTTTTTTGCATCTTATGGATATGGGAATTCTGGCAAAGCTTAAGGGTTCTATAAAGATAATACATGTTTTACCTTTTTTTCTTAGCCTTTTTGTAGGCCACTTATCAAAAGGTTTGGATTTTCAAATATGAGAGATTTTGGAGTATCACTATCTTCAGTTTGGCTTATCATATGAACGCTCTGGATCCCTAAACCATGCAAGATTTTGTAGGCCACCCCATCAAAAGGACAGAACTTTCAGGTATTGAAGATCTTCAGGCTTCTCCCATCTACAGTTCAGAACATCATTTTGTTGGTCTAAATCACTAAAACCATGGACCCCACATGTATGGAACACATTAGAGATTTAAGGTTCGTAACCCTAGAATATCCTCCTCTCTTTACACCATTTCGCAAAATAACTCATGCCAACAGAGACGGGGGAAATGCAAATAGAAAACAAAACTACTCGTCGAATAAAATTAGTCGATCCAAGCATAGTTACAAACATCTAGAATCTCTCTATAACTAAAGAAGGTTTATCGATCCCATGCAGATCTAATAGGCATATAGAGATTATTGTACGTCAAATAACACCTTAACTTCATTTCAAAGTCTGGCTTAATCTTCTCAGCTTTTGCTTGACTGGTTTGGCCGATTGGAAACTATACCAATAGTAGCTCGGCATCGGAAACTGACTACAGATCCGTCTCAACGTCACTAATTCAATCCACAGAGGACTACCATAGCTTCTTTCTTTGCATGCATTTCTTCATGATGGGCCAAGCAATGATTTATAACAAACAAGGAAAGCCAGATCTACGGGAGTCATATGGACTCTCTCAAATTCCCAACCGGGCCACACTATACATATTAAAATTTACCAACATTTAGGAATTAAAGGAATTAAGAAACAAAATACCATTAGATAAAAGAACTACAGTCAGGAATATTAAAAAAAAAACAAAACAAAATGTAAGGGCAGTGTAAAACCAGCTACTTACCAGCAGTCGGACTCGGACCGGCGAGCTGCGGCAGGGGCAGGGCAGGGGCACCGGGCAGTCGATGTTGCAACCAGACAGGGCACCGGACAGGGCGACCAGGCAGGGCAGGGGACGCCACAGTCGCTGTGGCCACCGGACAGGGCAATGTGAGCGCCCTGAGAGAGAGAGGGAAGAGGAAGGGTAAGGGAAATGGCGACTAGGCAGGGCAGGGACCGCCGGACAGTCGCTGTGGCTACCAGAAAGGTCGCCGGTAGGGCAATCGAGCGCCTGAGAGAGTGAGGGAAAAGAACAGTAAGGGAAATGGCGAGGTGAGCGGCTGAGACTTGAGAGTTAAGAGAGAGAGGGAAGAAGAAGGGTAATGACCGCGCGGGTTAGGTTTTTTTTTTTAAGGGGAAAACGAGCGCCTGAGAGACAAGGGGGTTTTTTTTTATGAAGGGAGCGCGGGTTTTATTTTTAAAAGGGCATATATACACCGAGTCGAGCCGAGTTCGATCCGAGTCGAGCCGCGAGCTCGAACTCGGCTCGAATTCGATTTTTTAAAAAAACAGCTTGGCTCGGTTCGTGTACACCCCTTGCTTAGAACTCCTTATTAAGAACAAGAGTCCCTTTTGTAGCGATTTTAGGAATTGGGTTTTGTCATTGTTGAAAGAAGAGGGTGAGATAAAAGAAAAGGAAGAACATGGAGCCATTGAATTGGGTTTTTGGGAAGAGATGGTTAGACACTCGAAAGATTTCAATTGAAATGGAATGGAATGCAAAAGAAACAATGGGAATGAATTCTTTGGAAGAATTTGAAAGAATCAAAGCAAGGTATTATAGAGGATGATGATGATGGTAGAGTGGACCACATAATTCAAATACTTTGGAATTGACGATTGAAATGGCCTTTGAAGTGGCCCAAAAGACAAATGGTTTTGGGCCAATGGCCACAGGACCAGATGCAGGAGAGAGATCAACATCCTCAAGAAGAGGTGGTTGCCTTTTGAAATGAATTTCGTGGACTCCTGTGATAGTTCACCACCATTTGAAGATGGTGATGAGTGGTTACTCTTTCACCGTACAAATGGCATGATCTTCCAGAAATCGAGGCCGTCCAGATATCTGACACAATTCTGGATTTATAATAATCTAGAGATCTCATATTAACCATCTAATTTTGTCTCATGAATTTGATAAGTCTCTATTATATTTTAACCATTCATTTAATAGCTATTGTTTGAATGGTTAGGATTTCTTATTCTGTGTATTTTAAAGCCTTACTCAATCCACGGTATAACTGATGGTTTGGATGGCATGAATATAATAAAATGTCTGAATCATGTAAGTAGGATGAGTCACCGCCATTTTGTAAATGTTAGTGGATTACCACGGGTAGCATTACCACATAATGTTTTGAACGATCAATAACGAGAGAAATTTCCAACTGTACGACCAGTACATGGGCCAAAAACATTTTTAAGCCCATTTCTTTTTAGTTGCCAAGAATACTCCCCAGGCGTACGGCCCCATTTCTCTGGTCGAAAATGCCCCTGCTTTCCTTCCTGAGGCGGATCGCCTGGTGCTCGAAGACGAGCGCTTACGCTCCTCGAACTCCGAGTTGAACGAACGGTTCAAAAGAGATCAACGTTACATGGGCCCCACAGTTATGTATTTATTATATCCACAACGTTCATCCATATTTTGAGGTCATTTCGGAGCATTATACAAAAAAAAAAAAATCATATCCAGAGATCAACTGGACCACACCACAAAGAGCAGCAAAAAATTGATTTTCACCGTTGAAACTTTTGTAGGGCCCACCATAACATTTATATTCCATCCAATCTATTCATAAGGTCACAAAGACCTGGATGAAGAGGAAAAACAAATTTCATAATGATCCAAAACTTCCGTAACCCTAAAAGGGTTTCAATGGTAGACGTTCAATCATCCACAGCCTTTAACAGTGTGGTCCACTTGATAGCTAGATCCGTCTAATTTTTCGTCTCAAGCCCTAATACGAGTTCGCAAAAAATATGGACGGTTTGGATATAACACATACCTCATAATAGGACCCACAAAAAGCAGTGGGATTACAACTGCAAAAAAATTTATATAAAAAGAAAAAAAGAAAAGAAAAAAACGTCGATATATCGAACGTCTTTCGATATATCGAAAATGGTCCAGAACTGTCCAGTGAGTTTTTCTCAAAAATTCAACAATTTTCGATATATCGAAAGACCTTCGATATATCGAAACACCTTTTTCGATATATCGAAACACCTTCGATATATTGAAAAAGGTACTTTACGTTTCGCTACGGATTATAACCGTAGCCAAAACTGTAGTCTGTGCCAGTTTATGAAATTTTTTATTTTTTTATTTTTTTTTATTTTTTTTTATTTTTTACATGGAGATATTTATTCTACCTACAATTTTCTCTAATACATATTTATAAAAATACATATATATAAGCATATAAAAAAATTTTCCCTTTTTTTTTTCATTTATTTCTTTATTCATTTAACAAGAATATCTTCTAAACCAAAATTAGTTACTTGACGTACCATATATGATTTTGGGGTAGGAGAAGCTACTTTAGCCAACTAACCTAGTTATTTTTCAAGATTCCATCAGTTCGATGGTCGAAAATCCATTTCATTCACTTTGCGGTTAATTTCATTCACGAAAATTCACGGTCATTTCCGTGCATTTCACTTCACGGTCATTTTCGTGCATTTTGCGGTTCATTTCGCTTCACTTCACCCCCATTTTCATGCATATCACGGTCATTCCCGCATATTCCGTGTTGATTCACGGTCATTTCGACGCATTTCGCGGTCATTTCCCTTCACTTTGCGGTCATTTTCATGCATTTAACGGTCATTTCACTTCACTTCACAGTCATTTCGTGCATTTCACGGTCTTTTTAAACAATTCCGTGTTGATTAACGGTCATTTCCATGCATTTCGCGGTCATTTCCCTTCACTTCGCAGTCATTTCCATGCATTTAACGGTCATTTCACTTCACTTCACAGTCATTTCCGTGCATTTCACGGTCTTTCCAAACAATTCCGTGTTGATTAACGGTCATTTCGACGCATTTCGCGGTCATTTCCCTCACTTCGCAGTCATTTCCATGCATTTAACGGTCATTTCCATGCATTTTACGGTCATTTCGCGAAGTGAATGGAAATGACCGCGAAATGCGTGGAAATGACCGTTAATCAACACGGAATTGTTTGGAAAGACCGTGAAATGCTCGGAAATGACTGTGAAGTGAAGCGAAATGACCATTAAATGCATGGAAATGACTGCGAAGTGAAGGGAAATGACCGCGAAATGTGTCGAAATGACCGTTAATCAATACGGAATTGTTTGGAATGACCATGAAATGCATGGAAATGACCGTAAAATGAATCGAAATGACCGTTAAATGCATGGAAATGACGCGAAGTGAAGGGAAATGACCGCGAAATGCGTCGAAATGACCGTTAATCAACACGGACGGTCATTTCCCTTCACTTCGCGGTCATTTTCATGCATTTAACGGTCATTTCGCTTCACTTTATAGTCATTTTCGTGCATTTCACGGTCATTCTAAACAATTCCGTGTTGATTCATGGTCATTTCGACGCATTTCGCGGTCATTTCCCTTCACTTCGCGGTCATTTCCATGCATTTAACGGTCATTTCGATTCATTTCACGGTCATTTCCATGCATTTCACGGTCATTCAAAACAATTCCGTATTGATTAACAGTCATTTCCACGCATTTCACGGTCATTTCCCTTCACTTCGCAGTCATTTCCATGCATTTAACGGTCATTTCTCTTCACTTCACAGTCATTTCCGAGCATTTCACGGTCTTTCCAAACAATTCCGTGTTGATTAACGGTCATTTCCATGCATTTCGTGGTCATTTCCATTCACTTCGCGAAATGACCGTTAAATGCATGGAAATGACCGTTAAATGCATGGAAATGACTGCGAAGTGAAGGAAAATGACCGCGAAATGCATCGAAATGACCGTTAATCAACACGAAATTGTTTGGAAAAACCGTGAAATGCACGGAAATGACTGTGAAGTGAAGCAAAATGACCGTTAAATGCATGGAAATGACTGCGAAGTGAAGGGAAATGACGCGAAATGCGTCGAAATAACCGTTAATCAACACGGACGGTCATTTCCCTTCACTTCGCGGTCATTTTCATGCATTTAACGATCATTTCGCTTCACTTTATAGTCATTTCCGTGCATTTCACGGTCATTCCAAACAATTCCGTGTTGATTCACGGTCATTTCGACGCATTTCGCGGTCATTTCCCTTTACTTCGCGGTCATTTCCATGCATTTAACGGTCATTTCGATTCATTTCACGGTCATTTCCATGCATTTCACGGTCATTCCAAACAATTCTGTATTGATTAACGGTCATTTCCACGCATTTCGCGGTCATTTTCTTTCACTTCGCAGTCATTTCCATGCATTTAACGGTCATTTCGCTTCACTTCACAGTCATTTCCGAGCATTTCACGGTCTTTCCAAACATTCTGTGTTGATTAACGGTCATTTCCACGCATTTCGCGGTCATTTCCATTCACTTCGCGAAATGACCGTTAAATGCATGGAAATGACCGTTAAATGCATGGAAATGACTGCGAAGTGAAGGGAAATGACCGCGAAATGCGTCGAAATGACCGTTAATCAACACGGAATTGTTTGGAAAGACCGTGAAATGCACGGAAATGACTGTGAAGTGAAGCGAAATGACCGTTAAATGCATGGAAATGACTGCGAAGTGAAGGAAAATGACCGCGAAATGCGTGGAAATGACCGTTAATCAACACGGACGGTCATTTCCCTTCACTTCGCGGTCATTTTCATGCATTTAACGGTCATTTCGCTTCACTTTATAGTCATTTCCGTACATTTCACGGTCATTCCAAACAATTCCGTGTTGATTCATGGTCATTTCGACGCATTTCGCGGTCATTTCCCTTTACTTCGCGATCATTTCCATGCATTTAACGGTCATTTCGATTCATTTCACGGTCATTTCCATGCATTTCACGGTCATTCCAAACAATTCTGTATTGATTAACGGTCATTTCCACGCATTTCACGGTCATTTCCCTTCACTTCGCAGTCATTTCCATGCATTTAACAGTCATTTCGCTTCACTTCACAGTCATTTCCGAGCATTTCACGTCTTTCCAAACAATTCCGTGTTGATTAACGGTCATTTCCACGCATTTCGCGGTCATTTCCATTCACTTCGCGAAATGACCGTTAAATGCATGGAAATGACCGTTAAATGCATGGAAATGACCGCGAAATGCGTCGAAATGACCGTTAATCAACACGGAATTGTTTGGAAAGACCGTGAAATGCACGAAAATGCTGTGAAGTGAAGCGAAATGACCGTTAAATGCATGGAAATGACTGCGAAGTGAAGGAAAATGACCGCGAAATGCGTGGAAATGACCGTTAATCAACACGGAATTGTTTAGAAAGACCGTGAAATGCACGGAAATGACTGTGAAGTGAAGTGAAATGACCGTTAAATGCATGAAAATGACCGCGAAGTGAAGGGAAATGACCGCGAAATGCGTCGAAATGACCGTGAATCAACACGGAATATGCGGGAATGACCGTGATATGCATGAAAATGGGGGTGAAGTAAAGCGAAATGAACCGCAAAATGTACGAAAATGACCGTGAAGTGAAATGCACGAAAATGACCGTGAATTTTCGTGAATGAAATTAACCGCAAAGTGAATGAAATGGATTTTCGACCATCGAATTGATGGAATCTTGAAAAATAACTAGGTTAGTTGGCTAAAGTAGCTTCTCCTACCCCAAAATCATATATGGTACGTCAAGTAACTAATTTTGGTTTAGAAGATATTCTTGTTAAATGAATAAAGAAATAAATGAAAAAAAAAAAAGGAAAAATTTTTTATATGCTTATATATATGTATTTTTATAAATATGTATTAGAGAAAATTGTAGGTAGAATAAAGTTCTCCATGTAAAAATAAAAAATAAAAATAAAAAAAATAAAAAATTTCATAGATTGGCACAGAATACAGTTTTGGCTACGGTTATAATCCGTAGCTAAAGGTAAAAATACCTTTTCGATATATCGAATGAACTTCGATATATCGAAAATTAAAGGAATTTTGAGGCAAACTCGCTGGACAGTTTTGGACCTTTTTCGATATATCGAATGAACTTCGATATATCGAAGTACATTGCTTTCGGGCTATAGCTACGGCTATAGCTACGGTTATAATTCGTAGCCAAAGGTGGGCCCGGCACTCACAAATTGAAGAGCGGAAAAGCAGGGGCATTTTCGACCTGAGAAATGGGGCCGTACAGCTGGGGAGTATTCTTGGGAGGTGAAAAGCGAGTGGGCTTCAAAAGGTTGATGGCCATATATGGGTCGTACAGTCGGAAATTTCTCAAAAAATAACAACTGTTCCTGTGGTGTGGTCCACCTGAAATTTATATCTAATTCATTTTTTATACCATACCATAAAAATACATATGGACGGCCTGGATATACAATGCAATGCATCGAGGTGGGACTTACGGTCAGGGTCCCACCCACGGGTTCCAGTTACGGAAACCGATTGGCTACTTCCCTTGCTACCAGCCAATGGCTGGTGGTCGGTGCTCCGTGGGCCCCACCATGATGTATGTGTTTCATCCATGCCGTCCATATATTTTTATATATCATTTTACGTTATGAGAGAAAAAATGAGGTATATCGAAATCTAAAGTGGACCACATTATAGGAAATAGTGTTGAATGAATGTTGACCATTAAAAACATTCTGAGGGCCATAAAAGTTATGGATCAAGCCGATATTTATTTTTTTCCCTTCATCTGGATATTTATGACCCAATCAACAGATTGGATGTCAAATAAACCGTACAGTGGGCCTTAGGAGGATTTTAATGGTGGATATTCATTTATTATTGTTTTCCTGTGGTGTGGTCCATCTGAAATTTATATCTCTATCATTTTTTGCAATTTCCTAAAATGATCCGAAAAAATGGATGAACGGAGTGGATGAAACAAATACATTATGGTGGGGCCCACAGAGCACCGACCATCGGCCAGGGGTTGGTGACAGGGGGAGTAGCCAATCCGTCTCCTCCAGTTAAGGGTCGCAGCCAAGTCGCGCTCAAGAAAATGATGGCAGCTGATCCACTGCACCAGGATGTACGGAATTTTCGTGCCTCTAGATTTTGTGCCGTTCAAGTGTCACATTTATATAAGAATCCAAACCGTAAATCCTACCGTCTCCACCGTCGATTGACCACTGATCATCAACGGTTATTATGATTTTTGATTTGACCTTAAAAAATACTTTAAAACCTAAATCAACGGTTTGGATCTTGCACATATATGGCACGTGTGTAGAAATGATCGTATACATCTGAACGCATGTTATCTCATAGATTGCAATTTATTCCCGCCAAAAATTCATGTGTACAGTAAATACAAGCTGTGAAAATTGTGGGCCACGTCATGAAGATCTACTGTAAGTTGTAACTAAGATGATTCTCATTCACATTTTAGTACGACAGTAATAACAAAATAAAAGGGGACCGTTGATACAACCCATTATACAGGTATAGCGTACCTGAGAGTAAATCGGTCCGATTTTCAAGATAGGTGATCTTTGTGATGCGTCGCACCATTTTAATGGCTTGGATCTACTATAAATTCTACCCATCGGATCTAATTTAGCATGAAGTAGGTTGCCTGCTATTATTCCACAAAGAATTTTTATATTAATAATTAAAAAGAAAAAGAAAAAAGCAGTTAAAACTAGTTAAGATAAGAGCATGAGACTTACAAATTCAACTAAACTGTGGTAACTCATCCATCCCACACGTGTGGAAAATAGATACTTCGATTTGGTCCGTTGTAATGTCCCGAATTTCGAAGGTCGAGCGAAGCTCGACTCCGAAGATTTCAGCCATCACTTATGTTTTACGGAAGTTAATATCTTAATTTCTTTCACGCTGGGCATTTGAGCACGCAGAGAATTATACTAAACAATGTACCATACTCCTGGTTTAATGTGATTAAAGCAGATGTGTAAACCAAAACATACATATATCGTGAAGTTCCTTTTACAGTATGGGTCCACGGCTGAGTTTAATGTATATATACAATTTCAAAAAAATAAAAAAATATGGTAACGTAACATCCAGCTAAGCCCATAAGCCCAGCGCTCCTTGACCAGAGGTACACGGCTTACATCGGCCCATCCAAGAGTTGGAAATAGGAGAATTCCTCCTCCTCATCCATGAACGCCTGCTCCAGTGTATCAGTATCCACGGTACCTGCATCTACACTAGCGTCTGGTTGGTGTTTTAAAACACCGTCATAGAGTGAGAGTGAGTAATCAACTCAGTGGTTCCATAAAGCAAAGGTTACACATATTATTAAGTCAATCAATACAGTAATAATAAGGCAATGTAAAACAATCACTTCCTAGCTATTCTTCTTAATGTAAAAATGGGGTTATGACATAATGTATGCCCTCACCAATCGACACTCCCTCAACGCATGACTCTGACCACCTGTTTCGCACATGCCAACATTTACTCAACATGTGACTTCAACGCCTCTTTCGCCACATTCTAAACTAATGTAATGCGGTGCATGAGCATGTTAGCCGAGTGGTTAATTATACGTATTCATCCAGTAATTTGGAGAAGCTAGGATACCTTCCTTTTAAACATCGATTCCAACTGAATCACTAGGCATGGGACAACTGCAGCAGTCCTATGCCTGTGTTCTTGATCCGTCTAGGTTCGTCACTCCCAGATAAATACATACGATAGGCAAATTGTAAGAAGTGATGCTCGCAGTCACTACGGGGAGGCTCGTCACACTAGCATAAGCCGACAGTACGGACACGGTGTCTCATACCACCATGCCTGGCTCATGAGTCTTGAGGATCATGGTACAATGGTTAGTGATGGATCTTTACAATAGTGAGGGGGGTACCTTAGATTCGAGTAATTACATTCATACAAGGTGAACATACAATGTGTCAACCAGTTCTTTAGACATTTTCGGTTGGCATGGGCGCACACTAACATAACCGGCATGGAGCGCTTGAGCGCCCCGCGTGGCCTAGCCACTGTCGATAATCAATGTCTGACACGTGTCGTTCGAATTTACCTAGGGTGGCCAACCTAATTCAACCATCCAAATGTGAAAATTTACCGGTTACATGGACTACTCTCGTAGTCCTATTTCTATTCAAATCATGTTAATAAACATTCACAACACATGCGTTAACGTTTGATAATCAAATTTTGATAAACTACTCATTTAAGCATCGCATCGAACACAGAGACAACGTCAACTGCAACTTGCAATTCATCAATTCATTAGATAGATATATAAGTATACTTAAGACAACAAGAAATCCTACATTAACAATCATAAATCATAACTATAATGAAAGCATTGATAAATCGTAACTTAAGCATTTATAGTCCACACCTTTCGATAGCATGCCCGACTCGGACTCGCTCCTAGGAATATGTTTCCAAGGAAGGGTTGTTGGCCGCCTAAACGATCACACGGGTTAATTAGGGTTGGAGAAAACCCATTTGGAGACCTACATCTATAAGGGAGTGTGTATTCTTTACCCTAGGTCCTAATCAGAGAAGTTCCGGTAGCGGGAGTGATGGTAGTTAGGCTTGTGAGTCAACAGAAGAGAATCACCCTTCGTAGTAAGCACCCCTTCAATCTCCTTCTTCCTTATCTTTCTCTTCTCCTCTTTCTCACCTTAGGGTTCCCAAATTCGTATTTGGGGGAAACGGGGTGAATTGGGAGCTATTTATAGCTCCAAATGTTGTGTAAATGACCCTAGGGTCACTTTATTTGATACTTATACCCTATGGGCGGCTATTTTTGACTAATGGGGCCCTTAGGAGGGCCCGCGGGCTTATCTATACCATGTGGTAAGTTCTCTATCAATGGATCAACATTAGGACACAATTTTGGTGCGATCGGATAAACAGATCGGTCTTGGGATGCCTATGTCAGATCAACGGTTAGAAATGTTCAATCGGGGGGCCACGGTTATATGGATGTGTGTGAGGAATTTTTCTTACTCTACGTGTGGAATTTGGTCATAAACCGACAGTTCAAAATTCTTAATTTTGCGTAGGAGCGGATGACCCAACTTAGGGTATTTGCACTTCTCATGCACTCGTCCCTAGGCTCAAGTTAAGCGATTTTGGACACTATCCAGGCTTAACTCCCACGATAGTCATCGAGCCCAGTAAGACTGACATTGCTATATAATTTCAAGGCTAGCGGACCCCCGATGTACAGTTTAGGTCCTTTATGGAGTTTCAAGGTACTCCTGAGAGGGGCGGCCCTCGGGATTTCCCTCGAGTTTTCGGATGGTGGTGCGCTAGTACACTTGTGATCCTGGGCTATATTTTTTTATAAGAATGGTGGCCCGAACTTAATTTCTCTAATGCTATGTATTAGTGTACACCTAGTCATAGCTAGCCAGTCGAGTATGGCCCTCAGGTGGTCCTATCCGTGGTTGAACTCAAGTCTTAGTACAGACTTTTCTATGATGTTACAATCTCCCCCCCTTAAAAGAAAATTTCATCCTCAAAATTTGTACCTTCTCATATTCCTCGAGAATTTGTGAATAGTTCTTACGAACCTCAGCCTCCATCTCTCAAGTGGCTTCTTCCTCAATGTGGTGTGTTAATATATAATACTTTCACAAGTGGGATGACCTTGCTGCGCAACACTTATTCCCTCCTGTCCAGAATATGTGTGGGCCGCAATACATACGTAGCGTCTTCCCTTAGTTCTACTTGCTCCTAGTTAATGATATGAGTAGAGTCGGGAACGTATTTCTTTAACATTGACACATGAAATACGTTCTGAACTCCTGTGAGTGGCATGGATAAGGCGAGACGGTATGCCACAACACCCACTCAGTCAAAAATCTAGAAAGGTCCAATGAATCTCGACACGAGCTTCCCTTTCTTGCCAAAATGGAGTACTCCATTGGAGAAACTTTGAAGAATACATGGTCTCCAACTTCGAATTCCAAATGTCTCCTACACCCGATAATATCTATCTTTTCCGAGGTCGCTTGAACCAAGTCTGGGCCAACTAAGCTCCTCTTGCCGATTTTCGTCCAACAATGTGGAGCTCAACATAGGCGTCCATATAAAGCCTCGTAAGGAGTCATGTCAATGCTTGCTCGGAAGTTATTGTTATAGAAAAATTCGTCATAAGGGAGGCAGTCATCCCAGCTGTTCTTGAAGTCAAGCACGCATGCTTATAATATGTCCTCGAGTATCTGATTCACCTGCTTCGTTTGCCCATCGGTCTGAGGGTGGAACGCAGTACTGAATTTCAGCTTCACCCCCATCGCTTCTTAGATTCGGGTCCAGAAAATAAACGTGAACCATGTGTCTCGGTCTGACACAATCTCTAAAGGGACTCTGTGCAATCGTATTATTTCTTTGATGTACAGCTTAGCTAGATCATCTGCGGAATTAGAAATCCGAATCGAAAGAAAATGGGCCGATTTCATCAACCAGTCCACAATCACCTAAATAGAGTCATGCCCTTTTCTTGTTCTTGGTAATCCGGAAATGAAGTCCATAGATATGAAATCCCACTTCCACTCGGCTATGGGCATGGGTTGAAGTAGACTCGAGGTCGGCGGTGCTCAGGCTTGACTTATTGACACGTAAGGCATCAGGACACGTAATCTGCTATTTGGACTTTCATGTTGTCCCACCAGTATAAACGCTTCACGTCCCGATCCATCTTCGTACTATTTGGGTGCATCGCTAACTTGAAACTGTGGGCGGCGTCTAGAACCTCTCTCCTCAGATCGTGAAGGTTTAGGACACATAGACGGCCACGATATCGCAAGCCTCCATCCAAGCCAATCCTCCATTTCGATTCTTCGTCGTCACTCGCCCGCTCTTTCAACCTCGACAATAACTCATCTTCTTTTCAAGCCTCAATGATTCAATCATCGATTAATGGTTGTACATGGAGGTGTGCAACGCTCTCAAATGACTCCTCCACCGTTAATCTCTGTTCGAAATCTCGCACAAAATCTACCATATTCAACTCTCTTATCATCAATAAGGCTGCAAATTCTATGGTTTTCTTGCGGCTCAACGCATCGGCTACAAGATTGGTTTTGCCATGATGGTAGGAGACTTCAAACTTGAAATCTTTTAATGTTTCCATCCAACAACGTTTTCTCATATTCAGGTCCCTCAGTGTAAAGATGTACTTGAGGCTCTTATGGTCGCAAAAGAGCTCGAACTCTTCTCCACAGAGGTAGTGCTTCCAAAGCTTTAATGCAAAGATGATTGCTACCAACTCTAGATCGTGAGTGGGGTAATTTTCTTTGTGTTTTCTTAACTGTCGAGAGGCATAGGCGATCGCCCTATCCTTCTGCATAAGCACACACCCCAAACCAATTTGAGAGGCGTCGGTGTAGATGATGTATTTGACCTCTTGTTCTGACAACACTAGTATGGGCGCGGACGTCAGCTTGTCCTTCAATTCTTAGAAGACCGCCTCTGCTTTTTCATTCCAAGCGAAGTTAATGTCCTTTCGAGTAAGCTGGGACAACAGTCGGGCTATCTTGGAGAAATCTTCAATAAATTGACGATGAGAGTCGATAAGTCCGAGAAAACTCCTCACTTCTGTAATTGAATCGGGCTGTTCCCAGTCCTATACCGCGGTTACCTTGGCGAGGTCCACGACGACTCCTTCTTTCGAAACTACATGACCCAGAAACTTGACTTTTTCTTTCCAAAAGTCACATTTTCGGAATTGCGTAAACATCTGATTCTGTCATAGAGTATCAAAGACCGCTCATAGGTGTTCTTCGTGATCTTCTCGACTTTTCGATTATATTAGAATGTTGTCTACGAACACGATGATAAATCAGTAGAGATACGACCAAAACACTCGGTTCATGAGATCCATGAATACGGCCGGTGCGTTTGTGAGTCCAAACGTCATCACGAGAAATTCATAGTGCCTAAAGTTAGTCCTGAAAGTCGTTTTCTGCACGTCTTCCTTCTTGACACGCAACCGATGATACCCAGAGTGCAAGTCTTTCTTGGAGAAGTACTGGGCCCCTTTCAATTGGTCAAACAGATCATCTATCCTAGGCAGAGGATACTTGTTCTTCACTGTAACGTGGTTTAGCCTATAATAATCGATGCACAATTGTAGTGATCCATCTTTCTTCTTTATGAACAATACCGGAACTCCCCAAGGAGATACACTCGATTATATGAAACCCAAGTTCAATAAATCATCGATTTGCTTCCTCAATTCCTCCATCTCAGATGGAATCATGCGATACGTCGGCAAGGAGATGGGTGTTGCGCCGGGCATGAGGTCGATAGTAAAGTCGATCTCACGTTGAGGAGGTAGTCCAGGGATCGTCCTGAACACATCCATAAAATCTTGGACTACTAGCGTGGCCTCAAGTGACAGACCATCATAATCCTCTAACAGGGAAGCATAACAACAGATCTGAAAGGGATGATTGACCTGAACTGGGAAGGTGAAGGATGTGCCCTCGGGCCCATGAGTGGTTACCAATCTAGTCTCACAGTTAATCTCCGCCTTCATCCTGGTGAGCCAATCCATTTCGAAGATAACGTCGTAATGGCAAATCTTGGTTACAATTAGGTCAATGTGCACCACTTTGCTCCCTAAGTCCATAGGGCAACTCTTACATAGTTCAGTGGTGTCCGAGAATGTCCCTACCCCGCCGACAATCGTTACCCCAGTCATAGGGGTTGTACCCAACCCTATGCGCTTGATTGTGGAGCATGATATCAAAGAAATAGTGGATCTGGTGTCCACTAAAAGAAACACAGGTATACCTTGGATGTGTGTCATGACTTTGAATGCTAGTGGTACCGCAACCGCTAATTCGGCTGCCTCAGCGGCAAGTGCATGTACATGAGCCTGTTGCGGACGATTGGGTGGCGTTGTCATAGGCCGTTGGGGCGACCTACTTCGGAATGCAGGAGGCTGATTGAATTGTTGTGTTGGTGCCACGGCTCGCAAAGAAGGGGACGAAATAGCGTGCGAGGGTTGGCGATTGATCCTTTGGGGTGGCACATAACTATTATCCTTCATCTTAGTGAAGCAGAAGGGGTCAGTGTGGCCCACTCTATTGCAGTAGGTGCATACGCGATCGGACCACATTTGTTAGGCCGGTGGAGCCATTAGCCTTGGAGGTGAGCTCACACGCGGCCTCTTGCCGAGAAGTGGCTGAGTCTGCAAATCAGCCCTAGGCCTCAGGCCCATTGGTAAGCGTGCTCGGGACACCTGCTTACCGTCCTACTTAGATCACAGGGACATGTTTACTAGCCCACAATACGTGTGGATACTAGCACAACACATCTTGGTGTAGATGTTAGCCCGCAAACCCTCATAAAATTGCCTCATTTTCATCAGCTCATTAGCCACAATTAGGGGAGCATATCTGAATAGCTCCATGAAGTGGTTCTCATATTTCGCTACTGTCATTCTTCCCTGTTTGAGGTAGAAGAATTCGCCCTCTTTCTCAATGCGATAAGTGAGAGAAAAGTATTTCTCATGGAAGCGTGTCTCAAACTCATCCCACGTCCACAGGAATCCCGCGGGAACAGTCCTTAGAACACTGTCCCGCCATATGCCAACCTCTTTTTCGAACCCGTAGGTGACGAGTTCGACTTGCTCTGCCTCGAAACAATGTAATGGCCTTATCATCTTGGATATTCGGTTGAGCCAATACTCGGCCTCTTAGGGCCGATGGGTACCAACAAATGTGGGAGGATGGAGGAGATGAAAACGCTCAAACAGCCTGCATGCAGCCGTTATCCCGGGAGCCTGCACATGTTGCGCTGGTGGGGCCATGTTCATGTTTTACGCAATGGCCCCCACTATCATCGCTAGGACCTATTGTTGCTGCTGCATCAAAAGCAACATCTGCCCCATCATATCTGGGGGCGGGGTTGCCTGAGGCACAGGCGGCGCCGAAGACGAGGCATGGTTCTGCCCTAGAACCGGTGGCATATTCGTTACTGGCCCATCCGTAGTGCCGGTGGCCGGTTGTGAGTCCGGCATTGTCTCGTCATTTGGACCCAAGTTAGGGCTCTGCTGGCTATCGTTCATGGGAGGGGCCCCATCGACCAATCCGCCATGTGCAAGACGTATCATGGTCCGATTACTCTTAGGAGGCATTCCCTGTATTCAACATAGGGTGCATTAGGTATGGTTAAAGAGTTACATGATATCACACGGCAACACATATGTGATTTACTTTCATGAGGCAAGCAATCACCACAAGTTTTACCATGCTCAATCATCCATTCTTACAAATTTGTTAACTACAACATTTCATTCATAATATGAGGCTTTACATTACATCGACCGACAAAATTGACGTAACAAAGACCTCCCCGCATACATAACATAGGAAGGAAATGAAACTGCAATTACGACGAACTAACATTCGTAAGCAACAAGAAAGGAAAGAGCAATAACTTCTTTAATCCTAATAAGGCTACGATAACTAGGGTTGGAGTCTACTGGCCCTCGGAGTCAGGCAAAGGAGGAGGTGTTCCCTCCTTCTGTACATAGCATAAGATAGCTTTCATCGTGCGGTACAGTTTCTTGCTCAATTTCTCTTGCCTGTTAAGCATGGCCACAAGTGCATCCAAGCGCTCTCGCATTTCCTGTGGGGCAAGGGGTTCTTCGCTTGTTCCTCCCTTCCCGGCCTCGGTTTCCTCTTCGCTTCCATCTTCTCCCTCGCTCTCCTCTTCCTCTTCCTCATCAACTTCATCCCCAAATTCTTCAAGCCTAGCTAGCTTTTGCTTTGGGCCCACCTTCATGTGGTTGAGTGTATTCTTATTGATGACTTTCACCGGTTCAGAGTCCCCATTAGATTCTCTGATCCCGTATTTGTGAGCAATCCTACAAATCAAACGACCAAACGGAAGTCCTGCATTCTCACGAGTTGATATCGCTGCTTTCACAATTTGGGTAAGCATGATGGTGGGGAGGCATATTTGTTCTCCTTGGCTCACTTGGTAAAGGAACTCGATCATGTAGCAGTTGCACTCCGTACGGTTGCCCGTCCTTGGGTATACATTGTACGTATAAATGTGATGGAGCAATCGGTACGGGGTGATCAAGTCTAAAGCAGACATACTGTTGCCACATCTCCACTCAACGAGCTTTCCACACAAGTGCATGACGCGCTCATCCCGACTCTGCTTCCTCTTCATGTTCTTCACATCAATATGCACCTTCCCTAGGGGCATGCCGATGATTTTTGATATAGCTTCTATGTCAATACTGACCGTTGACCATTAATTCCAACCATTTCTGGTTGTCGGATCACAAGATCTGACTGTTGGATCATCGTGGCTCGTCCGTATTAGGACCGTTGTGGCTTTCAAGGCAGCTAGCTGTTTTTAGAAATTGTTGAACGTTTCGGATTTATGATCCGACCGTTCTCAGTCACCTATAAAGCCCTGGCTCATTTCAAACTCATCGCACTAAGGCACTAATGAGACCTATCGCACTGCAATCACACCGTCTCGCGACAGAGCGACTACTTTGAGACATGATGTGCACGTACGAAGTGCAAAGTACGCCAACTAATGCCACTACAGCCACACTGCCCACGCCCTCGCCCTCGTCCTCGCCCTCGCCCTCACCTGTGCCCGTGCTCGAGTGCTCGTGCGCCTGTGCGTGCGTGTGTGCGTGTTCTAGTGTGTAACCCGAGCATCTCCATCTCCAAAACATCCAAGTAAGAATACTACCCACACATCCACATATAAACCCCAAAAAGTTTTCTACCATTTTCGATGTGGGACTAAAAGCACACACCACACTTTGAGATTCGAATTTCCCGAAAATCATTTTGGCGGCAAAATCCCAAAATTTTGAATATTTTAAATATTTTTCAAAAAACAAATCACTCTCAAAACCACTAAGTTCACACATTGTGGCCCACCTGAGTTTTGTATCAAGCTGATTTTTGTATATTTTCTTCATGGCGTTCTACGGAAGATAAACACCATGGTGACACCACACATAAACCTATTATTGACATCTCATCCCCATTCTTCTATGTGGTGTGGGCCCACATTTTCGAACCGAAGGCCAACCCACTACCCATTTAGCTTGGGCCAAACCTCCCTTAGAAATGGGTCGAGCTAGTTCACCCATGGGCCCACTTGACCCATTTTTTCCCATGTACACATCACTGTTTAGGGTTATACACGAGTCGAGGTAGCTCGAAAAGCTCGTTCGGCTTGGCTCGAGTTAACTCGAATTGACTCGGCTTGAAGGATGACTTGAGACGAGTCAAGCTCCATACTACCCAGATCGATTGGAAAACGAGCCGAGTTTGAGCATAGCGCAACTCAACTCGAACTTGAACTTGACTTGACTTGAAGCTCGAATATTACACACACACACACACACACACACAAACTTAAATTTTTAAAATAAAACCCTACCTGTCCCAACCCTTTCCTATCACTTTTTCCTCCCTTTCCCTTACCCAACCCGCCGTAGCCCGCGCATGCCCAAACAATCTCTCTCTCTCTCTCTCTCTCTCTCTCTCTCTCTCTCTCTCCTGATCCTCACTCAGCCACTTGTTCGGCACCTGGCTAACTTGTCTCAACCCAACTCAACACCTAACCACTCGCTCCAGCTCTGTCACTCTCTCTCTCTCTCTCTCAATAGTCAACACCCACCACAAAGGTAGGTTACCTTCCTTTATCATGAATGATTTTTTTTATATCAATGAACATTTGATTTTCTGTTTGATTTGGGTTGGGTCCTGGGTCGGGTTGTGCACTAGATTAGGTCGGGTTGGATGTTGGCTTGAGTCGGGTGTGGGTTGGGCGTTGGGTTGGGTCATATTATGTAACGCCCTGAAAATTGAGGGTCGTGTATACGCTCAACTCCCGAGTTCCAGGACATCACTTATATCCGATTTTTATTAGTTTGTGTTTAATCAAGTTTAATTGCGCAACGTGGAATCACTTGGAACATGAAGTACAATCACACTAGTCTACTGAGATGAATGAGTCTAAATTTATACAAGTCCAAATTAAGATAAATGGGTCGCACAAGGAGTTGCCCAACAAAATCACAAAAATATACCAAAAGGAATAATGAGCTGAGTCCAACACTCAGCGATCCAAGTCCATTTGTGAACTCTGCGGCGAACCACCTATTAACTGGAGATAGGATAACTCGTCCTCCTCATCCAAGCTCGCGCCGCAAGGCTCCTCGTACTCGGCGTCACCTGCAACTACTGAAGAGTCTGGTTGGTGTTTTAAAACACCGTCCCAGAGTGGGAGTGAGTGATCAACTCAGTGGGTGTTATTAGTCTTAAGTTACAACAGACATTAATTATACTATGAATTTAATGAAAAACAGTCATTCATAAACACATATATAATCTTATTAATGCATATGCATGATGGATGGTATGATGTATGCCCTCGCCACAACTCTCCCTCAAGCGACTTCGTCTAACGATCGCGTATGTCAACACTCCCTCAGAGCGACCTCGACTTCCGAGTCGCCACCTTAACTAATGCAATATAGTGATAATGTTAACCGAGTTCTTAGTTAAGTCCATTCATCCAGCAGGTTTGGGAATCCGGTACACCCCACGTATCAATGCCCTGAACTAGTTGCGAGGCGAAGGCCCCCCAACGTGTGAGGCCGAGACCCTGCGGTCCGTGATCCTGTCGAGTTCCCCATCCCTGACTTCAAGCATATGGGGAGTGCCAAGAGAAAGGGATCGTTCGCGGTCACTACAGGGAGGCGCGGCACCCCAGCGTAGGCCGACAACTCAGACAAAGTGTCCCATTCCACCATGCCCGGCTCCCGAGGCGGTGGACCAGTTTCAATTTGGTTATTGATGGGCTACAACGGTTGTAGGGTATTCCAGGTTCCATACATATGTGAGCAAACAGGGTTAACAAACAGGATTGGCAGTAAGTAGGTCAGACCGCACGAGTCAGGCGAGCACGTGATGAGCGACATCGGGTACAAGAGACCCATGTAGTAGAACTACTGTCGTCCATACGCACCCGCCCGATTCGCGGGTTTAGTCTTAGGGTAGTCCAACCAATGGGACTACCGTCTCACCTCAAGTTCTTGCTCAATCGAGGGTTGATGATGATTCATAGCATGTCAACATCAAGGTTACCAACTAGCCTACAGTAGCATGTTGCATACCTTCTATCATACAGTTCAAACATTTCTAACAAACATGTTACATTATCATAAACAAGGTGTGTGTGAGTCGTGTGGATTAGTGAAGAAGTGAAACACTTCCTACATTTCAAGGAATAAAAATGCATAAGGGCAAAACATCATACATGTCATAAGCAACAACATATGAGAAGATCATGCAACACATGAGTATACAATCATCCACTATAGCTTAAACATGTGAGCGGCACAAATAACATCATAAGAACAATACACCACATACAATTTCATACATCTCCAAACAAATCTCTCAAATCCTAGGGTATCTCTAGATTCTACAAGTGCCTCATCCAAGCAAGCAAAATCATTAGACTCATGATATAAGTGGTACTAGGCCACCTAAGATTAATAGTCTGCACCTTCGGGTAGTTGAAGGCTTGGAAAATGACCTACGAGGGTAAATTTTGGGGTCGAACGGCCGGAATCCCTAGAGCAAACATTTGCATGTTAGAATCTCATGCAATTCTCTTCTTAACACAAGACTTTCAAGAAAAAAGGGTAAGGGATTTACCTAGACAACCAACGGAAGCAGCTCTTGCGGTTGAGGTGGAGGGTTTCCTTGGAGAAGGGGTAGAGAGTTGCAAGGTTGAGCTTCCTTGGGCCCCACCCCTACCACACACTCCTTTCCTTTCTTCTTCCTCTCTCTTTCTCCTCCTTTCTCCTCTTTCTCTTCTCCCTTTTCTCTCTTCTCTCTTCCCTTTCTCTAGGGAAAAATTCGTATGGGGTGAGGGGTGCCCTAAATGAGGCCCTTTTATAATGCCAGATTGGGTGGAAATGACCCCAAGTGTTGGGTTTTTACTATACTAGACCTATGGGAGGGCTTTTCTAAGCTCTAGGGCTCACTATGGGGTATACATATTGATATATACCGTAGGATAGTTGGCCCTAATGATGATCTACGTATGGATATGATCGGCCCGCCATTTGGATGCGTCGATCGACAGATATGATTAGAAATCTGTTCAACGGTCACCGTTAGTCGATCGGGGCCGCGGCTATACGGATATGAGCAGGAAAATATCCTTACTCCACTGGTAAAGTTTGGTCGTAAACCGACGGTCCGAAATCCTCAACTTTGCATAAGAGTAGATGACTCAATTCACTTTAGTTTCAGCTCATTGCTTTAGGGTATTTGCTCTTCTCATGCACTCTTCCTTTGGCTCAAGTTGAGCGGTTC
Organism: Magnolia officinalis; assembly: GCA_021015155.1. Classification (NCBI taxonomy): domain Eukaryota; kingdom Viridiplantae; phylum Streptophyta; class Magnoliopsida; order Magnoliales; family Magnoliaceae; genus Magnolia; species Magnolia officinalis. The sequence goes on from JAJHSJ010000010.1 coordinate 65,318,175, forward strand.
TAGGCAGTTCCCAGGTTCGAATCCCGCAATGGACTTCAAGCCCAGTGAGACGGACATTCTTCTATAGTTTTGGAACTAGTGGCCCACCAACGAGCGGTCTAAAGCTTGTTCGAAAAATCGGGACATTTCTGGAATGAATTTGGTATTGAGATTTCTCGTGAGCACTGATTAGGGTTTGGATTAACTATGTTTATAGTGTGGCCTATTTATAACTAGTGAAAGTGAAGATTTGGTCATGCTTACTCTAAACCATCAGTTTTAGGCTAAAAGAGTAACGGGGTTGTTCTGGTGGCCCCCCGGCCCTGAAATTTATAGGGTAGGTGTTCCATGGCCTGATGAAGGGTCATGCAAAGTTTGGAGCCGATCGGATATGGGGTTTGGTCACACGGGCCCGATTTGTGATCAACGGTCACCATGCCACGATCAGGTCCCAGATTTCGTGGACGGGCGTAGGCACGTACATTAGACCTTCACCGTAAATTATGAAGAAATCCGATGGCTGGGAAGCCCAGAGTCTCAGTTTCTTTAACCAGTGCCAGATTTCAACTCTGGCCTTGGGTGGGTTGACAAGTGTTGTTAGAACAGCATGGATAATCAACTTCTGGGTGTCCAATGAGTTCGTGGTCCGTGATGGACTACAAGCTCAGTGAGATCTATGCTTTCCCAAATTTTTAGATTTTTCTGACCTTCCTCGGCTATTGCACGGCCAGCACAAGTTGTCGCCGAGTACAAACTGATCATCTGACATGATGGCCTGCACACGGTCTGATCGTGACCAGACTAGACCACTCATTTATAAGCTAACGTTGAGTGCTAATGGTTAGTATGTGATAATATAAGTTAATTAAAAAAATTCAAGGATTTTTTTTTGGAAATCCAAAACAGTGAAAATCCGGGATGTTACATATTAGATGTTGGCTTGAGTTGGGTGTGGGTTGGGCGCTGGGTTGGTGTTGGCTTGAGTCGAGTGCGGGTTTAGGTCGAGTTGGGCGCTGGGTCAAATCGGGTGCGGGTTGGGCGCTGCATTGGGTAAGCTCGACTCGACTCGAAAGCTTTAGTAAACAAGCCAAGCTCCAATGTTGAGCTCGAGGGTGAGCTTGAGCTCGAACTTGAGTGGAGCACGGACAAGTCAAGCTAAGCTTGGCCCACCTCGACTTGACTCGACTCAATGTACAGCCCTATCACTATTAGATTTTTCTTTGCCATCCTTAAAAGAGTATCAACTAGCTTGGGCCCACTAGGCCATTACACGAGGCCCAGGCTCATCTTAATTATAAAACGGCTCACAATGCTTAAGCCTGGCCCATTAGGCTAAACCGTGCCTGGGATTGGACCACCTAAAGTCCTTTTTTGGCGAGATCTCTCCGAAGACTCCTTTCGATCGCGGTTGATGTTGTGACGGGTCACAATGCTTGAGCCTGACCCATTTTTCTATGCCGTTTCGCTTGTTTTTTCTTTCGTTATTTTTACTGGGCCGTTGTGATCAGATCATCTGACAGCGCATAGTGGGCCATCTAACACAGCAAAGCATCCTACTTAATTGTATCAGTGGACCAGAAAAAGATTGGTAAAGAAGTTCAAAATGAAACATTGAATTTTATGTAATATATGACGAAGGTAAGTCTATGTTTGGATGCACAAGTGAATTGAATTGTGAACTAGAATAGCATCTCACAACATTCATAATAAGGTGAAGTCCTCAAATTACGAGTAACGACAGGTCATCTATGATCCTAATCCCCTCTAATATCAATGGGCCTATAATCAGACATGGGCCCTACCGCTGTTTATTAATCGGACCTTTGATTTTAGGTCCTGACAGTTCATGCAAAAGCATGATTGGGCATGTTCTCAGGCTCAGGATGGCCCGCCGGTTTATTTAATGGGATTCAAAATCAAGTAGATATTCAACAGGCCGCTATCAAAGATAGAAACATTTTCCGTATCAAGGCATGCCCCGACTGACTATCAACGGGCCTCAAAGTTAGGCCTGAGGGCGACCACCATTTTTTCCATCGGGTCTTCGATTGTAGGCCGAACTCGGTTCATATGATAGCATGAAGGGGCATGTACTTGGGCTCAGATAGGGAAGATGGGCCCACCCTTTTAGTGAATGGACTTCTAAATCAGGCCATACTTAATGAGTCTCCGTTGCAGATAGAAGTGTGAGCCCTAAAATGTACATAATGCGTGGTTCACATCAAAGGTGGACCCCACATGATTGATGACCCACATCAAAGTGTGGACCATCCACTTTAAGTGGGGCCCCACTTGATGGACGGTTCACATCAAAGGTGAGACCCACGTAATGGGTGGTGGACAGTAAAGGTGGGCCCATGTGATGGACCGTTGCATCAAAGGTGCGTCCACATGATGAACTATCCATATTGAAGAGGGGCCCACATAATGAATGGTCCACATCAAGGTGGTCCGCATAATGGAGAAAGTTGGCCGCACGCACGAAACTCGAAGGATCCGTGTGTGGCGTGCCCCACCTGATTATCAACAGGCTTAAAAGTGGGGCCCAGGCCCAGGACAAGGCCCATCCACCGTTGATCAATCAAGCCTTGGATGTATGATGTAGGACGGCCTAATCTAACCTTAAATAAGCATGATATTTGAAAAGGGCAGATTCATGCAAATAATATATATATATATATATCAGCCTGATTTATACATCATAAACACAAGAAAGAAATAGGGCCAATAAGCATTGATTAGAGTCATCCATCACAAACACGAAGTATTGAATCTTAAAATCTGAATTTAATTGGATCTGGCGAAAGATAGAAATTTCGTCTTGCAATGAGTCCGTCTAATGATCCAAGTGGATTTTCTAATCCAGAAAAATAGAAATTTATTAGATTGAAAATCTGGAAAATTCAGAGAAAAAAAAGTGGTGGTTCTTTAAATATAAATTTAGGTGATGGGTTTTATGTGGGGATGAAAAGGGAATGAAAATCTTTTGAGATTAGGAGAAAAAGAAGAGAGTGAGGTTAAAGAAAAGAATACCTTAAGAAAAGAGAAAAGGAGAAAGAAGTAAGGGATGAGAAATCGTTTACCTGGGCCTCACGTCCTCTTCCAATCACTGGAAGTCGAAGACGAGATCATCAGAAGCAAAAAGCTCTCATTTTTTTCTTTCATCAAACATAACATAACATGCTATGGGTTTAGGGCAACCTTTATAAAATCGTAATTACATGAAATTACCAAAATACCCCTACTTAAAAAAGTTTCAAAAAAAAAATTCGCACAAAATTATGCACAAACTGTCTTAAAACTTAATTAACTCAAATGTTCATAGACTAAATGTAAATTTATGATGCCCGATGGGCCCTGATGATAGTACCGTGAAGGTAGTGTAATGAAGGTGGGCCGTGACGATCCAACGGTCCGATCACACCATCATCGCGATCCAATGGTCCAAATGTCTCCTCTAAGCAACTTACACATGTCATGAACACATGTGTAAGGTCTTTAACCTCTAGAGACCCGACCTGTATCCGTCATCTAACCACATTGACACGAGTAATACACGCCTCCTACATTGATATACTTTGAATGGCTTGGTGTCCTGTAACATCCCGGATTTTCACTGTTTTAGATTTCCAAAAATCCTTGATATTTTTTTTTAATTAACTTATACTATCACATACTGACCATTAGCACTCAATGTTAGCTTATACACGAGTTAATTAATCCAAGATTAGCCCAATTTACTAGACCAGACAGGCCGTGATAAGGCCTGGTGCAGGCCGCTAAGCCAGATGATTGTTTACACTTAAAGACGGCCCGTGTGGGCCACCCAGCAACCGAGGAGGGTCAGAAAAATCTAAAACTTTAGAAAATCATAGATCTCACTGGGCTTGTAGTCCATCGCGGACTGCGGACCCAGTGGACTCCCAGAAGTACCATCTGGCGCTTGCCCAATGCGCCCCACCAATGCCAGATTAAAATCTGGCACTGACAAAAGAAACTGAGACGTCGGGCCTTCCAGCCGTCGGATTTCTTCCAAATTTACGGTGAAGGTTTAATGTATTTTTCAACGCCTGCCCACCAAATCTGGGCCCCGATCGTGGCACGATGACCGTTGATCGTAAATCGGATCCGTGCGATCAAACCCCATATCCGATCGCTCCCAAATTTTGCATGGCCCTTCATCAGGCTATGAATCACCTACCCTATAAATTTCATGGCCAGAGGGCCACCAGAAATGCCCCATCAATCAGAATGGCCCCCAAAGGGCCACTTAAAGGTCGGAAACGCTTGCTCAGATCATATATCCGTTCATCCGTTCGCCCTAAATTTTTGCATGGACCCTAGTCAATCCATAGGGCACCTACACACCAAATTTGGTTGTTAGAGGGGTGATAGGGCCACCCCAACTTCAATAGGGAGCTCTAGAAGGCTAGTTTGGGAAATTGTGGGAACTTAAGTGATTTGAGTCGTCCACCCTTATGCAAACTTGAGGATTTTGGGCCGTCAGTTTGTGACCAAACTTCACACATCGAATAAGGATATTTTCCTCCTCATATCCATATAGCCGCGGCCCCGATCGATTATCGGTGACCGTTGAATAGACTTCTAATCATATCCGTCGATTAACGCATCCAAATGGCGGGCCGATCATATCCATACGTAGATCATCACTAGGGCCAACTATCCAACGGTGGGTATCGACTCCTACACCCTTTAGTGGGCCCTAGAGCTTGAAAAACCCTCCCATAGGGTTAGTATAGTAAAGACCCAACATTCGGGGCCAATTGCTCCAAAACTGGCACTATATAAAGGCCTTATTTGGGCACCCCCTCTCCCCATACGATTTTACCCTAGAGAAGGGAGGGAGAGAAGAGAGAAAGGGGAGAAAGAAGAAAGGAAGGAGAGAGGAAGGGAGAGTGAAGAAAGAATCAAACTCCCACAACTCCCTACATCTTCTCAAAGGAGGATTCCTCATCCACAACCTCCCTTTTCACTCCATTGATCATCTAGGTAAGATCCATCACCCATTTTTCTTGAAACCCCTCATGTGGAGGGTAGATTACATAGAGTGATAACATGCAAATGGGTATTTTAGGGATTCCGACCAACCGGCCCCAAATCGACGTTCCTAGGTCGTTTTTGAGTCTCCAACGAATCACAAGGTGCGGACTATTGTTCTTAGGTGGCCTAGCACTAATTGTAGCACGAGTTTAATGATTTTGTATGTTTGGATGATGCCTTTGGAGAGTCTAGGAAAATTTCTAGGAATTGTTGGGTTGTTGAAATTGTATGGAATTGTATGTCATGTTGATTTCCTCATATGATGTTGTTCTTATCTCTCACATGATTTGATATGAATTGATGATCTCATGTTTTGGTTTTTTTTTTCACATGATGTTGCCCTAGCATGTATGTCTTACTAATCCTTATGCAATTTGGCTCTATGAGATGTATGAAGTACTTAACTTCCTCATCCACCCACACTACACACATGCACTTGAATTTTACACATTGTAGCTTTGCTTGGTAGGAATTATGAGTTCTATGTTGAAAAATATGAATGTGTGATATTGCATATGCTAAATGATAACCTTGTTAGTTGGCATGTTATGAATCACCATCCAAACTCTTTGGTTGGTTAGAAATACAAGGAGAACGAAGGCGGCCCCGTCGGTAGGACCGTCTTGAGGCTAAACCCATGGATTTGGACGGGTGTGTTCGGGTGGCTGTAGTTCGACTACATGGGTCTCTTGTGTCCGAGGTCACTCGTCTCACGCTCGCTTGACTCGTGCGGTCTAGCCTACTATCTGACCAACCCTATATGTTAACCCTGTTTGCTCACATATGTATGGAATCTGAACCACCCTACAACCTTTGTAGCCCATCAAAAATTTACTTGAAACTGGTCCACAGCCTCGTGAGCCGGGCATGGTGGAATGGGACACTATGTCCGAGCTGTCGGCCTACGCTGGGGTACCGCGCCTCCCCGTAGTGACCGCGAGCGATCCCTTCCTTTCGGCACTCCTCATGTGCTTGGTGTCGGGGATGAGGAACTCGACGGGATCACGGACCGCGAGGTCTCGACCTCACGCGTTGATGGGGTCTTGGCCTCGCAACCAGCTTAGGGCATTGATACGTAGGGTGAATCAGAATCCCCAACCTGCTGGATGAATGGACTTAACTAATAACTCGGCTAACACGATTGCATTGCACGCATTAGTTAGGGTGGCGACTCGGAAGTCGAGGTCGCTCTGAGGGAGTGTTGTCATATGCGATCGTTAGATGGAGTCGCTTGAGGGAGTGTTGTGGCGAGGGCATGCATCATATCATCCTACATGCATGCATTTTAAATAAGAGTTATTAGGTGTTGATGATTGTCTGCTTTTCATTAAGTTCATATTACAATTGATGTCTGTTGTAACTTGAGACCAATAGTTCACACTGAGTTGATCACTCACTCCCGCTCTGGGATGGTGTTTTAAAACACCAACCAGACCCATTCATAGATGCAGGTGAATCAAGGCATGAGGAGCCTGGCGATGCGAGCTTGGACGAGGAGGACGGGCTCTCCTACTTGTAACTGATGGGCGGCTCTCCATCGACTTGATCGAGCTGGATTTGGATTTGCTGAGCCGTGGGCTTAGCTTTATTTGTTTTAACATAGCCTTCTTTTGTTATTCTGTTGGGCAACGCCTGGGGTGACCCTTTATTATTTTTGAACCTGTATATATGTGGGATATCCTTCATTTCAGTAGACAAGTGCGATTGTGCTTCATGCTTCAGGTAATTTCAAATTGTGCAGTTAAAATTGATTAAAAAAAAACCATAAATGCATGATAAGTGACATTCGGGAACTCGGGAGTCGAGTCTATGCACGACCCCCGATTTTCCGGGGCGTTACATGTCCGCATTAACTCCCCTCGACTGAGAAGATCTCGACTCCGGCGAGATAAAATTTTTGTGCTTTTCTAACAAATCTGGATCTAGTCGCTGCAACTCTGCTTCCGTCAACCATGTACAGTCGGATGATGGTCTGTTCTAACACTTCACTAAGTACCTCTGAAATCCACCGTCTCGAGTGGAAACAATTTGTTCATCCACAATTCCTTCAATTTCTTCTCTTATCTCAGGTATAATAAGCATAGGTGGTATAGGTTGGGAAGAAAATTCAGAAATTGGCTAATGGTTTGGAACAAAATTAGGGTCTATGGGATGGCTTGAACAAGACATTAGATTCTCCACATTGAATGTTGAACTAATCCCCATGCGAGGTGGAAGATCTATCACATACGCATTGGACCTAATCTTTTTCAGAATCTTAAATGGTCCAGCACTGCGTGCTTGTAACTTCTTAATGGTACCTTGTGGGAACCGTTCTGGCCTCATCCTAACCATTACATAATCACTCTCATTAAATTCTTGAATTCTACGATGTAAGTCAGTTGAATTTTTGTATTGTTCATTACTAGCATTTATCTGCCTCCGAATCTATGCATGCAACTCATAAATGTGATGGAAAAATGCATCGGCTGACTCTGAGGTCCTCTGAGTGACTAACATAGGTAACAAATCTATGGGTAGTCTAGGTTTATAACCACTAACAATCTCGAATGGACTCATACCCGTAGACCTATTAACTGAACTGTTATATGCAAACTCGACGACTGGCAGGACTAAGTCTCAAGTTTTAATGTGTTGACCTACCAAACATCGTAGTAGATTTCCGAGACTTCGATTCACAACCTCAGTTTGACCATCAGTTTGAGGATGGTAGGTAGACGAGAACCGGAGTCTCGTACCCATCATATGTCATAATGTCTTCCAAAAATAACTAGTAAACCGGACATCCTTGTCAGACACTATGGTCTTAGGTAAACCATGTAATCGAACCACCCCCTCAAAGAAAATCTTGGTTATGTTGGACGCATCTGAGGTTTTAGAACAAGGGAGGAAGTGGGCCATTTTTGAGAAACGGTCAACGACCACAAAAATGGAATTGTGCTTTTTAATTGTCTTGGGAAGTCCAAGCACGAAATCCATACTGATGTCTTGCCATGGTGCGTGTGGCACTGGTAATGACGTGTACAATTCAGTATTCTGCTTCTTCTGGTTTGTCAGTTGACATGTTCGACATTGCCTTGAAATTTTGGTTACGTCTCGCTTAAGACTTGGCCAATAAAATCGATCCTCCACTAGGGCGATGGTCTTATCTCGACCAAAATGGCCAGCAATACCTCCAGCATGAAGCTCCTAAACAAGGAAATCCCGGAGGGAAGTGCGGGGAATACAAAGTCGTTCTCCTTTGAAAAGAAAACCATCTTTTAGCACGAACTCACCCGAACTATGCTGGGTACCTAAGAGTGACACATATGTTCCCCCAAAATCTGGACACATGGGATATTCGTCTTTCAATTGCTCAAACCAAACAACTTCTACACTCAATGAGTTGAGCAATGTCACTCTCCTACTAAGGGCATCGGCTGGTTTGTTCTCGATCCCGGCTTTATGTTTCAGGACAAATGAATATTCCTGAAGAAACGTTGCCCACTTGGCATGCCTTGGGTTAAGCTTCTTTTGAGAATTCAAATACCTTAAAGCCTCGTGATCAGAAAATAAGAAAAATTCTTGCGGTAAAAGATAATGATGCCAGTGACGTAGCGATTGCACTACCGCATAAAATTCTTTGTCATAGGTGAAATACTTTTGTTTTGCCTCATTCAGTTTCTCACTGAAATAGGCAACTGGATGACCCTCTTGGCTTAGTACTCCTCCTATACCTACGCCTGAAGCATCACACGCTACTTCGAAGACTTTAGAAAATTTTGGAAGACGCATGACGGGAGCCTCTATCATCTTGTCCTTAATATCTTTGAATGCCTTAGCTACGGCCTTAGACCATATGAACTCTCCCTTTTTAATGGAATCAGTAATGGGAGCCATAATAGTGTTAAACCCTCGAATGAACCGACGATAAAATGTGGCTAAGCCATGAAAGCTTCTCACTTCATGTATGTTCCGCGGTTCAGGCCAGTCAACTATGGCCTTGACTTTTTCTGGATCTGCTCGTATCCCTACAGACGACACTATGAACCCTAAGAAGACAACTCTATCAGACAAGAACGAACATTTATTAAGGTTCGCACATAACCTCTCCGCCCTCAGGACACTATAGACTTGTCTCAAGTGGTCGAGATGCAGCTCCTTGGTGGTACTATATATGAGTATGTCATCAAAATAAACCACTAAGAACTTCTCCATAAAGGGTCTCAAAACCTAGGTCATTACACGCATAAAAGTACTAGGTGCATTAGTCAAGCCAAAGGGCATGACCAACCACTCGTACAACCCATCCTTCATCTTCAAGGCTGTCTTCCACTCATTTCCAGGGCGTATGCGTATCTGGTGATACCCGCTCTTGAGGTCTATCTTGAAAAAAATGGTGGATCTGGCCATCATGTCTAACATATCATCCAACCTCGGTATCGGAAACCGATACTTGATCGTGATCTTATTAATGACCCTGCTGTCCACATACATCCGCCACGTACCATCTTTCTTCGGCATTAATAGCGCTGGTACGGCACAAAGACTCATGCTCTCACGGATGAAACCTTTTTGCAGGAGCTCATTTACCTGTCTATGCAACTCTGCATGCTTTGTAGGATTCATCCTATAATGAGGAAGGTTCGGTAAAGTAGACCTCGGGACGAAATCAATGGCATGCTGGATGTCTCACATAGGTGGAAGCGCATCCGGCAAACCCTCAGGGAATACATCACTATACTCCTCAAGAACCGAAGTCACCTCAGGGGGTAACTCTACATGAACCTCAGGTGTGACTTCCCTAGCCACTAGGGCGTACACCGTCGGATCATCCTTTGTTTCTTTCTCAAACTCTTTTGCATTTATGATATGTAGAGACTTCAGAATAGAATTCCTCACATCCTTCCTTGACTCACTCGTTTTCACATTCCTAGCCTTGTCCGTATGGCTTTTGGGTGGCAACGGATTAATCTTGATTTTCTTACCCTCATGCGCGAATGTACACACGTTCGAGCGACCATAAATCGTGACATCTCTATTGTATAACCACGACCTCCCTAGAATGATGTGACCTACATCCATAGGTAAAACATCACACCACAACATGTCTTTATATGAACCGATTTGGATGGGGACTAAACACTGCTGGGACACAGGCATAGAAGACGTGTCAACCCAAGAAACCTTGTAGGGTTGAGAGTGGGGGATGGGCTTCAAACCCAAATGAATGACTGTGCTAGCTGAGACCACATTGGTGCAACTACCACTATCCACAATGGCTTTACAATTTTTGTCACCGCTCTTGATAAACATGTAGAAAATTGTGCTTCTGCGCCAATCATCACTCTCTTTGGCCTGCGCTAAAGCACATCTAACTACAACTAGTGGTGCAATCTCTGGTTCTTCTTCTTCATAATCACTAACGCCTATCTCTGGGTGATATTCTTCAACTTCATAATCACCCATGTCATCCGCATTTTCATTTGACTCGTCTATGACTAAGGCTTTCCCGCGAGTCTTTGTCGTGCACTGGTATGTGAAATGACCTATACCTCCGCACTCATAACATCTCACATGACTACCACTGCCAAGATTGACATCAAGGACACCTTTTCCCTTATCATCCTTAGGCTTAGGCGGTGCACTAGCCTGCGCCCTAGGCTGACTTCCAATGTTAGGTTTGGTTCCCTGAAAACTAGATCTAACAGTAGAGTCTCGAGACTCAAAGCGCCTCGTGACAGGAGACTTTAGGTAAAGCTCTAACTCCTTTACAACTTGGTAAGCCTGATCCAAGTCACTCACTGCATGGGTCATAAGCTCACGCTGCAGATCCATGCGAAGACCCACCTTGAAACGCGTCAGCGTCACTAAGGGATCCTCCTGAATATCACACCGCATCATATACTCCTCAAATTTTACGATGTAATCTGCAACTAACATATATCCTTGGCGTAATGCTTGTTATTGATATAGGAGCTTTTGACGGTAAGAGAGGAATATATTTTTCCATTAATAACTCCTTCATCTCTACCCAATGCGCTACTGGGACACCTCCTAATCTCTCGATCCTACGTTCCGTATTTGTCCAAAACAATTTAATTTGACCCACAAGTTTCATTTTCACAAACCGCACCTGTTGGTTCTCAGACATCTCATACCACTCGAAATAATGGTCCATGCCCGCCAACCAATCAAGGAATGATTTTGGGTCAAGACGCTCATCAAAACTAGGAGCATATACTTTAACACTCTTTAAGACCCTCTCATCGATATCATAATGGTATTGATACTCGACAGCGGGCTGCGGATTTCGCACCCCTCTACGTCCTACCCCTCGGCCACGTGCTTCACGACCTCTACCACGATTTCCTACCCGTTCTTCAATTACTCCCCCTACGTGAGACTGTTCATCCATTCCAATGTCAGAGATTTCTCTTAGGGATGCTTCTATCTGATCCATACGGGTATTCGTGTTCCCAGATTGTACCTCAATGATGGCCAAACATTAGTTGATCGTGTTCATCATCTCAGTCAACTGTTCCGTATTGAAAATCGGGTATAAACCAAATCCTCTACCAGTCCGAGTGGGCATACACAATAAGACTCAACTTAGGTTTCCTAAAACACGACTCTAAGAGACTGTTTTGACATAAGACTATGGACACCGATGATCCTAACCTTTAGAATGATGCAAATGTGGAAAAATTCAGATCTAAACTTTTTTTTTTTTTTTTTTTAAATGCAAATCTGAAAATTTTAGATCTAGACTCTATATGCGATGCATGAAACCCCAGAAAATAAAATTAAATAAAAATCTAGTCTCTTGATAACTCGATCTAAGACGACCCAATGCAAGAAACCTAAGCTTTGATACAAAAATTGATGTAGGACGGCCTAATCTAACCTTAAATGAGCATGATATTTGAAAAGGGCAGATTCATGCAAATTAAAAAATAAATAAATAAGTATCAGCCTGATTTATACATCATAAACACAAGAAAGAAATAGGGTCAATAAGCATTGATTAAGGCCATCCATCACAAACACGAAGTATTGAATCTTAAAATCTGAATTTAATTGGATCCGGTGAAAGATAGAACTTTCGTCTTGCAATGAGTCCGTCTAATGATCCAAGTGGATTTTCTAATCCAGAAAAATAGAAATTTCTTGCATTGAAAATTTAGAAAATTCAGAGAAAAAAAAAAGTGGTGGTTCTTTAAATATAGATTTGGGTGATGGGTTTTATGTGGGGATGAAAAGGGAATGAAAATCTTTTGAGATTAGGAGAAAAAGAAGAGAGTGAGGTTAAAGAAAAGAATACCTTGAGAAAAGAGAGAAGGAGAAAGAAGTAGGGGATGAGAAATCGTTTACCTGGGCCTCACACCCTCTTTCAATCACTGGAAGTCGAAGGCGAGATCGTCAGAAGCAAAAAATTCTCATTTTTTTTTTCTTTCATCAAACATAACATAACATGCTATGGGTTTAGGGTAACCCTTATAAAATTGTAATTACATGAAATTACCAAAATACCCCTACTTAAAAAAAGTTTCAAAAAAAAGAAATTCGCACAAAATTGTGCACAAACTGTCTCAAAACTTAATTAACTCAAACGTTCATAGTCTAAATGTAAATTTAAGATGCCCGATGGGCCCTGATGATAGTGCCATGAAGGTAGTGTAATGAAGGTGGGTCGTGACGATCCAACAGTCCGATCACACCATTCTCGCGATCCAATAATCCAAATGTCTCCTCTAAGCAACTTACACATGTCATGAACACATGTGTAAGATTTTTAACCTCTAGAGATCCAACCTATATCCGTCATCTAACCACATTGACACGGGTAATGCACGCCTCCTACGTTGATATACTTTGAATGGCTTGGTGTCCGCATCAATGTAAACCCAAACCTGTTCATGCAACTGCACGAAGGAGCATGTCCTAGGGCTCATGTGGGCCCCATTAGAAAACATAGGCCCTGGACTTACTTGCTTATCAAATGGGCTTCAAAATCAGGCCCATATTAGTAGACTAATAAATGCAAGTCAACTCGATAGTGCATCCAAACACGCCCTGTGTAGTATGTACGGTCAGACTAGTAATGCATTGATGTACGGTCTCGATGAGGGGAACAATAAATAAAAGATGCCTACAGTGCTTAAATTGTTGAGACACATTAAAAGGAGATTGAAAATATCAATCATCTAACTAGTAGGTGGAGTTATTCAATGGTCCTGATTCCTCAGGACACCAATAGTATCTGTGCGCCCCATCCATACAATTAGGGGCTAGTTTTGATGATCTAAGCCGTTGATCTGATGAGTCCCACTGTTGATGAGGTATCTCTGAAAACCATCAAGATTTTTTTAAATCCTACACATCCAAGATTTGGCCATTTTACTAGCCCGTTGCTGACTTTCTTTGTTAGCCATCTAATTTTAAGCCACTGACCCAAGTGTTGGGATCTTCGAATAAGGAGAATTTTTGGGTGATCAGTCCATCGACAGGGCCCATCAGATCAACGGCCTGGATCACCAAACTATGGCCATCAGGACCCCATAATTTATCACTTCCACTTTGGATGTAAAGAGGGTTATCATGCACCACAAAGATGGGGACCCTCGAAGTGAAAAGATCCATTGAAAATGGAAAGAAAGCATCAACGGTGGTGGTTTACAAGAACTTGGAAATGCCTCGATTAAATGATGGTGGCCCACCATACCATACAAAGAAAGCATCAACGGGCTCTGTTCAATCACCAGCCCATCTACGATGTGACCTCCCTCGATCCAGATGATTTACAAAACTAACCATTTATTGGGAAGCATTGATACCATTGATTGGTACCACACGAAATGGTGGACCATCATTCATTAAATCTGTCCTGTTTTTTTTTTTTTTTTTTCCCCAAAGTATGGTATTTCCTTTGAAGGTATTGAAATCTTTAGTTTGAAGCTTTGGGTTAACAAAGAACATTGAAAGTTGATACTGATTCTTTTACCTAATTACCATGACATTTCCTGGGAATGGAAAATGTGATATCTTGGCACATGTGTGAGATCCAGACCGTGCATTAGACATGAGATGGGATGTATGTCCTATCCTAAAATTGGCTGGCACACTCATTAGGTAGGCCTGAATGAATTTTGAATGTACCATTATCGATTTCATCGCACAGGTGTGTCCCCACCTGATGAGTGTTCCGGTCGTGTTTTGGGGTCAAGGAACATTCATTGCAGGCCTGCCTGATGAACGGACTGGATCTCACACGCGTGTTGCATAGCCACACGTGTGGGGCTCATAGGTTTTGTACGTGTAGATGCAGGGTGCAAGTAGGATTAGCTTCATGGAACCCTGCAATTAATCTTTCCCTTTTGCCGTCTGATTGCATTGCTGATAATGCTGCAAAACGGAGCATGACAAGCTTTCATCACAGCCGCGTGTTTGTGATATCTGAGAGGCTCATCAGCTAATCCTAACCATCAAAATGCCATATCTAAATAATCAAGCCGGATGGTCATCAGATGGGCAATACACGTACATAACAGACCAACCGTTGAGAGAGTTTGACAATCTGTCTGCACTCAATGTACATGTATGGCCCATCCAATAATCGAATTGGCTTGATTTTCCAGAAATGGCATCTGTGAAGTTGGGATTGCCCGATGAGCGGCTCTGATGATACACACATAATCTTCATTCCCAGATGGGTGGCCTACACTGGACTAGTTATATTTAACTAATCGGATGGTTAAGATGTCCAATCCGTTTGAGATTTAATCTAGGAAACCTTCATCATTGGGCCTAACTGATGAATGGTCCCGATCATGTCCTTGATGCCTACATTTCTGGGACAATGACTTACCACTTGCGTTTAAGGTTAGAAAATGATTTGGCAGTACCCAGACTCCCACTCCTGAAGTAATGCGGGAGCGGATTAGATACTGAATGCTTCAGTAGCCAAGAGGCTACTGAAGTGACGTGGTGAAATACAATTGGTTGAATATCAAGACCATGTTCCCTTACTATTAATACTATTAATGCTCTTTTCCTCCGTTTGCCGGTGACCACATAAGTGTAAACGTTATTTTCAAGTCATTTCTTTTCTTAGCTCCTACTGAAGTGACGTCACCACTTTCCATGGACGCCACCATTATGTATGTATTGTATCCACACCGTCCATTCATTTCGTGATGTCATTTTAGGGCATAATCCAAAGAGTGAGAAAGATCCAAATTTCAAGTGCACCCCACCGTAGAAAACAATGGAGATTTATCAAAAACATAATCTGGAAGTTTGGATCAATATCATTGTTAGGTCCATGTTGTAACATAATCTAGAAAAACTGATGGCCGGGATAGATTTATCCACTTAGACATGTTACTACTTTTGATACTCATGTGACCGTATTTTAGTAATTTGTAGAGGATGGGATTTTTATTTCTTTAAATTAAATAGAGTTGGGAGGCGGGTTGGCTACGGTAACGAGTCTGGCTACTGAAGTGACGTCACCACGTTCTTTGGGCCCCACCATGATGTATGTGTTGTATCCACACCATCCATCCTTTTGGAGAGATCATTTTAGGAAGCTTGCGAGCAAAAGATTTAGGCAGATCCAAAGTTCAAGTGGACCCCACCACATAAAACAGTGGGAGGTGACAGCCACCAATTGAAACCTTCCTCAGGCCGACCATGATGTTTATTTGAGATCCAACCTTTTTATAAGTTAAAAAAGACATGGAATAAGGTAAAGCATAAATATTAGCTTGATCGAAAGCTTCTGTGGCCCAAAGAGGTTTTATTGGTAGGCGTTCAATCTCCATTGCTTTCTACAATGGGGTGCACTTGAAATTTGGATCTTTTTCACTCTTTGAATTATACCCTAAAATGACATCACGAAATGAATGGACGGTGTGGATACAATACATACATCATGGTGGTGCCCATAGAAAGTGGTGACGTCACTTGAGTAGGGGGAGCTAAGAAAAGAAATAATTTGAAACTAACGTTTACCCTTACCCTTACGTGGTCGAGTGCGTGCACTGGCAAACGGAGAGAGACGTCTAACGGAATTCCAAGAAAAGGAGCATTAATTGTAAGGGAACATGCTCTTTGTATTCAACCAATTGTATTTCACCACGTCAAAGCGTTCAGTATCTAATCCGGTCCCAAGTAATGGTAGCCACCCAATTTTCCTTTCCTCTTTCTATTTGGATGGGCCCCATCATTTATAAGTGGGACCCACCATTTTCGGCCAATGAAACACCCGAGTAGTAATAGTTAAACCATAGCCATTGTCTATATAATAGCATGTGTTTGAGAAGATAAAAAGCACCAGTCTCTTCAGCTTGTTTGGACTCAAAACTCAATATTTTTCTTCATAGGTATCTAAATTTATTTATTTTTTATTTTATTTTGGGCCTGTTTGGACTTAGATTTCAATATTTTTCTTCAATGCTATGAGGTAAAAATACATATTCAAAATCAAATATCTTTTTGTTTTTCATGTATTGTACAAGGTTTGCCAGCACTGCTCTCCCACTGTTGCTTGTTTCTTGTGCCTTGTCACAACGTGATCCAGACCGTTCATCTAATAGGCCCCACAGTGGACTGGCCATATGGTATATATATTATATTTGTACTGGCCAAGTAAATAATTTGCAGGAAAATATCAGAAAAAATGAGAATGTTGAGAAATTCGAGAATATATTGTTTTCAATGTTGACAATATGGCTGTATCGGCTGATATGATACCGATATTTCAAACCATGCATGTCGCCATCCATGGTGGAGCCTACAAGGCTGCCGGATTAATGGTCTCGATCACCATGTTGTGACTTTTGCAAGCAACAACTGAAGAACAAACAACGGCACGAGTATTCTAGTCCATAACATGAGTGGATTGACTTACATGGGTTCATGTAAACAGAACAGCTTAAATGGAGGGATTGCATGAGAATGGAGATGCACTTACAGTAACAAAGTTCATGCCTACCTTAGTCCGGCCTGCTGAGAAAACTGATAATGGGTTCTATTTCCTCTCAAACCTCGATCAGAACATCGCTATCATCATGCCAATGGTACACTGCTTTAAGGCAGATGAGAGAGAGAGTGACAATGCCAGTGAAGTGCTCAAGCAGTCCTTATCCAAGGTATTGGCCCATTTCTATCCATTTGCCGGTAGCCTTACGATCAGTTCAGATGGGAAACTGATCGTGAAATGCACCGGAGAAGGAGTGCAGTTCATGGAAGCAGTTGCAAACCATGAGATTGAAGTGTTAGGCGACATCGCCATCCCGAAACCTGTGACACTGGGGAAGCTAGTACATACGTTTCCGGAAGCCAAGAATGTCTTAGAAATACCTCTGTTGACAGTGCAGGTATATACATTGTAAATACATGCATGCATATATACATACATTTTAACTGATCATCAAGTAGGCCCTACCTTCAATGGGCCATAGCCCAAAAAAAAGAAAAAGAAAAAGCACCCATTGGAGGATTCAAACCCTTCACAATTAGAGGACCCTGTTCGTTTTTTTTTTTTTTTTCAAAGGATGATCGATGGAATTTTAGTTGATTTTCCTTTATAACCATTGATTTTATTTGCTGAAAAGTCCTCTAAGAAAATAACATTATATATATATATATATATATATATATATATATATATATATATATATATATATATATATATAATATATATATATATATAGAATTGACTCAACCTGACCTGAAACCAACTTGACCCAACTCGACCCAGTTTAACCAGGTCCAAAAGGGTGAGACCCAAACCTGACCCTGACTTATTAACAGATCCAAAAAGTTGGACCCAGACCCATTAAAATCGGGTAGTCAATTGGGTACTCGCAGGTCTGGGTACCCATTGATAGCATATCTGTTGAGGACAGAAACTTTATAACCATTCATGAATGCAAATATGCATACCATGTAGCTATAATGTACGGATGCACCAATCTTGATATGCATGCATGCATAAACATAATAATGTATGTACATGCATGTATGCATAATGTATATCTAGCCCTCAGTTAGTTCCCCTTAATTCTTCATAGTCCTCTTTTACATCAGTCTCTTAATATTCAGGTGACTCGGTTTAAATGCGGTGGGTTCGTTCTCGGGATAGCCATGAACCATTGCATGGCTGATGGGATATCTGCAGTGGAGTTTCTAAACTCATGGGCGGAAACTGCCAGAGGCTTACCGCTAACGGTTCCACCCTTCCTAGACAGAGCTATATTCAGATCTAGACAATCGCCCAAGATTGAATTCCCCCACCACGAATTCACAGAGATCGAAGACGTATCGAACATCGCCACCCTCTACCAAGAACAAGAAATAGTGTGCCGATCCTTCTGTTTTGATGAAAAGAGACTATCATTGCTCAAGAAACTAGCCATGAAGGATGGGATCATAACAAATTGCACAAACTTCACGCTGCTCACGGCATTGGTGTGGCGAGCCCGAAGCAAGGCGCTGAAAATGGAACCCCACCAACAGACAAAGCTCCTCTTTGCAATTAACGGGCGGTCTAGATTCGACCCGCCACCGTCAAAAGGGTATTTCGGCAATGCTGTCGTCCTCACTTGCTGTCTGTGTAGTGCAGGTGAATTAGCAGAGAAGCCACTGGCCTCCGCAGTTAAAATGGTGCAAGAGGCAATCGAATTGGTGAGAGGAGACTATATCAGATCGGCAATTGACTATTTTGAGGTGACAAGAGCTAGGCCGTCATTGACGGGTACTCTTTTGATCACTACGTGGACCAGACTGTCTTTCATCGGTGCTGATTTCGGTTGGGGAAAGGCCAGGCAGTCAGGACCCGTGACTCTCCCAGAAAAGGAGGTGGCCGTGTTCCTACTGCATGGGAAAGACCAGAAGAGCATAAATCTATTGTTGGGTCTTCCTGTTTCCGCCATGGACATCTTTCAAGAGCTAATGAAGATCTAGTTATAAGTTCAGAGTATGTATGCATGATCGATAAAACCAATATAAGTCAATTAGTTGCCCACTGACCATCTTTCAAGAGCTATGCAAGTCTATTTCTAAGTTCAGAGTGTGTATGTATGATCAATCAGCAACATAAGTAGATTGGTGGCCCACTGACCATCTTTTAAAGTCGAGGTGAGTCTAGTTCTAAGTTCAATTTTGTACATATGATCGATTAGACTAACATAAAAAGATTGGTGGCCCACTGACCATGTTGATGGCATGTGTGTTTGGTCTACTGATGTAAGAATCCTAGTGATGTAAGAGTTCACATGCCTTAAAGGGGATGAAATGTTAAAGGAAATGATGTTAAGATGACAAGGGAATATTTGTAATCATAAGCCCTTGGACTTTCTGTCCAACTGTCTATTATGGGACATTGATCAAATGGTAAGGATCATCTAATGGATGCAATTATGCACAGAGCCCATTTTAGGATGTTTTGAAATTGTCCAGAAAATTGCCAATTTCAGGCAACTAGTACTTCAAGAATTTTAATAATATTTCTGGAATCCAAAATGGAATGAAATTTTGTAAGATGAAAATAGAATTGATGATGAATTACCATAAAAATTATAAAAATCATTTATGTATTGAAAATTCTTTGTCACACCAAACCTTTCCATCTTCAAAATCAAGGCATTACCATCACGTGTCTTCTCAACCTTACATTCTTCATCAATAACACCGTATCCAAATACTTCTTCAACTTTTTTTCCATACCCAATTTCACAATTAACCTCTTCATAAAAAATAAGTCTTACTCTAATCAATGAAACTTTCCATCACGATAGTGGAGGAAGAAGATGGAAATTCTACCTTTTTCATGATGGTATTCAAAGATATTAAATGTTTGCTCAAATTTGATGAAATGAACATTGAATTATTTGTAAATTCTTCCATCAAAATCGAACTTGCTCTGATGCCACTTTGATGCAGCCCAATGTGGTCACGATGGACTACAATGGATTTGCTCTGATGGACTATAATGGACAGCTTAAATACATTAAATTCAAAATAGTAAATCTTCTTGAATACAATTTTGATAGATGTGATTCGAAAGCCAAAACAAACCTTGATAAGCCTTGTTTCAAGAAAAAAAAAAAAAAAAAGACAAAAAAAAAGAAGAGAAAATAAGACCCAAATTCAAATGACACTAATTTTAGGACATTTCAAACTGTTTAGAAAATCGTCATTTTCAAGCAACTGCTACTTCAAGAATTCTAATATTTTTTTTGGAATTTAGAATGGAATAAAATTTTGTAAGATGAAAATTACTAGAAAAATTCTAAGAATCATTCATGAACTAGAAGTACCAAAAAGTCACAAGCAACAGACCTGTCAGAATTGGAAATTTCTACAACCATTAGTTGCAGATGAACCAGGAATCACTCAGCTGGTATGGACTGGACTCACAACCAAACAGGCATCACTCAACTCTCTCTTTTGCTAGAAATTTGCATGAAATAATAGGGTTTTTTAAAATTTTTATAGAGAAACTCTCGAGTCCAACTGGTTGGACCGTACAACCACTTCGGTTATTGGTGATTAATAAATGTTATTGCCAGTAATAAATAAAGGAAAGAAAAAAAGTGTTATAAAGGTAATAATAAATGCAAGAATGCATGATATTATTTTTCAAGTCACGAAATAACTCCTTTCCACCTAGTAATTATTAACATTAATTCAAATTAATAAAATCTATATTGGTTGGACCTAAGGTATAGTCCAACCGGTTAGACTTGCTCAAAAAAATGAATTCCTTTCTCATTGAAAATGGGTCCTTACATAGACCAATTACAACTACCTCTTATAAATACATTAATAACAACTATGGTTCCCAACGTATGTGACATCTTTCTAAAACAAAATACAAGTTTCAAAGTCTATAAAGAAACATTTCCAAGACATACTTCGATTTCAAATCAGGGAATGCCATAACGGCCGTTATGGAGCTGTAAAGGTTGTTGTAAACGTAAAGGTGGCAAAACGTTACACATTACGGGATTGTAACGGCAATAACGGCCGTTATGGAAAAAATGACACGTAACCACCGTTACGCCCCCTGTAAAGGTCATAACATCGCTGTAACGGTCCATTATAGGGTAGATACAACTTTTTTGAGGTTTTTTTTTTTCAATAAAAAAGAGACCGTAACAGCCATTACAACTTACAACCCTTATCGTAAAGGTAACGATGGTGGCCATTACGGCCACCGTTACCGTTACAGAATACCTTGTTTCAAATTCTTCCCTTTTCTATGCATGCAACATGGTCCCAAAACCATGAATCATCATGAATGCACTTGGGCTAAAAAATGGGCTAGATTTCCTAGCTTGGGCCTGATTCATGGGTTGGGCTTTCCCCTTGAGTTGGACTGAACTACTAATCATTGACCGCAATACAAAATCAAGCAAGAACACATACAACAAAACGAATCATGCTAGATACACATTTGTAACAGGCAGTTGAGCGGCCATGAAAAAAATGAAACAAAAACCAACCCAAGAAAATTCCTTCTTCATTTTTAGGTGTATGTACATCATATAGTGAAAAGAATCATGGTAAAAACATTTAGTGAAGTTCCACATGCATTGGTTCCCACATTCTACTGTCATTCTTATGAACATAGAGGTTGACAGAAACTGACCCAAATGGGAGAAATTCACTAAGAGTCGTCGCTGGTGAGATCTCCCCATTGAACATTGTATTTAGCAGCAAGATAATGCTCCCCCACTGGCCCTCTGCTGCCATACGGATAAAGCTCCGGCGCAATCTTCTTTTCTTCCAGTTCCTTCAACAACGGCGTGAAAAGTGCCCAAGCAGCATCAAGTTCATCACTTCTGATGAACAGACGGCGCTCCCCTGCCATTGCGTCTAGGAGCAGCCTCTCGTATGCATCTGGGATTTCCCTTGGGTACCTTCACAATAGACCCCATATGAAGTTACAGATTTGAAAGATGTGTTAGATTGAGTATATTTGTGCCTGTTGCATTGCTATTCTGAAGATAATTATGTAATTTTCTTAGTTCACAAGGTCAGTAATGTACTTTAGGCTCTGGTTGGTTTTGAACTGGTAGAATGCAAGCAATTGTACATACAATCTCACCAGCAACAGTTCTGAAATAAAGGATATTTTAGAGCATGTGAATAAACGGTATAAATACTTGAATGCGTTTGCAAATTTGTGATCTACTGGGATTTTGGCATTCCTGGAATAAAGCATATGAATAAGTTGAAAGATTTTTTCAAATATAATGGACAAGCATTCTTCAAAGAATACATACAAAAGCATGCAAGCACAGACACTTGTGTGTGTACATATACATAAATATATAATGGGCAAGATTGTTTTGCAAATATACAGCTAAATACTTAAAGAAAGTTACAAGTTCGCAATATATTGTATTTGGGTGCATGCATGTACAGTATGCTTTATGTAGCGTATAATTTTTATTTTCTTTTTCTTTTTTTTCTTCTTGTTTTTTTATAGTTTCAATTTAGATGTTGAGAGACAAGGATTCTTCCATCATTAGCATTTCACCATACAGACACAAGGATTCTTCCACCATTAGAATTTCATAAACCTGAATGTTTCTTCTAAATTCAACATCTAAACAAATTTTCCCACCCAACATTTCAAAGATTACACATTCATCTACAGCCAGTCAGATATCAGCCAACCACTCTACCATTGAGCTACAAAGGAACAATGGGAGATTAGATCTCATAGGGTTCAACTCCCGTTCTCAACCCATGACCAATATGAGCCCGAAGCTTCTTTCGTAACTCTAGGAACTTCATCATAGTGGCTCTGTTCTTTGCTTCATTTCATGTGGATCCTCAAAGCGGCTATTTCATTATATTCCATGTACATCCCAACTCCATTCATTTATATACCTTTGGTGTCATTGACATAAGAGATGTCATATTTCTAGGTGATATGTAAAATAGAATCTTGGAAAGCTTTGGACAAGACCTTTCAATAATAATAATCATAATATTATTATTATTATTAAAGAAAGAAAGAAAGAAAACTTTGGACAAGAGTTAAAAGGCACTTTCCCCACTCAGAGGTCTACACAAAATCAGATTCTCTCTTCCAATCTAGGGTTTGGTTTTAAGTATGTCTTGGGAGAGGTTTAGCTGATGTTTTCTCGTCTCGGAATATCAGTCTTCTAAACCACCTTGTAGGCCTTTCAAGGGTTATCTTTGAGAATATTTTTCCATCTTTTTGTTTGTTTATTAGTTGACATATACCATATCTAGAAGTATTGATTTTGGGCCAATATGAATGCACTAAAAGTGGATGCAAATGCCTTATTTTTCGAGAGTTATGAAGCACTCAATCTGTATTCATGTGACACTTATACATGTATGAAATCTGGATTGTTCATCTATTCTTCCCTACCATGGATCGGCCATACAAGAAAAATCTCACTAGTTAGATAACCCTATCATCAATCAATTGGAGGATTCATGACCATTGAACATTGACCATTGGTTCAAATCTTTTATGACAATTATTTATAATTTCCAAGAATCCTCCAATCAGTGGGTAGGATCAACCGAACAGCATGATTCTTGGTGTACGCCCAATCCCAAATGGGATCTAATCGGTTCCCAAACTCATACACGTGTAGCAAGTGTAAAGATATTGAATGCTTGATAACTAACACGATACTAATAGAATTGAATCCTTTCTCATTATTCCTTGCTTGCATGAGCATTCACAGCATAACTCACACAATATGGCATATGTTGGAGAAATTTTCTCCTTGAACCGGTTCTCATGAGAACCCTATGAGAACTCATCCCACATGATGTGGACACAGCATCCAATCTGTCTACCAGACACATCACCTCCTGAAATCAGCCAATCCAAAATCAGGCGGGCCACAGCAAAGTGGGAGGGGACGCCCACCTATGATTTTCACCAGGGCCCACCTGTGTTGCAAAAGTGATTTTTGCCTGACCCTTCATCCAAGCCAGACGAGGGGTCTGTGTGTCCTGGATTGCATATACACATCATGTGGGAGAGTCCTCATAGGGTTCTCAGAGGTTCTCATGAGAACCAGTTCCTAGGAGGAATTAGGACACTTTTTTCCTATTAAACAAAGGGCATGACCACAGTCAACTAGTGAGCAACTCTTCTTGGAAAGTTCTACCTGTTTTAAACTTATAAATGATCTTCTTCAATAAGATTTTAAGAAACTTATAATGAAACAGAAAAGACAGCATCATCCTAGTGAGACATGGATTTCAGAAAATTCCTTACCTCGCTTTGTAAAGTAGGTTCAGGTTACTGCGGTCAAGTCTCATCCCAGCCCTGGAATCTTGTTGTTGATCGTCAGATAGATTGCTTCATCGGGTTGCACTCGAATCACAAGCTCGTTAGTCGCTTCATCCATATCCATTCCAAACTTCCCCTTGTACAAGTTACCTGGGACATGCCTGAACTGAACCCGGATCTCCGCTCTGGATTCTCGAAGCAACAAGATTTTCAGGCAATACAATGAAACAAAACCAAAGAAGAGTTCTGCCAAGCCCGCATGCGTGTGGCCAGGGTGTGATTCAGATATGCCAACTGTGCGAGAGACCCAACTTACCCATCAGGTGGGCCCCACTGTGTTAGGTTTGCTGGCCCCAAAATCAGGCCAGTCCACTCATCAGGGACCATTGGGGTCAGCCCTTGCATCCAATCTTCAGTACAGTTTTGCCCTCCTTATGATAGGTCAGCCTGATTTATGGCCAGGATATCTATACAGTGGGCCCACCTAATGGACATCTTGGATAATGCGTGTGCAGGCTTCACCGAAGTCACCCAAGAGAATGCAGAAAGGCAATCATACCTCCGGTTATGTAGCGCTTTCCCAGCTTTCATCAGGAAAGGCACCCCATCCCATCTTGCATTGTCAATGAACAGAGCAGCCGCAGCGAATGTAGCTGTCAAGCTATGGTTAGGAATGGTGGGGTCATCTGTATATGAGGGATAAGTTTTACTTCCCTTTGTATGACCCTTATATTGTCCCACAACCACATCATCGAGCTGTAACGTCCGCATTGATCGTAGAACTTTGACCTGAACACAGACCACACCGAATGTAAGCAAGCACTTTCATTTGGGTAAAGCATTCCATACAGGTGACTCCCATCATTCAGGGACTCAGCTCATTCACATGGTGGGCCTCGACATCGATGGAGGATGGAGCAAACATCACCATTGACAATCTTAGCCATCCAGTCATTGGATTTTTGGCTTTTATATGGACCATATGGCTTATATTTCGCTTTAACCGGCCCTGAGTATGCTAGTTATCAGATGGCATGTTTGAGTGACTGCCAGATCTACCGTGAGGCAAGAAGAGTCTGGATCCCTGAAAGATGGGCACACAAGCATGTAGTTCACTTCTAGGACCTTTTCATTCCTGATGTCCTCTGCATCCAAACTGACAGGTGTCTCCATGGCAAATAAAGCGAGAATTTGAAGGAGATGGTTCTGCATTATATCTCGGATGATTCCGTAGCTGTCGAAATACCTGAAAAGATGAGGAAGAAAACCTGGTGAAAGAGTTTCCAACCTTAAACAGAACAATGCTCCAGGGGAGAGAATTTGAAATGTCCGGACTAACCCGCCTCGGCCTTCTACTCCGAAATCTTCGGAGAATATCAGCTGCACGTTTCTGATGTATTGTCTGGTCCATAATGGTTCGAAAACAAGGTTGGAGAAGCGAAGCACAGAGAGATTCTCAACAAGCTCCTTGCCCAAATAATGATCAATCCTATAAAGAATGTCAGCATTATTTCTTCTTTCAAAGCTTCGCTAAGAACACATGCTAGTCTACAGATGCATCAGGTGGGCCCCACCACGTAGATGACCTGACTCAAAAATGATGATGGGTCAACTCATCGTATGGCGATGCATGGACAGTCGGAAAAAAAAAATTGTGGATGGTCCAAATTCCATGTACACATGTGGGCTGCCTAATGAGTGGACAGGACATCTAGATGGTGGGGCCACCTAACCCACATTTCGGATCTAAAATGGAAGGCATCATATAATCAATGCATTGCAGGTATACCTAAAGATTTGGTCCTCAGTTAAGTACTGCTTCAAACATCTCGTCAGCTGTCCAGACGACTCGGAGTCTCGACCAAATGGCTTTTCGACAATGACTCTAGTCCACCCAGTTGCAGAAGAAGCGCAACAGCTAGCACATCTTACGGCATCCACGAATATATTCGGAGGAATTGACAAGTAAAATAGCCTATTCGGCAATCTCCCAGCCTAAAAGAATTTCATATTTCAAAACATAACAGAATCTACTTTATAATCTGATTGCACTAAAACTGAGTTATTTTTATTTTTATTTTTATTTTTTATTTTTAAATTTTGCGAAGTTGAGGTTGGATGTAGGAAAAAAAAAAGTATCTCAAGGGGAATAAACATGATATCTTTTAACAGTAATTGATAACTGAAAATGCCGCACAGAGGCATTCAAGACTTCATGCTTCCTATCTTCACAAGGTGCAAGTGTTTGAAAACTATGTAAATGAAACCAATGCCGCACAGAGACTGTAAGCTGCAAGGGGTCTAACTTTGCATTCAGGTGTCTATTTTTCTCAATCCCCTAATCTGCCAACTACTATTTGAAAACTCAAAAAACTCGACTCAGCCGAGTCAATTCAACTTCATCAGATTTCATCAAGACTCGCTTGAAAGTCGATTTGGTCATGACTAGCCGAAACTCAACTGTGTCAGGACCCTGCAATAATAGTTTTCAAAATATTAAATATTACCAGAGTCTTGATATTCAAAACTCAAAAAACTCAACCGAGTTACTCAATCCCACTACTAGGATGGGTACTAATCTAGTTTTCACGAACAAATGAAGCATGTTGAAGTTGATTGTCAGTTCTTCATAAGAAGCTTATTCAAGGACTTATCACCCTTCCACATGTATCCTCCAATCACTAGATGACCAACATGGAATGGATGGATTTGTTTCTGAAACAAATGGATGGATAAAAAGCATGGTTTCTAAGTTGCCCATTTGTTTCTAACATTGTGACCCTGTGATGAGTGGACCGATGTGATCTTTTCAGACAGGGCATCTACAGGGGGGAAGGGGGCCACTTGATGGGTGGCCTGGATCTCACAATGGTGTGCCACATTGGAATGTGTGGTGGGGTGCGTTATACATGTGAATGTGATTGGGAAACGTCAAGCTAAGGATAGTTATCAACTGTCACGCATGGTAGAGAAGTAGAATACAACTGTCAACACTACAAAATCAAACATAAAGGGGAGGTAGCATGATGGAGATCAAAATTTCTAAAATAACACTACCATAACATGGTTAGGCCATTACCTCCTTTTCTTTCAGCTTTCTGTCTAGCTCCAAGAAATTCTCCTCAGAACCGTACTGACCTGAATGGTAGAAACACCTCTGTAAGAACTGCACCATCTTGTCACTGCAATTTTCCCTGTAAACCACATTGGAAAGAAATCAGAAAAAATTGATAGAATTATATCATTTGCATGCTATTGCATGAATCAAATATCAATCTCCACATTCTAATATAACTATAGAGCTTTGCCAAGTGCACATGCGTGTGCAGAAAAAGCTCATTGTATATGCCACACAGGTGCCAGCAGTGCGAGATTCAATCCATCCATCAGGTTGGTCTGACCTTTAACATATTTTCCCAAAGCATAAATCCACTCCACTCAGCATGTAGGCCCAAAATGGAAACAGGTGGATGGGTTAGTGTGGCCATACACCAACCTGGGCTCAGCACCTCTAAGTCAGGGAGAGAGTGGAAGGTCAAGGCAACACTAGATGCCTCTCACTTTCACAGCCTCTCTCCCTTGGAAATGAGAGTGAACCTCTATTTATAGAGGTCTTGGTAATTTGGTAAATTGTAGCAACTTGGAGGGCAACCATTGCCACATGGCATGATCTAAACAGTTGGAGGACATGTGGCATTACGGATCTACTTTGATAAGTGGTAGAACAGGTAATTTCACTCTTTGGGAGGGCAAAATGGCCGTTTTATCCTAGGGGTGGCAATCCGATTGCCACCTAGCCGCTAGTTTTTCTTTATTGCTATCCAGAGAGATCTCGGGAGAAATCCTGGTACCCGTCTAGATTTGCAAAGATTTGGGTGGCAATGGGATTACTACCTGTTCACAGTTTTTGCATTTTTTGTCACAGCGACTCTGCAGCCCCGTTCTTTGTATGGGCTTGCTAGAATAGGCCTAGCTAGTGGCCCTATTGCCACTAGCACCTGTTGTAAATCCACAATGAGCAATCATCCATTATGGATGGCTTAGGGGCGATGTTGGCCACCTTGGCAAAGGTTTTTGCGCTCCAAGTCGCTTATAAATCCTACTAGCTCAGTTGGGCCCATGGGCCTTAATGTGGTTTGGATTGATTGGGCTGTATTCCTAAGGGGTTTCCAAGCTCACAAGTCATCTCGCATGATCCAAGATAAGGTGCATCATTGTTGTAGTGGGGTGTCTACAGCTAGAAAACTTAACCGAGTTTTTTCAAAGCCACAAATTTGTTTTGCTAACTATGGCCCACCTACCCAGTGGATCAACCTGATTCTTGGGCTAGGTCATCAATATAGTGGCGTCATCATAATGAATGGATTGGATCTTGGACCAATCATGCCATGATGGCACATGTGTGTCGTGTGGGCTTAGCAAAGCTCATAGTTATAACTTGATCAACACTAAGAGTTTAGAACAACATTTCGGGTCAGTAAAAACAACAATACTGATCAGACCCAATTACTTAATGTGCCAAGCTCAAGTCTGTGCCTTTCAGATCCAACCATTAAACAGGCTGACTGTAGGTGACCCACAAATTGGTAGTAATTTATGTGCAAACACAGGAAAAAAGAATAGGGCAAACGTGCAATCGAATCAAAGATCAGTTATCAAATTAGCTTCAAAAGAATACCGCTTATCAATTCTGCATGTGAGAGTTCTACTAATCATATTCCTCAGCTCCTCATCAGTCAGTTTACTGCGAGCGTAACCAAAAACTGTAAAATGCTACAAAACCGAACGAGGAAAATCCACCCATTTCAGATTTCATTAGGCCAACACATATTTACAAGCGATTCAAAAGAAGATGACGAGGGATTGAACCTTTGGAAGACAATCTTCATAAAAAAGAGCAAAAAGAGCAGGAAAAATCTTCTTCTTAGCAAGGTCCCCAGAAGCTCCAACAACAGTGATGCTGATAGTAGTCTCCTTTGCTTCTGCTTCCGTGGAGGGAACTGTTCCATCTTTCAATATATTCTTAACAGGTTCATTTGTAGGTGATAAATCTACTCCAAACACCCATTTTGCATACAACAAAGTGAAAACAATCAAAACAAGAAAGACCCATTTGTAAAGAATAAGAGGAGCATTGATATGGTCAAAAACTAAAAATGTAGGCAGCAATGGAGGAGACTGGTGCACATTCACCACCATTTATCGCACGGTGGCAAACTGTCCATCGTGGGCGTGGCCCGTATGGAGCATGGCCCAAACTCACTCCAATCAGACCATTGGACAATCCTAGCTATAGGATCTCTCACATAGTGAATTTTCAACCATCGAATCGATGCTCATCAATCAAATAGGATCATCCAATGAGCACCATTTTAAGGCCGTGCTTCGTCCACTGTGTGCCCACATTGTGGATGGTTAGTAACGACATACATGTATGCAAGTGTACAGTGGGTTTGCTGTGCCAATATTTGACAAATGGTGGGCAAAGCACACCATAGACAGCCCAAAGAAAATGGGAAGGAAAAACAGAAGAATTGACATTTTAACCCTACTTCTTTATGCATACACCCTTTCCATTGTAAAGGGTAAGGAAAAAGGGTGTATATCAGCTCCTCAAAGACAACCCCAACAAGAAAGGTATAATACAACCCATCCAAGAAGTATAGCCCGAAAACCCCACCAAGAACTATTCTGCTGCTTCAATGCATACAATCAAACAGTTAATATCATCCAATCAGTGTCGATTTCAGACCATGCTCCAATGCACTGTGTCGATTTCAGACCATGCTCCAATGCACTGTGGGGCCCTGATTTGGACTGTACAGATTTCCGCCACATACTCGTACCATGTGCCTGGTGGACCACGCCCCATTTTGATAAACGGTGGGGAATGCATGCCATTGATTTGGACTGTATGGATTGATGAACACAAATCAAACAGTTTGGATGATACAATCAGTGTCATTTTCATCCCTTGCTCCAATCCACATTGGGCCAGTGATTTGGACTGTATGGATTGACACACACATACCGTCTATCCAGTCAACTGATATCTCCCCATTTTGATAAACTGCAGGGAATGCTCACCATTTTCAACCCCAAGAAAATAGCGAATTAACCCCAAGAAAATAGCGAAGTAATCAAGAAAAAACAAGAAAATAAAATAACAATTAAATCAAGAAAATAAAATAAAAAATAAAAATAAAAAGACTCACCATCTTGAAAATGGACGGCATTTAAAGGATACCCATTTGAGCATTTGGATTGGAATTGCTTTCTGAGATGAGAATTTGAATGAATGTGGAGTAGTGGAATGTTAGACCTCCTTATTGGGAGCAGGAGTCCCTTTTGTAGCGATTTTGGGAGTTGGGTTTGGTCATTGTTGAAAGAAGAGGGTGAGATAAAAGAAGAAGAAGAAGAACATGAAGCCATTGAATTGGGTTTTGGGGAAGAGATGGTTAGACACTCAAAAGATTTCAATTGAAATGGAATGCAATGCAAAAGAAACAGTGGGAATGAATTCTTGGGAAGAATTTGAAAGAATCAAAGCAAGGTATAATGGATGATAATGATGGTAGAGTGGACCTCATGATTCAAATACTTGGAATTGACGATTGAAATGGCCTTTGAAGTGGCCCAAAAGACCAATGGCCACAAGACCAGATGAAGGAGAGAGATCAACAACCTCAAGAAGAGGTGGTTGCTTTTTTGAATGAAATGAATTTCGTGGACTCCTGTGATAGTTCACCACCATTTAAAGATTGGTGTTGAGCGGTTACTCTTTCACCGTACAAATGGCCTGATCTTCCAAAAATCGAGGCCGTCCAGATCTCTGACGCAATTCTGGATCAATCATAGTCTAGAGATCTAATATTAACCATCTAATTTTGGCTCATGAATTTGATAACTCTCCATTATATTTTAACCTTTCATTTAATAGCTATTATTTGAATGGTTAGGATTTCTTGTTCTGTGTGATTTTCAAGCCATACTCAATCCACGATATGACCGATGGTTTGGATGGCATGGATATAATAAAATGTATGACTCGTCCAAGTAGGATGAGTCACCACCATTTTGGAAATGTAAGTGGACTACCACTAGTAGCATCTCCGCGCGTAATCTTAAACGTGAGGCTCTCTATTTTTTAGATCGGATTGGATTGGAAAAAGAAAATCGAGCCCGACTGCCATACAAGAATCATCGATGTCGGTGGGACCCTAACCTAGGGCCCACCTGATTTTATATCCAATCCGTCCATCTGTTTTCCCAGCTTATTTTAGGGGGTAGTACCAAAAATAAAGAAGATACGAAATTTAGGTGGACTGCAACACAGGAAACAATGATAGTTGAAGGCCCACCATTAAAAACTTCCTACGTCCCACCGTAATATTTATCGAACATCCAACCCATTGATAAAGTCACACATACCTGGATGAAAGGGAAAAACAAACATCAGCTTCATCCATAACTTTTGTGGCCCACAGAAGGTTTTTAATGGTTAATATCAATAACAACCGTTTCCTGTGGTGTTGTCCACCTGATATTTGTATCTACTTTAATTTTTATACAATGCATGCATCGAGGTGGGACTTACGGTCAGGGTCCCACCCACATCTATGGTTCCAGTTCCACGGTCGCAGCCAAGTCGCGCTCAAGAAAATGATGGCAGCTGATCCACTGCACCAGGATGTACGGAATTTTCGTGCCTCTAGATTTTGTGCCGTACAAGTGTCACATTTATATAATAATCCAAACCGTAAATCCTACCTTCTCCACCGTCGATTGACCACTGATCATCAACGGTTATTATGATTTTTGATTTGGCCTTAAAAATACTTTAAAACCTAAATCAACGGTTTGGATCTTGTACATATATGGCACGTGTGTAGAAATGATCATATACATCTGAACGCATGTTATCTCAATAGATTGCAATTTATTCCCGCCAAAAATTCATGTGTACAGTAAATAAAAGCTGCGAAAATTGTGGGCCACGTCATGAAGATCTACTGTAACTAAGATGATTCTCATTCACATTTTAGTACGACAAAAAGATCAAAATAAAAGGGGACCGTTGATACAACCCATTATAGAGGTATAGCTTACCTGAGAGTAAATCGGTCCGATTTTCAAGATAGGTGATCTTTGCGATGGGTCCCATTTTAATGGCTTGGATCTACTATAAATTCTACCCACCGGATCTAATTTAGCATGAAGTAGGTTGCCTGCGATTATTCCTCAAAGAGTTTATATATATATATATATATATATTATATATATAATATATATATATATATATATATATATATAAAAGCAGTTATCACTAGAGATTTCCCTACTGTACTCCTCACTTTTGAGCCATGCACCTTACTAAGCCTTTCCATAATTACTTTCCAAGAATACTCCCCTGTAGTTCGGATGCCTTTTCACATGACCAAAATGGCCATGCTTTATGAATTTCACTCCATTCTCTCCCTTACACCCAAATACATGTTCGAACTCATCTTTATCATCCCTATTCTTCTTTTCACCTATTTTCTTCATTAAATCTCCATAAAATCTCCATCCTTCTATCACATTACATCTTCCATCTTCCATCCTACTTAATGCTACCTTAATTCTTTTTCTGAGAGGACGTTGATGCATTGATAAACGTGAAATCTTGAAGGCTTTTCTTCGAAGATCATGTTTCACATCAACACATTCTTTTTCTTCTTCTTGAACACGAATTTCACTGATACGACGACTGTGGGAGGTAAGGATGTTTAAAATCTGAAGAATTTACCTAGAAGTTCGCAGTCAATTTCATGCACTTCTAAGTCAATTTCATGCGGTTATCTGTGAACATCAAGAAGTTTGTGGTCAATTTGACGAAGTTTCGCGATAAATTTCACGAAGTTCCCGGTCAATTTACTGAATTTATCAGTCAATTTCATGCACTACTCGGTCGATTTCATGCATTTTACCGTCAACTTCAAGAAATCCGCGGTCAATTCAACGATGTTTCGCGGTAAATTTAATGAATTTCTCAGTCAATTTCATGCATTTCTCGATAAATTTCACACATTTATCCGACATTTTCACTCAAATATGACCGACTCATCGGTCGTTCACTCACTTCACGGTCAATTTCACTCACTTCGCGGTCAATTTCAATCAGTTTGAGCTCAATTTCACTCACTTTGCGGTCAATTTTACTTACTTCGCGGTCAATTTCAATCAGTTTGCAATCAAGTTTACTCACATGGCGGCCAATTTCAATCACTTCATTACTGAGAAGTGAGTGAACCTAACCTAGAAGTGAGAGAAAATGAACGCGAAGTGAGTGAAAATCACCGCGAACTGAGTGGAATACATCCCTGCAATTGATTGATCGAGAGCTTCAAAATTTTGACTGATAAGTCTGTCATATTTGACCTAGTACAATGGTGGATTTCCTATTACTCGGTCAAATCCACCTTATACATGTGAATACTAAAAGAGTTATATCATCGTGTTTGTTTTCAGAAAAATGGCTTCAATAATCATCCTATGCTCATATGGTGGGGAGTTAGTAAGTGAAAATAATCGATATACGTACAAGGGTGGAAACTCAAAAACTATTGCTGTGGGCATCGAGACTACATATGATGAGCTTCTATCTAAAATGTACAGAATTGTGAAGAGTACGCCTGAGGATTATGATATTAGGTTGAAAACATTATACCCTTGCTCAAACCAATCAATCCCTTCGACTGTAATTGAAGACGACGAAGATGTGAGAATGTTCTTGGCAGCACAGTCGGAGCATCCAGATCACTACATCCATTTATTCATCAAGACAATGCAGCGCGTTAATGAGGCAATACTCGAAGACCCGGTGGCTTACAGTTGTTTCGAACATGACACCCCAGCAGTTGGAAGTTTGAGTGAGGAACATGGCGTGAAATATGAATATATGACATTACCTTCATGTACAAGAGTAAATTTGCCTTCATCATCCAACGCCAGATATGTACATGGAAGCGATACCTGGTGCATTACCTCTGCCTGGTAGAAAAAATCTCCGTGCGGTTTCCCGCCCTTGGATATATATTGTATGTGAAAATGTAATGCAGCAATCGGAATATTGATGTCATTCCTGTAATTTTGAAACTACCACCTCTCCTCCAATGAATGAGCTTGCCACACAAGTGAGTGTTAAGCTCATTACTATGTCGCAGTGTGTTCAAGTCCTTCACCTTCCCAATATAGACCGTTCCCCGTGACCGCTAAGTATTTTTACGATGCCTTGTACACCGATAGGCCGTACTTGGTCTCCGAATGAAATATCAAATCCGAGTGGTTCTGTCATTGGGCTACAGATTCGAGAAAAAAGTATCTTACATCATCCTCAGTGGCCCGATAGTCGCCTTCAAAAGCAGTTGCCCAACTGGCATGTAAGAGTCGATTTAGCACGACGTTCTCGCCAAATAGCTCGTCCCCTACCATGACTTCGAAGACAACTTCCTGATCACGATATCGACCCGCATCCAAAGACAACGTATTCTGATCATTAGTCCTCTTTGACCTCCTCTCACGATGTGGTGGTGAATCATTCGCTGCATCAACATTGGCCCTCTTGCATTTCTTCGAAAAAGTGGCGATGAAGGACCCGCTTCATTGTCAGCGGCCCTCCTCGCCCTTCTTTCGATCCATGATGATGAAGGACTCTCTCCCAATGAGTCTCTCCTCAATGACTGTGCTGCACGACTCATCGTAAATAATCAAAGGGATGGAAAATAATGATGTGAATATTACGATGAATCCCATGAGGATGATGGGAGAATAAGATGGGTTGTGAGAGAGGGTTTTAGAAAAAGATAGAGTTGTGATGGATTTGGAAGATGGGTTGTAAAAAATGTGGGATTTTGGGGTAGAAATGGTAGATTTTGGGGTGAGATGAGAGAATGGATTGTGAGAGAGGGTTTTAGAAGAAGAGAGAGTTGTGATGGATTTGGAAAATGGGTTGTGTGAAAAGAAGATGGATTTTGGGGTAGAAATGGTAGATGGGTTGTGAGAAAATGGTGGAAGAGAGGGTTTTAGAAGAAGAGAGAGTTGTGATGGATTTTGATGATGGGTTGTGTGAAAAGAAGATGGATTTTGAAGTAGAAATGGTAGATGGCTTGTGAGAAAATGGTGGAAGAGAGGGTTTTAGAAGAAGAGAGTGGAAATGAGAGAATGGATTGTGAGAGAGGGTATTAGAAGAGTAGTTAGTGGGGTTGTGGGACCCACCCCAATTTGGGAGTGCAAAACGAGTAGATGGCGGCGGTACTACCACCCGGCCTGTCCAGACGCCGGCGACCGTCTAGACAGGCCGGGCGGCACTACCACCCGATTGACGGTAGTACAACCACCATCTAAACAGGCCGAGCAATAGTGTCGTCGCCGTCTAGTGCTCCAATGATTAAGTTTGACAATTCATCCTCAACTTCTTTTCATTGCCACCATCCATTTGATTCTCAACTCCAACCATATAGCCGTACACATTATACTTCTCTTCATTTATGTTGCTTAGTATAAGGCTCAGTTGATGATTCTGATAATATATTCATTTATGTTGTTTTAAGTCGTTAAGATTGGTTGAATCCCATTAAGTACTTTGAAGCATTCAAATTATGCACTTCATATCAATGTCCTGTACCAACACTACTATATGTCTTTCAACAACAAATACTTGTTGATTACATTTGATAATCAAATTAAATGCAATTGTGTCCTTTAGGGTTTATCTGGATTCTGGATAGCAGCAAAATTGCAATTTAATTGTCATTTTGTTTATGAAAGAGGTACCACACGCGACTAGTTGGACAATAAAATTATTTTCCACTTAGCACTTAGCTAGCAATGTTGCACGTGTGAATGGAATCTAACTTATCCGAATGGATGGCCGCACAATGAAGGTCACCTAGCACAAAAATTAGGTTGATTCACTCATGAGGTTGGCCACATGGGTACGTTGGATCATATGTTTATATTACAAATCTCGAAGTGAAAGAAATTCACCGTGAACAACATGAAATTCACCGCAAAGTAAATGAAATTGACCGCGAAGTGAAGGAAATTCATCGAGAAGTAGATGAAGTGAATGTATTTCTCCACGAAGCGAAGGAAATTCACTGCAAATTGAAGGAAATTGACCGCGAAGTGAAGGAAATTCACCGTGAAGTAGATGAATTGAATGAATTTCAACGCAAAATGAGTGAAATTCAGTGCGAAGTGAAGGACATTGACCGCGAAGTGAAGGAAATTCATTGCGAAGTGAAGGAAATTGAGCGTGAAGTGAAGGAAATTCACCGCGAAGTGAAGGAATTGAATGGATTTCACCGCGAAATGAGTGAAATTCACCGTAAATTAAAGGAAATTGTCCGCAAAGTGAATGGAATTGACCGCGAAATGAATGGAATTCAACGCAAAGTGAAGGGAATTCACCGCAAAGTAAATGGAATTAACCACGAACTGAATGAAATTCATCGCGAAGTGAATGGAATTGACTGCGAAATGAATGAAATTCATCGCAAAGTGAATGAAGTGAATGAAATTCACCGCGAAGTGAAGGAAATCCACCGCGAAGTATTACAATTAAATAGATTTCATCGCGAAATGAGTGAAATTCACCGCAAAGTGAAGGAAATAGACCGTGAAGTAAAGGAAATTGACTGTGAAGTAGATGAATTGAATGGATTTCACCGCGAAATGAGTGAAATTCACCATGAATTGAAGGAAATTGACCGTGAAGTGAATGGAATTCACCCGAAATGAATGGAATTCACCGTGAAGTGAAGGGAATTCAACGCGAAGTGAATGGAATTAACCGTAAAATGAATGGAATTCACCACGAAGTGAATGAAGTGAATGGAATTCACCGCGAAGTGAAGGGAATTCACCACGAAGTGAATGGAATTGACCACAAAATGAAGGGAATTCACCTCAAAGTGAATGAAGTGAATGGAATTCACCATGAAATTAATGGAATTCACCATGAAGCAAAGAAAATTGACCGCGAAGTGAAGGAATTGAATGGATTTCACCGCGAAATGAATGAAATTCAGCACGAATTGAAGGAAATTGTCTGCGAAGTGAATGGAATTGACCACGAAATGAATGGAATTCACCGCGAAGTGAATGGAATTCACCACGAAATGAAGGAAATTCACCGTGAAGTGAATGGAATTGACCACGAAATGAATGGAATTCACTGAGAAGTGAAGGAAATTGACTGTGAAGTATTAGCATTGAATGGATTTCACCGCGAAATGAGTGAAATTAACCGCAAAGTGAAGGAAATTGACCGTGAAGTAGATGAATTGAATGAATTTCACTCACTGCGAATCGAAGGAAATTGACCGCAGAGTGAAGAAAATTCACCACGAAGTAGATGAACTTAACTAACTAATATACAAACAAATCACCATTCATAATGAATCACTATTAACAAGACATCATTTACTACAAATTTACATCAAAATATACAAGACATCATTTACAACAAATTACATCATTTCACCACGAATGTTTTACAAGACATCATTTACAACAAATTACGATATTTCACAAAATTTTCCTATTCCTCTCATGCCTAAGACAAATATATCATCTTACACTTAGGCAATCATAGGCTATTGAATTCCTAAAGATGGGAGTGAATTTCTGCAAGTCTGTGCCTGACAAAATTTGATCGCTACACAAAATGTCAATATATTTCATGACAAATATGTCGCAATCATATCCGTTCGTCTGCTTTAGCATGGAAGTATCTTCTCCTACCGTCCAAGCCTTCCCGTCCAACACAGACATATCTCCTGTGGCATGGAATATTATAGGCAAGCCCTCCTTCAGCAGCTCGATATGTTCCATGTATCGACTGACTGCCCCCGAATATAAACTGTCGAGAATAACAATATCTCTGTCTTGAGGGTGGATGACCATAAGGTACCAATGACTGTTGATGTGGTTAACTGGTACGTATGTTTGTCCATGTTTGACAAGATAAGATATCAATAGAGAAATAATAGAAATGGGTACACCCAGCATTGATAACTTGCGATGACAACATTACCTGTTCATACTGCCACATGGGCTTGTGCTCTTCTCGAGGTTTAGCAATGTCGTTCATAATGAGTTTCTCAACTTGTAATGCTGCACGCTCTAAGTCGCTACCTATATCCCAATACGTTCTCAATGTCAGCATTTGCAGGCTGAGACATGGCTATTACAGACAAAATACCAAATTAGAACATATCTCATATAAACAAAAAACAGAGTAACCATAATCTAATTCATATAGGTACTAGAAAAAATGTGGGGTAGAACTTACAGTCCTGAGTATATAAAGTTGAAAATGAACTGTGCTTTGTCTCCAAGAAATCAACGTATTTGTCAATAACCTAATTAATAAAATTTAATGATTAAGCTCAAGTCTAATATAAGAGTTATGCTCACATGGATGTATGTATGTGAATTACTTACAACGCTATTAACCCATGCATCTTTCTCCCATATGGTCTTGAACCAAATAAAATTCACTGTATCCTTGTTTGTGTTGGCCCAACTATCCAATTCATGCAATTCCTCCTCCGA
Organism: Magnolia officinalis; assembly: GCA_021015155.1. NCBI lineage: Eukaryota > Viridiplantae > Streptophyta > Magnoliopsida > Magnoliales > Magnoliaceae > Magnolia > Magnolia officinalis. The sequence goes on from JAJHSJ010000010.1 coordinate 65,357,098, forward strand.
TATAACCTTAAATGGATCCATCTTGGCCTGGAAGGTATCGGAGAAGTACAAAATTTGTTGGGTTTCTCAAAATCGGTGGTGATGCTTGGAGTTGTTTGAACGGCAGAGATGTATATGAATGGAGAAAGCTTGTAGATAGATGGCTTCAGGACCCTCTTAGTTCTTCTCTTATAGACAGGAGTGGACAACAATGATTTCTAACATACATTACGTTTGTCGCATCCAAGGGTTGAACCTCTACCTCTCTGTTCCCCTGTTCCTTATCTTCCAATTCCTCCTACTCCTTCTCAAACTCTTCCTTCTCCTTCTGTAACACCCCGTACTTTCTAGTACTTGGGTGTTACCTTGTAACCTAACTTAGTATAAGTACAAACCTAGCCTATTTGAACATCTACCTTCATTATAGCCTAAACTAACCATTAAGGGTAATCTTCATCCAAAGATTACGCCATTTGATCGTTAATTTGGGAGATCCACTGCAGATCTTCATCTCAGCAATTACAAGTCTTGTGAGCCACTCAAATAGCAAATTTTAAGGTTAATAACATGGGTTATTTGTATCATCACATTCTATCGCCAATCCAAAATAAAATAAAATAAAATAACTGTAATAAATAAGTAAATAGATAAATTAGTTTTAAGAAGCCTATAATAGACTCCTAAAGATGTAACCATTACATTTGAATATAAATATTCAATGATTAAAAATATAATAGTAATAAATTTAATAATAATAATAATAACGTTATTAAATAAAAATATTTAAAAATTATAAATACATATTAGATCATCTTATTAGTAATCCAACCATTGATTTCCAACTAAGGGGCCCTTAGGACCATTTTGATCATTGACGTTCAATTTTAGAATGATCCGATCATCAGATCGATGGAAATCGTCAGTTAAATCACAAAAATAAAATAAAATGGCCCATTTGAACTTTGGATCTGCCTCATCTTCAATACTCTACCCTAATATGGTCTTGCAAAACGTACTGGTGGTCTGGATTTGTTAAAGACATTCATATGGGTCACATTGCATCTGCATGTGTATGTGATGTGCATGCACTCACAGTGCACTAGACCTGTCAACACGGTCAAACCGTGTTGACCCGAGAATTTGCAATAAAAGGAGAAATTCTCCTCTGTTTCCCGCTGAGTTCTGTTCAAACAGACAACGTCTGTGTATGATGATTGTGGCCCACCATGATCATCCACCCGGACGATCGAATTCGTTAATCTTGTAGAGGGCATGAATCTGACCAATTCCTACCCGATTTCAGCCCATAGATCGAACACGTGTGACCACAACCACCAGCCCAAATCTAGTTGCGCGGCTGGAATTTCTAAAAACGGAAACCGTTCCACCTTTTTGCTGTCAGGCTGGCTAACCACTTGCAGGATTCCCTCAATCTCAGCCCTTCATGCGGAAACATCCCAGCCCTCCATTCTCTCCGTTCTCTAGGGCTTCCTTTGTAACGAAAGAGCCGCCGCAAGTGAAAACCTATTCCCATTCGAAAACCCTAATGACCGTCCATCTGATGGGTCCCAAGTGATCAGTGGTCCTATCCAAGCCATCCAGATGCCTCAGATCACAAGATAAACCCCTCGTTCGAAATATGTCATGGATGGTGAGTCATCTTCCTCGATTAGCTGTGAAAACCACACATCAACATTGAGCCATCAAACCTTGATCAAAACTAACCTTTAGGTGGGCCAACATCCCAAGAACTCATCAACACAAGTGAATTATGGTTATGCAAACTAATCAAGGTGAAATTAGTGGTTATAGTCTAACAAAGAATCAATTAATATGAATTAGAAATCTATAACTAATCTCCAGATTAGTTGTGCTCGACGGTTATAGAAGCGGTTTTAGAGAGGCTCTAAATAGCCGATTTTTAGGGCAGCCCTTCCGAAAAGAGAAAGGAAGTGAGAAAGAGAGTTCGTGACGAGAGCGTTGGCGTCGCCCGTCTGTTGCCGCACTAAGTAGAGCTGACTTGTTCTGAGTCACTGCAAGTCGTGGGCCAAGTCCATGTTCTCTCTAGTCAGACAAAGAGAGAGAGAGAGAGAGAGAGAGAGAGAGAGAGAGAAACAGAAGAAAATGAAAGGAGGAAGAAGAGGAGAGACAGCAGGAGAGTAAGAGTGGGGTGTTGCTCGCTGCCGCACCATCAGTCTGTGTGACGGGCTCTTCGAGTCACGATTTGAGTTGAGTCTGGATTGCAGGGTCGGTTTGAATCCGGGTGTGGTTAGTTGAGCTGAGAGAGGAAGAAGCAGAAGGTAGAGAGAGAGAGAGAGAGAGAGAGAGAGAGAGAGCATGTGGCGAGTTTGCCACTTGGTGCCGCACCGAGTTGGGTTCCAGGCTTGAGAGCAATGACTCGGTGAGTCATTGGGTTTGCCGATTCTCAGGTATTTCTGAGTTTGGACTGTCGGGTTTGTCTTCCGAAGAAAGAAAAGGAGAAATGATAAAGAAAAAGGGGAAGAAACAAAGGAGAAGAAGGAAGAAAAGAAGACAGAGAGAGAGTGTGGTGGTCGGGGCCATTATTGTCGTGCCACATCGAGTCCGGTTCAAGTTTGGGCAGAGTCTGGGCCGTGTCTGGGCCACTTCCAGACCTATTCAAGTTGAGGATAAAAGAGAGAGAGAGAGAAGCAGAAAGAAATGGAAAGGAAGGAGGAAGAAAGGAGGAAAGAGATAGTGTTGCTGCCGAGTCGACTTAGCTGAACTCGCCGAGTCAGGTCGGGTCTTGTTGAATCCTGGAAACTTGCTGGACGGTGCATTTTGAAAGAGAAGAAATAGAAAGATAGAGGAGGAAGAAGAAGAAAATCATGGTTTTCTTCAGTTCTTATTGAGTTGACTCGGTAAGTGTTCATTGAATCCATTGAATTCTATAAAGCTAGTTATTGTTTATTCCAGTCCAGCATTTAGTCTATGCCTTTTGACCTCTCTCCATGATGGAATCATTTGGTAATGGAATCGAAGCTTGATCTAGTTGAGTTAGCTTAGTTAGGATAGGTAAGTTGACTTAGTTTTTATTACACAACTTTTAAGTTCAGTTGATTAATCCTTAAATTCATAAAGTGTGAAATCTAAATCTTCTAGGTACATATCTGTTGGTATGAAGTGGATAAAAAATCAACTTAGGTTGGAGGTCAAAAGATGGAGATTAACATCTAAACCGTAAATGGTGTGTGTGGAACATAGATCTAACCCGTTCAAGTTGAATTCGTGCATTGGAACATTCATGTTGCGATCATCTAATTTAAAGGTGAGGATTACCTTCAAGCTTTTCCTACATCATGATGGTTATCTTAGTTCATTTATTTAACTAATTGCTTAATTTAATATTAATAGAAGATGATAAATGCTAGTTCCATTCATATAATTCTTCATAGATGATTGATGACTAGATTTAGAATTCAAGTATAATATCAAATATTCCTATTCTGCTTGAATTGAACACTTTATATATGCAAGTACTTTCGATATCGCACGTGACTTATTCTACCACTTTTGATTACTTTATGGTATATTTAAAGATCCTCGAATTAGTGGCCATTTGCGTAATAGATTAAATGAAATTATTTGGTGGACTTGTCATCCTTTGGATCATTTGTTGCCTAAGTGGCTTTTAGGATGTTTCCTCTTTATCACATGTTGAGGGTCAAATATTGCATATTAGACCCCATTTATTACATGGATTTACGAACATGATACCAAATAACGCCTCATTTTAATCGTGTTTGTGCTGCAAGGTGAATTTACAGGCTTGGACTGAAAAAGGGTGCTAAAAGCCAAGATTTAACGCTCAGAATTTACAAAGGCATGGGATGGACCCCAGAGCACCAAGATTGACAGATTTACACACCAGAGATCCAAGGAAATCGAGAAACTGAAGCTCAAGTGACCTGAAAGTCAGTCAGAATGTAAGATTACAGGGTTCTCACCATTCATTCGGCTCGAAACTTCATACCTGGCCTGAGGACCATAAATTAACCGTACACGTCAAAATTCAGCCGTTAGATTAGTGTGTAAGTGATCCAATAGACAAAATCAGACAATAACCATTGAGAAATCATCTTGGACATCCTTGGGAGATTGGGACCCAAACTGAACCGATGGAAAGAGCATGAAAAATGATGAATTTCCATCAAATTTCACCTCTTTTGGACGATACAATAGGGAGAAACGGACGGCAGAAGTTATCACAAAAGAGAAGGGTAAATTTGTAAATATAGATGCATGGCATCTACGTGAAGCGGATTGTATTTTTAAGGTTGAATGTTGTCCACACATCGGTTAAGCGTGTGGCCCACCCTGAAGTCAGATCTACTTCAAAACTAGAGGCCATGGGCCAACACTACGTCCAGGATCTGATGGAGGGAGTGGATTTCTAGGACAGGCATCGCAGTGGACTCCACCTATTTTTTGCAAATCATCCAAATATAGCCACGCGAAACGTCCAGTGACGGACGTGCTATCAATGGGTTTTGATAGTGGGCCCCACCCATCATTCCATTAGATGATTTGACCCGTCCAACTGTTCCTGGAGTGGCCAAGACCCTCACCAAGCTCTCCTTTCGGTCCCATGCACATGTACGTAGGTGGAATGTTCTAAAACACATACTGGATGACAGACTCTTTACTAAAAGATAAATCAAATGGGCCACACCAAACCCAATCCAAAACCATCCATATCTGATTGGTTTTTCGTCAGGAATTCAATGAACGGAGTGGATTTTTCTTCCAGAGCTGATCAGGGGTCTACCGAGCATTGCAGCGAAATTACATGCGAAAAGGCTTGCATAAAGACGTCCGGACGCTGCCAGTTTTTACGGCCGATTGTGCGCCCATGGTGATGATCGGACAACCGATCTAGACCGTCTATCATGTGTATCTGTCCAAAACCTCCCAAGGGACGTTGATCTTTTGAATGAAAGGCACGGAAATTGGGAGTTGGGAGGCTCCGGTTTTGACTGCGTAAAGGAAGTCGGTTGCGCATCTCTCTGCATCGACTCCGCCTGACGTGTGGAAATCCAACCGACTGTAGCTGTCCACGGAATGTCTCCTTGTGCGGAAGACCCATCCGACCGACCTCCCATCTTATAAAGAAAGAGGAGAAAGAAAGATGAGGGTAGCACTCACGGATTGAATCTTCAAACGGCAGGAGAGAGAGAGAAAGTAGTTTTTGTTTTGTTTTGTTTTCCTTTTTATTTTTATCTTTTTTTGTTTAGTTTAAGGGATCCAGCCCATTCATGTTGGGCTGAACCTCTTAGCTAGGGCTAAGAGGTGAAGCTTGTGGTGTGATGGGATGATTCTACGGCTTGGATTATGTTAGTTGAACTACTTTGATTTTAGTTTTATTATAAGGAATTGCCTGTAGTTTTTAATGGTTTGTTGTGACTTCCATTACAATAGATCTGCAATGGCTGCAAGTAATTTCTTTTCTCTATTTTGATTATGTGGTTAGGAAGCCCTGTTGTTCACCATCGCCCCTTGGACATGGTTGAGTGATGGAATCCCTCCTAACATTCATACATCTTCTGATTGGTTGTGGATTGGTTTAATTCAGTTGTTTACTTTGTCTCATGGGCATGGTTTTGTGATAGAATCGATTCTAATTCTCATACCTTTCATCTCTTTGACAACTAGATTAAAGGAAGTTCAGATCGAGCTTTAGTGATATATCTTCCAACTGGATGAAGATGGGACTCGAAGTCCAGTTGAGTTCATGAATCAAGTGTAGATCTCCTTGATCTCTACAAGTGGAACCTCAGAATCCCTAGTTTCCTTTATTTGAACTTTACAGTTTTAGATTAATTACCTTTATCATTATCTTCATATTCACTTGATTTAGATTTTGTCTTATTCCGATTCTAGTTCTAGTTACTTTCAGATTACGCATAGGTTTCAGTCCCTGTGGATTCGACCTCGGTCTTACCGAGATTATTACTACATCACAACCCTATACTTGGGGAGTGAACATCACATCCTTGGGATGAATTGTTTGCCTTATGCGGCTTGATGTAATATTTGCCCTAAGTGGCTTTAAGGAACCATCTTCATATAACCTTGCGATAATAAGTCCCACTTGTAGAACTATAATTGGCCACTAGTTGTGTACGTTACCTTTAAACATCCTATTTGTTAGCTTCATGATCCAGGGATAGTGGAATGCGACACTATGCCTGAGCTGTCGGCCTATACTGGGTGACAAACCCCCCATAATGACCTTTGAGATTTCTTAAAATGATTGTTTGAAATTGGAATAATAATGGTTGGGCTAATCATGCATTTTCATGGCATATGGTCTTTTTCGGGTGACTAGTTCCCCTTGGGCATACCTTGAGTACTTTTTCGGGTGGCTAGATCTCCTTAGGTGATCTATATATTATTATGGTCTTTTCCAGGTAGTTAGTTTTCCTTGGGTGTACCTTTGTGTACTTTTTCGGGTAACTAGTCCTCATTGAGCGATTTATATATCATAGTCTTTTTCGGGTGGCTGGTTCTTTTTGGGCATACCTTTGAATACTTTTCTAGGTGGCTAGTTCTCCTTGGGCGACTTTTTACCAGCTAGATGTGCATCCCCAGGTCTGTGAGCATGTGCATGCATCCATGCATTTAAATAAGATTATTTTGTGTGATTTATTTAATGAATGCGTATCTGATGAACCTTATCTGATTCTCATGATAATCATTGTGTAATATTTGTTATATACTGTCTCTGATAACTATGCTTAATTATCTTGATGATGCGATAAATTTGGGGGTTATACCTCACTAGATAGCAGATGACGTGCATATTAGCGTTCATATGGAATAGGAGGAGCCAGATGATCTTACGATTCTCTATTCCTAACTTCATCTGTATTTACTTTGTACTGTTATGCATTGTAAAAACTTAAGACATTGATTTGTATAAGTTTACGGGCAACCACTTGAATATTTGATTTTATATATTTGGACTCTCTCTTATACTTGAATTGTTTTTATTCCGCTTAAATGGTTGAATTTGGTAAGGAAAAAAATGTATGTGAAATTTAGGTGTTTTCAAAGGTTAACGCTCGGGTTTTTGGAACACGAGTAATGTACTCGGGTTTCGAGAACCGGGGTGTTACACTATCAGAAACGCATCCATCTGCTTCTTCAACTCCACCTTCCCCTCCTCCAACTCTTCCTTCTCCTTCTTCAACACCTCATTCTTCATCCTCAATTCTTCCTTCTCCCTCAATAACATTTCCCTCTCCATCTTCAAAACCGCCCTCTCATTCAACTCTTCCCTCTCTAACCTTAAGATTTCCTTCTCTTTCAGCATTAGTTCCCTCTCCTTGAATGCTAGTTCTCTCTCCCTCTCCATCAATTCTTCTCTCTCTTTTAGTACGAGTTCCCTTTTATTAATATGTTTTTCCTTTTGATTCAACTCTTCCCTATCTCTCTCCAACAAAAGTCTCTTTGCCTTCAACTCTTCCTTATCCTCCCTCAACTCTCTTGTCAATTACAATTTCGCTCCCTCTCCCTCTCCCTCATCACCACTCTCTTCCTCTCCTCGTCCCTCTCCCTCTTCCATATCTTCATCATCATCATCTTTAATGCCTTATAAAATGAAGCAATGTATGTATCAAATATGTAACATGTCAAAGTAAATATAAAATCTCAACATAAAAGAAGACTTTTATGACATCTTACGTGAGATCTATCGTGGACCAAACGAACGGCCTCCGTCTCCAGCTCCTCAATGGTGGGTTCTAAGTTAAGAACTATCTCAGTTTGCAAGAGAACATCTTTCATGTTCATGTACAATACAAAACATGTATATTATAATAAGTGACCACTTAGCTTCATATAAATTGACTTACATATTCACTATCGAGTATTTGATGAATTTTCTTATACCTCTAACCCTTCCATCATCGATATTGTATGAATATTAGAATTTGGGAGGAAACGTATGAAATGATGCATTCTCAAAGGGTCGGTACTCTCTCAAGGGCCCATATCTATTACAATGAAATAGCGAGATAGTCTTAAATAACTATAGTTTCGTATAAACTCTAAATTCAAATAAACAAGGAAAGAATCCTTAATTATAGAGGAAATATGCAGCTGTTAAGATTGTAGTGAAACCCATGTGATGTCATCGCGATGCTTTCAATCCCTTTAGCCATCGTCTAGAAGGCCAAACTACCCCAAGGGTAGATATTAAAGTCTTCCAACGAGTCCACCAAGTCGATATACTCCATACTGAACATAATATTCGTGTCGGTTCTCGAACAAACCACTCTACGCATAATATTATGGCTACTTTCACGACATCTTTGTGCTTATTGCTATCAACTATCTTATTGAACATCTCCTGTACGTGTTTCTTTAGGATAAAATATTCCTTGAAGTATTTCTCTCTTATTAAATTCTTGGAAAGATGAATATTGGGTACGGAGAGGTCACCAGTCTTCATCCCTATTATTAGGGTGAAGTCCTTCTCTGAAAATTTCAAATGGTTCCCATGTATCTTGAATACAAGATTACCTCTGTATCTCTCAATAAGTAAGTGAAACAAAGCTCCTATACACCTAAATTATGAAATGTGTAGTAAAAAAGAGAATGGGGATTGCCTAAATATATTTAATCTACTGTCATTCTTCTTCAAATCACTCTTCACGATATCAAACCACCATGTCAATGAACATATGCATGATAGGTTCGGGACTGTAGTACCAAATCTCTTACGCGAGGGCTTGTTATCTACAAGGATGAATTGAAAATTATATCAACAATAACATTCAATAATTAATTAAGCATACTGTGAAAGTTGACTTGTCATAATGAAAAGTCATAAAGTATAGTGTCAGTTTCCTAAGTCAGCGGTCTTTTTTGGCGAATTCCAAGTGAAAGTGCCTGACTTATAAGTGAACTTCAACAAGTTTGCGGCCTGTTTCACTCATTTATCAGTCAATTTCCGCAAGTTCTTAGTAAAAAAGATGTCAATTTCAAGTAGTTATCGGTCATTTTGACGAATTCAATTCAACAAGTTTGCAGCCAATTTCACTCAGTTATTGTTGAGACTCAAATATTGCATAATTTTCCCCATTTATATCTTGGTTTTATGAACATGAATCCGATTAATATTCTATTTTACTCATGTATGTGTTGCAAGGTGAATTTAAGTGTTTAGATTGAAAAATGGTGTTAAAAGCATGATTTTGATGCTCAAGAATTACCAAAGCAAGGGATTGATCTTAGGAGACCAAGATTGAAGAATTCACATGCCAAAGATCTAAGAAAACCAAGTGAAGAATGAAGAGAATCGAAGATTTGAAGTGAAGAATCCTGAAATCGTCCTGAAAAAGTGTATTCTGAAGCTGTGAAGTTTATTTTGGGAAACTGCGCAGCAGGAAGACTGTTTTAAACGAACTATGCAGCGAGAAGTCTATTTTGGGAAAATATGTATATTTGATGCGGTTTCTAGGGTTTTTCAAATTTGTACGAAAATTGGAGGTCCCTACTTATAAATAGGGCTTCCTAGGGCATTCTAAAACATTATTCAAGGCATTCAAGAGCAAGGTTTAGGGTTTTTAAAGAGTTTTTAGTTTTATTAAAGCTTTATAAGTTGTTTTGTTTAGATTTTTCTATTTGCATTTTCTTTCTTTATTTCTTGTTGCTTTTTATTTCTGCAATTTAATTATGTTTTTCTAAGTTCCTTCTATCCCAAGCTAGAAGGGAAGCACATGGGTTTAATGTTTCTTTAAGATTATGATGATTGATTGTTTTAATGATGAGAAGAATGGTGTATGCATGTTATCTATTATTTAGGTTTTGTTTTTTATCCTCTTGTGAGATCCATATGTTTCCATCATATGAGATCCACATTGATGGATAGGCTTACCCTAGATCAATCAGATTTCCTAGATAGGAGAGGTTCTCAACCTGTTATATTTCTTTGTTATTCATTATCCTATAGATATTGAATACTTAAAATCACTGACGCTTGAGAATATATGTCAATGGTGCAAATCCATGATTTTCTAATTTTTTATATCATTTATTAAAATATTTAAACTGTTTTATTTTCCGACTAGGCTGACCATAGTGATCAGATCCTAGTTGTGTTATCCAAGTCATCATGATTTTGGAACATTACCTATGTGTGGAACTTTGAAGCTTGGGTGTTATTTTATTCAATTGAATTACATCCATTCAAAAATCCCAAAATCAAATCACCAGTTTAGTTTTTTATTACTTAGTTTTATTTTGCATTTGATTTTTTTCCTTCTTACAATTCATCTCCCTGTGGGATCGACCCCGTATTCACGGGATACTACTTACGAACCTCTGCACTTGGAGGCAAGCAAACAAGTTTTTGGCGCCGTTGCCGGGGAGAGACTTAAAGAGATCAGATCTGTGCAAGATAGCTAAGGTAAGTTTTTTTTTTTCCTAAGGTAAGTTCTCTTCTAAACCCTCCAAATTTTCTGTAGATTTTATTTTATTTTTTCTTTGAAAATAAATTCAGTTGGGTCTTTCAAGCACTAACTGTGACATAAGGTTGCCCTGCTTGGGATTTCATCACCCAAGTGCTATGGTTGTCCTACAGTTGCTGTTTGATCATAAAGATCATCCCCTGAATCTATTTTCCAGATTAGCATAGTTTAATTTCTGCATTAGTTTTACTTTTATTTTATTTATTTGTTTATTTATTTTTTTGCTTTGTGGACTGAACCCTCATGGTCGGCCTTGCCGCCTGGGTTGTTGGTTAATTTTTTTGCTTTGTGGACTGAACCCTCATGGTCGGCCTTGCCGCCTGGGTTGTTGATTTATTTTTTTTGCTTTGTGGATTGAACCCTCATGGTCGGCCCTGCCGCCTGGGTTGTTGGTTAAGTTTTTATTTTTATTTTAAGTATCATACTTGCTAGTTTATTTAGTGGTATTTGTTGTGTGGTGTGGATGGTTTATGTCCCGTTGGAGTAGGGATCAAAACAATCGACTCTCCTCTGAAGGGGGACTAGTTCCAGGCCTTATTCATTCACTTAGAAGAGGCACTCAACATCACTTGGATTCCATGGCAGACCCAGTTGATAATCCAAATCTGCCAGATCCAACTATAAATCAAAATAGAGAAAATCAATTTAATCCTCCTCTTGAGGATGAAAATGAAGTTCATAGGAATGTGTTAAACCAACCACGGACTTTACGTGAACATTTACACCCTGAGAGATCAACTTTACCATCTTGCATAGTGTTCCCTGCTCACACAGGGAACATTGATTTTAAACCAGGTGTAATTCAATTGATTCCTAAATTTCATGGCTTGGATTCTGAAAGCCCCTACTTGCACCTCAAGGACTTTGAGGAAGTAATTGCAACATTACAAGTAAACAATGGCAATAGGGATATACTTAAGCTTAGGCTATTCTCATTTTCTCTAAAGGATCGGGCCAAAGCATGGCTCAACTCTCTAAGACCTAATACCATCACTTCATGGCAAGCCTTAAGTAGAGAGTTTTTGAAAAAGTTCTTTCCCGAGCACAAAACAAATGCACTAAAACAAGAAATCATGTCATTCTCCCAAAAGGGGAATGAACTATTTTTTCAAGCTTGGGAGCGCTTCAAAGACCTTCTAATTACTTGTCCACATCATGGTTATGAACCATGGCACGTGATTGATGCTTTCCGAAAGGGGCTCACCATGGATACCCGTCAGTTCATAGAGATGATGTGTGGTGGAACCTTTCTTGACAAAGATCATAATGAGGCTTGGGATTTTCTAGATATGTTAGCAGAGAATACGCAGACATGGGATGTCTCTGCTAAATCAGACCAAACTAGACCCAGTCCTAGAGAGAAAGCGGGGATGTATGTCCTAAGAGAGGAAGACGACCTTAATGCAAAATTCGCTGCATTGGCTAGAAAGGTCGAAGCCTTGGAAATTAGGAAGGTTGATATGGTTAAAGCAAACACTTCCTTAGGTAATTTTTGTAGCATTTGTGGTGGTATAGATCATGACACAAAGGATTGTCCAATGATCTCAGTTGTACAAAATATCACGCATGAGCATGATCAAGCAAATGCTATAAATAACTACCAAAGGTCAGTTATGCAACCAATGGGAAACACGTATAATCCAAATTGGCGTAACCATCCTAATCTTAGTTGGAGGAATGGACCACAAATTAATGCGCCCAATGCACCTCAAATGCCTCCACAAAACAACTTCTTTGGGGCACCTAACAATGCACCATATGTGCCCCCGCCAAAGCGATCATCTGTGGAGGATGCATTGACCGCATTCATGAACTCTCAAGCTCAAATGAATCAGTCTCTAATCCAATCAAATCAGGAATTAAAGACAGCTGTGGCTAGGATTGAGACTCAACTAAATGCTAGGGAAAAAGGCACCCTTCCTTCTCAACCTGTGCCAAACCCTAGAAATACACATTTCATTGGAGACTCAAATCCAAATGAGTTACATCATGAACAAGCTAAGGCCATCATTACCTTGAGAAGTGGAAAAGAAGTCGATAACAAGATAATGCAACCGGTAGAAATACCGGAGGATGAGCCACTGTCTCAAGAAAATGATGAACCAACTATAGTTCAAAAGCCGCAACAACAAAAGGATAAAGAGACTAAGTCATATGAGCCTCCAGTTCCATTCCCATCTAGACTTCGGAATCCAACTGTCCCCATGAAATATCAAGAGGTGTTGGATGTGCTCCAAAAGGTTACTGTCAATATTCCTCTACTTGATGCCATTAGACAAATTCCATCATATGCTAAATATCTCAAGGACTTGTGCACTGTAAAGAGGAAATTAAATGTGCACAAAAAGGCCTTCCTTACTGAGAAAGTGAGCGCTATCATTCAACAAAGGGTTGTACCCAAATACAAAGACCCGGGAAGTCCCACTATTCCTTGTATTATTGGGAATTTCCAAATTGAGCATGCTTTGCTAGATTTGGGTGCAAGTGTCAACTTAGTACCTTATTCGGTTTACAAACAAATGGGGTTAGGCGAGCTTAAACCAACCACGATTACACTCCAACTCGCTGACCGCTCCATTAAGGTACCAAGGGGAATTTTAGAGGACGTGTTAGTCCAAGTGGAGAAATTTACTTCCCCGTGGATTTTATTGTACTAGACACTGAACCATGTGTAAATGCTAGCGCTCAAGTTCCCATCATTTTAGGCCGCCCATTCCTAGCAACTTCAAATGCAATCATAAATTGCAGGAATGGAATGATGAACTTGTCTTTTGGTAACATGACTCTAGAGCTAAATATTTTCAATCTATGTAAGCAGCCCATTAATAATAATGATATCCATGAGCTGAATTTCATGGACTGCTTGACAGAAGAAGAGGAATTGGAACCTAGTCTGACTGAGGAATTGATTCAAGTCTTTGGGGACTTGAAAAATTCTGATTTAGAAAAAGTGCTTGCTGAAATTTGTGATGATAATGAGAGCACTACCACTCAGGACATTGGTATGTACCAATGGAGACCGCGCACTCAAATCCTATCTATAGAGGACTCGCGACCTCTACCATCACCAACCAATGTTCCAAAGTTTGATTTAAAACCACTACCAAATGAGCTTAAGTATGTATACTTAGGTGAAAATAAAACTTATCCTGTGGTGATCTCTTCATTTTTAGACAAGGATCAAGAGATTAAATTGTTGAATGTTCTAAGGGACCACAAAGGAGCCTTGGGTTGGGCCATTTCTGACATCAAGGGTATAAGCCCTTCCATATGCACCCATCGGATACACCTCGATGAGGACGCCAAACCAATTAGACAACCTCAAAGGCGTCTCAATCCAAACATGATGGAAGTTGTAAAAAATGAGGTGATCAAATTATTGGATGTGGGAATCATCTACCCAATATCCGATAGTGTTTGGGTGAGTCCAACTCAAGTAGTCCCAAAGAAATCCGGAATAACTATTGTGCAGAATTCTAATAATGAACTCATACCAACACGTGTCACCACTGGTTGGCGTGTTTGCATTGACTATAGAAAATTGAACCAGGTCACAAAGAAGGATCATTTCCCTCTACCATTCATTGATCAAGTTTTAGAGAGGGTAGCAGGTCACTCTTTCTATAGTTTTCTTGATGGATATTCCGGATATAACCAAATAGAGATAGCCCTGGAAGACCAAGAGAAAACCACGTTCACTTGTCCATTTGGCACATTTGCTTTCAAACGGATGCCATTTGGATTGTGTAACGCTCCAGCAACTTTCCAACGGTGTATGTTAAGTATTTTTTCAAATATGGTTGGAAGTTTCTTGAGGTTTTCATGGACGACTTCTCTGTATTTGGGAGTAGTTTTGAGGAATGCCTCAACAATTTATCTCTTGTCTTGTCTAGGTGTGAAGAGAAACACCTTGTCTTAAATTGGGAGAAATGTCATTTCATGGTTCAAAAGGGAATTGTTTTGGGCCATGTTATCTCCAAAAATGGAATCGAGGTAGATCGCTCAAAACTCGACATTATAGCTAATCTACCTATCCCCCGAACTGTTAGAGATATTAGATCACTTATAGGGCATGCTGGTTTTTATAGAAGATTCATCAAGGACTTTAGTGTCATTACTAGACCCTTGACTAATCTTCTTCAAAAGGATGTTCCATTTAAGTGGACAGATGAGTGTGCAAATGCCTTTAATAAAATTAAATCATCTCTTACCACTGCACCTATCATGCGTCCACCAGATTGGACACTTCCTTTTGAACTAATGTGCGATGCAAGTGACTATGCCATAGGGGCTGCTTTGGGCCAAAGGAAAGATAAACGGCCCTACGTTATTCACTATGCGAGTAGAACTCTAAACTCGGCCCAAGTGAACTACTCAACAACTGAAAAAGAGTTACTTGCAGTAGTTTTTGCTTTGGATAAGTTTAGGTCCTACTTGCTGGGATCTAAAGTGGTCATTTTCACGGACCACTCGGCTTTGAAATATTTGTTGTCTAAGAAGGATGCAAAGCCGAGACTTTTGAGATGGATCCTCCTACTCCAAGAATTTGACTTAGAGATAAAAGATAAGAAAGGAGTAGAAAACGTAGTGGCCGATCACCTTTCCAGATTGGTGTTAAATGATTCCACTGAGGAGATGCATATCCAGGACAATTTCCCTGATGAACAATTATTTGCGATCTCCAAATTGCCTTGGTATGCGGATATAGTGAACTATCTTGTAACAGGAAAAATGCCATATCATTGGAAGTCACAAGATAGGAAGCGTTTTGAAACCGAGGTTAGGAACTTCTTCTGGGATGACCCGTATTTATATAAATATGGGACTGATCAAATTTTTAGACGTTGTGTCCCAGAGGATGAAATTCAGAGTGTTATTTCTTTTTGCCACATGGAAGCATGTGGTGGCCATTTTTCTGCTAAGAAAACCACTGCAAAAATCCTGCAGTGTGGTTTTTACTGGCCTACCATGTTTAAAGACACCCATGCTTTCTGTGTTGCTTGTGATAGATGTCAAAGGTTGGGAAGAGTGTCTCGGCGCAACATGATGCCTTTATCCCCAATTTTGCCATTGGAGATTTTTGATTGTTGGGGTATTGATTTTATGGGCCCATTTCCATCTTCTTTTGGATTTCTTTATATATTGGTTGGTGTGGACTATGTTTCAAAGTGGATTGAGGCAGTTCCAAGTAGGACCAATGACAACAAAGTGGTCATACGATTCCTCAAGGAAAATATTTTTTCTAGATTTGGAACTCCAAAGGCCATCATTAGTGATGGTGGGTCTCACTTTTGCAATAGGACATTTGAGGCTTTGATGAAGAAATATGGCATCAAGCATAAAGTGAGTACCCCATACCACCCACAAACGAGTGGGCAAGCTGAGATTTCTAATCGGGAAATCAAACACATTTTAGAGAAAACTATAAGGCCAGATAGGAAGGATTGGTCCCTCAGACTATCCGACGCTTTATGGGCTTATAGGACTGCTTATAAGACCCCGATTGGAATGTCTCCATACAGATTGGTGTATGGGAAGGCTTGCCACTTGCCTGTGGAATTGGAACATAGAGCCTACTGGGCAATAAAGAAATTAAACTTTGATATGGATCAAGCAAGTGGACAAAGGAAATTAGAGTTGAATGAATTAGAGGAGCTGAGGAGAGACTCCTATGAAAATTCTAAAATCTACAAAGAGAGGACCAAAGCTTTTCATGACAAAAATATTCTGAGGAAGAATTTTGAACCTCAGCAAAAGGTCCTATTGTACAATTCCCGTCTCCAGTTTTTTCCGGGAAAGTTAAGATCAAGATGGACAGGCCCTTTCATTGTGAAGAATGTTTATACTCATGGGGCTGTTGAAATTGAGAATCCACGTAATGGCAATGTGTACAAGGTTAATGGGCAGAGATTGAAGCCTTATGTGGAAAACTTTCATTTGGGAGAGGAGTCCTTCCCTCTTCATGAGCCAGAATATTCAGATTGATGCTCCTAGTCTGATGGAGCATTTGTTTAGAATTTGTATCATATTCATTTTTTTTTAGTGTCACCTAGCAGGTGAGTTTTTCATGGCAGGTACTATCCACCCTTTCTTTTATTTTTATTGTTCTCTGCATTATATTATCATTACATTGGGGACAATGTAAATTTTAGGTTGGGGGTGTGGATAGTCTATCCATGTGATTTTTTTTTTTTTCATTTATTTTATTTTTTTAGGTTTAATTTTATTTTTTTAGGTTTATGAAAAAAAAAAATTCAACATTTTTAAAATAATATTTTTATGTGAACATGATATTGTGTGAATTCCAAAGGCAAAGTTAATATTTATTCTAGGTTGATAGTAGTCAGAATTCTGATAACTGAAAATTATATACTTGAGTTCAATTATCTAATCACTAGTTTAAAATGAGTTATAATTTGATGTACTGAATTCACAATACACCCTAGCTAACTAAGTGAGGAATATGATATGTGAACTAGAATAACAACTTTTGATTCAAAAGGTTGAATGAACTAGTATCATTGATATATGCTTAAAAGATAGAATATTGAAGAAAAAAAAAAAAAAAAAAGAGTGATGAAAAAAGAAAATTTTATTATAGAGCATGAATGCAATGACCATAACAATCGTGTCAGTAATCCGGAGTAAGGATACCTAAGTATCCATTACTGTTACCATTACAAGTACGATACCTTAGGTTATGAAGCAAACCCGGTGGGAATCTTCATCTAAGGGTGGTCTATAATAATGAGGATATGATGATAAAGAAGAAATGACATGAAAAAAAATGAAAAAAAATGAGATAACTAGAGATTTCATACTCTTGGAATGATTGAAAGGAGTTAGGATAGAGAACATACATATTTTTCAAAGTTAGACTAGTGTCACGAGCACCTAAGGATATTGGATCGTAACTATTCTAAATTTTGATTAGGTCTCTGAACTCAAGGATGTAATGGATTAGGAAATTGAGATTCTAACTAACTTCAGACTTAGGGTAAGTATTGTTTTGTTTTGGAATTCATATGATGAATGGAGGCATAATTGTATAAATTTTTTAGTGTTAAGCTATTTTTCATGTTTTCAATGTTTGTGGGTAACATTTCTGAAAACCCTCACGAGACTATAACTCGTCCACTAGGGGAAACCTAGGGGTTTAAAGGCTTGTTGCATATGCTAAATGCAATCGAGATTACTTGCGAAAGTGGTGTAGTTAGAATTTTTTTATTTATTATTATTATTATTATTTTTCGTTTTAATTTTGTTTCTAAAATTAGTTTTTTTAATTATTATTATTATTATTTTTTCGCTTATTTTGCTTGGGACTAGCAAAATGCTGGTTGGGGGGTGTGTTGAGACTCAAATATTACATAATTTTCCCCATTTATATCTTGGTTTTATGAACATGAATCCGCTTAATATTCTATTTTACTCATGTATGTGTTGCAAGGTGAATTTAAGTGTTTGGATTGAAAAATGGTGTTAAAAGCATGATTTCGATGCTCAAGAATTACCAAAGTAAGAGATTGATCTTAGGAGACCAAGATTGAAGAATTCACATGCCAAAGATCTAAGAAAACCAAGTAAAGAATGAAGAGAATCGAAGATTTGAAGTGAAGAATCCTGAAATCGTCCTGAAAAAGTGTATTCTGAAGCTGTGAAGTTTATTTTGGGAAACTGCGCAGCAGGAAGACTGTTTTAAACGAACTATGCAGCGAGAAGTCTATTTTGGGAAAATATGTATATTTGATGCGGTTTCTAGGGTTTTTCAAATTTGTACGAAAATTGGAGGTCCCTACTTATAAATAGGGCTTCCTAGGGCATTCTAAAACATTATTCAAGGCATTCAAGAGCAAGGTTTAGGGTTTTTAAAGAGTTTTTAGTTTTATTAAAGCTTTATAAGTTGTTTTGTTTAGATTTTTCTATTTGCATTTTCTTTCTTTATTTCTTGTTGCTTTTTATTTCTGCAATTTAATTATGTTTTTCTAAGTTCCTTCTATCCCAAGCTAGAAGGGAAGCACATGGGTTTAATGTTTCTTTAAGATTATGATGATTGATTGTTTTAATGATGAGAAGAATGGTGTATGCATGTTATTTATTATTTAGGTTTTGTTTTTTATCCTCTTGTGAGATCCATATGTTTCCATCATATGAGATCCACATTGATGGATAGGCTTACCCTAGATCAATCAGATTTCCTAGATAGGAGAGGTTCTCAACCTGTTATATTTCTTTGTTATTCATTATCCTATAGATATTGAATACTTAAAATCACTGACGCTTGAGAATATATGTCAATGGTGCAAATCCATGATTTTCTAATTTTTTATATCATTTATTAAAATATTTAAACTGTTTTATTTTCCGACTAGGCTGACCATAGTGATCAGATCCTAGTTGTGTTATCCAAGTCATCATGATTTTGGAATATTACCTATGTGTGGAACTTTGAAGCTTGGGTGTTATTTTATTCAATTGAATTACATCCATTCAAAAATCCCAAAATCAAATCACCAGTTTAGTTTTTTATTACTTAGTTTTATTTTGCATTTGATTTTTTCCTTCTTACAATTCATCTCCCTGTGGGATCGACCCCGTATTCACGGGATACTACTTACGAACCTCTGCACTTGGAGGCAAGCAAACAGTTATCGGTCAATTTTCTGAGTTATATGTTACAATTTGACCCGATAACGTCGTGAAATTGACCGCGAAGTGAGTGAAGTGGACCGCGAATGTGAGACCCGTATCCTAGCTCGTACCGTTCTGTAGGTTCCCGCAGTCCTCCCAATCAAATTCTGGCAACCTTCGACCTTCATCCGACATTTGCGCGCGATCCTAAGCCAAGTCCTGTAAACCTGAGTCGACTCAACCCAAGCTTATACCTTAGCGACCGTGCTGTCGCCGCCGTTCCAATGCAGTGTCTCGCGCGCCGAGGCGATACCCAGGCCAGGATATGTAGGCCCGCGTTAGTTCAAGAAAATGCCGCACGTATGCAATCCTAAGGGAATCTCTACAACAAGTTGTATCAATCAAGTGCACATCAATCACCTCATGTCAAGTACAAGAGTAACTCCAAAGTCAACTTTCTCTCTTACACACCCTTACATGTCAAGTACATACCCATCACCCATCACTCACTTACCCATCCCTCTCTCTCTTTACATCCCATCCTCTCTCTCTATCTCTCTCTCATTCCTTCACTTTCAAGCAAACCCCATGAGAGTCCACCGTCCAAGCAAGAGCTTCCATGAGAGAGAGCTTTGTGTGTGACCCACCTTCTTACCTCCCATCTCCACCATCCAAAGACCATCTCAACCGTTGGAATTGTTTCCTTGGAGCTCCAGAACCTATAGGCAGAAGAAGGAAGATGAGATCTAATAGTGGGTGTTTTATGATTTAATTTTTGTGATTTGAGGGCCCACATATGGTGGGACCCATCTTGATCTATGTATTGCAACCATGGAGGACCCATAGTGGCGGGGTCCCTTCATCACCATCCGATCTCTCATTTTTCTCTTTCTTTCTCTCTTTTCCTTTTTGTATGGTAATGATGATGATGATGAAGTGTGTGGCCCACCATGATGTTTACATCCATGCCATCTACCAGTGGACCCCATCCATATGGGACACACCATGATGTTTATATGTCATCCCAACCATCCATCTAGGACGTGGTCCACCCCACACGTGTGGGTGGGGCCCTCCTTAATGTATTTATTCTAATCCACTTCATCCATCCATCCAAACGGTGTGGCCCACCATGATTATGTGTCTTCATCGACGCCATCCATGTATTTTATCCAGGCCATCTAGCCGGCCTGGATGATGAGGAAATACAAATATCAGATTGATCCAATCAGGTGGGTGTAACACCCCGGATTTTTGCCAACCAGAAATTAGATGTCCTTAGACAATGAGTCGATCACAACACTTTAATTGACTTCTCAGAACTCAATCTTAAAGCTTCAAATCCCCTTGTAACATCCCAAATTTTTGCCAACCTGGAATTAGACGTCCTTAGGCAATGGGTCGCTCCTAACGCCTTATTAACTTGTCAGAACTCAATCCCACAATCTACATATCCCTTTTCAAACCATTTTCTTCAAAATCTCACCTTTCATTACCTCGTTCTTTAAATCTTTCTAAGTACTTTTACATTAGACACTAATCTTAAGGTTTAGGTGATGAAGAATAATACTTAAACTATAAATTACTATAACTAGTAAATATAGAAATAAAATGGGCTTTTAACCATTACCCTTATGGAACCCCACAAAACGAATAAGCTATTTGGAACATTAGCCTCTCCTGCCCTAGGACCTTCTTCTGTTGTCATTAGGGCGTGCTTCAGTTGAGTATTAATAACTTGAATCTCCTTCTATACAAACTACCAAAGGCCCGAGTATCACCTCAGGCAGAAATCACTCAGGACTAAATCCTTTAGAAATTAGGCGAGAATTAGCTAGTGTTAAACTAGAGTACCTATGAAATTAGCACCAATCACTTTAAATACAATCTGCTTGACCCAAAACTTGTAAAATCATTGACGCTAGGTTACCCTAAAATCTAGGATCAATCTCATTACCCAGCTGCTCTCGGGAGCATCACGAAACTCTGTATCAGATCTGGACCGCACATCGAAAGTCTGAATAATACAAAGTTATAGAATTAGGACCACCTTACTGGGCTTGACAACCATCTCGAAAATCAAATCCAGATAATGTCCCAACACTATTCGCTTGAGCCCAGAATGAGGAGTGTGAGAAATGTGAAATTAATTAAAAATAAAATATAAATTTAAGTAATCTGGCACGTGTCACTTGCGGATTAGTTATAAGCAACTAGACCGTCGGAATCAGACCAAATTACACCCTCAGATCAGGGATATTTGCCCCTACGTGTCAGTGTACTTGAAATCTCCGATCGAGTTTCACTGACCGTTGAACTGAAACTGGTCCGCCACGCGTGATCTGAAAAACTGACTGGAACGAAAACTTAACTCGACCTAGATCCAATATCTGTGAGCTTAAGTCTGACCTTTGGCTCGAGGGGGGCTGCCAGAAGTGCTCCGTTGAGACGGAACAGACTCGCTTTGGTTATAACCTAAGTATACCTTGACCTGAAGTATAAATTGGTGAGTTCTGGACCTATATAAGGACCTTAAACCCTCACTCTCTCATTCCATACGAATTTGAGAAAACCTAGGAGAGAAAAGAGAGAAAAGAGACAGAAAGTGTGAGAGTAGTGGGAGGATCTCCCTGATGCTCTACCCTGCAACTATACAAGCCTAACCACATCGTTCTTATCGCTTTCCCGGCGATTTCGACTTCATTTCTAGGTAAGAAAACCTAACCCTAAGCTGTTTTAGGGTTTTCAAGTGTGTAGGTGATGTAATTGCTGACCTGTTTCATGATTAAGATTGTCAAATTACCGTATACGAAGATTTAGCAAATTTGTCGAGTTCGTTACATTCTACGACAAAAGGTGCGGACTTTAGATGTATAGGTTATGGTTTTCAATGCTTTCAATGTCAGATAATGATAGATTCATGATCTGCATGTGATTGTACATGTACAAAGTGCTGTCTGTTTCATTTTTCGATTATACGTTAATTATGTTGAATATACTGTATTCCTCGTATTTGTAGAAAATACCGTATACGTATGAAATACGGATTGTGTTTGCCATGATTAATTGTTGTCTATGTATGCTAGATACATGTGTATCAACTTCTGGGTGAACGGATTAGCCTAACACCTGTTATATTAACATACGTCGTGTATGTGCTAGTTGAAGCCTAAGTGTTTGTAGAAATGCTCGAATGAATATGGAACTATGATTTATGCTTGCCATGACTGTTGGTCGTGAATACATGATCGTGGTTCATGTGGCAATCCTTTATGAAAGGATTCACCACTACTTGTGTTTTAACTAGTATATTATCGGTACGTTGGAATGTATAGTCTAAGTGTTTGTGAAAATGCTTGTATAGGTATGTACTTAAGCTAGTAGTGCCTTGTGTAGGTGTTGAGATAGGATTCTCAACTACCTTAGTGGTGTGTATGATTTCCTTCATGTAAGTTGTTAGTTTAATCACTTACTAGTTCATGACATGTATGTGTTTGGATTTTCTGTTTGTATGGTGTTTTATAACATGCTTGTTAATATGTTTGAATTACTTGTTTATTTAATTCTGTCCTGACTACTTCACATGTTTAAGTTGTATTCCATAAATCCGTGAAGGGTGATGGGGGAGTGGTGTAACGATTTCGTGTAACAGCCCTGACAGCCCTAAGCGGACAATATTGGATATTCGATTGTATGATTTGAAATCTTGATCCATTACTGCTTTAACTGTTTCGTAATTGAATGTGATTGGGGCTATTGTATAGTCCAGGCAATCGGTAACGGGATTGAATTCGTGGCTGGGATTCATTCGCCACGTGAGATGTGTTCGACGAACCCGAGTTGTACTTTGATTGGCGATAGTGGTTGGCCACGCGAAGGGCTTGTGCACTTCATGTCGTCCAACTTGTCGTGCGCTCGAGCTAGCCGAGCTCGTCAAGTAACCTGATCTGTCTAATGTATGTTCACCATGTTTGGACGTCACTGCTTGAACCTAAGGTACCAAACTTACCAGTGCAATCCCGTTAACCTTGGTACTTCGATCCGCTAAGACTCATGAGCCGGGCATGGTGGTATGGGACACCGTGGTCGAGCTGTCGGCCTACGCTGGGGCCACGAGCCTCCCAGTAGTGACCATTGAGCAACCAGACTCGTGAGCCAAATACGGTGGTATGGGACACTGTATTTGAGCTGTCGGCCTACACTGCTTTGATGAGTGATGAGGGAGTGGTGCAACGAATGCATGTAACAGCCCTGACAGCCCTGACCGTACCCGGTGTAGTGACCTCGAGCATACTCTGAATCTGCGGAGAGGCGACGAGTCTTCCAGTAGTAAACAGGGTATAAACTAGGCCTGTATTAACAAGGTGATGGGGGAGCGGTGTAATGAGTGCGTGTAACAGCCTTGACAGCCCTTTATAACGACCTAGAACCGCATCATCGTATGAGAGTATCTAGGACTGACGACCCTAGAATGGATCATTGTTTGGGAATGATATAAGGGAGGTACCTTAGTTTCCCAATCCTGCTGTATGAATGGACTAATAACAACTCGGTAATCATACTCATCATCGCATTGCATGTGCCTGGAAGATGTGGAGCACTGAGGGTGACAGCATGCCGTGGACGTAAGATGGTGCTGCACGAGGGAGTATGTTGGTGAGGGCATGCATCATAATCGCATCTCATTCTTGCATTAATTACAGTACTTAAGAATAGGGGTGCACACGGGTCGGTTTGGTCTCATTCCGAGGTAAAACCGGAACCGAACCGTTCCTAACGGTTCTAGGATTTTCGGAATCGGAACCGAACCGTTAGCACACTAGAACCGAACCAAAACCGGACCGTGAAAACCGGTTCGGTTCCGAATCAGTTCCACGGTTCTGAGTTTTTTAAATATGGACAGGCAGATACCCTCATCTTTCCTCGCTTTATGTTGAAAAGGGGAACGTCCCTTGGGACATTTTTGAGCACCCTACATGATGGACAGTTCAGATCACGAAAAGTGATGATGGGTGGGGCCCACTGTCAAAACCCAATCCATGCACGTCCATCCCTGGACATTTTTGGCATGGTTTGGATATTTTGAAAAAAAAAATAAGTAGGGCCCACTTCTGATGGCATTCTCGGAGATCTACTCCGCTCATCCTCTTCGTAGTAACGACTAACGTGTAAGAAGAGGTGGGGACCACGGTTCCACAGTTCGGGTCAGTTCTACCTACCCCTAAACCGGAACCGAACCGTATCCAACGGTTCTCGTAATTTTGGAACCGGAACCGGTGCTGTCCAGAACCGGACCAAACCGGACCGATCCAACGGTTCCGGTCCGGTTCCACGGTTCTACCGGTTAAATGTGCACCCCTACTTAAGAATGTTTGATTGTACTGCTTTATCATTACTGCTTGATTGTTTTGATAACATGTTAACCTATGCTTTACTGTTCCACTGAGTTGATCACTCACTCCCATGTTACGGGACGATGTTGTACACACCAACCAAACCCTGTTGTAGCTACAGGTGATGGCGATGCTTATGAGGCGGAGCCAGACTTTTGCGACGACGAGGATGCCTTCCTGTATATGCTTTATTCTGGCGGCTTCGTGCGAGCCGTGTCTTGATCGACGGGATTACAAGGATGTTGATTAGATGCCATTACATTTTTTTTTGTATATTTTGGACTTGCATATGTAATTATTTAACCTGGTAATGTTATCACACTCTGGAGACTCACCACAGTTTATATATTTTATATATCTATCACAGTCTTCCGCTTGCAATTTAACTGTCTCTGGAGTATGATATGTTGTCTTGGCTTAATCTCACTCATGTTCGATGCACTAATACAAACAACATTCAATAATCATTCATTATGTTGCATAAGTGATGTGTTGGAACTCAGGAGTTGAGTTTATGCTCGACCCCCGATTTTCAGGGCGTTACACCCCTTTTTGTAACGCTTCGGAAAAATCCGTACAAAGACCCGAGTACCACCACAAGTAGAAATCACTTAGGACCAAATCCTTTAGAAATTAGATGAAATTAACTAAGTGCTAAACTAGATTAGCTACGAAATTCGCTTGATCCACTTTAAATACAATCTGTAAGACCCAAAATTTGTAGAATCATTGACGCTAGGTTACCCTAAAATCTAGGATTAATCTCATGACCCAGTTGCTCTCGGGAGCACATTGAAACTCCGTATCGGATCTGGACCGCACGTCGAAAGTCTGATTACTATGAAATTATATAATTAGGACCGCCTTGCTGGGTTTGACAACCATCTCGGAAATCAAGTCCAGATAATGTCCCGAAGCTATTTGCTTGAGCCCGGAGTGAAGCGTGTGAGAAGCGTGGATATTTTAGGAATAAATATCTAAATTTAAGTAATCTGAGACTTGTCACTTGCGGGTCGAATATAAGCATTCAGACCGTCAGAATCTGACCCAAATACACCCTCGGATTAGGGAAAATTTCCTACACAGGCCAGTGTACTTGTGGCCCTGATCGGTGATCGTGGACCGTTGAACTGAAGCTGGTCTGCCACCGGCGATCTGTAGATCCAATTGGACTAAAAGCTTAACTTGACCTAGATCCATGGTCAGGGAGCTTAAGTCCGACCTTAGGCTCAAGGGGGGCTCCGAAAGTGCTCCGTTGAGCTGAAACAAACGTCCCTTGGCTATAACCTAAGTATACCTTGGCCCTGGGGCCATTTCCATCAGTTTTCGGCTTATATAAGCCCCTTAAACCCTCTCTCTCTCTCTTCACATACGAATTTCCAACCCTAAGGAGAAAAGAGAGAAGGAAAGTGAGAGAAAGTATGAGAGAGAGTTGGTGTTCAATCCAGGGCTTCTTCCCTGCCATTCCACGTACTCAACTATCGTATCTGAATCGTTCTTCCAGCGATTCCGATCCCGTTCTTAGGTAAGAAAACCTAACCCTAACCTGTTCTAGAGTTCCAAATAGAGTACGTGATGAAATAGCTAATCTATTTCAGGATATAGGTTGCCGTTCTGCCGTAGACGAAGACTCGATATACAAACTGAGTTTAAAACTCATTTATCGGCGTAAGGTGCGGGCTTTAAACGTATAGGTTATGGTTTTCAAGGCTTTCAATGTCAGTTAATGATATATTACTGACATGGATGCTATTGCACATGTACAAAGTGCTGTCCGTTTCGTTTTTCAGATATACGTTAACCATGTTGAATATACTGTATTCCTCGTATTTGTAAAAAATACCGTATACATATGAAATACGGATTTGTGGTTGCAATGATTAATTGCTGTCTATATATGCTAAATGCATGTGTATCAACTTCTAGGTGAACGGATTAGCTTAATACCTGTTATATTAACATACGTCGTGTATGTACAAGTTGTAGCCTAAGTGTTTGTGAAAATGTCTGAGTATAAACTATACATTAGTGTACGCCACGACTAACCGTCGTGGATATGTGATTGTTGTATAGGCGGCAATCCTTTGACGAAAGGACTTGCCCTAATATGTATTCTAACTACTACATACCATGTATGATGTTATGTGCAGACTAAGTGTATGTAAAAATGTCTGTATGAGTAAGTGCTTATAAATTCTTCTTTAATTGGGTGTTGAGATATGATTCTCAACTCCTTTAACTATGTGTATGCTTTCCTCCATGTACCGTATATTATAGTGTTTGTTTATCTATGTAATGCATATATATAAATCTATGTTTATGTTGTATTCCATAAAATGTAAGAACAAAGCCGTGAAGGGTGATGAGGGAGTGGTGTAACGATTCCGTGCAACAGACCTGACAGCCCTAAAGCGGACAATATCAGACCTTTAATTGTATGATTTGAAATTTTGATCCATTACTGCTTTAACTATCTTCTATGATATTTTGTTGTAATTGAATGTGATTGGGGCTATTGTATAGTCCAGGCAATCGGTAACGGATCCTAGATTGGTAGATGATACTGTTTCGCCACACAGGATGTGTTCGACGAATTCGAGCCGTGCTTCGGTTGTTGACAGTGGTTAGGCAACACGGAGTGCTTACGCACTTCATGTCGATTCACTTGATGTGCGCTCGTGCTAGTCGAACTCGTCAAGTAACCCGATTGACCTGATGTATGTTCATCATGTTTGGACGCTACTGCTTAAACCTAAGGTACCAAACTCACCAGTGAAAATCCCATTAACCTTGGTACCTCGATCCGCTAAGACTCATGAGCCAGACATGGTGGTATGGGACACTGTGGTCGAGCTGTCAGCCTACGCTGGGGCGACGAGCCTCCCCGTAGTGACCAGTGAGCAACCCAGACTCGTGAGCCGAATACGACACTGTATTGAAGCTGTCGGCCTATACTGTTTTGGTAACAAAGCTGTGATGGGTGATGGGGGAGTAGTATAACGATTCCGTGTAACAGCCCTGGCAGCCCTAGATGTGCCCTTTGTAGTGACCTCGAGCATACACTGAACCTGCGTTGAGGCGTCAAGCCTTTCTGTAGTAATCAGAGTATG
Source organism: Magnolia officinalis (assembly GCA_021015155.1). Classification (NCBI taxonomy): domain Eukaryota; kingdom Viridiplantae; phylum Streptophyta; class Magnoliopsida; order Magnoliales; family Magnoliaceae; genus Magnolia; species Magnolia officinalis. The sequence continues at coordinate 65,384,704 of JAJHSJ010000010.1, forward strand.
AACTAGGCCTGTACTGATTTGGTGACGAGCCCTTTGCAGCGACCTAGAACCGCAACATCGTATGAGATTTACTAGGACTGACGATCCTAGAATGGATCATTGTTTGGGTATTGATATAAGGGAGGTACCTTAGTTTTCCAATCCTGCTGTATGAAAAGGACTAATAAGAACTTGGTAATCATATGCATGCACCGCATTACGCGTGCGTTCAGGCGTAACAGGTCAAGCACTGAGGCAGTGTTGTTCATACACGAACGTGAGATGAAGTCGCTGAGGGAGCGTAGGCGAGGGCATACATCATACATTTATACCATTCTTGCATTAACAAGAGTACTTAGGGATGTGTGATTTACTGCTTTATCATTACTGCTTGATTGAATTGATATCATACTAACCTTTGCTTTATTGTTCCACTGAGTTGATCACTCACTCCCACGTTACGGGACGGTGTTGTATACACCAACCAGACTCTGTCTTAACTGCAGGTGATGGCGATGCTTATGAGGCGGGGCCAGACTTTTACGACGAGGAGGAGCTCTCCTATATGCAACTCTCTGGCGGGTCTATATAGACCTGGAGTTGCGCTGACGGGGCTACAGGGTTTTGGATAGAGAACATTACACTTTCTCATTTTGTACATTGTGGAACTACACTTGTAATTCTTTAACCTGGTAACATGTTCACACTCTGGAGACTTACACCAGTTTACATATATTATATATATCTATCACAGTCTTCCACTTGCGTATTTAATTGTCTCTGGAGTATGATATGCTGTTTTGGTCTAATCTCATTCATGTTTCAATGCACTCATCATAATCATCATTATCTATGTTGTATAAGTGATGCGTTGGAACTCGGGAGCTGAGCTTTACTCGACCCCCAATTTTCAGGGCGTTACAGTGGGCCACGTCCATGTGGGACCCACCATGATGCCTGTGTCGTACCCATACCGTCCAGTGTCCAAGGACACTGGACGTGGCTAACAGTGGAGTGCGTGAACTGACAGTGGGAGTGGCTAACAGTGAGGTGTGTGCTAACAGTGAGGTGTGAACAGACAGTGGGGTCCGTGGGACCCACCCACGTTGGCCACCCATGTAAATGGGCCACACCATGATGCGTGTGGGGTCTCCATCGTCCCTGGATGGTGGGACCCACCCCACGTGTGGGGCTATCAATGATGTATGTGTATGTCTAGGCCGTCCAGGGGGCCTGGACGTTGTAAATATTAAATATAATATTAATATATTATACTATATAATATATAATATGATATATTATGTATTATACTATAGTATAATATAATATCATATATATTAAATCTTGTGGTGGGCCCTACGTGGGACCCACCTCTACCTTAAAATGCAGAAAAGCTGCACTAGCAGCAGTTATATTATTATATATTATATATTATATATATATGAGGGTGGGCCCTACGTGGGACCCACCTCTGCCTCTTTAAAGTAGCAACAGCTGCATGTACAACAGCTATATAGCTGCCCTATTGCTGCTATACACACGGCAACAAGTGGACCCCACTGCCAGCTACTGTACACATGACAGCAAATTCCGTGGGTCCCACCTGTTCCATCTACACCATCTATCTATGGGACCCACCATGATGCATGTGTTGTATCCAAACCATCCAACCATTTGTGAGATCATTTTATGGCATGGGGTAAATGAGTGAGTCAGATCCAAAGTTCAAGTGGACCCCACCATTTGCAATAATAGTGGGGCACAGTGACATCCACCATACAAATTTCTAAGGCCACAATAGTTTCCAATTAAGTTGATATTTATTTTCACTTCATTTATCTTTATGTTAACTTATGAATAGGTCGGACCTCAAAAATACGTAAGGGTGGGCCCGATTTGATATACGTGAGGCCCATTGGCACGACTCGATTTGATATACATGAGGCCCATTGGCGCGACCCGATTTGATATACATGAGGCCCATTGGCACGGCCTGATTTGATATACATGAGGCCCATCGGTACGGCCTATTTGATATACATAAAGCCCAATGGTGCGGCCCATCAAGATGTATTTTGGCCCGTGGGCAGGGCCCACCCGTTTGTGTTGTTAGGCCCATGTAATGAAGCCCACTTGATAAATGAGGCCTAGTATTGAGGCCGTGCGATGAGGCCAATATGATATATTTGAGGCCTAGGTGCAAGGCCCACCTATTGTGTATTCAAGGTCCGATGTGATATATGTTGGTCCATATGACGAGGCCGATGTGACGTAAATGAGGCCCATCGTGATTGTATGTGAGGCTATGGGCCCACTATATGTTTGGCCCTATGTAAGTCACTCCTTGGGAGCAATGTTGGTTAGATGTCCACATTGATGGACAATGATGGTTGGATGTCTACATTGTGACCTTCTCTTAGGCCTTGTTAGGCCCGTTCTCATCATTCTCTTATGGGTTAACCCAGATAAGTGGGCCCCATTCACCATAGATGGATGGGTCCATGCTATCAGATTTGATATAACCACGGCCGAGGGTCAATCTTTATATTATGGTTGATTGGTTGTCCATCTATGGACCCCGCCTTGTTTATATACCGATTGTATAGGCCGATTTCGATTGTCGAGGTCGATTATAATTTGTCGAGGCTGATTGTATAGGTCGATTCCGATTGTCAAGGCCGAGTTTCGAGGACGATTCTGATTTGTCGAGGCCGATTCCGATTTGTTGAGGCGATTGTATAGGCCGATTTCGATTGTCAAGGCCGAGTATTGGGGCTGATTCCAATTTATCGAGGCCGGTTGTATAGGCCGATTCCGATTGTCAAGGCTGAGTATCGGGGCCGATTTTGATTTGTCGAGGTCGATTGTATAGGCCGATTCTGATTGTCGAGGCCGAGTATCGAGGCTAATTCCAATTGTCGAGGCCGATTCCGATTGTCGAGGCCGATTTTATAAGCCGATTCCGATTGTCGAAGCCGAGTATCGAGGCCGATTCCGATTGTCGAGGCTAATTGTATAGGCCGATTTCGATTATCGAGGCCGATTTTATAAGCCGATTCCGATTGTCGAAGCCGAGTATCGAGGTCGATTTCGATTGTCGAGGCTAATTGTATAGGCCGATTTCGATTGTCGAGGCTGATTCCGATTGTTGAGGCCGATTGTATGAGCCGATTCCGATTATCAAGGCCGATTGTATAGGCCGATTCTGATTATCGAGACCGATTTCAATTGTCGAGGCCGATTGTATAGGCCGATTCCGATTGTCGAGGCCGAGTATTAAGGCCGATTCTGATTGTTGAGGCCGATTGTATAAGCCAATTCCGATTGTCGAGGCCGATTGTATAAGCCGATTCCGATTGTTGAGACCGAGTGTCGATTCCGATTGTTGAGGCCGATTTTGTTTGTCGAGGCCGATTTTAATTGTCGAGGCCGATTGTTGAGGCCTATGTGATGAAGCCCATTGTGATGCATTTAAGGGCGAGGTGATGGAGCCTATTATGATGTATGTTAGGCCCATGTGAAAGGCGCATCGTGATGTGTATTAAGCTCTTGAGTGAGGCCCATGGTGTTGTATATTAGGCCCTTTGTGAGGCCACGAGTCCACTATATGTTTGACCCTATGTGGGCCACCCCTTGGGGGCAATGTTGGTTAAATGTCTACATTATCGAGGCCGAATGTCGATGTCGATTATTGAGGCCGGTTATTGATACCGATTATGAGTATGTGACAACATAACATCATAATACATGCTCATACGCATCATCTGCATGTTTGTTATGAAATGTGATTGACCATTGCATATGCTATAGGGCAGGTTGTTCATAGGGCTCCCTGATAGGCGGAGTTGCCCCATATGAGCGCATGGTATGCGCAGGATTGATGTATGATTTGACTGTGTGACTCATGCATCTCGCATTTGTATGACATGACCACCGTACGCCTTAGCGACATCAGGGCCATAGCCTCCACATGTATTTCGTGGATGGCCAGATGGGACACCAGAAATCTGTTCTACATGGGGTGCTATAGATATCCCTGAGTGAAAGTCCCTAAACCCTCTTGGTTCCAGAGGTTGCTCCAACGTCTAGACTGAGTAGATGAATGAGCGCATGAGGGCCATATACTGTTAGGTCGTGTCTCCCACTGTGTCGTGGTCGGTTGGAAGGGGGTACGACCTTACCTGCCCGAGAGGAGGGGCAATGCTAGGCTGAGTTTGACCAGCTCGAGGAATGAGTTCGCTATCGATAAGCCGAGCCCAATATTGACAGGCGGATAGTGAGGTCTCTTCCACTCACCTCGTTACGCGTGATGGGGCGGCAATCTAGTTTGGAGTGTAATAGACCCCGGTGATTTTTCAGAGAGGAACCGTATTGATATGTGGACTTATTGAGTAGAAATTGCATACTCATTCATTCATTCATTCACTATCCACTCAGACTGGTGGTGCGCAACTATTTGTTACGAGTACCTTCGCATGGCCAGGATTTCGGTTGGGGGCGCGACCAACCTGAGATTAGGAGTTTACCACATTGTGTCTGACTATCCAAATTTAGGTATGGGACTGGTTTGGATAGAAATCCCTTGTGATGGACCCTATAGCCTGCGATACTACGTACCATCATCCCGACTTCACTCCAGATTAGTCATTTCATTCGCACTGCATATTGCATTGCATCCTCGGTATTTGATATTGACTTATTATTTTCTTGCATCGCATAGCCTTGATACAGCTGATATCATTCATAGACTGTAACATCCTGGATTTTTCACCGTTTTAGATTTCCAAAAATCCTTGAAATTTTCTTTTGTAATTAGCTTATAATATCACTTACTGACCATTAGCACTCAATGTTAGTTGTACATGGCTAGTACCAGTAAAGAACCGCACAAGTCCGATTAATCAACCGTAAGAAGCCAACGAATCCGCCCGGATCTTAACTAATAGACTAAATCAACCCCATTATTCCTTTAGCCTAAAACTAACGGTTCAGAGTAATCATAACCAAATCTCCACTTTCACTAGTTATAAATGGGCCACACTATGAATATAGTTAATCCAAATCCTAATCATTGCCCACGAGAAATCTCATTATCAAATTCATTCTAGAAATACCCCGATTCTCCGAACAAGCTCTAGACCGCTCGTTGGTAGGCCACTAGTTCCAAAACTAAAGAATAATGTCCGTCTTACTGGGCTTGACGTCCATCACGGGAGTTGGACCTAGGTACTGCCCAGAACTGCTCAACTTGAGCCAAATGACGAGTGCATGAGAAGCACGAATACCCCAAAGAAAGGTGCTGGAACTTAAGTGAATTGGGTCATCCACTCTTATGCAAAGTTGAGGATTTCGGACCGTCAGTTTACGACCAAACTTCATACGTGGAGTGAGGATATTTCCCTGCTCATATCCGTATAGTCGCGGCCCCGATCGACCATCGGCGACCGTTGAACAGACTTCTCATCATATCTGTCGATCGGTGCATCCAAATGGCGGGCCGATAATATCCATACGTAGATCATCATTAGAGCTAACTATATTACGGTGTATATTGACTTGTACACTCAATAGTAGGCCCTAGAGGCTAGAAAAACCCTCCCATAGGGTTAGTATAGTAAAAACCTAACACTTGGGGCCATCGACACCAAATCTAGCATTATAAAAGGGCCTCATTTGGGGCACCCCTCTTCTCATACGATTTTCCATCTTCAAAGAGAGAAAGAGGGAGAGAGTAAAGAGAGAAGAGAGAGAGCAAGCAGAGAAAGAGAGAGTGAAGGAGAGCAAGGGTGGACCATAGATCAAGGTGGGCCTAAGGGAACTCAATCTTACAACTCCCGATCCCTTCTCCAAAAGAAAACCCTATATCACAACCACAAGAATCGTTCCGTTGATCGTCTAGGTAAGATCCCTCATCCTTTTTCTTAAAACTCTTGTGTTGAGAAGGGATTGACATGGATTTCTAACATGCAAATGTGTGCTTTAGGGATTCCGGCCGATCGACCCCAAATCCACCCTCCTAGGTCGTTTCCAAGATCTCAACGATCCATAGGTGCAGACTATTATTCTTAGGTGGCCTAACACCAATTTTAGTATGAATCTAATGATTATGATTGCTTGGATGATGAATTTGAAGAATTTAGAGAAAACCTAAGCTAGACCTTACGTTGTAGATCCTCTCAACTAATATAGATTGATTATGGCTTGTTTGTTATTCCTCAACATGTTTGGTGTGGGTTTGATGAATGCATGTTTGTTATTGCTTGATTCTTGTTGGTGATCCCTTATAGCTTGTATATTACTCTAATCCTTGTTGTATGTATGCGCTTGCTTAAGTCCCCAATGTATGTTATGCTAATATTAGTCCTTATTACATGTTCATGCTATGAATCATTTATAGATCTTGATCTCCTTGCTAACCCACACGACATACATGCATGTTTATCTCGTAATATTGTTAGTATTTGCACTTATAGGAAAACTTGAATTTTCATGTTTAGGAAATATGAATGCATGGCGTCATTTGTGTTGGATGTTAAATTTGGAATCGTTGAAGCGTTATAGAATACCATCAAACCCTAGGTTGGTTAGACTGAGGTGGGAGAAGGTGGCCCCATTGGTAGGGTTGCGTTGAGGCTAGGCCGGTGGTTTTGGGCGAGTGCAGATGGGCGACAGTTGTTGGACTACATGGGTCGTTTGTACCTGATGTCGTCCGTCTTATACACGCCTGGACTCGCAAGGCCTAGTCCGTGTACTGACCAATCATGCTTGTTAACCATGTTTGCCCCACGCCTGTATGGAATCTGGCACACCCTTCAACCATTGGAGCCCATTGATAGCCATTTGAAATTGATCCTCGGACTCGTGAGTCGGACATAGTGGAATGGGACACTGTGGTCGAGCTGTCGGCCTACGCTGGGGTGACGCGCCTCCCCGTAGTGACCGCGAGTGATTCCTTTCTTAACACTCCCCATGTGCTTGAAGTCGGGGACGGGGAACCCGACGTGATCAAGGATCACGGGGTCTTTGCCTCACACATTGGGGGGCCTTGGCCTCGCAACCAGTTCAGGGCATTGATACATGGGGTGTATTAGTTTTTCCAATCTGTTGGATGAATGGAATTAACTAAGAACTTGGCAAACATTATCATTGCATCACACTAGCTAGGTTGGCGACTCGGCAGTTGAGGTCACTCTGAGGGAGTGTTGGTCATACGCGATCGTTAGATGGAGTCGCTCGAGGGAGTGTTGTGGTGAGGGCATGCATCATATCATCCATCACGCACACGCATTAATAAGATTTGTTAGGTGCTTATAAATGTATTGTTTTTCATTAAATCTATAATTTAATTGATGCCTGTTGTAACTTAAGACTAATAGCACCCACTGAGTTGATCACTCACTCCCACTCTGGGACGGTGTTTTAAAACACCAACCAGACTCTTTAATAGCTGCAGGTAGCGATGACTTCGAGGAGCTTGATGGCGCGAATCTTGATAAGGAGGATGAGCTGTCTTACTTCTAGTTGATGAGTGACTCTCCATCGACTTGATAGACAGGATTTGGATCACTGAGCAGTGGGCTTAACTCTATTATTCTCGGACATATCATTCTTTTTGTAGTTTTGTTGGGCAACGCCTTGTGTGACCCATTTATATTTTTGGACCTGTATATATACTAGATCTCTTTCATTTCAGTAGGCTTGTGTGGTTGTGCTTCATGTTCCAGGAAATTTCAGGCTGCGCATTTTAACCTGATTAAACTCATATTAATGAAAATTGGTTATAAGTGACACTTGGGAACTCAGGAGTCGAGTGTATGCACGACCCCCGATTTTCAGGGCGTTACAAGATGGTATCAGAGCAATAGTTTGGAATCAATTGGGTCATGGGTCATGAACTCACTAAAGCGTCCGCTGACTTAGAGGAAACGCAATAGAAAACATGAAAGGCTAGGAACCACCCCAGTCCCTGAACCACCAATCTTAGAACTTAAGGTGAGACTTCCAAGATGTTAGGGTTCGGTAGCGAGAGGAGTAGTAACACTAGAGAAGGGGATCCGAGAGTCTCATGGTGCCTCGGCCCATTTCCGGACAAGGAATTTTGGAACATGACGACAAGACTCGATTTGACTAACTAGAAAGTTTAGCTAGTCCAGTCCACCTAACCCCTAAGGGCCGTTTGGCCAACCGCGTTAGGTGGGATTAGGGTGAATGGAATTATAACAGTAACAGTAAATACATGTGTAAGGTATTGTCCCTAGATTGTCTGTATCCCATGTTTTCCAATACTAGGTTTGGGATGCATGCAATTAAAGGTAAATCGCGAGATTTCCTTTTAAATTACACTTGGAAATCCATTATCATGGGCCTTGGAAGTCCCATATCACACCTTCCCACACAAGACTCATTCTACAAAGCGGGTTAAATAAGTTTTAAATTCCGTCCCACACCCATTCCAGACATGCCATTCATAAATCTTGAGTTGAGAGTAGCATTACAACCCCATTTGGTACAACTAAATGCCCTTAGCCAGACAGGCCTAAGTCGAAATCCCTCTTTCCAATATATCTCCTTAAGATATTCACCTATCATCACCCTATTCTTAAACTTCCCCAGTACATTGTTAGGAACTAGCCAAAAATCGAAAGATTTGACGGTTGAAGCCAACGTCCAAGTCCAAATGAGCTATTTCTGGGTCAAATTTGTTAGTTCCAACCCATTCGGGAAAAGAGATTTAGGGGTGAATGAGAATTTACCGAAAATAGTGAAATAGGAGAAAAATGGGATTTTGTCCCATAACCGGGAGGAATCTTACGAAATAACTAGGCCCATTGGGTATATCGGCTTCTCCTACCCTAAATTCATATATGTCGCGTCGAATAACTCATTCCGGTTTGTGAGATATGGTTGTCGCAAGGTACCCCCACCGATGAGCCTGGGGACCGTGTGGCCCCCGCCGAATCCACGTGGCCCCTGCCACTCGACCGCGTGGCCCCCGCCGGATCGGCGTTGCCCCCGTCGCAGTTTCTGCAATTTTAAGTCAACTTCAAAAATTCATATCTCCTTCGTTACAACTCCGATTTATGTAATTCAAAAGCAAAATTAAAGCTTGATGAGTCTAGTTTTATATAAAAATAAGAAAAAAATAAAATAAAAATTATAATATAGTTAAAATTAAGATCTCCTGTCAACTATCCAAAAATTATTAATTTCGGACAGTTGTTGCTCCTAAAATTTTAATAATTTAGTTACAACTTAAAATGAGATAAAATTTTGTGAGATGTCTTTAAATTCAATGATAAAATAGTATAAAAATTTTAAAAATAATTTAGTTACCAAAAGTATAAGAAACCTTACGAGAAATAGAGATATCGTGCAATCTTACAAAAAAAAATAAAAATCGTTAGTTTCAGACAAATGTCACTTTTAGAATTTTAATATTTTTTTCTACAACTCGAAATGAAATAAAATTTTGTAGAGTGAGTTTAATATTAATGATAAAATATACAAAAATAATTCTATTACTAAATATATAAGAAACGTTACAATGACCCTCGCTCAGGCGGCCAATGGGTGGCCCTTTTTGTGTTTTAAACATGTGTGGGGTCACTTGAAGACCCCTCTCCCAGCCCTTCTCTTCCTCATTCCAAAAACTACAACCCATTTCTCTCAAATCCCTCTCCTCATCCATGAAACCCATCCCAACAACCCTTACTCAAATCCTTCAATTCCTCTCAAATCTTCATCAAAGCCATCTTTTTCTTCTCAAATCTCATTTCCAAAGCCTTCTTCCATTTCTACAGCAAAGCCCCCTTCCATTTCTAAATCTTCATCATATTAGTTATATAAATTACTATATTTCAAGAGTTAATTGAGCCATATTAAGTAAATTCAAAGGTTTTAGAAATGAGTTTACGCAGTAGCTTAATTGAGAGTTTCACCAGAAATGTCGTCAAAATTTATGATTTTTTTTCTTTTTTCTTTTGGTCTTTTATTATTATCATTATTAGTTTTTGGGTTTATGACTTTCCTAAAATCCCAACACATACCTTTTGAGCCGAGTTACCATCAAACTCGTCTGTGAGCCCAACACAGCCCTGACTTGGCATGACACATCCAATCAACTACTTACGTGGTCAAGTTGGCTTGGGTTTTGAATCCATGACTTCTAACAGAGGTAGAAACACCACCAATAGCCAATTAACATGCACATGCACTTACATGTCCTTGCATTATTTTTATATTTTACTGATATATATGTATTTTTTTTTTTGAAAATTATAAATAGTATTACATCAACTATATTTGAATAGAGTTGAGTAAGACTAGTCATAGGCCTCGAGTCAACCCAACCCAACTAGACATTAAGTCGAGTTTTCATTTATTTATTTACTTCTAAAACATGTGATGGATTAGGCTAGATATTGGGATCTAGGACTAACAACCGGGTGCATCTAATGGACAAGTTGGATGATACTTACATGTCATGGTGGGCCTTACATGTCATGGTGGGCCACACATAGGTTTTAAAAAAAAAAAGGCTGGTACTTATCACACATGCATGCTTGTTTTAAAAGACCCTGTAGATCTTCCTATATTAACTAATAAATAGTTTTCTTAGGTCTGATTTGGGTCCTGTCTAGGTTGAGTTCATTATAATATTTGATAAGATGGAACTAAATGTGGTGACTTGTAATTCATTGATTGATGGATGGTGTGAGTTGGGTAAAACAGAAGTTGCATCGGACATTTTGCTGTTAATAGGTGAGAAGAGTATTTTGCGGAATGGGGTTAATTATACTTCATTGATTAAAGCCTACTATAAAAAAAAGTGAGATTGAATATATATATATATATATATATATATATATATATATATATATATATATATATATATATATATATATACATATATATACACATGATATAGCTCGTTTGACTTTATCACCTAATTTGCTTGCTCGGCTTCACCATTTGAGGTGTGCATGTAATAGTTGTGTTGGGTTAGTATTGGATGGGACCATGTCAAGATGCGAGGGTAGTCAATGTGAGGCTCCGCCATGGCCGGCTCCTGAATCCTAGTGTCACATCTCGAGTACTTCCCTAAGTGCAGACTATGAAGCATTCGCACACACCTCATTGCAAATGAGTCAGCCTACCACCATAGTGTAGTCACGCTATTTTGGAGAGGAGAGTAACATAAGAGCCTTCAAGGTAAGCGAATTTGTTACACTAGAACTCAAGAATGAGGTTTATGTGGTTAGTTACAAATGTGGACCCGTCTTCCTTATGTAGACCTAAGATCCTTTTAGCTACCTTACATGGATAGCTAAGAAAAGGCTTATGATGTCATCCTGCGGCTAAGAAAACTTTAAAAACCATCTATATAATCCTACATAGTCTCTACAATACATTCTTCTACCACTCTAGAATTTTCTATACATGTAGGAACCTTTTAACCTACAAAATGTGCCAAAATGCCCGGTTTCATGGGATAGCCTCCTTGAAATTTCTGGTATATCCATAACATCAGTTAACAGATGAAGATTGATGCCCTGTGGGTTGCCAATGAACCAAGTTTTTTTTTTTCCATATTGGAGTTTTAGTATTTTGTTTCTTTTTAGAAATTACTTCTAACCATGATAGAAATCGTCTTGTATGATTAAATTATATTATTTTTAGTATATTTTCCTACTTCAAATAGTTTCTAGTACGGTTGAACTACGACTCTTGAATAGGGTGAGTTTGATTGTTTAATACTTTCTAAGTTCATATTCAATGCAGTCTTCACTAAAATTGTAACGCCCTGAAAATCGGGGGTCGTGTATGTACGCAACTCCCGAGTTTCCGAGGTCACTTATCATGCGTTTAACGGTTTTAGGATTAGTCAAATTAACTGCGCAAGTTTGGAACAACTGGAACATGAAACACAACCACAAATCTACTGAAATGGGAGAAAAACAACACAAGCATATATATATACACGTCCAAAAGAATAAGGGGCACATGGCGCCACCCGACAAAATCGCAAAAAATAATATCATGTCCAAAAGAATAGGGCTGAGCCCTCAGCTCAGCAGTCCGTCGTCACAGCTACGGATCCGACGCGGCTCCATCCATCAACTGGAAGTAGGAGTACTCCTCCTCATCCAAGTTCGCAGTGCCAGGCTCTTCCTGATCTTCGCCACTTGCATCTATGGAAGTGTCTGGTTGGTGTTTTAAAACACCGTCCCAGAGTGGGAGTGAGTGATCAACTCAGTGTGAACCATTAATCTTAAGTTGTAACAGGCATCAATTATAATAGGAATTTAATGAAAAGCAGGAATTCAGCAACACCTATAACTCTTATTAAATGCGCATGAAATGCGATGGTATGATGCATGCCCTCGCCACAACACTCCCTCAAGCGACTACGTCTACGATCGCAAATGTCATCACTCCCTCAGTGCGACCTCGACTTCCGATTCGCCACCCTAACTAATGCGTGAAATGCGATCATGTTAGCCAAGTTGTTAGTTAAAGTTCATTCATCCAGCAGGTTGGGGATTCTGGATCACCCTACATGTCACTGCCCTAATCTGGCTGCGAGGGCAAAGCCCCAACAACGCGTGAAGCTGAGTCCTTGCGGTCCGTGATCCCGTCGGGGTCCTCATACCCGACTCCAAACACATGAGGAGTGCCGATAGGGAAGGGATCGCTCGCGGCCACTACGGGGAGGCGGGTACCCCAGCGTAGGCCGACAGCTCGGACACAGTGTCCCATTCCACCATGCCCGGCTCACGAGACTGTGGACCAATTGTAATCTAGTTATCAGTGGGCCACAAAGGTTGTAGGGTGCATCAGGTTCCATACATATGTGGGCGAACATGGTTAACAAACAGGGTGATCAGGTAGTAGGCTAGTCCGCACAGATCAGGCAAGCGTGAGACGAATGACCTCGGGCATAAGGGACCCATGTAGTCGAACTACAGCCACCCGAACACTCCCGCCCAATCCGCGAGTCTAGCCTTAGCGTAGTCCTACCGATGGGACTACCCTCTCTCGTCAGGTTCCTGACCATCCCAAGAGTGTGAAAAGGGATCTACAGCATGTTCACTACTCACATTATAACCTAGCACATCCGTATCATAATCTCATGCATCCTAACCATGCAAAACAAATACCTTTAACAAGCAAACAAGTATCATCATAAAATTTAGGTGCATGTGAGTGTGTGGGTTGTGTGAGGAAGTTAAACACTTCCTCCATCTTGAGGAATCATAAGCATCGGTAAATAATCATACACACAAATAAACACTACATATGATGGAAATGAAATCAACAACAACAAGCATGTTATCAATTGACATAACATCATGTGAAGGCACAATATATATATCCCATTTAAGAATTAAACATGCATATTCTAACAAATCCAATCAACATGAAAATCCTTAGGGTTTCCTCTAGAATTCCAAATATGACATCAAAGCACTCAAAATCATTAAATCCACACTAAAATTGGTGCTAGGCCACCTAAGAGCAATAGTCCGCACCTATGGACCGTTGGCGACACGAAAAACGTCCTAGGAAAGAGGCTTTCGGGACGATCGGCCGGAATCCCTAAACCAAACCCTTGCATGTTAGTTTTCCATGTCAATCCCACCATAATACATGGATTTCAAGAAGAGAAAGGGAGAGGATCTTACCTAGATGGCCCACGGACGAATTTGGGGTTTGTGACGGAGGGTTTTCCCCTTTGGGAAGGGAGAAGGTGATGAAGGGTCGATTCTCTTGGGCCCCAACTCAATTTAGGATCCACCACACTTCCTTGCCTACCCCTTCTTCTTACTTCACTCTCCTTGGTCATTGGAGGATGGTGGAAGTTGCTAGGGAGAGATGGGTTGTTGGAGTTTTGGAAGAGGTTTGAGGGAGAGCTTGGTTGTTGGAGATTGGAAGAAGACTAAGGAGAAGGGGAATGGGTTGTTGGGAGGTGAAGGGAGAGATAGGAGGGAGAGAGGGTTGTTGTTGAGAGAGTGAATAAGATTGTGAAGAGGGCTAGGGCTTATTTCCCTAGAGTGGGTCTCTTGGCCCCATGTTTCCTAATTTTTCCAAATTAGACCTATGGGACCCCTATTAAGTGTTGAGGTGGCCCTAGCGCCTCATTGGCCACCAATTTCGGCGTGTAGTTGTCTCCTAACCCGACTAGGGTCCATGCAAAAATTGAGGACGAACGGATGAACGGTTGTATGATCTGAGAAGGCGCTTCCGACCTTTAAGTGGCCCTGTGGGGCCCATTTCGGTGATTGGAATAGTTCTGGGGGTCTTCTGGCCATAAAACTTATAGGTTAGGTGATCCATGGCCCGATGAAGGGCCGTGCAAAATTTGGGAGCGATCGAATATAGGGTTTGATCGCACGGGTCCGCTTTGCGATCAACGGTCATCGTGCCACGATCGGGCCCCAGATTTGGTGAACGGGCGTTGAAAAATATATCAAACCATCACCGTAAATTCGGAAGAAATCCGACGGCTGGAATGTTTCACATTTCAATTTCCTTAACCAGTGCCAGATTTCAATTCTGGCATTGGTGGGGTGCATTGGGCCCATGCCAGATCCCACTTCTGGGCGTCTGCAGGGGCTGCGGTTCGTGATGGCCTTCAAGCCCAGTAAGACCAACGGCCACACCAAGTTTTAGAATTTTCCGACTATCCTCGGTCGTTGTGCGGCCAACACAAGCGGTCCTTTATGTGCAAACAACCATCTGGCTGGGTGGCCCACACTAAGCCCTATTATGGCCAGTCAGGTCTAATAAATTGGATTAATCTTGGATGATTTTTATCTACGGTAACCCACCATGAGTGGCTTAAGCGAGTGGTCCTGCGGCAATCCTACGTGGACGCCCCAGGACACTGTGCTGGTTGGACGGGACGTTACAAAAATATTATAAGTTTTCTTATTTTCTTATAGAATCAAGATTCATACCACATTGAGGAGATGATATCCTTCCTCTTTCCATTCCCGCGACCTTTCTAGGGTCTTCAAACCTATGAAATATCCTAGAACTTTCAGTTATTTATGCTTTCTCGTTTTACTACTAACGATCCAAAAACCTCTAAAGAAACCCACTCCCAACATCTATTTTCATCCCATTCTCAACTTTCTTTCCTAAACCCATTCATGAAAATCGACCTCAAACCCATTTTCAAGAGACCCATCCAAGAGCATCTAACCTCTACCCATTCCTCTTCATTTTCTCCAAACCCATTGTCAAACCCATTTCAAAATACATTCCCAACACCCATCCTAAAACCCAAACTTCAAACCCCATTTCAAATTCATATCTAACCCACATTTCTCAATCCCATTCTCAAATCCTTTCCCAAACCCATCTCCTAAACCCATTTCCCTCTACTCCCACTCCATCACTCTCACTCTCCCATCCTCAAACCCATCTCCTTCTTCTTCTTCTTTTCTTCTTCTCCAAACCCATTACTACAATCCTTTCTTCTTCTTTTCTTTCTTCCAAAGGCAACCATTGAACTAGAATATGATCATCTAAAACTCAAATAGGTCATCCCATGGAATAGTTGAGAAGGAACATCCACTGTTAGTTATATACGGGGCCTACCATGGTCTTTATCTGCCACCCAATCCATTCATCTAATGTGCTTCATCACAGATAGGTGATGTTGCTCTAAATGAAAATAAATAAACTATAATTCCATATATACATCCCCATCTAAATATTGTGTTGTCCACAATTAAAGATACTTTGTAGCCATGGACATTCAATGATAGATTTTGGTACTAATGTTGGGTGTGGAAGTGGCTAGGAAACAGATCAGTCATGAAGACAGATGGTTGACTGTGGACAGATTTAGGTTTGAATTATTAGTTTCCTATTGAACTGCCTTAGGAATTAACTGTAGGCCAGATGGTTGACTGGTGAAGACTTTGCTAAAATAGGAGTTGATAAGCAAGTTCCAGGACAGGCTATGGGTGTCGGAAACAGTTCTAAAAGCAGAAACTAAACAACAAGCTGAATCTATTAATGGGTTTTGTTGCAAATGCAAAATAGGTTATAATGGATTGAATTTAAATAGGTCTGCAGTAGAAACCAAATGTGCAGTGAAAGATAAGACTGTTTATTTCTAATAATACTAGGAATCATCCTATAATTAGACTAATTTTATATATTTTTCTATTTTAAGTAGTTTTCAATGCAATCGAATTAGGACGCTTGAGTAGGATTGGGTTTCATAGTTTAAGGCTCCGAAAGTTCGTATTAAAGGCGGACTATAGTAAAATATGTCAAGTTTTCCTATTCTGTTAAAGATTTAAGGTTCGTACCACATTGAGAAGACGACATTCTTCGTCTTTCCTTTTCTGCATCCTTCTTAGCGTTATTAGCACTTCAAACCTCTGAAATACCTTAGAACTTTCAATTCTTCCTTCCTTCTCGAAGTTTAGAAAAATGAAGTGCAACGTGCAGTCTGCTCCTAATCCACTAGACATGAGATCGAAATGGTGATATACATATAAGATTTTATATTATTAGAAACCTTTTTAGGATAATCATTTGACCATAAGCACCATGGGAGATTTAAATCACTAAGTTAGACAAGAATTAAAATGAGAATTCTCTCGGACCAAGACCCAAAGGGCAACCTTATAAATAGGAGATTTAAACTTTTTAATAATGGCCATTCCCTAAACATTTAGATTGATCGGACTATGGAATTACGGAAGTATACACCTGCAAAGTATTCGCGGCTTGACTCAATTCTCAATTCTGGGCAACTACCAATGGACTCACTGCTTTGACCGAGCAGAAGACCAGGATCCACCAGGACGAAGAAGGGATACGATGAGCCTTCTACCCTGGTTAGGTAGATGATCGACGTATTGGGTTCAAGTCCACTACAACCGTCTCTCTGTATTGGTCTAACATTGAAAACAAATATTTTTACTCTAGATAGAGGAAAACCATCGCCATGAGTCTAAATATATAAAAATAAATGGATGAATAAATAAATTTTAGTAAACCATTAGGGTGAAAAAGTTTTAAGGGGGGTAGACTAAAATGAGCCAGCCTAGCATAGATAGTATACACCCTACCACGCATATAAACTTGAAATCAACAAACCAAGACAAATGAAATAATGAAACCTTTACTTACTACCCTCAGGCAATTGTTTTTAAGGGGGGTAAATTGTAACATCCTGGATTTTTCACTGTTTTGGATTTCCAAAAATCCTTGAAATTTTCTTCTGTAATTAGCTTATAATATCACTTACTGACCATTAGCACTCAATGTTAGTTGTACATGGCTGGTACCAGTAAAGAACTGCACAAGTCCGATTAATCAACCGTAGGAAGCCAACGAATCCGCTCGAATCTTGACTAATAGACTAAATCAACCCCATTACTCCTTTAGCCCAAAACTGACGGTTCAGAGTAATCATGACCAAATCTCCACTTTCACTAGTTATAAATGGGCCACACTATGAATATAGTTAATCCAAACCCTAATAATTGCCTACGAGAAATCTCACTACCAAATTCATTCCAGAAATGCCCCGATTCTCCAAACAAGCTCTAGACCGCTCGTTGGTGGGCCACTAGTTCCAAAACTAAAACTATAGAATAATGTCCGTCTTACTGAGCTTGACGTCCATCGCGGGAGTAGGACCTGGGTACTGCCTGGAACCGCTCAACTTGAGCCAAAGGACGAGTGCATGAGAAGTGCGAATACCCCAAAGAAATGAGCTGGAACTTAAGTGAATTGGGTCATCCACTCTTATGCAAAGTTGAGGATTTTAGACCGTCAGTTTACGACCAAACTTCATACATGGAGTGAGGATATTTCCCTGCTCATATCCGTATAGTCGCGGCCCCGATCGACCATCGGCAACCGTTAAACAGACTTCTCATCATATCTGTCGATCGGTGCATCCAAATGGCGGGCCGATCATATCCATACGTAGATCATCATTAGGGCTAACTATCCTATGGTGTATATTAACTTGTACACCCCATAGTGGGCCCTAGAGGCTAGAAAAATCCTCCCATAGGGTTAGTATAGTAAAAACCCAATACTTGGGGCCATTGGCACCAAATCTGGCATTATAAAAGGGCCTCATTTGGGGCACCCCTCTTCCCATACGATTTTTCATCTTTAAAGGGGAGAAAGAGAGAAAGAGGGAGAGAGTAAAAAGAGAAGAGAGAGAGCAAGGGGAGAAAGAGAGTGAATGAGAGCAAGGGTGGACCATAGATCAAGGTGGGCCCAAGGGAACTCAATCTTGCAACTCCATATCCCTTCTCCAAAGGAAAACCCTACACCATAACCACAAGAATCGTTCCATTGATCGTCTAGGTAAGATCCCTCATCCTTTTTCTTAAAACCCTTGTGTTGAGAAGGGATTGGCATGGATTTCTAACATGCAAATGTGTGCTTTAGAAATTCCGGCCGATCGACCCCAAATCCATCCTCCTAGGTCGTTTCCAAGATCTCAACGATCCATAGGTGTGGACTATTATTCTTAGGTGGCCTAGCACCAATTTTAGTATGAATCTAATGATTATGATTGCTTGGATGATGAATTTGAAGAATCTAGAGGAAACCTAAGCTAGACCTTACGTTGTAGATCCTTTCAACTAATATGGATTGATTATGGCTTGTTTGTTATTCCTCAACATGTTTGATGTGGGTTTGATGAATGCATGTTCGTTATTGTTGATTCTTGTTAGTGATCCCTTATAGCTTGTATATTACTCTAATCCTTGTTGTATGTATGCGCTTGCTTAAGTCCCCAATGTATATTATGCTAGTATTAGTCCTTATTGCATGTTCATGCTATGAATCATTTATAGATTTTGATCTCCTTGCTAACCCACACGACACACATGCACGTTTATCTCGTAATATTGTTAGCATTTGCACTTATATGAAAACTTGAATTTTCATGTTTAGAAAATATGAATGCATGCCGTCATTTGTGTTGGATGTTAAATTTGGAATCGTTGAAGCATTATAGAATACCATCAAACCCTAGGTTGGTCAGACTGAGGTGAGAGAAAGTGGCCCCATTGGTAAGGTTGCTTTAAGGCTAGGCCGGTGGTTCTGAGCGAGTGCAGATGGGCGACAGTAGTTGGACTACATGGGTCGTTTGTACCCGATGTCGTTCGTCTTATACACGCCTGGACTCGCAAGGCCTAGTCCGTGTACTGACCAATCATGCTTGTTAACCATGTTTACCCACGCCTGTATGGAACTTGACACACCCTTCAACCATTGGAGCCCATTGACAACCATTTGAAATCGATCCACGGACTCGTGAGTCAGACATGGTGGAATGAGACACTGTGGTCGAGCTATCGCCCTATGTTGGGTGACGCGCCTCCCCGTAGTGACCGCGAGCGATCCCTTTCTTAGCACTCCCTATGTGCTTGAATTCGGGGATGAGGAACCCGACGAGATCAAGGATCGCAGGGTCTTAGCCTCACACATTGGGGGGCCTTGGCCTCGCAACTAGTTCAGGGCATTGATACGTGGGGTGTATCAGTTTCCCCAATTTACTGAATGAATAGAATTAACTAAGAACTTGGCTAACATTATCATCGTATCGCACTAGCTAGGTTGGCGACTCGGCAGTCGAGGTCGCTCTGAGGGAGTGTTGGTCATACGCGATCGTTAAATGGAGTCGCTCGAGGGAGTGTTGTGGCGAGAGCATGCATCATATCATCCATCACGCACATGCATTAATAAGATTTGTTAGGTGCTTATGAATGTATTGTCTTTCATTAAATCCATAATTTAATTGATGCCTGTTGTAACTTAAGACTAATAACACCCACTGAGTTGATCACTTACTCCCACTCTGGGATGGTGTTTTAAAACACCAACCAGACTCTTTGATAGCTGCAGGTAGCGATGAGTTCGAGGAGCCTGACAACGCGAGTCTTGACGAGGAGGATGGGCTGTCTTACTTCCAGCTGATGAGTGGCTCTCCATCGACTTGATAGGCAGGATTTGGATCGCTGAGCAGTGGGCTCAGCTCTATTATTCTCGGACATATCATTCTTTTTGTAGTTTTGTTGGGCAACGCCTTGTGCCACCCATTTATATTTTTGGACCTATATATATACTAGATCTCTTTCATTTCAGTAGATTTGTGTGGTTGTGCTTCATGTTCCAGGAAATTTCAGGCTGCACATTTTACCCTGATTAAACGTATATTAATAAAAATCGGTTATAAGTGACACTTGGGAACTCGGGAGTCGAGTGTATGCACGACCCCCGATTTTCAGGGCGTTATATTGACTTACTAGTATATTTTCGTTTACTCTGATATCGTATGATTCATGAACTTGCCAGTATTTTTGATATTGTATGATTTATGGGCTTGTCAGTATTTTCGCTTACTCTGATTACTCTGATGTTGCTTACTTGACACTTACCTTGTGCACACACTTTCACCACCTACTAAGCCTTCTATAAGCTTATGCACGATAGATGCGTGCAGGTGGCGTTAGGTTGCGGTAGTATTGAGCTTGGAGCATGCAGCGGACCTCTGGAGCTTTGATTTTCGATATATGTATTTCCCTTTCAGCATTATATTCAAATGATTATATTAGTGGATATGAGATGATGATGTCGCCTTGTGATTTCGGTAAACTTGTGGTTATGCTTCTTACAAGATAAATGTATGTTGAAAAATTCTCCTTGTAGGATCCCAGGATCGGAATCTGGCGTATGGGCGCTGGGAGCTGAGAATGGGGTTCTACGGAGGTTGTTGGCGCTGGATTCGGTGATCGGCAATTTTGTGAGCTCGGTTTTCGAGTTTGGGGTGACAACGAAATCACTTCGACTGACTGCGAACTAACTAAAATTGACCACGAACTAAGTTAAATTAACCGCGAACTGATTGAAATTGACCACGGACTAACTGAAATTCACCGCCCACTGAGTTAAATTGATCGTGAACTGATTGTGTTTGATCGCAGACTAAATGAAATTGATCGGGGATTATGTGAAATTGACCGATAACTATTTCAAATTAACATCTTAAACTGAGTGAAATTGACCGTAAACGAGCTTAAGTTAGAGAAATTAACTGCGAACTGAGTTAAATTGACCGCGAACTAAGTTAAATTGACCGCGAACTAAGTTAAACTAACCGATAAGTGATTGACAAGCAATTATCGGTCAATTTCACACAGTTATCAGTCAATTTCAAGCAGTTATTGGTCAATTTCTGTAACGACTCAGAAAATTCCGTACGATGGCCTGAGTACCACCTCAGGCAGAAATCACTTAGGATAAAATCCTTTAGAAAATTAGACAAAGTTAACTAAGTGTTAAACTAGATTAGCCATGAAATCTATACTAATCACTTTAAATACGATCTGCAAGACCCAAAACTTGTGGAATCGTTGATGATACATTACCCTAAAATCTAGGATCAATCTCATTACCCGTATGTTCTCGGGAGCACATGGAAACTCCGTATTAGATCTGGACCGCACATCGGAAATCCGACTAATATGAGGTTATAGAGTTAGGACCACATTGCTGGGCTTGATAACAACCTAGGAGATCAAATTCAGATAATGTCCCAGCGCTATTCACTTGAGCGCGGAGTGAAGAGTGTGAGAAATGTGAAATTAAATTAAAAAAATATAAATTTAAGTAATCTGACACGTGTCGCTTATGGATCAGTTATAAGAATTCCGACCATCAAATCAAGCCAGAATACACCCTCGGATCAAGAGAAATTTCATACACATGGCAGTGTACTTAAAATCCCCGATCGAGTTTCAGTGACTGTTGAACTGAAACTGGTCCGTCACGTGCGATCCGAGAACTCGACTAGAACGAAAACTTAACTATACCTAGATCCAGCGTTAGTGAGCTTAATTCTGACCGCACATAGAAAAGGGGCCGCCAGAAGTGCTCCGTTAAGACGGAACAGACCCACTTTGGTTATAACCTAAGTATACCTTGACCTTAGGTCTATTTCGGTAAATTTTTAGGCTATATAAGGATCTTAAACCCTCTCTCATTCAGCCCATACGAATTTGAGAAAAACCTAGGGAGAGAGGAGAGAAAAGAGAGAGAAAGTGTGAGAGTTGTGAGAGAAACTTCCTGCCACTCTATCCTCTTGCTATACGAGCTTAACCACACCATTCTAATCACTTTCCCAGCGATTCCGACTTCATTCTAGGTAAGAAAACCCTAACCCTAATCTGATTTAGGGTTCCATTGATTCAATTAGCGAAATAGCTAACACTACTTGTGCTTTAGGTTGATATACTGTCGTGGAAGGAGTCGTAGCATTCCTACCAAATTCATTTCGCTTCTACGGCGTAAGGTGCGGACTTTAGGTGTATAGGTTATGGTTTTCAATGCTTTTAATGTCAGATAATGATAGATTCATGATCTGTATGTTATTGCACATGTACAAAGTGTTGTCCGTTTCGTTTTTCGGTTATACGTTAACTATGTTGGATATACTGTATTCCTCGTATTCGTAGAAAGTACCGTATACGTATAAATTTTAGAAGTGTGTTTGCCATGATAAATGACTATATGTATATGCTATATATGTGTATGATACTTGGCGAAAGGATTTGCCCAAATACATGTTTCGGTTAATATACGTTATGTATGTTAAGAAGTGCATTCTAAGTGTTTGTGAAAATGCTTGTATGAGTGAGTACTTAGATGATTGTGCTTTAGGCAGGTGTTGAGATAGGATTCTCAACTAACTTAGAGATGTATATGATTTCCTCCATGTTGGTTGTCTAATTTAACCGCTTACTATGAAATATATGTGTTTGTATTTCTTATTTATATTGTGCTTTGTAACATGCTTTATGACATGTTTGTTAACATGCTTGAATTACTTTGTTTATGATGCTTTACTCTGCATGCTTCTAGTTAAGGATTGATTGTGATTGGGGCTATGATTATAGTCCAGACAATCGGTAACAGACTTGAGTACGTGGTTGAGATCCATTCGCCACGTAGGATGTGTTTGACGAACCCGAGTCGTACTTCAGTTGGCAACAGTGGTTAGGCCACGCGAAGTGTTTATGCACTTCGTGTCGTTCAGTTGGTTGTGCGCTCGTGCTAGTCAGGCTCGTCAAGTAACCCGATCTGTCTTCTGTATGTTCACCATGTTTGGACGCCTCTGTTTGAATCTGAGGTACTAACCTTACCAGTGGAATCCCGTTAACCGTGGTACCTCGATCCGCTAAGACTCATGAGCCGGGCATGGTGGTATGGGACACCGTGGTCGAGCTGTCGGCCTACGCTGGAGCCACGTGCCTCCCCGTATTGACCAGTGAGCAACCCAGACTCGTGAGCCGAATACGGTGGTATGAGACACTGTATTCGAGCTGTCGGCTTACACTGATTGGTGACGAGCCCTTTCTAGTGACCTCGAGCATACTCTGAAGCCACAGATAGGCGACGAGCCTTCCCATAGTAACAGAGTATAAACTAGGCTTGTATTGATAAAGTAATGGGGGAGCGGTGTAACGAGTGTGTGTAACAGCCCTGACAGCCCTTTACAGCGACCTAGAATCGTATCATCGTATGTGATTGTCTAGGACTGACGACCCTGGAATGGATCATTGTTTGAGAATGATATAAGGTAGGTACCTTAGTTTTCCAATACTGCTGTTTGAAATGGACTAATAATAACTCGGTAATCATGCTTATCATCGCATTGCATGTGCCTAGAAGATGTTGAGCACTGAGGGTGACAGCATGCCGCGGACATAAGATGGTGCCGCACGAGGGAGTATGTTGGCGAGGGCATGCATCATAATCGCATCTCATCCTTGCATTAATTACAGTACTTAGGAACGTTGATTTTACTGCTTATCATTACTGCTTGACTGAATTGATAACATGTTAACCTATGCTTTATTGTTCCACTGAGTTAGCTACTCACTCCCACGTTACAGGACGGTGTTCTGGACACCCACCAGACTCTGTCTTAGATGTAGGTGCCGACGATTGACAGGAGGCTGAG
Source organism: Magnolia officinalis (assembly GCA_021015155.1). Classification (NCBI taxonomy): domain Eukaryota; kingdom Viridiplantae; phylum Streptophyta; class Magnoliopsida; order Magnoliales; family Magnoliaceae; genus Magnolia; species Magnolia officinalis. The sequence goes on from JAJHSJ010000010.1 coordinate 65,408,705, forward strand.
CCTGATTACTATGACGATCAGGATGAGTTCTCCTACATGCAGTTCTCTGGAGGATATGCTTAGACCATTCAGATGACGGGGCTACAGGGTGTATCAGCATAGTTGTACCATTTTGGCATTTTGATTTTTGAAACAAATACATGTATATGGTAACTCAGTAAGATGTTCATACTCTGGATACTGATTGTGACATTTTTGGTTTTATATAAATCTGTTTACCTCTTTCAGCCCTCCGTTCACGTTTTATAGTTTGATCTGGAGTATGAATGACTGTTTTGGTATAATCCCACTCATGATTATTGCACTAACACCGACAACATTCAATCATAAGCATTTGTGTTGCATAAGTGATGTTTTGGAACTCGGGTGTTGAGTTGCTACTCGACTCCCGATTTTCAGGGCGTTACAATTTCACACAGTTCTCGGTCAAAATGTCAGTTTCAAGCAGTTCCGAGTCAATTTAACTCAGTTCGCGGTCATTTTAACTTAGTTCGCGGTCAATTCCATTCACTTCACGGTCAATTCAACTTAGTTCGCGGTAGATTTAACTCAATTCGCAGTCATTAAAACTTAGTTCGTGGTTAATTTAACTCGGTCTTCGTTCAATTTCACATCGGTCTTCGTTCTTTGTTTAAAAAAGCCTCAATATGGGCCATTTGAGTGATGAATTTGCTCATTTATCGAGACATGTTATACTATAAAATATTTTTTTAAAAATAACTGGATTGTGGACCATGCGAATATATCATATAAAATACGGTGGGGTTCACATAATGAAGTTAAAGATTTGAAATATACTTGTCATTCGAAGCTTCTTTGGGGGGGGACCATTTTTGTCCTTATCTTGGGTTGACGAAAGTTAAAAATGACATGTGTGGTGAGTGTATTCTCGACAAAAGAAAGGTATACCAAAAATGAGGGTTTTACTGCTAGGGTGGACAATCACGAAAGGGGAGAGAAGAAAGCAGAAATATGAAGGTTTTACTACTAGGGTGGACATTGACAAAGGGGGAGAGAAAATCTCAGAAAATGAGATTTTTTCTGCTAGGGTGAAGGATCAAGGAAGAGGAAAGAAGAATCAGAAAATAAAATAAAATGTAGTGTTGCAGCTTTCGAAGTTGCGTCTCTGCAAAGGCAGGGGCATTTTGGTCCTGTGAAAAGGCACCCGTACACCAGGAGAGTACTCTTGAAAGGTAAATATGGAAGGGCTTAGTAAGGTGCATGGCTCAAAAGTGAGGACTACATTAGGAAAAATCTCTTAAAACTAGCTAAGATGGTACCCAGTAAGGCCCACCTTAAATATATGTGGTTTATCCACTCCGTTCATCCATTTTTCCACCTTATTATAGGGTTTGAGCCCAAAATTCAAGCATATCCAAAGGTAAAGTGGACCACACCGCAGGAAACAGTTGGAATAATGATTTCCACCGTTGAAACCTTGCTAGGGCTCACAGTGATGTTTTTTTTTTTTATTATCATCCAAACTGTTCATAAGATCACATAGACATGGATGAAGAGAAAACACAAATATCAGCTTGATCCAAAACTTATGTGGTCCCAAGAAATTTTCAACGGTGAGGTTCAATTCACACTCTTTCCAGTGGTGTGGTTCACTTCAGTTTTTAATATGCTTCATTTTAAAATTCAATCCCTAAAATTATATTCTCAAATGGATGGACGGAATGGATAAAATACATAAATCTTGGTGGACCCCACAGAGTTTACTTAGCCTACTGAGTTGCTCAATACGCAATCCGCTTCCATAACCTCAACGGCATGCATGTTTATACAGAGAAACCAATCGATAACTGATACCACTGATAGTCGAACATAGCGGATCATACTCAAGCGCACATCCGACTTACATGTTCACTAATCCCAACCGTCCAAATTGTGGACCATGTTTTAGATGGATATGAACCATAAAAATAACACTCACAGAACGATCTAACCATCTGATTGTGAGCCATCGAGCTAAGGTTACAAAAGGGAAGGTCTCGATCAGAAATTTGGATGGGGCCCATAATTTGGATGGTCTGGATTGATTGTACAGGTATGCTGGATGTGTGCGTGATAAACCCTACTTCGGGGCAGCACCTCGTAGTTTTGAGTTTGAGATTTGCTAGCCCACATGCACCTAACAGATTAGGTACGACCGGGACACACCCAAGAGGGTGCGGCCCTTATCAATGGGCCAACTTGATGTATGTATTTTGGGTTGTACATCTAGTCGAGCTGGTCTCAGCTTAACTCGGCTCTGGCGCTAGCTGACCTCAGCTTGGACTAGGCTTGGCTTGGTCCTCGAGCCTAACTAGCCAGATCGGTTCAATTCGTTCTGATCAGTAACAAGGGTTAGTTCAAGCCGAGTTTGTCATTGCAGTATTTTTACAAACATATGGACTGTGTTAGTTTCGTATACATACCTTACTTATATGACCACACTTCTTTGAGTCATTTCATCAAACACTTGTGAGCAACATCAATATCAAAGTAACTAGTCATCCAACTGGTTTGATCCGAGGTCGTTTCGAGCAAAGTTCCATCCAAGTCAAGTTGAGCTGGGGCAGCATGAACTCATTTTTAAGCTCAGAGAATCAGCTTGACCTAGTTGAACTCAACTAAGAACTGAGTTGAATTGAGCTTTTTCGAGCTAACCAAGCTAGCGCGGTTCATGTACACCTATATATATATATATATATATATATATATATATATATATATATATATATATATATATATATATATATATCCACATCCATAAGTTTTTTCATATCATTTTAGGACAAGAACCTAAAAATTAATCGGATTCAAAACTCATTGGACCACCGTCTAACAAACAGTGTTTATTGAACGTTCCACCGTCAAAAACTTCCTAGGCCAACTCTAATGTTTCCGCAATTTTTATTTTCCATCCAACCTTTAGATAAGGTTTAAAAAAATCTGGATGAAGGAAAAATATATACATATATAAGCTTGATCCAAAACTTTTGTTGCCCAGAAGAAGTTTTTAACGGTCCATCACCACTGTTTGTTACGGTATGACCCACCTCAGATATCAATCTGTTTCAGTTTTGAGTTCATGCCCTAAAATGACATGGAAAAACGGATGGACGAAGTGGATGTACAATACATACATTAATGTGGGCCCCATGGTAAGGGTCGCATCGTCTTGGGGTGAGGCTGGGCCGCAACTAATCCGCTCGCAACAACTAGTGGGTTTTAACTATTACTCACGCCAAACATGTCCTGTAACATTGACGTCCTTAAAGAATTGTCTCATTCTACATGTGTGGTCCACCTAATAGTTAACCATCCTGATATGCTGGCCAAATGAAATACACCCATGGGTCTCACCTGATAAACGGTTCGGATTTCCTGCACACTTGCCAGTCGTAGAGGTGCTGGAATGATGGAAATCACATTGTTCGGTTGCAGACTCACACGATGTAGTACGGGTTTCGCCATCATTGGAAACGGATTGGCTACTCCCCCTGCCACCAGCCCGGTGGCTGATGGTCGGTGCTCTGTGGGCCCCACCATGATGTATGTATTTCATCCATGCCATTCATCCATTTTTACAGATAATTTTAGGACTTTATTAAAAAATGAGAGGGATATAAATCTCAGGTGGACCACACTACAGGAAATCAATAGTGATTGGATATCCACCGTTAAAATCCTCTTAAGGCCCACTGTACTATTTATTTGACATTCAATCTGTTGATTAGGTCATACAGACCCAGATGAAGGGAAAAAACAAAGATCGGCTTGATCCAAAACTTTTATGGCCCACAAAAAGTTTTTAATGGTCGAAGTTCATTCAACACTGTTTTCTGTAATGTGGTCCACCTGAGACTGTGATATACCTCATTTTTGGTCTCATGCCATAAAATTATCTATAACAATTGATGGACGGCATGGATGAAACACATACATCATGGTGGGCCCACAGAGCACCGACCATCAGCCATTGGCTGGTTTCAGGGGGCGTAGCCAGTCCGATTCGGCCATCATTCTCTGGGTGGGCCCACGTTCTGCGTCATTACGAATTTGGACTGCAGCAGAACTTATTGCTTTTTCATGTACACACCCTTTTGTATTTTGGAACTGATGGACGGTTTTGCTCAATCGATGGAACTTTTTTTTAATGTACCAACGCAACTAGGAGTATTGTAAAGTATGGTACTACTGAGGGCACTAGTGTTTCTCTCTTATCTAATAGGGAATTTGCAAAAAACTACATACGTAATATGAAATTTACATTCCCTTAGGTTTTTTAGGAAAGATTTTCAAAACCTACCTCATTAATTCTTATAATAATCACTCCAATACAGTGATGTTGATGTAAAATCCACCCAGAGCGTCAAGTGCTTCACCCCGTGTATGGCCAAGACCCCATAAGTTTCATATGTGATTCGTGTGGACCATATGATTAGAAACAAATGTAAGACTCTTATTAGATGGGCTACACATGATCATTGGTTCAAATCCGACCATTGGATTATTCAGATTGAGCTATTTAGTGGACCCCACTACAGTTGTAATAATTATATATAGGTTTGAGGCGGGACGCATTAACTGTTGTCCGTATACTCGGTTATTAAGCCAGATATAGAAACCGATGATATGTATACGTTAGAGGGAAAAGTGTGATGGGTAAGCTTTAAGCTTCTTTTCTATAAATAGATGTATTGGTATCATTAAAGGTTCTCCAAGATCAATATATTACGATATCTTTTCCATCGGATACACTTTTAGGTTATGGTTTTAGACGATCCATCAATTCCACAATACAAGTATAACAACGAAGTGCATGGCATCGCCTTTCGTCTAAATTGTTTCCAACCATCCATACGCTATTACGGTTTTCATCTCATTAACATTAAATACACAAACCTACACTACTGTTGGGCACCCACAAATGGGCCCATTACAATCCCAGCCATTGATGATGAACGATCAACACGCAAGGGCCCCACCCCACATACCTGTTTAGATCTGATCAGGCCACAGGAAGGCTCCAATAGCATATAGCCTTTTCTCATGAAGTGGGCCATCGAAGGTAAGCCCATATTCTCTAAGGACCATATCCACCCTCCATTCCTCCATCCTCTCGTAGTCTTCCTTTTTGTAGCGAGGGTAGTGAAGGGGCATTTGGAACTCTTTGGGACACTTACCTTTGCAATCCTCTAGCTGGGCCACCCTTTCTTTTGAGCCGTCCAAAGACTTGATCACACCATTTTCTTCATTTGGGTGGGCCCCCACGCTTTTCCCAGCCGTCGGATGCCCGAATATTCGAGCTTGCGTGGAATACAAGAGCCATCGCATTGCCATCTGTATTGAGAGATTAAGAGGAATAAGAAGATCTTAAGCTAGCTTAGGTTATCAATGTTCAGATATATATAGCTATAAAAGCGAGTTATAGTTCTCCTAGTTGCACTGGGAGACCTCTACATCGATCAATCCAGACCGTACATTAAGTCCAAAACACATTTTATTGGCTTTCATAGAAAATCCATGCTGATCAGACAATCTGATCCATCCATAAGCTGGCCTTCTTTTATTTTACCATCCATCTTCCAACACATGGATGGGATATTTCCGAGTGATAAAAATTATTCAATCTATGGTGGGTCATGACAAATAGACGGATCAGATTGTTGATCATGACTATCCATTTTATATGATGGCTAAAATTGTCTAATCGGTGTTTTTTTCTTCTTCGTGGGCATGAAATTTGTGATGGTCCTAATGGACGGTGCGGATTGATTTATTGAGTTGTCCAAGTGTCTCGATGGGACTTGGAGCACTATAACTTATAATGCTCTGAAAGCACTGAATCATTTCCCATCCGTTGAGTTGAACGCACATGCGACTGAACGTGTATGATTTCCACGCGCCGGGAGCTTTGCTAAGCCCACAGGCGTGTACAAGTCAGCTAATGCACACACCACCACATATGCCACCGTGGCAAATAGGTGAATATCCAAGCCGTCCATCAGAAGTATATCATTATCTAGATTCCCTAAGATAAGAATCATGGCCGTTCACTATTCTGGTGGCCCATAATCAACTAAAAAAATGTACGGTTGTAAAAAGATCCGCAAAAAATTTCTCGACTGCTTGCTTATTTCTAATATCATGGTAGTCCTATTGAATGGACGGACTTTTCTTTTGTTAGTAGCATCTACACCGTGAAATTAACATGGTGGACGGCTTGGATATTTCACCTGTATGCCATAGTGCTATATGTGGTGGCATGCATTAGCTGACTTGTACACGCGTGTGGCGTTAGCAAAGATCTAGACTTACTTAAGCCTACGGTGATGGTTCTTTGTCGTTTTTTTAAATGGTGGTGATTGATCCGCCGTACACGTGGCGTAGTGGTGCTTAAATCGTCCAAGTGGTGGGGGGCACACTGTAAGTAAAAACTGGACGGGTAACGATGAAATCTTTAAACGTCACTGGATGAATGGTGGTGAACAAATTTCGACGGTCCATACACGGAAATGATAAATGGTGGTGAACAAATTTCGACGGTCCATACACGGAAATGATAAATGGTGGTGAACAAATTTCGACGGTCCATACACGGAAATGATAAATGGTGGTGAACAAATTTCGATGCACCGATGCTTTTCTGATTCAATGCGGTAACGGGGTATGAAAGTAGAGTATAAACGCGAGTTCTCAATTACACCAAGTGGGGCCTATGGATCAGTAATCCAGACCGTTGGTCCATTTCATCCTATCTTGGACGAACTATGAAAGAAATATCTCCTTAATAGGACCGTTTTTTATAAGAGAAACGCTTCGTAATGAATTGAAATAAAGTCCCGAATTGGTCCATGAGATCTTCCAATATAGGAGATTCTTGTAACATGTTCCATAAAAATGGTATATTTCGACCAACGGTCAGGATCATCGAACCATTCCCCCCAGTTGTCAGAATCCAGGGCTCACGTATACAGCCACGTGTCCAGTATCATATCATTCTTCATAATTTTCCTCGGTTTTGCTCGCTGGAATCAACTGTTTTCCCTGAGGAAGGGGATTCAGTTGCTTTGCTAAGTCCTCTCGCGTGTATGTGTCAGCAAATGCACACGCCACCACAAATGCCAACGTGGCAGACAGGTACAATATCCAAGCCATTCATCAGAATGGTATCACTGTTTTAATTTCCTTTTCTGAGAATAAGATCGGATAAGTAGTCAGGTGGGCCAAAATTAACTAATCAAATGTACGGTTGTGAAAAGATCAAATGAAGTTTTCTAATATCGTGGATCACTTATACTAAATTAACAACCTTTATCTTTTCCCAGAAATATTTACGTGGTGAGGGTCACCTAATGGATGGATTGGATATTTCATTTTTCTGCCACAGTGGCGTATGTATGGTGTGTGCATTAGCTGCCTTGTATACGCCTATGGGCTCGGCAAAGAGAAATTTGCGAGAATACGACCCCATTTATGGCCCATTTAGGAGAATAAGCCCACCTCATTTTTCATTGCGAGAATACGCCCCAGCTGTACGGACGCCTTTCCAAAGGTCGAAAATGCCCCTGCTTTTTCCTTCAGGCAGGAAGACGAGCGCTGACGCTACTCGAACTCCGAGTTGTACGAACGGTTCAAAAGATATCAAAGTTACATGGGCCCCACAGTTATGTATTTGTTATATCCACAACGTTCATCCATATTTCGAGATCATTTCGGACCATTATCTAAATAAAAAAATCATATCCAAAGATCAACTGGACCACACCACAAAGAACAGCAGAAAATTGATTTTCACCTTTAAAAATTTTGTAGGGCCCACCGTAACATTTATTTTCCATCCAATCTATTCATAAGGTCACAAAGACCAGGATGAAGAGGAAAAACAAGTTTCATAATGATCCAAAACTTCTGTGACCCCTAAAAGGGTTTCAATGGTAGACGTTCAATCATCCACAGCCTTTAACGGTGTGGTCCACTTGATAGCTAGATCTGTCTTATTTTTTGTCTCAAGCCTTAATACGAGTTCGCCAAAAATATGAACGGTTTGGATATAACACATACCTCATAATAGGACCCACAAAAAGCAGTGGGATTACACCAGCAAAAACTTTTAAAATAATAATAATAATAATAATAATAAATAAATAAATAAATAATAATCCAAAAGTCTATTGAAATGTACTTCGAAAGGATATATCGAAAATGGTCCAGAACTGTCCAGTGAGTTTTCCTCAAAAATCCTACAATTTTCGCGGGAAAGTATTTTTCACCTTTAGCTACGGATTATAACCGTAGCGATAACTGTAGTTTCTGCCAGTTTATGAAATTATTTATTTATTGTTATTATTTTTTTTTTTTATGTTTTACATGGAGAAATTTATTCTACCTTCAATTTTCTTTAATACATATTTATATAAATACGTATATATAAGCATATAAAATTTTTTTCCCCTCTTTTTTTTCATTTATTTCTTTAATCATTTAGCAAGAATATCTTCTAAACCAAAATTAGTTACTTGACGTACCATATGTGATTTTGGGGTAGGAGAAGCTACTTTAGCCAACTAACCTTGTTATTTTCCAAGATTCCATCAGGTCGATGGTCAAAAATCCATTTCATTCAAACCATGATCATTCCCATGCATTTCACGGTCAATTCGCTTCAAACCATGATCATTCCCATGCATTTCACGGTCATCCCAAACAATTCCGTGTTAATTCACGGTCATTTCGAGGCATTTCATGGTCAATTCCCTTCACTTCATGGTCATTTGCATGCATTTCGAGGTCAATTCGCTTCAAACCATGATCATTCTTATGCATTTCAGGGTCATCCCAAACAATTCCGTGTTGATTCACGGTCATTTCAAGGCATTTCACGGTCAATTCCCTTTACTTCACGGTCATTTGCATGCATTTCGCAGTCAATTCGCTTCAAACCATGATCATTCTCATGCATTTCACGGTCATCTCAAACAATTCCATGTTGATTCACGGTCATTTCGAGGCATTTCACGGTCAATTCCCTTCACTTCACGGTCATTTGCATGCATTTCGCGGTCAATTTGCTTCAAACCATGATCATTCTCATGCATTTTACGATCATCCCAAACAATTCCGTGTTGATTCATGGTCATTTCGAGGCATTTCACGGTCAATTCCCTTCACTTCACGGTCATTTGCATACATTTCACGGTCAATTCGCTCCAAACCATGATCATTCCCATGCATTTCACGGTCATCCCAAACATTTTCGTGTTGATTCACAGTCATTTCGAGGCATTTCACGGTCAATTCCCTTCACTTCACGGTCATTTGCATGCATTTCGCGGTCAATTCGCTTCAAACCATGACCATTCCCATGCATTTCAGGGTCATCCCAAACAACTCTGTGTTGATTCACGGTCATTTCAAGGCATTTCACGGTCAATTCCCTTCACTTCACGGTCATTTGCATGCATTTCGCGGTCATTTCGTTTTAGACCATGATCATTCCCATGCATTTTACGGTCATCCCAAACAATTCTGTGTTGATTCACGGTCATTTCGTGGCATTTCACGGTCAATTCCCTTCACTTCACGGTCATTTGCATGCATTTCGCGGTCAATTCGCTTCAAACCATGATCATTCCCATGCATTTCACGGTCATCCCAAACAATTCCGTGTTGATTCACGGTCATTTCGAGGCATTTCACGGTTAATTCCCTTCACTTCACGGTCATTTGCATGCATTTTGCGGTCAATTCGCTTCAAACCATGATCATTCCCATGCATTTCACGGTCATCCCAAACAATTTCGTGTTGATTCACAGTCATTTCGAGGCATTTCACAGTCAATTCCCTTCACTTCATGGTCATTTGCATGCATTTCGCATTCAATTCCCTTAAGTTCACGGTCATTTCCATGCATTTCACGGCCAATTCGCCTCACTTCATGGTCATTTCCATGCATATCACGGTCATTCCCGCCTATTCCGTGTTGATTCACGGTCATGCCCCTTCACTTCACGGTCATTTTCGCGCATTTCGCGGTCCAATCGCTTCACTTCACGATCATTTCCATGCATTTCACGGTCATTCCCGCATATTCCGTATTGATTCATGGTCATTTCAACGCATTTCACGGTCATACCCCTTCACTTCACGGTCATTTCGACGCATTTCACGGTCAATTCGCTTCACTTCACGATCATTTCCATGCATATCACGGTCATTCCCACATATTTCGTGTTGATTCACGGTCATTTCGACACATTTCACGCTCATACCCCTTCACTTCACGGTCATTTCCGCGCATTTGACGGTCAATTCGCTTCACGATCATTTCCATGCATTTCACGGTCAATCCCGCATATTCCGTGTTGATTCACGGTCATTTCGACGCATTTCACGGTTATACCCCTTCACTTCACAGTCATTTCGCCGCATTTCACAGTCAATTCGTTGAAATGACCGTGAATCAACACGGAATAGGCGGGAATGACCGTGAAATGTATGGAAATGACCGTGAAGTGAAGCGAATTGACTGTGAAATGCATGGAAATGACTGTGAAATGAAGGGGCATGACCGTATTCATTGTGCCCGATTATGGGGGTTCATTCTCCAAAAATCTCCTCTATAGGATAATCACGACCTTCAATTTGTGCCCTACAAATGGACGGAGAATATATAATAGAAATAAACCAATATGTACCCAAAATCGGTGTCTAGGATATTCCACAATTTGTGCCCTACAAATGGACGGTGAATAATAGAAATAAACCAAAAAGTGCCCAAAATCGTTGTTTATGATATTCCACAATTTGTGCCCTACAAATGGACAGTGAATAATAGAAATAAACCAAAAAGTGCCCAAAATCGGTGTCTAGTATATTCCACAATTTGTGCCCTACAAATGAATGGTGAATAATAGAAATAAACCAAAAAGTGCCCAAAATCGGTGTCTAGGATATTCCAATCTAGGAGATTTTGGGGCCATGACATATCTACAGTGGGATGCAACATACAAATAGTCTAGATCACATACCATGGGTCTCGTCGCCATAGAGTCTTGAATTTACACTGTCTAAATACTTTTTCTAACCAAAGGTGTAACATCCTGGATTTTCACTGTTTTGGATTCCCAAAAATCCTTGAGATTTTATTATTATTATTATTATTATTATTATTATTATTATTATTATTAATCAACTTATAGTATCACTTAATGACCATTAACACTCAATGTTAGTTTATACTGGGGTGGACCAGTCTAGTTATGATGAGACAAAGTGTGGACTGCCAAGCCAGATGACCTGTTTACACTTAACAACAACCTGTGTGGGCCACCCAGCGACCGAGAAGGGTCAGAAAAATCTAAAAATTTAGAAAACTGAAGATCTCACTGGGCATGTAGTCCAACGCGGACCACGGACCCAGTGGACACCCAGAATTGTAATCTGGCACTTGCCGAATGCACCCCACCAATGCCATATTAGAATCTGGCATTATTTGAATGAAACTGAGATTCCAGGCTTTTCAGCCGTAGGATCTCTTCTACGTTTACGATGAAGGTCTATTGTATTTTTCTACGCACGTCCACTAAGTTTGAGACCCGATCGTGGAACGGTGACCGTTGATCGCGAATCAAACCCGTACGACCAAACCCCATATCCGATTATTCCCAAATTTTGCGTGGCCCTTCATCAAGCCATGAAGCACCTACCCTATAAATTTCATGGCCAGAGGGCTACCAGAAATGCCCCATCAATCAGAATGGGCCTCCTAGGGCCATTTAAAGATCGAAACCCTAAACTCAAACCCCATATTCGTTCATCCGTTTGATCTCAGATTTTACATGGCCTCTCATCGGGCCATGAGACACCTACACCCCGAATTTGGTGGCCGGAGGGGTGATAGGGTGTAACGCCCCAAAAAATCGGGGGTCGTGCATAGACTCGACTCCCGAGTTCCTGAGTGTCACTTATCATGCATTTATGGTTTTTATGATTAATCAAATTTAACTGCGCAATTTAGAATTACCTGAAGCATGAAGCACAATCGCACCAGTCTACTGAAATGAAGGAAATCTTACAAATATACAGGTCCAAAAATAATAAAGGGTCGCCCAAGGCGTTGCCCAACAGGATAATAAAAGAAGGCTATATCCAAAAGACTAAGCGGAGCCCGCGGCTCAATAAATCCAAATTCAGCCCGATCAAGCCGATGGAGAGCCGCCCATCAGCTGCAAGTAGGAGAGATCGTCGTCCTCGTCCAAGCTCGCCTCGCCAGGCTCCTCATGCCCTGAGTCACCTGCATTTATGAATGGGTCTGGTTGGTGTTTTAAAACACCGTCCCAGAGTGGGAGTGAGTGATCAACTCAGTATGAACTATTGGTCTCAAGTTACAACAGGCATCAATTGTAATATGAACTTAATGAAAAACAGACAATCATCAACACCTAATAACTCTTATTTAAAATTCATGCATGTGGGATGATATGATGCATGCCCTCGCCACAACACTCCCTCAAGCGACTCCATCTAATCATCGCATATGACAGCACTCCCTCAGAGCGACCTCGACTTCCAAGTCGCCACCCTAACTAATGCGTGCAATGCGATCGTGTTAGGCGAGTTATTAATTAAGTCCATTCATCCAGCAGGTTGGGGATTCTGATTCACCCTACGTATCAATGCCCTAAGCAGGTTGCGAGGCCAAGGCCCCATCAACGCGTGGGACCGAGTCCCCGCGGTCCGTGATCCCGTCGGAGTCCTCATCCCCAACTTCAAGCACATGAGGAATGCCGTAAGGAAAGGATCGCTCGCGGTCACTACGGGGAGGCGCGGTACCCCAGCGTAGGCTGACAGCTCAGACACGGTGTCCCATTCCACCATGCCCGGCTCACGAGGCTGTGGATCAGTTTCAAGTGGGTTAGTGATGGGCTACAATGGTTGCAGAGTAGTTCAGGTTCCATACGTATGTAAGCGAACAGGGTTAACAAACAGGGTTGGTCAGAGAGTAGGCTAAACCGCACAGATCAGGCGAGCGTGAGACGAGTGACGTCGGGCACAAGGGACCCATGTAGTCGAACTACTGCCACCTGAACACTCCCGCCCAATCCACGGATCTAACCCTAGCGTAATCCTACCGACGGGACTACCGTCTCTCGTCATGTTCTTGACCAACCCAAATGTATGGAGGGTGATTCATAGCATGCCGGCTATCAATGCATCATCTAAAAAATAATCAATCTCATGTTCTCATGCTTCTCAACATAAAATTCTAAACTTCTACTAACAAGTAAAGCTAATAATATCATGAACAAGTGTGTGGGTGTAGTGTGGGTTGGTGAGGAAGTTAAGTGCTTCCTCCATCCCAAGAAATCACATGCACAAGAGTAATGAATCATACATATTGGGAGACACAACATATGGAAAAACATCAAGCATGAGCATGTGATCATCCATACACACAATCATGTGAGGGGCAAGAACACATAATGAGAGAACTAAGCATGCACATCCATACCCTTTCAACAAGCATATAAATTCCTAGGGTTTCTCTAGAATCTCAAATATAACACCCAAGCAATCAAAATCATTAAGCTCGTACTAAAATTGGTGCTAGGCCACCTAAGAACAATAGTCCGCACCTTGTGATTCGTTGGAGACTCGAAAACGACCTAGGAACGTCGATTTGGGGGCCGGTTGGTCGGAATCCCTAAAGTAAGTTCATACATGAGAGATCCATGTAAAATCCCCCTTCATCAAAAGGGTTTTCAAGACAAAGGATAAGAAGCCTTACCTAGATGATCAATGGACGATTTTGGTGGTTGTGGTACACAGTTTTTTCTTGGAGAAAGTGTAGGAAGTTGAAGGGGTTGATTTCCTTGGGCCCCACCTCGATCTAGGGTCCACCTAGCTCTCACCTTCACTCTCTTTCTTCACTCTCCCTAGCTCTCTCTCCTCTCTCTTTACTCTCTCTCCCTCTTTCTCTCTTTCTCTCCTTTGGAAATGGAAAAATCGTATGGGAAGAGGGGTGCCCAAATGAAGTCTTTTTATAATGCCAGTTTTGGTGCAATTGGCCCCAAGTGTTGGGTCTTTACTATATTAACCCTATGGGAGGGTTTTTCTAGCCTCAAGGGCCCACTATGGGGTGTGCTAGTCGATATACACCGCAGGATAGTTAGTTCTAATGATGATCTACGTATGGACACAATCGGCCCGCCATTTCGACGCGCCGATCGACAGATATGATTAGAAGTCTGTTTAATGGTCACCGATGGTCGATCGGGGCCGCGACTATACGGATATGAGGAGGGAAATATCCTTACTCGATGTGTGAAGTTTGGTCACAAACCGACGGCCCGAAATCCTCAACTTTGCATAAGAGTGGACGACTCAAATCACTTAAGTTCCCACAAATTCCCAAACTAGCCTTCTAGAGCTCCCTATTGAAGTTGGGGTGGCCCTATCACCCCTCCGGCAACCAAATTCGGGGTATAGGTGTCTCACAGCCCGATGAGGGGCCATGCAAAATCTGAGATTAAACGGATGAACGAATATGGGGTTTGAGTATAGGGTTCTGATCTTTAAATGGCCCTGGGAGGCCCATTCCGATTGTTGGGGCAGTTCTGGTGGCCCTCTGGCCATGAAATTTATAGGGTAGGTGCTCCATGGCCCGATGAGGGGCCACGCAAAATTTGGGGACGATCGGATATGGGGTTTGGTCGTACGGGTCCGATTCGCGATCAACGGTCATCGTGCCACGATTAGGGCCCAGATTTGGTGGATAGGCGTAGAAAAATACATTAAACCTTCACCGTAAATTTGAAAAAAATTCGATGGCTGGAAGGCCTGGTATCTCGATTTTATTTGCAAGTGCCAGATCTCAAATCTGGCATTGGTGAGGTGCATTGGGCAAGCGCCAGATGGTACTTCTGGGTGTCCACTGGGTCCGCAGTCCGCGATGAGCCACAAGCCCAGTGAGATCTATGATTTCCTAAACTTTTAGATTTTTCTGACCCTTCTCGGTCGCTGGATGGTCCACACAGGCCGTTGTTAAGTGTAAACAGCCATCTGGCTTGGTGGCCCGCACTCGGTCCAATCATGACCAGACTGGACCAGTCGTGTATAAGGTAACGTTAAGTGCTAATGGTCAGTATGTTATAATATAAGTTAATTAAAAAAAAATTAAGGATTTTTGGAAATCCAAAACAGTGAAAATTCGGGATGTTACATAGGGCCGCCTCAACATCAGATAGAGTCCTAGTAGACTATTTTGGAAAATTATGGAAACTTAATGCCAAGGGGCCCAACTCTAGCAAATAAAATCCCTAACCCTTATCTCATAACCTCTACCACAACCACCATTGCCAAGGGAGAAAGAGAGAGCTAGAGAGCAAGGAGAGAAGAAGGAGAGAGTGAAGGAGGGCAAGGTGGACCCTAGATCGAGGTGGGGCCCAAGGAGATCAAACCCCACAACTCCATATCCCTTCTCCAAAGGGAAACCCAACACCACAACCATAAGAAACATCCATTGATCGTCTAGGTAAATCTCTCATCCCATTTTCGTTGAAACCCTTGTGATGAGAAGAGATTTATTTAGGATTCTAACATGTAAATGTTGCTTTAGGGATTCCGGTCGATCAACCCCCGAAATCCATCTTCCTAGGTCGTTCCCAAACATTCATCGAATCCAAGGTGCGGACTATTAATCTTAGGTGGCCTAGCACCAATTATGTCATGAGTTTAATGATTGTGCTTGTTGGATGAGGCATTTGTAGAATCTAGAGAGACTCTAGGATTTGGGTGTTTGTTTGGGAGTTGTATGGAATTGTATGTTTGTTTAGTTTCTTTTCTCATGATCGTGTTTGTGCCTCTCACATGCTCAAGCTTTAGTGTATGGTTATTTATTCATGTGTTGTATGATTTTCTCATATGTCGTTGCTTATGACATGTATGATGCTTTGCCTTTGTGTATTTTGATTCCTTGACTAACCCACACCTCTCACATGCACTTGTTTGTGATAATGCAATAAGCTTGTTAGGAATATTGAATTGTATGATAGGTTGTATGCAACATGATGCCGTATGCTAGTCGATAACCTTGATGTTAGCATGTTGTGAATCATCGTCAAACCCTTCGATTGGTCAGGATCATGAGGTAAGAAGGTAGTCCCATTGGTTGGACTACCCTAGGACTAAACCCGCGGGTTGGGCGGGCGTGTATGGGTGGCAGTAGTTCGACTACATGGGTCTATTGTACCCGATGTCGTTCGTTACGTGCTCATCTGACTCGTGCGGTTTAGCCTATTACTGGTCAATCTCGATTGTTAACCATGTTTGCTCACATACGTATGGAACCTGAAACACCCTACCACCGTTGCAGCCCACCGATAATCAATTGAGACTGGTCCACCGCCTCGTGAGCCAGGCATGGTGGAATGGGACACTGTGTCCAAGCTGTCGGCCTATGCTGGGGTACCGCGCCTCCCCGTAGTGACCGCGAGCGATCCCTTTCTCTCGGCACTCTTCATATGCTTGAAGTCGAGGATGAGGAACCTGACGGGATCACGGACCGTGGGGTCTTGGCCTCACGTGTTGATGGGGCCTTGGCCTCGCAACCAGTTTAAGGCATCGATACATGGGGTGTACCAGATTCTCAAACCTGCTGGATGAATGGACTTAACTAAGAACCCGGTTAACATTATCATTGCATTGCACTAGCTAGGTTGGCGACTTGGCAGTCGAGGTCGCTCTGAGGGAGTGTTGACATACGCGATCGTTAGACGGAGTCGCTCGAGTGAGTGTTGTGGTGAGGGCATGCATCATTTCATCCATCATGCATCCGCATTAATGAGATTAGTTTAGTGACTGTGATTGATTGCTTTTCATTAAATCCGTAATATAACTGATGCTTGTGATAACTTGAGACTAATAGTTCACACTGAGTTGATCACTCACTCCCACTCTGGGACGGTGTTTTAAAACACCACCCAGACTCTTCAGTAAATACAGGTAGTACTGAGTTCGTCGAGCCGTGTGGTGCGACATCGATAAGGAGAATGATCTGTCTTACATTCAGCCGAGGGATGGTTCCCTGTCGGCCCAGTAGATGAGATTTGGATCGCTGAGTAGCGAACGCAGCTCTATTCTCTTGGACTTATGATTCTTGTGATTTTTGTTGGGCAACGCCTTGGGCGATCCCTTTATATGCTTTTGGATTTGTACATGTAAATATATATATCTTTCATTCCAGTAGATTAGTCATGAGTGTACTTCATGCTCCAAGTAATTCTAAGGTGCGCATCTAAACTTGATTAATCATAAAACCATAAAATTGATGATAAGTGACACTCGGAAACTCGGGAGTTGAGCGTATGTATGATCCCCGATTTTCTGGGGCGTTATAAAAGGTGTACGCGTAACTTTTCCAACCGAATGATAGTTGTCGACAAGGACCTGCCGGAACAAGCACGACTAATAATAAGTGCACCCGCCCCACATGTGCCGACAAGGAAAACATGTGAGTGATCAGATCCACTCATCAAGTCATCCCCACGGGAAACATGCAGTGCTTAAAAAATCATGGCCATATGATAACCAGGTGGGCCACATGTTTCCGAAATAAATGAACTGCTAAGAGTAATTAACAGACGGTGAACGCTCTACGCAATCTGAAGATCAGATTGACCTGATTTCTAATACATGGCATTTACACAGTAGGAATTACATGACCAACGGTTCCGATCTCGCACACCTTTCCTGTTTCCACGTTTGTAAGTTGCAACGGTATACTCGTTTTTCGGTTCTTACATGTGGGGACAATTTTTAAATAATCTAGACCATTGGTCTGATTAAGTTTCACGGTGGAATGTGGATGGACCGTGCTCCAATAATCTAGACCATTGGTCTTTTAGTAGAATGTGGACAGTTAGCTGCATTTTAAGAGGAGAATTTCAGGGAATACTCTATCCGCGGTGGGATCTAGCAGACCAATGGTCGGGATCACTGCAACATGGACTCCACTTGTCGGAACAAAGAATCCGAGTATCATGTAACTGTCCTTGCGCGTGTTTTTAATTATGATAAGTAGGGTACATGCATCAACAATCCGTACCGTTGTTCGCTTGCACCGACCTTTGATGAACCATTGTCACCCGATTTGGAAGATCCCGGCCACAGATCTATCAGCTGAATGTGGACCGTTGCTATTTCCCATTTCTTAATATTCTATTAATGGTAGGCCAAAATTGGAATTTTCACATTGTCCCATCAAAGGGAGTTTCTAGGAATGGTCCAGCGGTCTTACGGTAGTGTGGACCTCAGTGGGCCCCACAGTGACCATGTTCAACCGAAGCGGATTGGCTAGTGTGTTGACGTCACCAAGTTCTGTAGGTCCCATCATGATGTATGTTTTATATCCAAACCGTCCTTCCATTTGGAGAGATCGTCTTATTCATGAGCCGAAAAATAAGACAGATCCAACATCAATTGGGCCACACTGCAAAAAGCTGTGGGGGAACGTCTACCATTGGAACCCTTTCGGGGTTCGTAGAAGTTTTGGATCGATGTGATATTTGTTTTTCCTCTTCATCCAGGTCTGTGTGATCTTATGAACAGATTGGATGGAAAGTTTTAACGGTAACTTTCATTATCCCCACTGCCGTGTGGTTCACTTAAGCTTTGGATATAAATTATTCTTGGTATTGTACTCTAAAATGATCTCACAAAATGGATGAACGGTGTGGATATGATAAATACATCATTTTGGGCCACCGTTCGTACAACTCGGAGCTGCAACGCTCGTCTTCGCACGACACGTACCCACACCAGCCATATCGCTGGTGTGAGGTACACCAGCCAATCCGCTTCCATTTTCAACATCCGTTCTTCCGTTCATCAGGCGCGACCTTCGATGTTAGGCCATGGGGCGAAAACATCACTACTCCGATGGAAACGGATTGGCTACTCCCCCTGCCACCAGCCAAGGGCTGATGGTCGGTGCTATGTGGGCCCCACCATGATGTATGTGTTTCATCCATGCCGTCCTTCTATTTCTCTAGATCATTCTATGGTATTACACCAAAAATAAGATATATAAAAATCTCAAGTAGAACACATTAAAGGAAACAGTGTTTAATGAACTTCGACCATTAAAAACTTTTTGGCGGCCATAAAAGTTTTGGATCATGTTGATATTTGTTTTATCCCTTCATCTGGGTCTGTATAACCTAATCAACAGATTGGAAGTCAAATAAACAGTACAGTGGGCATTAGAAGGATTTTAACTGTGTATATCAATCACTATTGTTTTCCTGTGGTGTGGTCCACGTAAGATTTATATCCTACTCATTTTTGGCATAAAGCACTAAAAGGATCCGTAAAAATGGATGAAGGAATGGATGAAACACATACATCATGGTGGGGCCCACAGAGTACCGACCAGCAGCCTCGGGGCTGATGGCAGGGGCAGTAGCCAATCCGTTTCCTACTCCATCTACAGGGAACAGTTGGGAGGGGACCCCAACCAATAGAGCCCTCCATATTGTTATTGGGGCCCACCGCGATATCTATGTTCCATTCTATCCATTCATACGACTAACAAAGAGATTAATAAATAAAAAAAAAACGTAAACCATTTATAAGACTCTAGTGGGCCATACCAAATTGCTTTAGAGGTTTTATGGTTGATTTAATCTATTATCTCTGGTGTGGCCCACCATATTTTTAGATCATCCTTATTTTTGTCATACAGAATAAAATGAAAGCTTCCAACACAATGGACGGAGTTGATACTTGAAAAACATTAAGGTGGAGCCACAGACGTTGTTGATGGTACCAAGTTATGATGGGGTCGAAATCACTGGATAAGTAGGCGGTAGCCCGCCGGAAGCGGATTGGCTGGTGTACCACACACCGCCAATATGGCCAGTGTGGGTAGGACGCGGATTAGCTACTCACAGGTTGAGTAGCGAGACTCGCTGCTGAAGTGACGTCACCAAGTTTTGTGGGTCACACCATGATATTTGTTTTGTATCTACACCGTCCATCTATTTGGAGAGATCATATTAGGTCATGATCCAAAAATTGAATCAGATCCAAAACTCGAGAGGATCCCACCAGAAAAAAAAAGTGGGGAGAGTGACGCCTACCGTTAAAAAGTTCTAAGGGCCACGAAAGTTTTCGATCAAGCTAATATTTGTGTTTTCCCTTCTTTCATGTCTTCTTTAACACATGAACAGGTGGGATCTCAAATAAACATCAGGGCGGACCTTCGGAAGGTTTCAACGGTGGGCGTCACTCTCATCACTGTTTTCTGTGGTTGAGTGCACCCCAGCCTTGGATTTGCCTCGTTCTTTGGACCATGCTCTAAAATGATCTCTCCAAATGTATGGACGGTGTTGATACAGTACATACATCATGGTGAGGCCCACAGAAGTTGGTGACGTCACTTCAGTAGCCAGTCTCGCTACTCAACCTGTCAGTAACCAATCCGCGTCCGTGTGGTACGTGTCGTGCGAAGACTAGCGCTGACACTGCTAGAGCTCCAAGTTGTACGAACGGTTCAAAGGAGATCAAACTTACATGGGCCACAAAATGATGTATTTATTATATCCACTCCGTTCATCCATTTTGGTAGATCATTTTAGATCATGAACCAAAAAATAAGTCATATCCAAAGCTCTAGTAGGCCACACCACAAATAGCAGTGTGACAATGATTCTCACCGTTAAAACGTTTATAGGGCCCACCATAACATTTATTTTCCATATAAACTATTCATAAGATCACACATACCTAGATTAAGAGGAAAAACAAATATCATATTGATCCAAAACTTCTGTGACCCCCAAAATGGTTTCAATGGTAGACGTTCAATCCCCCACTGCCTTTTGTAGTGTGGTCCACTTGATCTTTAGATCTGTATTATTTTTCTGTTCAAGTGTTACGAGGAGTTCTCCAAATGGACGGACGGTTTGGATATAATACATACCTCATGATGGGACCCACAGAACTTGGTGACGTCAACACATAGCCATATTGGTGGTGTGTGGTACACCAGCCAATCCGCTTCCTAGCCCAGGATATAAAAAGCCTACAACTCCATCCCAGGCAATACAAAATACAAAATTCTCATCAGAGGCCCATCCTATCTTGATTGAAGAAAGCGAAGATCAATGGCTGAAAACAAGCATCATCGAAAGGTCCAATCTCTAACCAAATCCAAGTCGTTGAAGAAAACCATCCAAATCCTACTTCCAATCTCCCTCCTTTCCATGCTCTTCTCCTACTCTCCATTACTCTTCCCTCCCTCTCTCTCAAATTCCCTCAATCTCTTCTTCTCCTCATTCATTTCAAATCTCTTCAACTTCTATATCAGTAGGGAGCTGGTGTTCCTCCTCTGCAATTCTATCCTAGTGTTCGTCACTAGGAGCGGATTGGATCCTGTCCGTTCATCTTCGACCGGTCACCATGATGAATTCGATGTTGTCGTCCCAGTGAAAATTGTTGTACCATCGAAGGAAGATGGCGAAGATCCTACCGGTTCTTCGTCGGCCCATCTACACGATGATCGATTCAAGGTGCGTGATGAGGAAGATGGTGCAATCGTTGTGATCGTGGCCGGTGGCTCCGATTCAATCCATCCTTCGATACATCTCCATGATGGACGGTTCAGGAATGATGTGGACTGTCTTCAGGTGGGCCCCACTTTCAGTATCGGACCGTTGTTGGATGATGATGCTTCAAATGAAGAAGAAGAGAATGGGCTTTTGGGTGTGGAGGCATCAGATGAAAGGTTTGAGGAATTTATAAAGAATACGAAGGAAAAGATGAAGAATGAAGCTCGACAGCTAATCTTCATGGTTTAGTGGTCAGAATAATCTCAACCGTTGATTCCATCAGGCCAATCCTGATGGCCCAGTCAAATTGCCCATATGGTAAAATCCTAACCATTCAATAGGTGGCCTGAGAAACTAAATATTCGTCAAATAAGGCCGGAGATTCTATGAGTAGGATCTTCCAATCTGGGAGATTTTAATTGCATGGGGCCCATCACATCAACGGCTTGGATCACTAAATCATTGGCACTTTTGTACAAAATTAGGGCTGAGCATTATAATTTTTAGCCTTCTGTTTTTAAGTTCTTGTTGAAATGAGCTCTAAAAATGGTTTGGTGGTCACCTCTCCACCGTTCATCGGTGTTGATCCACACCGTTCAAAATTTGGGGCCCGCCGTGGGTGGGGTATATCAAAATAAAATAGCCACTGATGCGCGGAATCAGATGGCGAAGATCATCCGACCAGTGAGATGTTTGGGATATGATATGTGGCCCCACATGTACGGATGAGTTGTTACTATTTTTAAAAATGGCAATGAACTGTCACTGTGCGTGTATTCACTGTTCTAAACTGTTTTTATCCGTTCACTTGATGACCACCAATCAAATGGCCAGGATCGTCTGATCTGTCTGGTTTTCGTTCTATGCTGCCAACACAATGGAAGATTGATGTATCTGCACACCACGTGTACGATCGGTGTGCATGGGAAGACCCACCTTTGCGAGACTATGATAAACTATACTCCGTCATTGTACGATTTGAGCCTTTTCCGAAGCTACCAACCATGCAACGCGACTATTGACTTGATAGACTTTGAGTCTTCCAGACGCGGTTAGAACGGAAGCGGATTGGCTGGTGTACCACACACCAGCTATATAGCTGATGTAGATACGCGTCGTGCGAAGACGAGCGCCGACGCTCCTCGAGCTCCGAGTTGTACGAACGGTTCAAAGGAGATCAAAGTTATATGGGCCCCAATTATGTATTTATTATATCCACACCGTTCATCAAATTTTCGAAATCATTTTAGAGCCTTAGACAAAAAATTAATCATATCCAAAACTCAAATGGACCACACCAAAAATAGCAGCGGGATAATAATTTTCAGCGTTAAAAATTTCGCAGGACCCATTATAATGTTTATTTTCTATGTCATAAATACGTAGATGAAGAGGAAAAATAAATTTCATATTGATCCGAAACTTCTGTGACCCCAAAGGGGTTTCAATGGTAGAAGTTCAATCCCCCAGTGTGGTCCAGTTTATCTTTAGATCTGTCTTATTTTTTGGTTCAAGACTTAGGACGATCTAGCAAAATGGATGGACGGTTTGGATATAACACATACCTCGTGATGGGACCCACAGAACTTGCTGACGTTAATACATCAGCTACACACCAGCCAATCCGCTTCCGGTTAGAACTTAGAAGAAAGTGGGTCCCACAAATTGGTACTCCAGTGCAGTGTAGTGGTTCATACACATGCACTCATAAATGTATGCGTGGAGTAAGCGTGATTCAAATCAAACCGTCCACATCGTGGAATCCACCTTACATAGATCATTGACTTCTGATTGATTGGCCGATTGTAACCGCTTAGACATGTTTGTCAAATCCAGGCCGTTGGTTATATTGAATTTAAAGCTCCACTGGAGGTGCATTACTCGGCCAGTTAGGTAATTCGTTCTGTGTAACCTTTGTTTAAGAACACATCTAGAGTGGGGCCCGTGATTCAGAACCGTCTGATTCTAGTTTCCTATGCGCCACGTGTACAATTTCTAAGGGCATGCGCAGGAACCAGATGTACCTATAATCTGTAAGAAGATGATGGTTTGTACGCATGCGTTTATACGTGCCAACCAAAGTAAACCGTCCAAGTAGCTGGACCCACTTAACAATAACCGTACATTTAGTGGCCACCAATCGGATGATACCATTTTGAGGGTATAGGGATTCACATGCATGTAATTCAATGCCTACCGTTGATTTAGTTTTGCAAAATGTGACAAACTCACATTGTAGTCCAACATAGTAAATATCCAAATCCTATTATAGTCAATGGGACACGGACAACGAACATGGCCCACCTTGAAAATGCATACGGCATCCTCAGTTAGAAGCTAGAACCGAATCTTTCGACACCATTAATTAATTAGAGGTGTACACCAACCGAGCTGGCTTGTCTTCAAAAAGCTCGTTTTGACTCCGTTTGTAGCTGAGTTCGAGGCTCAGCCGAGCTAATTTTGAACTTGAAAACGAATTCGAGCTGAGTTTAAGCTGACCGTTACTTGACTCGACTGGATCAAGCTCAACTCGAATCAAACTTAGATCAAACTAATTCAATGACCGTTGTTCAAGTGCTCGATGAAATGACTCAATTAAGCGTGGCTAGTGGCAAGGGAAGTATATGTATGAAATTGATATCATTTTTTTTTCTTAATTTTTATGTTACGTAGAAAGTGTTTAATAAAATATTTGTAAAACCATTGTTAGTATTTAAAATACAATAAGATTTTAAAGGTGCAATAAAAGTGCTTGTGAAAGTACTACATTGACAAAATTGTGAAAATACTGCACAGGTAAACTTAACTTATCTTGACTTAAACTGGCCCAAGTTGTTGATTGAACTGAGCTGAGCCGAGCTAGCCTGTCAGGCTTAAGACCAAGCCGAGCCGAGTCGACACGGTTCAACTGGATGTACACGGTACACCTGTACCATTAATGCATGAAAATGATATGGTAGATCAGGAAGCACCGGAACATAGGAGTGCCATCTCTCCAATGTACTCGTGGCAGCTGATGTATCAATCGGATCCATCCACCTATTGAGTGGTGGAATGGACAGATTTCAAAGATCAAGGCCATTAGATAATATATCCGTACGATTCGTCAATTATCCCACTGAATATTTAGCGTTTCATTCTTTTAGTTTTCCACCGTTGCTTCGATTGCAACTGTTCGGATGGATAGGATTGTTTAATAGGTGTGCGTATTGAGATGTAAGCCATCCATGATACGGATTAGCATATATATAGACCCGATTGGTACATCAAGCTGCCACGTGTACGTTCCAGATGTCATCTCCCATCAAGGGCACATACAACTCCACAGTATGCTGAGTTAGCAATCTGGTCTCAATTTTCCCGCCAATATGCTACATGAGTTTGACATCCAAGCCGTGCAATAGGTGGGCCCAATATTGAGAATCACCTGACATGAATTTCAGTCTGATCTAGTTATATGAAGGTCACATCTAGAATCGGTGTCAGATCGTCATCCATCCATTTGATTGGATGCTGTGGCCAACTTGATGAACGGATGGAATTTATTTTTGCTGCATATGCTCATCATGGTGCGGCCCACCACCTACATGGATCTGATTTGCATTCATACGACATATTGCGGAGAAAAACAAGGTAAGGGAGATAGAGACAGATGGAAATGATAGGTAGATGCTAACCCACAACGCCGCCTTATGGGAAAACCTCTTTTCTCAATGGCATGTGCCGCTCGACCGTCGTTCACGTGGTGGTGATCGGGACTGGTAAAGAGGTGGGCCCCACTATTTTTCTCTAGGGACAAAAAAAACAAGAAAAAAACAAGGAAGCGGATTGCGTGGTGTGCCACACACCACTGGCTTTGGTGGTGTGTTGACGTGGCAAAATTATGTGGACTCACCACGATGTACGTGTTATATCTACACCATCCATCCATTTTGAGAGAGTATTTTAGGAGAAGAGACAAAAAGAAAAAAGAAAAAAGAATGAGCCAGATCCGAATCTGAACGTGGACCACACCATAGAAAGTAGTGGGGATTCAACGCCTACAATTGAAAACTTCTTAGGGGCCATGGAAGTTTTGGATCAAGCTGATATTGAACGGGTTAGATGGAAAGTAAAGGTCTGTGTTACCTTCTGAACAGGTTGGATGGAAAGTAAACATCATGGTGAGCCGTAGGAAGGTTTCAACGGTGGGCATAATTATCTCCACGGATTTCTACAGTGTGGTCCACTTGAGATTTGGATCTTCCTCATTTTTGGGCCTGTCCTCTAAACTGTTCTTGTAAAATGGATGGACGGTGTGGATGTAACATATAACTCATAGTGGAGTCCACAGAAGTTCTTGACTTCAACACACCACCGAGGTGTGGTGTGTGTCACACCACGCAATCCCTTTCCAAAAAAAAAAAAACAAAAAAAGACTAATCGAACAGTTCGGTTGAAGATATTTTGTCGGTCGGATGTGGACCATCTACTTCACTTGTCTTTCTAGCCATCAGTTTTGGGCGCATGTAACCGTGACATTGATGGTGCGGCCCATCTTTTTTTTAGCCGCTATATACATCTGGACCATCCAATCCTACCCAGCACATAGCCACATCACATGTCGCACAATAGTTTGGTGATCCAATCCGACCATCCATTGAGTTCCTTAGTAGATGGACCCTGGTACAATATTGAATAGCTGTAAGCATCCTACTTCTCTAGCCAGTGGCCTCCAAATGGACGGTTCAAAATGAAACAATCCCTTTTCTAACTATATATAACATTTGCACTTGCACCAAATCCAGTCACTCGCGTGATGGGCCCCAGCATAGATGGGCAATGCCTCGAAAAATCTCTTGATCTACCAACGGTCCAGAGCAATGGTCAGAGGCCGATAATTTCTGACCATGTGGATCAGCTGACCATGGACCTCACTTGTACCGATAATGAACATCAGGACGCTATTTAAGTCCCGGCGCATCAGGGACATACAATTTCTCATGGCCCTGATACTACTAATTCAATTCAAGCATTTAAACCCTTTCAACGGCTGAAAGGGACTGGGCCTCGAAATCTAATTCCGTACATGGTATAACCCTGATACATGGTCACGAGTTCACACCTTTCATTTTCATCTTTGTTTTCTGACCACATATCCGCCTCTAAAGGCGGCCCACCTCATTAAGTCATTAGTTAAGATCTTGAAGCCCTCATAATGTAGGAGGTTGATGACGGTGAGTGGGGCCATTTGGTATATGAAGGGAATTAGGCTAGGATTGACCTGAACCGTCGCCGCGTCAACGCCCTTCATCTTAGGGGCACACTGCCCAAAACAATGTCTAAACGGACGTGAATTAGCTACTGAACTTAGGGGTGTACATCAAGGCCAACCGAGTCGAGCCGGCCCCAGCTTGAACTCAGGCTCGGCTCGGTTCGGACAGTAGCTTGGGCCAATTAAAGCAAAGTTCGAGCTGCGTTTCCTTTGCAGCATTTTCACGGATACTTTAAGTGTATCTTCAAAATCTCACTGTATGTAAAACATCACTAGTGCTTTTATGGGTGTTTTATCAAACATCTTCTAAGCATTTTAAAAAAAATTTATTTGTTTCATACAAATACCTTCCTTGCCACGGGCTACACTTCATTGAGTCATTTCATGGTATACTTGGTGAGTAACATCAATATCAAAGTAACCAAGTCAACGAACTAGTTTGATTTGAGTTGGGTTCGATTTGAGTCAAGTTAAGCTGGGCCAGCTTGAGCCCCAGCTTGACCTCATTTTCGAGCCAAAAAAATCAGCTCAACTCGGCTTGAACTCAACTTCCAATCCAGTTTTTCGAGTCGAGTCGAGCCAGCTAACTGAGCTAGCTCGGTTCACGTACAACCCTGGCAGAACTCTACATTAGCTGTCCTGACGTCCCCAAGTTCTGTGGGCTCCACCATGATGTATGTGTTGTTTCACACCGTTTATCCATTTGTAGAGATCATTTTAGGGCATGAGCGAAAGAAAGAGGAAGATCCAAAGCTCAAGTGGAGCCCACCACGATTGAACACTTACCATTAAAAACTTATTTGGGCCATAGAAGTTTTCGATCAAGCTAATATTTATGTGTTCCTTTATTCCATGTATGCATTAACTTATAAATAGGTTGGATCTCAAATAAACATCATGGTGGGCCTTTGGAAGGTTTCAACGGTGGGTGTCATTGTCCCCACTGTTTTCTATGGTGGGGTCCACTTGAACTTTGGATCTGCCTCGTTCTTTGGTTCATGCACTAAAATGATCTCTCCGAATGATGATGGTGTGGATACAACACATACATCATGATGGGACTCACAGAACGTGGTGACGTTACTTGAGTAGCGAGACTGCCTGTGAGACCCGTGTCCTAGACTGTATTGTTCCATAGGATCCCGCGGTCCTTCCGGTCGAATTTCGGCGACCTGCGACTCGTAAATAGCATTTGCACGTGACCTTGAGTGTTATTCTATAATTTCGAGTCGGCTCGACCTAAGACCTATGTCATTGCGACCGCATCGTCGCTGCGATTCCAACGTCGTATCTCGTGCGCCAATCCGACCGGTAGATCAAAAGATGTACCGTTTACAATATTTGAGCCATTGATAGGTGTGGGGTCTACTTTGAGGGAGTGTACACGTTTCCCTAGGTGGACCCACCCTAGGAGCACCATTTCCCATGAGAGCTTTAGTCAACTCTCTCTTACAAGTCATTATGAGGTTCTCTTCCCTATGCTCTTACAACCCATTATTACCCTCTTACACACCCATCCTTTCACTCTGATAATTCATGATCTTGTCAGTGTTTCTGCTTATTCCGATAATGTACGATTTATGAATTACCAGTAATTCGGGTATTGAATGATGATGACATTGTATTGAATACTGGACACTTACTTTGTGTACACACTCACACCACCCTCTAAGATTTCTATAAGCTTATGCACGATAGATGCGTGCAGGTGATGTTAGGTTGCAGTAGTGTTGAGCTTGGAGCGTGCAGCTGCCTTCTGGAGCTTTGATCTTGACATATGTATTTTCCCTTTCAGCATTGTATTCAAATGATTAAATTGGTGGATATGTGATGATGGCCTTTACGATTTGGGTATGCTTGTGGTTATGCTTATTACGAGTTAAATGTATATAAAAAAATCCTCCTTGTAGGATCCTAGGATCAGAATCTGGCGTATGAACGCTAGGAGCCGAGAATGGAGTACTACGGAGGTTGTCGACACCGGATTTGGCGATCAGGATTCCTGCGAATCCGATTTCCGGATTTGGGGCATGACAGAAGTTGGTATCAGACCATAACTTGAGAATACCTGAAGATAACATCACATGTCTACTAATAGCTACCCTTCACTCTATGATTGTTGAGAACCTATAATGGTTAGATCCCCGAGTTCGAATAATTTAGAGACTTTCTGATATAGCTCCCTATCGTTGAAATTGAGAGGTTGCATGGTATTCCATTTACAATCATTTCTGATCCAGGATCCGAGGCTCAGTAGAGTCACCATATCGTTGATGAGGCGTCTGGAGAGGGCGAGGTTGAGATTGGAGAGCGCTATATTCATCCTTTAATAGATTAATTGTACCATAACAAACATACATGATGATGTTTCCTCTTTCCTTGCCTGTTCTGTAAATTTTGAGGACGAAATTTTTATTAGGAGGGGAGAGCTGTGAGACCCGTGTCCTAGACTGTATCGTTCCGTAGGCTCTCGCGGTCCTTCCGGTCGAATTCCGGTGACCTGCAACTCGTAGATAGCATTTGCGCGTGACCTTGAGTGTTATCCTGTAATTCCGAGTCGGCTTGACCTAAGACCTATGTCATTGCGGCCGCATCGTCGCTGCGATTCCAACGTCGTATCTCGTGCGCCGATCCGACGAGTAGATCAAAAGATGTACCATTTACAATATTTGAGCCATTGATTGGTGTGGGGTCCACTTTGAGGGGGTGCACACGTTTCCCTAGGTGGACCCACCCTAGGAGCACCATTTCCCATGAGAGCTTTAGTCAACTCTCTCTTACAAGTCATTATGAGGTTCTCTTTCCTATGCTCTTACAACACATTATTACCCCATTACACACCCATCCTTTCACTCTGATAATTCATGATCTTGTTAGTGTTTCTGCTTATTCCGATAATGTACGATTTATGGATTACCAGTAATTTCGGTATTGTATGATGATGACATTGTATTGAATACTGGACACTTACTTTGTGCACATACTTGCACCACCCTCTAAGCTTTCTATAAGCTTATGTACGATAGATGCTTGCAGGTGATGTTAAGTTGCAGTAGTGTTGAGCTTGGAGCTTGCAGCTGCCTTCTGGAGCTTTGATCTTGACATATGTATTTTTCCTTTTAGCATTGTGTTCAAATGATTATATTAGTGGATATGTGATGATGGCCTTTATGATTTGGGTATACTTGTGGTTATGCTTATTAAGAGTTAAATGTATATATATAAAAAAAATCTTTCTTGTAGGATCCCAGGATCGGAATCTGGCGTATGAACGCTAGGAGCCGAGAATGGGGTACTACGGAGGCTGTCGACACCGGATTCGGCGATCGGAATTCCCGCGAATCCGATTTCCGAGTTTGGGGCGTGACACTGCAACTGTCGAGTTCAATGGCTAATCCGTGTCCTGTCTAAAACATGCAAAAATACAACCTCTTAAGTGGGCCCATAATCCATATCAACCATTCCATCTTTTCAAATATAATCAATATGAAACGAACGTTTTCCTAGCCGTTAATCAGATTGGGATGGTCATGATCATCCAATCAAAGTGATTTGAGATAGCTGAGCAATCGAAGGTGGTCCACATGATGGACAGTCGATGGTGATTATCCCACGTTTTCTAGCATAACTAATATGGACTATCTATTTCCTTAACCATTGATGATATCCTGATCTACATTTAAGATCTTTGAAAGCGGGGCCCACTGTTTGAATGGCTTTAGTATTTGAAAATTAAGCCACGGTAAGCGCGCCTTGTCTGTGACCTAGAACCAGCTATGTGGATGCCATCCTAACCGTGAGTCCCATCTCCATACATACATTGTATAATCTATTTTGCTAGCTTATTTTAGGGTGTGGTCCCAAAAACGAAGTAGATATAAATTGCAAGTGGAACATATTATAAGAAAAAGTTGTTATTAACCATTAAAAACTTTTTACAGGCCACGAAAAGTTTTAAATCAAGCTAATATTTGCTTCTTCTTCTTCTTTTTATTTTATTTTTATTATTATTAATTTTTTTTTTTATTGCTTTTACCCATGTTTGTTTGACCTTATCAATAGGTTGGATGGTAAACATAAATTATGGTGGACCCTAGGAAGTTTTTAATGGTGGGCATTCAACAACCAATGTTTCCTATTGCGTGGTCTACCTGAAATTGATATTTTTTTTTTTTTTTTTAATTTCCTCTTTTACCGGTATTTGTTTGACCTTATTATTAGGTTGGATGGTAAACATAAATTATGGTGGACCTTAGGAAGTTTTTAATGGTGGGCATTCAACAACCAATGTTTCACCCTGGAATAAGCTTGCAAAACATATGGACAACATGAATATACAATGCACATATCGAGGTCAGCCCTAAGTCACGGTCACACCAACATCATTAGTTCCATGGTCGCGGCATGGATATATAATGCATGAATCAAGGTGGGCCCTAAGTCAGAGTCGCACCCACATCTTGGTTCCGAGCTCACATGGCGTCGAGGGGCCCTAAGTCAGGTCACACCATGTCATTGGTTCCGAGGTTGCAGCCAAAGTCACACTCAATTTATGATCGTGTTTGTTAATCCATATTTGTTTAAATGATGTTTGCATGACTGGTGGAAGCTATTTAAAACAATATAGTTGATAAATTTTCAATCAATGGCTAAGAAAAACAATCGTTATGAATTGTTTAATAACCGTTGGCTCATCTGAATTATGCTTATCAAACAGGTTTTTTTCGGTCTCTTCGGTCTTCCCATCAACTTGATTTTTAAAAGGATGGCAATTAAAGATGGGACCCATACAATGAATAGTCTATATCACCGTTCAAAATCTCAACAGCTCAACTGTACTCAAAGTCTGTACATTTAGATTTCATGGAAGACACTCAATTGAGTCTTCACATGACTTGATATTTAATAATAATTAAATAAAAATTTAGTGGTAGTAATTGATCGACATAAATTACTAAAATAAATAAAATATAAAGGGGACCAGCTACTTTTAGTCATTGAACAATTGGTAAAGATAATCCAAAATAAGTGATTTGATTTTCAAGAGAAATTTGTGGAAAAGTAAGCCCACATGATGGATGGTACTCCAAATCAATGATAATAACTTTTCTTATACTGACAATGACGACTATGGACCATATATGCCATATGGTTTTGAGCATTGGATCAAAGTGGTTTATAAAGGAACGATGACCCTACATGAATAGCATCCAAATCAATGATCTAACAATTAACTGTGCATATAGCTCTTTAGAATAGTGTTGGGTAATCCATATTGTTTAAATGACTGGTGGTGGCTACCTAAAAAATGAATTGTGATCAACTTTCAATCAATGACTTTGAAAACAACGGTTAATGAATTGTTTAATAATTATTGGCTCGTCTAAAATGTACTTATCAAACATGTTTTTCATGTCCTTTAGATCTTCTTATCAACCTAATTTTTAATAAGGATGGACAATTAAAGAGGGACCCATATGATGTATGGTCCATATCATAATTCAAAATCTCAAAGGCTCATTTGGACTCAAAGTCCAAACGTTCAGATTAACTCGAAGTCGCGATCGAAAATCTCAAAGGCTCAATTGGACTCAAAGTCCATATGTTCAGATTAACCCGAAGTCTTGACCGAGTCTTCACACTCGGTCATGTCGTCACATGACTTGATATTTAATAATTAATTAATTAAAATTTAGTAGTATAAATAAACATTGACTGATAACATAAATAAAATATAAAAGGGGCTCGGCCACATTTAGTCATTGATCAATTGGCATAGATAATCCAAACAAATTGATTTGATTTTCAAGAGGGATCTGCGGTCAAAGTTAGCCCCCACACAAAGGATGGTCAAGATCAATGATCAAAACTTTTCTTATATGGTCAATGGGGATAGTGCATAAGCCATATGGTTTGGAGCAGCAGATTAAAGTGGCTTATAAAAGAATGAGAAATTAAAGAGGTACCCCCACTATAACGTCTCAGAATTTTGCCAACTTAGAGTTGGGCGTCCTTGGGCGTAACCTTTGCTTTGACGATTTAAGTATATATTGTGCATGCATTCGCACGTGTTTGAGATCAAAATAGGTGATGTGGAGTCCACCAAAACCGCCTCAAAGAGTAGAAGTTTGAACTTTAAATAGTGGGGACCAACACCACGGTGCATGGGCCAAAAAAATGAGCTATGAGACAGTTCTCGAAGGTCGCACCGTGGAATCGGCGGTGCCACCGCAAAAAAATGGACAACAGGCGGTGGTGCCATTGTGGAATCGGCGGTGCCACAGCGTCCCCTGTTCAACAATCTTCTATGTTTTGAATTTCGACAGTTTCGGTAAACTGACTTCAAAAATTCATATATTTTGTTTTACAACTTTAACTTTGTATTTGTCGGTCGAGTTTCTATCAAGCTCGGATCACTCATTCTACTAAGTCTTCGACCTCCTACGTCGAATCTTGGTCACTCGAACGACGATTTACTAAATTCACTCGTTCCAAGTCGGAATCATACGTACTTAAACACTTCGTAAGCGACAAAATTAACCAAGGCGGTCATAAGTTTCTGATTTTTAAGTTAAAGTTCGAAAGCATCACAAAATCGGAAATTTGATCCTATAGTTCATCATTTCTAAGTTCAAATTCAGAATTATCAACACAATTGAAAATTTAACTCTAGACTCCAATTTCTGAGTTTTGAGTTTCGAACCATAGCAAACTGGGGAGTTTGGTACTAAGGTTCATCATCTTTAATTTATTTTATTTTCTAATATAACGAATATTCCTAAAATCAGGAAGATCTCCCACAGGACCAACCTTTAATCATAAGTGTCTCAACCTTTAGTTATTGTGGTTTGTATAGTCCGCATTTCCAAGGTCCCGGTTATCTCAATACTCGTTCTGATATCAAATTGTAACGCTCCGAAAATCAGTACCCAAGTATATAGACTCCGATCTCGAGTTCTTAGGTGTTAACAAAATGAAAACGTACGTGTGTCCTCATTCAGATTCAAATTCATTTCACAAACAAATAATCAGAATAGCGCAATTCAAATTAGCAGATCCAAAGCGAGGTACAGATAACAATAGTTAATAAATATAAGGCTAAGAGAAAAAATACAATCCAAATAGTGGTGATTGTCCAAAATGCGGGTTATACAAGCCACGTTATACATACCCAAGATGATTAAAGTGTAAAGATTTCATTTTACACCCAATTCTCCAAAATATAACGACGTTGACACAACCTGATATAAGCCTACCTGTCTGAGGTCTCACTAGTACTCGCATCAATGATATGTCTGATTGGTGTTTTAAAACATCGTCCCAGGTGAGAGTGAGTAGCTAACTCGGTGGTCCCATTAGTTCTAAGTTACACATGCTATCGACACAATCAGCGTAGTTATTGATAAACAAGAAATCAAACAATTCCTAAATATTCTTGTTAAATGTGCATATGAAGATATGATATGATGCATGCTCTTTCCAAACAACACTCTCTTACACGCGACTTCAATGCTTATTTCGTAAATGCCAACGCTCCCTCATCACGCGACACCAACGTCAGGTCGCCATATCCTATCTAATGCAATGCGATTGATGCGTATGTTAACTGAGTAATTATTAAGTTCCATTCATCCAGCATATTGGCAAATCTAGGATACCGACGTCATATCACTAATCCTTATCTAGATCACGTAGCTCATTGCGGCATGTACCGGCTCTTCACCAGTATCCCTTGATCCAAATTTAGGTATCACCCGTTTATATCACGAATCAACAATTCCAAATGTACGGCATGATACCCAAATGTATGAGGATCAACTCGGTATGAGTTGTCACCCAATACTGGGTATGATCACTCAATTCCGAGGTGCGAGCTTATCATATAAAACCAAAACACATAAATGAAAGGGCTCGTCATCCAATTCCATTCACGCCCAGGTTATTAGAACAGTACTCTGGCACGAAACCATCGGCCGGGTAATTTGATGGGGGTCGTTTAAACAATGATCTATCACTTCCATTAGTGCTCACTGATCATTACAGGGAGGCTCGTCACCCCAGCGTAAGCCGACAGCTCGAACACGGTGTCCCATACCATCATGCCCAGCTTATGAGTCTTAATGGGATCGTATCGCACTAACGGTTATGAATGGACTCATTCATTGGGAACGAGGTATCCTAGATTCAATTTGGTCATGTCATAAATTGTGAACATACATGATCAAACGACTAGTGGAGTAATTTGATTGACCTGGGAGAACCCCAAAGCAACCGGCGTTGGGTGCAAGCATCCCGTTAGTCCTGTCGGTCATCCGTGTTCAACCTAGGTTCATCAAACAAGCCTAGAGTGGCCACCCTAACTTGGGCCACCCTTTTAGTTCGGGCAGTTAGCCAACTGACCCCACATCATAAGCAATCCTAATAACACTATGGACTTAGTAATTCGTCATGCCGTCGTAACATAGATTCGACGACACAATTACTGAGGCATTTCATCAAACATGTGAGCCTCAATAGTATAATACATTCATTAGATAATTTAATCAAACATATAAACATAAAAAAATCAACACATTCGATCGAGCATTCAATCAAACATGTGAGCATCATTAGAATAACACTTTTAATCACATAGGTATTTTATCAAATATTTAAGCATCATAAACAACCAATGACACATAAAACAAGCAAACATGAAATTTGAACATGCTAGCTATTACAACCCATTTAGCATAAGACATCATTAACTGAGACCCTTAAGGGTCGATAAATGGAAACCTGGGCATAATGGTTCGCACCTTTAAAATGGAATCTCCGATTTTGAGCTCTTAGGGTTAGATTTTTAGAGAAAATGTAACGCCCTGGAAATCGGGGGTCGTGCATACACTCGACTCCCGAGTTCCCGAGTATCACTTATAACCGATTTTCATTAATATGCGTTTAATTAGGTTTAAATACGCAGCCTGAAATTTCTGGAACATGAAGCACAACCACACATGTCTACTGAAATGAAAGAGATCAAGTATATATATACAGGTCCAAAAATACACAAGGGTCGCACCAGGCGTTGCCCAATAAAATCACAAAAGAATAGTATGTCCAAAAGAATAAAGCTGAGTCTACTACTCAGTGATCCAACGTCCTATCTATTGAGACGACGAAGACCCGCTCATCAACTGAAAGTAGGAGAACTCGTCTTCCTCCTTGAGGCTCGCGTCGCTGAGCTCCTCATACTCTGCATCACCTGCATATATGGGCAAGTCTGGTTGGTGTTTTAAAACACCATCCCAGGGTGGGAATGAGTGATCAAATCAGTGGTGCTATTAATCTTAAGTTGTAACAGACATCAATTACATTATGAACTTAATGAAAAGCAATCATTCATAAATACCTAACTAATTTTATTAATGCATATGCATGATAGATAATATGATACATGCCCTTGCCACAACACTCCATCGAGCGACTCCATCTAACAATCGCGTATACCAACACTCCCTCAGAGTGACCTCGACTGCCGAGTCGCCAACCTAGCTAGTGCGATGCGATGATAATGTTAGTCAAGTTCTTAGTTAAGTCCATTCATCCAGCAGGTTAGGGAATCTGATGCACCCCACATATCAATGCCTCAACTAGTTGCGATGCCAAGGTCTCTCAACGAGCGAGGCCAGGGCATTGCGATCCTTGATCCTGTCAGGTTCCCCATCCCCGACTTCAAGCACATGGGGAGTGCTGAGAACTGGGATCGCTCGCGGTCACTACAGAGAGGTTCGTCACCCCGGCATAGGCCAACAGCTTGAACACAATGTCTTATTCCACCATGCTCGGCCCATGAGACGGTGGATCGGCTTCAGGTGGTTATCGATGGGCTACAACGGTTGTAGGGTATGTCAGGTTCCATACATGTATGAGCAAACAGGGTTAACAAAATAAGGTTGGTCAACCAGTATACTAGGCCGCATGAGTTCAGGCAAGTACGTGGCGGAATGACATCGGGTACGAGCGACCTATGTAGTCTAACTACTGTCGCCCACATGCACTTGCCCAAATCCATGGGTTTAGCCTCAAGACGGTCCTACCAACGGGGCCGCCTTCGCTCTCCTCGTATTCCTGACTAACCCAAGGGTTTGGGTGGTAGTTCATAACATGCCAATTAACAGGGTTATCAAGTAACATAAGCAACATCATATTCTCAGACACCTTAACATACAATTCAGAATCTCTAGCTGTAAAACCACGTAGCAACTCTTGACAATACAATCATACATCTTCACAGTGGTACTTCCTCCTCATCAGTCTGAACCTGAAAATCAATTAAGCCACCTATGCGACCTGTACGGTTGTATATTTGATGGATGAGTGACCAACTCAGTGTGAATTTCTCTCAAGATTACACACCACCGCATTAGGTAAGCATAGCTATAAAGCAAAGCATACAAAATAATACTTGATGCAGATCTTATTAGTGCATGGATGCGTGAATGCAATCATTGTCCTAGGTAAAACATCCAGACGGACATTAGGGTCGTCACCCATGTAATCATAGACTCGGGCAAAACATCCAGACGGTCTGTGCCCTGGGTAAAACATCCAGACAGGCAAATACGTACGATGACAATAGATGGTGGTCTATGCCCCGGGTAAAACATCCAATCAGGTGAATCCGTATGTCACGTATAACAACAATAGATGCTGGTCTGTGCTATACATGCATGATTAGCCGACCCATTATTAGTCCAATTACAACAAACCAATTTAAATAAGCTCACGGTTACTGCGGGGAGCTCACGGCCCAGCGTAGGCCGACAACTCGGGCATAGTGTCCCATGACCACCATCCCCGGCCCATGAGACTACCACCTTAGGATGTTTAATGGAAACCCATCGACTAGTGGCCAATCATATTACAGTATATGGGGCTCACCATCGCATGGTTGCATAGTATAAAACATCGAACTCATATAGGAAAAATATCAAAATAAAACCACGTAGGGCAAGTATCAAAATATGCCACACAGGACCGATATCAAAACCATGCAATAAAGACCATCCTTAAAAACCATTGGACACAACAACCCTAAATGGTAGGCCCACGTCAATGGTCAATTTAAACCACCATTCGATAACCACTAAGCCGAAGGTCCATTACAATCATAATTAGTCGGGTTACATCCTAAGTATGGGTGTACATTTATAGGTGGGGGTTTCCCACTGATGTACCAGTTTAAGTTCCATAAGCAATCCACAAATAATTCATGAACAAATATACAAGATGAACATTAAGCAAGCTATATATCAATTCAATTTTCACCAGCTAATACATGTGATTATAAGAGAGAGATATCAATTATAAATTAAAAAATAAACTATAACTTAAGCTAATGGAAAGATGAAAAGCTCAAGGGAAAGAATCATCACCTTATACTTTGAATCGCCTTCTAGTGTCGCTAAGTGCCTGCGCCCATAGAATTGTATCGTACCACAAATCATGCACTTGTACAATTAGGTCCAAGTTCTGCGCACTACCTACGTTTAAGATCATGGCCTAGGATTTGAATTATTTATCTTAGGATTTTTAATGTATAATTAGGATTTCATCTTAGGGTTTAGTCTTAAATTTAGATTCTAGGATTTGAACTCTACTTAGTGTATTGGTTAAAATTAAGTCTTAATAATTATCAGATAACTATTAACGTTAGTGTTTATATTAGCTAATATGTTAATAATGATAGTTCATAGGTTCATATCTAAATATAACTATATTAAATTCTACACCTAGATCCAAACCCAACACACCATCTATGTTTAAAGTATTGACCTAGGGTTTAGATTACCTGGGTCTAAGATTTTATCCTAGAGTTTAGGTCTAGGCTAGATTTTTGAGGTTTTCAATGTAGAGTTTAGGGCTTCGTCCTAGGGTTTAGTTCTAGGTTTAGATTTAGGATTCCAGTGCTAATTGATGTACATTTGATGTAATGCTAGTAATACTAATAATCTCAAAACAACCGTACGTTAATATTACGAATATACTTAATATTAGCCAACGCAGCACTAATAATCATTGTGACGAGGATTCATGGTATGCTCTATTATCAATGATAATGTCTAATGAGGGCAAAAATAAAATACTAATTGTTAATAATGATAATTTTGTTTTATATGTAATACTAATATTAACATAAATAAATTACTAGCTATTATCCATTCATAATATTCAAAGTCCTAATGGAAATGGCAACAATGATAATCGAAATCGAAAAAATTCCAATATGGAGGAAAGACGTGAACTTACCTTAGTCGACTCGGTTCGAGTCGAGTTGGCTTGGCTCAACACAAGCACCCATCTCTCCTTCTCTCTTGGTTCTTTTTTTTTTTTCTCCCTCTTTTAATCCTGTCCTTCGATTTTCCAGCTACTGGAAATCCAGTAAGAGTCTGGACCATGCCAAACCCATCTCAACTCGGCTGGACTTGATTTCAGCTGAGTCAACTCAACAACCACTCATCCAACCCCTCACTCCTTCTCTTCTTCTCCTCCTTTTCTTTTTCTCTGCTTCCTTTCAAACTTGCAACATCCAGCAATTCATTGGGAATGACGGGACCCAACCTGGTTTGTCCCAAGTTCAAACCGAGTCAGCGACTCGGTCGGCTGAACAGGAATGTGGTGCACTTGCACCACCCCAACTCTCTCTCCATTTCTCTTCCTCCTGTCTTCCTAGCCTTCTACAAGGCCTGGAATGAACCAGTCCCGAGCCCAAGTCGGTCTGATCATGGCCCAACTCGGCCAGTTCACCTTGAACTCGGGCTGAGTCCGAGTGTAGTGGTGTGGTGCAGCAACTACACTCCGGCACCTTCTTCTTCTTTCTTTCTTCTTTCCTTCTTCCTCTTCTCATTTCCTTTATCTGCTGCAGATCCAACAGTGGCAATGGACCTTACCTGACTCAGTCCAAACCCGACACGGATGTGTCGGTCTTAGTGGTGCGGCATCATGGCCCGACCAAACTCAGCCCCTGTTTTCTCTTTCCTTTTCTTCTCCTCCTTCCCTTTCTTCTTTCTTCTCTCTTCTCTCTTCTTACTACTTGGAATATCTAGCAATGCCTCCGAGCTCTGACAGACCTTGGTCTGATCCAGCCTGAGGTGTCCCAGGCCGCCACTTGTCAGCGAGTCAAGCGATAGCCGCAACAGCAGCCGCACCCCCCTCATTCTCCCATGTTTTCTCTCCCTCATTCCCTCCTGATTTCTCTCCCTCATTCCTTTCTCTTCTCTCCCTTTTCTTTCTCTTTTATCCATTCGCCCCTAGCACCAACAACTGTCAGATGGACGTTGATCGGTCAGGATTTGTCTGCCCGAAACTGCCCCTAAAATAGTGGGTATGGCCGAAACCGCCATGGTTTTCTTTTGCTAAGGAAGCCCTAAACCACCCAGCTAGAACGGAAGGTAGAGAATGCCTAGGATAGACTACTATGATTCGAAGATAAGTGCTCACTCAGATCGTCTGCTGGCAACAAAAATGGAAACAAAACTTTTTCGTTTTTGGAAGTGCCACATGCAGCTCTTTTCGGGCTCGATTTGAGTGCCTGCACGTGTGCAAGATCACGTACGGACGACATGGGTTTGGTCAAATGGGAGTCCTTTACTCAATGGATGGGTTGGATTGGTTGACAGTGGTCCACCTCGATCACCATGGGTCAGATTTGGAGAGGCTGGAAACACAACTTTTGTTTGCGCGTCGACTTGATTCAGCTAAAACTGTACGCATGCCTATGCGTTTCACTATGCCAAATTGTTGGGTTTGGGTCGAGGCCGTGCCCCAAACATGATGGATGGTTCAGATCATCTAAGAGAATGATCATGGTGGGCCATTTCCAATCACACGGATGACATCCGTTTCAAATGAAAGCGAGTGGGAGAGAGAGAGAGTTGCCTCTGGTTAGGGAAAGCGCAGGTCAGCTCTGCTTTAACCGGGGTTGCTACCCGGTGCAACGTCAGTACACACCCTTTGGTGCACATGCGTGATTAAAATGGGCCCCCACGATTATGCTTGTAAGAAATCCACTTCGACCACCCGATTTTTAACTACCCAATGAGGACCATTTGATCCTAGATGGGGTGGATCCAAAGCTTTGACGGGCCATACTTAGTGATAATTGTGTTTTCCCATCGATTCCAGCCAATCCAACGGTCGGATTAGTTCCAATTCGACCATCAATGATCAAATGTCCTAAGGGATCATTTGTATGTGTCTAAGCATACCATCATATGTTATTGTTTAAATAATATATAAATTTTAATTTTTAATTTTAAACTCTTATTATTACTATTACATGTAAGTTTATATATATATATATATATATATATATATATATCTATATATATATATATATTATATATATATATGTGTGTGTGTGTGTGTGTGTGTGTGTGTGTGTGTGTGTGTGTGTGTGTGTGTGTATCGTAATCATGGTGTGGGTCCCATGGAGGTCACGTTGCGGGTCTCACTCCATAAGTTATTAGGACTATTTGTCTCAAAATTTACATTATTATTATTATTATTATTATTATTATTATTATATTACCTTTATATGTGCATACATAGATATCGTATTCATTTATTGTTTAGTAATATTATTTTTATTATCTTGTGTGACTTACCTTTGCGTAGAGTCGTTAATGGATTGAATCATGTCCTAGTGGCCATGAACCCAATACCGGATGTAGCCTTATAGTCGATTTTTACAATCAAATGGTCAATTAGGGAAAATCGGTCATTAGATAGATCAATGGAATGTGGTGACCGATCTACAATTTACCTAGCTAGGGAGTCTTTAATACAGTTGTACGACCTGTCTTTAACTATTTAGGTGATTAATATCCTGAAATAAGTTCTGTAATTACGTGATGGCCCATCTTAAGGATCAACCTAATGGAGGGCTCAATTTATAGGTGAATCCCACTTCCAACGGTCAGGTGACCTAATATAAGGATGAAGATTGTATTAGTCAGTCAGATGAGTAGATTGTGGGCCACTAAACGTGATGCATAAGGTGAGTCACGTACGTCTCCACCACGCGTACGAACAATTCTAGATCTTCATGGTAACACCCGAGTACCGAAAAGTATGGGGTGTTACAAAAAACCCTTGAAAATTTTCATTATAATTAACTTACGTTGTCACATATTGGTCCTTAATGCTCGAAGTGAGCCTATACGTGGGTAGTACCAGTAAAGAACCGCAAAAATTCGATCAATCAACCGTAGGAAGCCAATGAATCTGCCCAATCACTCAAACATCGAGCTTAGCCTTGGAATTTATTCACATAGAGTCCAAATCTAGTCGACCTATCACTGACTAATCGAGACAACCGTAACTAAATAAAAATCTACCCAAAGCCGAGACAAGTGGGGCTCGGATCTTAATTAACAAATCAAATCAATTAGTTACCCCTTTAGCCTAAAACCAACAACTTAGACTGACTGACTTTAACTGAATTGGCACTTTCGCTAATTGCGAATAGGCCACAATACAAACTTAGCTAATCCATACCCTAATTATTACGCACAAGAAATCTCACTACCCAATTCATTCTAGAAATGTCCCTATTATCCAAACAAGCTCCAGACCGCTCATTAGTGGGCCACTGAACCCATGGCTATAGAAATATATTGGTCTTAGTGGGTGATCAGAGTCGAATATTGCATATCAGACCCCAGTAATTGCCTAATGATACGTACATGATAATGCTTAATGGAATATTTTAATCGTGTTTTTTTTACAGGGTGTAAGTAGGAGCGTTGACTGAAAAAGAGTACTACAAGTATGGTTTTAACGCTCCAAAGTCACCAGAGCAAGGAACGGACTTCAGAGGACCAATAGCGATGGATTTACACGCCAGGGATCCGAGGAAATCAAGCCGTTCGCATCAAACGGACCCGAAAATCGGCCAAAGTAAAAGATCACAGGGTTCCCACCATCCGATCGGCCCGAAACTTCATACATAGGCTAAGGGACATAAATTAACCGTACATATCAAAGTTCAGCCCTCGGATCACTATGGAAGTGCCCCAACGGTCATATCAGCCCCTTGATTCATTAAGTGGGGCCCACCTGATATCTGGAAGTGCTTCAACTTTGGTGTTAACCCTTTAAACTAGATGCTACAGCAAATGGATGGATTGGATTTTACAAAAATATCGTAATGGACCCCATCCAATCAGCGTGTGTACTGAGCGCACGTGTAGCCGCCGCACCAGACCACTCAGGTCCGTCAAAGTCGTTTGACCGACTGTTTCCTCTCAAAAACGGCAATTGCCGTTATGGCGTTCGCACAACACCATCATCGGTTGCTGTTGTGGGCCACATATATTGTCCAAACGGACAATCCAAACCATCCATTTGCTGTCTAAGGTTGATGTTCCCAAGGTGTAGGTGATCGAATTTTAAAAGAACGCGCTTATGAAAATCTAACCGTTCAAAAGCAGGTTGAATGGTAGAGAAAGATAACGTGTGGGCCCCATCAAAAGAAGGAGAAAATAGTGCATTCCTGACCGAAATCTCACCATCCATCGAATGAACGGAGTGGATTTCCAAAATTAGTGAAGGAGTGGGCCCCACCAGCATCACAGTGGACAAGATCTGCACTCCCTGTTTCGCGACCGACCGCAGCCCGATTTTTGTGGGCTGTGGTGTGGTCTCAATGATAATCTGACGGATGATCCAAGTCGTCCATTGGGTAGACCACTCAAAAACCTTCTAGAGAGACGTTCTTCTTCGGATTGTTTGTGGGCACCACAAATACCAGCGCGAGTAGAAAATCTGCCCCTGGCGTGTAACTGCGCACAGTGTGCGACGAAAGAGACTTTTTTTTGGAAATTCCTGCTGCGAAACCGACTTCAGCAATCCACTGTCCATCTATGTTGTATAAAAGGAGGCTGAACTAGCAGCTGACGGAGGGGATTCCAGATCGAGAGAAGAGAAGAAGAGAGAGAGAGAGAGAGAGAGAGAGAGAGAGAGAGAGAGAGAGAGAGAGAGAGAGAGAGAGAGAGAGAGAGAGAGAGAGAGAGAGATTGGTTTGATGTTCCCTTTTTTTGAATTTTATTTATCCATCTGTTTAATGAATTTTATGGGTTGCTAATCTCTCAGCTAGGGCTGAGATGAAGCCCCTAAATTGAAT
Source organism: Magnolia officinalis (assembly GCA_021015155.1). Lineage (NCBI taxonomy): Eukaryota > Viridiplantae > Streptophyta > Magnoliopsida > Magnoliales > Magnoliaceae > Magnolia > Magnolia officinalis. The sequence continues at coordinate 65,452,732 of JAJHSJ010000010.1, forward strand.
GGCTCTTGCTTTGTTGATTTTATCTTGATTTGATTGATGTAATTCTTTCTCTAGTGTGATTACATGAAAACTTCCATACTTCTCCATTCTATGAGCTTGACCATAGTCTAGATGTGGATGTGGTTTGGAATCTTATCCTAGATGCTTGTATCTGACCATGAACATGTTTCCTATAGAGGAAGAAATAGGATTCTACATCTCTCCATGCCTGACCATGGATGGAAAGATATGATCCATGTGCTTTAAGGGATTATACATTCTGTGTGCCCGACCAAGGACATAAGGTGTGCTTTGTTTATTTTATTTATATCAATCTGAATTAGGGTAAATCAACAGGTAAAACAAGGGTCAGGATAATTAGGGGTGGATTCGAAAGTCCTAGTGCTCTCCTTGATTGAAGTTTTTTCCCTGTTCTCAGATATTTTCCATAGATCTTTGTTAGTATTTCGCTCAACTATTTGTTGGATTAGTTAAGAAGAATCGAAAATTTGAATTGTGACAACCAGTCCTCGTGGGAACGATCTTGTAATACGTACCAAATCTACATCTGATTCGTATACTTGTGAGTTTAAAATCATTTAAATCAGATTGGTTTAAATAAAACAACAAGTTTTTGGCGCCATTGCAGGGGATTGTTTCGTTCCAAATTGAATTTAGGATTCTCTCTTATCATAATTCATAGCTTAGGATTTTTACTAACTTAGAGTTTTTTTTCTTTATTTTAGAAACTAACCTATTTTCTGTTTTGTAGGGTCCTGAAATAAACTTCTAATTTGGTAATCCCTTTCTAAATTCTTTACTTTTTCTAATTTCTATTTTTAGAATTAGGGTTTTATTTTTTAGAAATTTTTTAGTTTCTAATTTTATATTTAGATTCTTCTTTCAAGTAACTTTCTATTTTCTAGTTTTAAAAATTCTTCCCTTTTTAGAAACTAACTTAGCTTGTTATTTGTAAGATTAGAAACTTTCTTTTTTAGAAATTAACCGTTGCTTAGGATTTTTCTATCATCATTTTAGGAAACTTAATATGTTTTTGTTTTTATTTATAGGAACTGCGGAAGGAAGCTACTAAGTGAAGGAGGAGCTTCTTAAATCTTCTGACATCAATCATCTCCTTTTCCGGGTTCTTTCTTCCCATTCTTGTTTACATAGCTTTAACTTGTTTTAGAAATCTCAAAGTTTCTAGTTCTAGTTTTATTTCTCTTAGGTTGCTTCTTAGTTTAGTTTTCTTTCTTACATTGCAATAACATAGTTTATGCTAGGACGTAGATCTCTGAACATAGAACTAGCACCTTTTGATCCTGAAATAGAAAGAACCTTTCGTAGAAGATTTAGAAACATCCTATTTGAAATGGCGGATGAGAATGGAACTAAAGCTCTAAGAGATTATTCAGCTCCTGTCCAATTCAATGCACCTTCATGCATAGTGTTGCCAGCCACAACGACAACACACTTTGAACTTAAACCTTGGGTTATACAATTGTTGCCCTCCTTCTACGGTTTAGACAAGGAGGACCCACATCATCATGTGAAAGAATTCTTAGACATCTGTTCTACCTTTAGGTTTCAAAACTTTTCAGATGATTCGATTCGTTTGCGCCTTTTTCCTTTTTCTTTGAAGGATAAGGCAAAAGCATGGTTGAATTCTCTAGGAGTTGGGTCTATCACTACATGAGACCAATTGTCTAAGAAGTTCTTAAACAAGTTCTTCCCGGTTCACAAAACTAATGCTCTCCGTAGAGAAATCACTAATTTCACAAAAAAGAGGGAGAGCACTTTCATGAATGTTGGGAAAGATGGAAGGACTTGCTTCTTAAATGTCTAAACCATGGTTTTGAGAAGTGGCAACAGGTTCAATACTTCTATGACGGTTTGTCACCCCAAAACCGTCGCATGGTTGATGCCACAAGTGGAGGGTCATTCATGACTAAAAGTGATGTCGAAGCTTGGGATTTCTTTGAAACCTTATGTGAAAACTCCCAGCAATGGGACTATTCAAATAGAGGTGACAGAAGTCCCCAACCACAGAAGAAAAATGGAATATATGAGGTAGGAGTCACGCCAGATCTTTATACTAAGATTGATAGCCTGACAAAGAAAGTGGATGCTTTGATGATGAATAATGGACCTCCACAAACAACTCAAGTCGAATCATGTGCTATATGTTCCAGCCCCGTCCATCCTACACAGTCTTGTCCATCTGGTGCAGCATTTCTTGAATTTCTCTCTGAACAAGTGCATGCAATGAATACCTTTCGGCGACCTGGGAATGATCCTTACTCTAATACTTACAACCCAGGGTGGGCTAGACATCCAAATTTTTCTTGGGCAAAAGGTCAACAACAAGGAGGATCATCTGAAAATCCTCCTATGCAACCTTACCCTCAAGTTGGAAGTCAACAATTTCAATAGTTTCCACAATATCAATAATTTCCTTCACAATCAAGGAAACCATCTCTTGAAAATACACTCAATCTTTTTATGCAGAGTTCTCTTCAATTTCAAAAAGATACCCAACAAACTTTACTAGCTAACCAGGAAAGCGTACATGCAAATGCGCAATCTATTGCCAAGCTGGAAGTACAGTTGGGTCAACTTGCTGCCACATTGAGTGAGAGAGAGAAGGGCAAATTCCCTAGCCAACCTGTGGCAAATCCAAAGGGACAGTATGAGATTAGCTCCAATTCAAACCAAGAACAATATCATGAGCAAGCCAAATCAATCATTACCCTTAGGTCTGGCAAACAGATCAAGAACAACATCGAGATGCCTAAGGAAGATTCGAATTCCAAATCAGAAGATCAAAATGAAGCAGAGAGAGAAACTAATGCATCCAAAGTCCAACAGCAATCTGACTCCCCAGGAACCACTCATGTGCCATCCTATGTGCCCAAAGCACCTTTTCCTCAACGTCTGGCACCAGTTAAGAAAGGAAACGACTTTAATGATATATTGGAGATGTTTAAGCAAGTGCAAATTAACATTTCTTGTGTCATAGGAGAGCATAGGATTGAGAAGGCATTACTTGACTTAGGGGCGAGCGTCAATTTATTACCATATTCTGTGTATGAGCAGCTAGGACTTGGTGAGCTGAAATCAACCAAAATAACACTCCAACTAGCTGATAGATCTGTCAAGGTGCCCCGTGGTATTATCGAGGATGTACTTATTCAGGTTGATAAGTTTTATTTTCCAGTGGATTTCATCGTTTTAGATACTCAGCCTGTCTAGAATCCCATTAGTCAAATCCCGGTTATCTTGGGACGTCCATTCTTAGCCACATCTAATGCCATCATAAATTGTAGGAATGGAGTCCTGAAGCTGTCTTTTGGTAACATGAAGATTAAGCTTAATGTTTTCAATGCTGGACAACAACCGTCAAATTCGGATGATATATTTGAAGTGAACATGATTGAGAGTTTAGTGGATGACTCTTTCCTTAAATCTTCCAAAGATGCTCTTGAGACTTGTCTCACACATTTTAGCAGTGATTTTGACATAGAAAATTCCATCCAAGAAGTTAATGCATTGCTTGACTCCAATCCTGTAATAGACAATACAAAATAGAAAGCTAAAGTGGAACTTCTTCCACCATCTGAGTCTAAACTGGTCCCATCTATTGAGAAACCACCCGAACTTGACCTTAAACAATTACCTAAGACTCTCAAGTATGCATTTTTAGGTCCTTCTGAGACCCTGCCTGTCATCATAGCTTCTGACCTTGACAAGGAACAGGAGGGTAAGTTGCTTAATGTTCTTAAAGAACATAAGGCAGCTATTGGGTGGACAATAGCGGACATAAAAGGAATAAGCCCCACTGTGTGTGTGCATCGTATTCATCTCGAAGAAAATGCAAAAACGTCACGTGAAATGCAAAGGAGGCTTAACCCTAACATGAAAGAGGTTGTTCGGGCAGAGGTGCTTAAATTGTTATATGTTGGTATCATTTACCCCATTTCAGATAGCACGTGGGTCAGCCCAGTTCAAGTTGCTCCCAAAAAGTCGAGGATTACGGTAAAGAAAAATGATGATAATGAGTTAGTACCAACCCGCATGACTACGGGCTGGAGAGTTTGTATTGATTACCGTAAGCTAAACTTGGTCACAAGGAAGGATCACTTTCCTCTTCCTTTCATAGACCAGATGCTTGAGAGATTGGCAGGGCATAGCTATTATTGTTTCCTGGATGGTTATTCCGGGTATAATCAGATTCTCATTGCTCCCGATGATCAAGAGAAAACCACCTTTACATGTTCCTTTGGTACATATGCCTATCGGCGTATGCCATTTGGGTTGTGTAATGCGCCTGCGACCTTTCAACGATGCATGATGAGCATTTTTTCGGACATGGTTGAGCGTTTCCTCGAGATTTTCATGGATGATTTTTCAATTTTTGGCTCCTCATTTGACGAATGTTTATATCATCTATCTCTTGTCTTGGAAAGATGTGAAAAAATGAACCTGGTATTGAATTGGGAAAAGTGTCATTTTATGGTTCAAAAAGGGATTGTACTCGGGCATGTTATTTCAAGTAAAGGTATTGAAGTTGATAAAGCTAAGATTGATTTAATTTCCAGTCTTCCTCCACCCAGAACGGTCAAGGAGATTAGATCATTCTTAGGGCATGCGGGATTCTACAGGAGATTCATTAAGGATTTTAGCAAAATCTCTCGACCCTTGTGCAATTTACTAGCTAAAAATGTTGCTTTTGTCCTTAATGATGAGTGTCGGCAAGCTTTTGATAAGTTAAAGCATTTATTGACTTCTGCTCCGATCATACAACCACCTGATTAGAGTTTACCTTTTGAGCTTATGTGTGATGCCTCGGATTATGCTGTTGGAGCCGTCCTAGGACAATGATTGAACAAAATGCCTCATGTCATTTATTATGCTAGTAGGACTCTAAATGATGCACAACTTAACTACTCTACCACTGAAAAAGAATTGTTAGCAGTGGTATTTGCTCTAGACAAATTCAGGTCGTATCTCATAGGGTCAAAGGTTATAGTGTTCTCAGATCATGCAGCATTGAAATATCTTCTTTCTAAAAAAGACGCTGAACCTCGATTGATTCGATGGATTCTCTTGCAACAAGAATTCGATATTGAAATTCGGGATAAAAAGGGTTCCGAAAATGTGGTAGCCGACCATTTGTCTAGACTTGTCTTAGAGTCCACAGTGGATCATTTGCCAATGAACGAGTCTTTCCCTGATGAACAACTTTTAGCTATTTCTCAATTACCTTGGTATGCGGATATTGTAAACTATCTTGTTACAGGTCAACTTCCTTCTCATTGGACTAAACAGGATAAATCCAAATTTCTTGCTGAGGTTAAACATTTCTTTTGGGACGATCCATAGTTATTCAAAATTTGTCTTGATCAGATTATTAGGAGATGTGTGCCTGAGAGTGAGTTTCATAGTGTAATCTCCTTTTGTCATGACCATGCATGTGGTGGTCATTTTGGTTCAAAGAAAACAGCTGCGAAAGTCTTGCAAAGTGGATTTTATTGGCCTACACTGTTTCGAGACACTCATGCCTTTTGTTCTACATGTGATAGATGCCAACGTACGGGGAATATTTTCCACAGGAACATGATGCCACTTACCAATATTCTCATTGTCGAATTATTTGATGTTTGGGGTATTGACTTCATGGGTCCATTTCCCCCGTCCTTCGGTTTTATGTACATCCTTGTGGCCGTCGACTATGTCTCTAAGTGGGTGGAAGCAGTGCCATGTAAAACGAACGATCACAAAGTTGTGGTCCGTTTCTTGAAAGAAAACATCTTTTCTCGTTTCGGCACTCCTCGAGCAATTATAAGTGATGGGGGTAGTCATTTTTACAATAAACCGTTTGAATCTTTAATGAAGAAATACTCCATCACCCATAAAGTTGCAACGACATATCATCCACAAACAAGTGGTCAAGTCGAAGTTTCAAATCGGGAGATTAAACAAATTTTGGAGAAAACAGTTCGCCCTGATCGGAAGGATTGGTCGCAGCGCTTGAATGATGCCCTTTGGGCATATCGTACGGCTTTCAAAACTCCAATTGGAATGTCTCCCTATAGGCTTGTCTTCGGGAAAGCTTGTCACTTACCGGTGGAATTAGAACATCATGCTTATTGGGCCATCAAAACCTTCAATTTTGACTTAAACAAGGCCGGATCACATCGTAAACTTCAACTCAATGAGTTAGAAGAAATTCGAAATGAAGCATATGAGAATGCAAAAATTTATAAAGAACGGACAAAAGTGTTTCATGACAATTCAATTCTTCACAAGACATTTGAACCAAACCAGAAAGTATTATTGTACAATTCCAGGTTACGCCTCTTTCCTGGAAAACTACGTTCGCGATGGTATGGTCCTTATCAGGTAGAAAAAGTATTTCCTCATGGAGCAGTTGAGATTAAAAATCTAAAGGACGGAAATATTTTCAAAGTAAATGGTCAACGGCTGAAACTGTATTTAGACGATTTGGTTGATCACGATGTTGAGGAAATTCATTTGGAAGACCCAAGTTATCAAGATTGATTAATTCAAAGTCTTGCTGGTCTGGCTGAAGACGTTAAACTTAGCACTCCTGGGAGGCAACCCAGCTTTTTATTCCATTTCATTAGTTCAATATTTGTGGGTAACATTACTGTAAACCCTCACGAGACTACAACTCATCCACTAGGGGCAACCTAGGGGTTTAAAGGCTTGTTGCATACGCTAAATGCAATCGAGATCACTTGCGAAAGTGGTATAGGTAGGATTTTATTTTTGTTATTCTTGTTATTTTTGTTTTGCTTTGTTGATTTCTCTCTTGTGCTGACTCGCTTTTACATTGATATTTTTGGGAAAGTCTTTTAATTCTCCGTTCAGGTACTATCTTTCCATCACTCCTCTTTTATTTTCGTTGTCTCATGTGCATTGCATGCTTATTTCTTTTACATTGACGACAATGTAGAATTTAGGTTGGGGATGGGAGATTAGGTTACCGAATCAGTATTTTCTTGGTCTTGAGCAAAAATTGTGAATATTTTTAAATTTTTCTGGAATTTCTTATGAATTTAAAGTGACTTTGAAGGATAGTTGTGATTTTAAAATTACAAGATACAGAATGTCGGTACTTTATGACTCTTGGATTCGGTTGTCTGTTAGATTTCACAGTTCAGGTTGAATTGTTAACCCATGATTAGAAGTTGTAAACATTGATTGAGTCATGGTTTCACAGGATACATCTCGCTTACACATGAAAGTTCCGGTTCAATAATTGAATGATTAACTTGGTAAGCACTAAGCATGAAAGGAACCAGCTTAAAAAAATAATAAAATTTTAGCATCAATTTATAAAGAAAAATTGAAAGGGTTGGGCGATCGAATTTCATCATAGGTTTGCTCCCTATAGGTGTATATTCGATCCCCCATGGTTAATATTCAGAAAAAGTTAGGCAACAAGTTTTCACCATAGGTTTGCTCCCTATAGGTGAGGATTTGATTCCCCTCTTTGGCGTTACTATTTACAAAGAAAATCAAAGGATGGTAGAATGAAAAGTTAATCTGTAAGGCAAGTGTTGGTTTCAGGTTTAGTCGTCATGCACTCTATTGTTAATTACCAATGATATCATGAAATTAACAATTGGATCTCTTAATGATCGTAAGCCGAGATTACACTATACACTCATGGAACTCAATATTTAGAATGTTCTAATTGATGGATAAATATTTTGAACTTGATTATGAAATTTACAGTGAACTTGATTCTGGGAGAAAATTCCACTCACCATGCATGAATCTTAGAATGATCACATCTCGACTATTTATTCATAAGTCACTCGGGTTTACAGGAATTACCCTTTTACTTCTGAAATTAATTTTTGCATGTTTTGCTCGGGACTAGCAAAATGTTGGTTGGGGGTTGTGATCAGAGTCGAATATTGCATATCAGACCCCAGTAATTGCCTAATGATACGTACATGATAATGCTTAATGGAATATTTTAATCGTGTTTTTGTTACAGGGTGTAAGTAGGAGCGTTGACTGAAAAAGAGTACTACAAGTATGGTTTTAACGCTCCAAAGTCACCAGAGCAAGGAACGGACTTCAGAGGACCAATAGCGATGGATTTACACGCCAGGGATCCGAGGAAATCAAGCCGTTCGCATCAAACGGACCCGAAAATCGGCCAAAGTAAAAGATCACAGGGTTCCCACCATCCGATCGGCCCGAAACTTCATACATAGGCTAAGGGACATAAATTAACCGTACATATCAAAGTTCAGCCCTCGGATCACTATGGAAGTGCCCCAACGGTCATATCAGCCCTTTGATTCATTAAGTGGGGCCCACCTGATATCTGGAAGTGCTTCAACTTTGGTGTTAACCCTTTAAACTAGATGCTACAGCAAATGGATGGATTTGATTTTACAAAAATATCGTAATGGACCCCATCCAATCAGCGTGTGTACTGAGCGCACGTGTAGCCGGCCGCACCAGACCACTCAGGTCCGTCAAAGTCGGTTTGACCGACTGTTTCCTCTCAAAAACGGCAATTGCCGTTATGGCGTTCGCACAGCACCATCATCGGTTGCTGTTGTGGGCCACATATATTGTCCAAACGGACAATCCAAACCATCCATTTGCTGTCTAAGGTCGATGTTCCCAAGGTGTGGGTGATCGAATTTTAAAAGAACGCGCTTATGGAAATCTAACCGTTCAAAAGCAGGTTGAATGGTAGAGAAAGATAACGTGTGGGCCCCATCAAAAGAAGGAGAAAATAGTGCATTCCTGACCGAAATCTCACCATCCATCGAATGAACGGAGTGGATTTCCAAAATTAGTGAAGGAGTGGGCCCCACCAGCATCACAGCGGACAAGATCCGCACTCCCTGTTTCGCGACCGACCGCAGCCCGATTTTTGCGGGCTGTGGTGTGGTCTCAGTGATAATCGGACGGATGATCCAAGCCGTCCATTGGGTAGACCACTCAAAAACCTTCCAGAGAGATGTTCTTCTTCGGATTGTTTGTGGGCACCACAAATACCAGCGCGAGTAGAAAATCTGCCGCTGGCGTGTAACTGCGCACAGTCTGCGGCGAAAGAGACTTTTTTTTGGAAATTCCTGCTGCGAAACCGACTTCAGCAATCCACTGTCCATCTATGTTGTATAAAAGGAGGCTGAACTAGCAGCTGACGGAGGGGATTCCAGATCGAGAGAAGAGAAGAAAGGAGAGAGAGAGAGAGAGAGAGAGAGAGAGAGAGAGAGAGAGAGAGAGAGAGATTGGTTTGATGTTCCCTTTTTATGAATTTTATTTATCCATCTGTTTAATGAATTTTATGGGTTGCTAATCTCTCAGCTAGGGCTGAGATGAAGCCCCTAAATTAAATGGCTCTTGCTTTGTTGATTTTATCTTGATTTGATTGATGTATTTCTTTCTCTAATGTGATTACATGAAAACTTCCATACTTCTCCATTCTATGAGCTTGACCATAGTCTAGATGTGGATGTAGTTTGGAATCTTATCCTAGATGCTTGTATCTGACCATGAATAGGTTTCCTATAGAGGAAGAAATAGGATTCTACATCTCTCCATGCCGGACCATGGATGGAAAGATATGATCCATGTGCTTTAAGGGATTATACATTCTGTGTGCCCGACCAAGGACATAGGGTGTGCTTTGTTTATTTTATTTATATCAATCTGAATTAGGGTAAATCAACAGGTAAAACAAGGGTCAGGATAATTAGGGGTGGATTCGAAAGTCCTAGTGCTCTCCTTGATTGAAGTTTTTTCCCTGTTCTCAGATATTTTCCATAGATCTTTGTTAGTATTTCGCTCAACTATTTGTTGGATTAGTTAAGAAGAATCAAAAATTTGAATTGTGACAACCAGTCCTCGTGGGAACGATCTCGTAATACGTACCAAATCTACATCTGATTCATATACTTGCGAGTTTAAAATCATTTAAATTAGATTGGTTTAAATAAAACAACAGTGGGCTCGACGTCCATCTCAGGACATCGAGCCGAGATCGCGTCTCGAATCATTCAACTTGAACTTGCAAGTTGAGTGCTTGAGTTGTGCGAATACCTTATATGAGAATATGAGACTTAAGTGAAATAAGTCTATTCCTCTTTCACAAAGTTGTAACTTTTGGACCGTCAGTTCATGACCAAATTTGGGATACCGACTAAAGATATTTCTCCACACATATCTGTATAGTCGCGGCCCTGATCGACTATCAGTGACCATTGAACAGACTTTTGATCATACCCGTCGATCAGCTCATCCAAATGGCGGACCGATCATATCCATACGTAGATCATCATTAGGGCTAACTATCCTACGGTGTAAATCAATATGTACATCCCATAGTGGGCCTTAGAGGTTAGAAAAACCCTCCCATAGGGCTAGTATAGTAAAAACCCAGCCCATGGGGTCATTTATACCAAATCTGGCACTATATAAGGGCCTCATTTGGGCACCCCCTTCTCCCATACGAATTTCATACCCTAGCTTGGGTGAGGGAGAGGAGAAAGAGGAGAAAGAAAGAGAGAGAGAGAGAGAAAGAGAGGAAGCTTGGAAGAGTGAGGGTTTGTGCACATTCACTCTTTCATCCCTTTCTATAGCCACATTGCCACTCTCATATTCTTTATGGAGTTCTCTCAACGGCGAGAAATAGAATCTACTCTCTAATATAGTCTTTTGAGTTAGGTTTTCTAGTTTTTACAATGGTTGATGTGATTGTTTAGGCTTTAGTGGATTTTCTCTATAACCCTAATCCTATGAGCGTTTTGAGTCGGACAAATCATTGCAAAGGTGCGGACCATTATCTCTATGTTATCATTTATCGACCCTTAAGAGTCTCAGTTAATGATTAAATGCTTGTAGATGAATTTGTACATGTTAATATGTAAATGTTTTGATTTGTCTATAACATATGTTATTTGTTTAATATGGATGCTCACATGTTTGATGAAATGCTTGAATGGTGGAATGTATTGCTTTTTCGATGCGCTTGTGCTTGATTCAATACTTAAGTGATTGTATTACTTTATACATGCTCACATGTTTGATTTAATGCCTTAATGAACGTAGTATCCTATGTCTGCTTACATGTTCAATGAAATGCTTATGTGGTTGTGTCGTTGAATTTATGTTGACGGTATGACGAATTGCTAAGTTTGTAGTGATGCTTAGGTTGCTTACATCGTGGTTCTCCCAAGTCAATCAAATTAGCCCACTAGTCGACTGATCATGTATGTTCACAATGTATGACATGACTAAATAGAATATAGGATACCCCATTCCCAATGGATGTGTCCATTCATAATCGCTAGTGCGATACGATCCCACTAAGACTCATTAGCTGGGCATGGTGGTATGGGACACCATGTCCGAGCTGTAGGCCTACGCTGGTGTAACATCCCGGATTTTTGCCAACCTGGGATTAGACGTTCTAGGGCAATGGGTCGATCCTAAGATCTTATCAACTTGTCAAAACTAAATCCCACAGTCTAAAATCGCTCCTGAACCCATTTCCTTCACAAATCCCACCCCTTTTCTACCTTGTGCTTTCAATTTTTCAAAGCACTTTCGCCCTAGACACTAACTTAAACTAGCTAAGTAGTAAACTTGGATCACTTTATATACAAACTACAAAAGCCTAAGTACCATCTCAACCAGAAAACAATTAGGATTAAATCCTTTAGAAATTTAACAAAGTTAACTAAGTGCAAACTCGACTAGCCATGAAATCCGTTGGGATCGCTTTAAATACGATCTGCAAGACCCAAAACTTGTAAAACATGTGACTCTAGGTTACCCTAAAGTCTAGAGCCAAACTCATTTCCCGTCTGCTCTCGGGAATGAAACGAAACTTCGTATTAGGTTTAGATCGCACATCGGGAGTCCGATTAACTCGAAGCTAAGGAACTAGGACCACCCCACTGGGCTTGGCAATCATCTCAAAGATCAGGCGATTCCGATGTCCCACGGCCATTTATTTCGATCCGGAGCGAGGGTGTGTGAAAAATACTATTCCCATCCTAATAAAAATATCAGGAATAGTGATCTGGCACCATTCGCTTGCGTGTCAGTATTAAGCAACCTGACCGTCGGAATCAGACCAAATTACACCCTCGGATTAAGAAAAAATTCAGGAACATTTACATGTACTCAGAATTTCTGATCGTGGCCCACTGACCGTTGAACTGAAAGTGGTCCGCCACGTGCGATCTGGGAATCCGTTCGAGTCGAAAACGTAATCCCTCATAGATCCATGTGTGGTGAGCTTAAGACTGACGTTTGGCTCAAAGAGGGCCACCAGAACATACCTTTTGAGCTTGGAAAGTGGCGAACTGCCTACATATGCAGCCACCCTTGAACCTGAGTCTATTTTGGACATGTTCTTGGCTATAAAAGGGGCTTAGAACAGCCCCTCTCACAGCCATACGAATTTGGGTGCAAACCCTTAGAGAGAAAGAGAGAAAAGAGAGAGAAAGTCTTGGAGATCGAAGTCGATCTTCCTCCTGCTGCTTCCACTCCTCCCACGGCCTACACCGCCCTATTCCAGGGGTTTTCTCGGCGGTGTCCATGCCATTTGAAGGTAAGAAACCCTAACCCTAGATCTGATTTAAGGTAGGATCGTTGTAGGATATGAAAAAGCTGATCGGTTCCGCTCTTTAGGTTAGGAAACTCCCGTATACGGAAGCTCCAACACCCTTGCTGATTTGTTGGAATTCCAAGGGCTGAGGTGAGGACTTTAAGTGTATAAGTTACGTTTTTCAACGCTTTCAATGTCAGATAATGATAGATTCATGATCTGCGTGTAAATGCACATGTACAAAGTGCTTTCCGTTTCCTGTTTCGATTAGCGATGTAGAATATGGAATTTCACATACTCTAGATATACGTAGAAATACCGTATACATATTTTTTTTGGAGAAGTGTTTGACATGTTTATTTAATGTATGATTATACTATATATGGATAAAATACTAGTTTGGCGAAAGGAATCGCCGTAATACATGTTCACTTGTAAATGCTACGTATGTTGAAATTGTGTATTCTAGAAATACTGTATACGTATAAATTTTGGAGATGTACGTATCATGATTATTTGCTGTAGTAATATATTATACATGGATAAAATACTAGCTTGGCTAAAGGATAACCCTAATACATGTTTTACTAACATACACCATGTATGTTGTAATAGTGTATTCTAAGTGTTTGTGGAAATGACTGATTGAGTATGGAATTCTCATTCATGCTCGCCATGACTAATTGTCATGGATTCATGATTGTTATATTGGCGATACCCCTTTGACGAAAGGATTTGCCCTAAATCACGCCACGGCCATTATACACTATATATGCTAAAATGTGTGGCCCAAGTGTTTGTGGAAATGACTGAATGGATATGGAACTTGGATTCCTACTTGCCATGACTATCCGTCGTGGGTGTACGCGTGTTATGATTGGGGCAACTCCCTAGTGAAAGGATTTGGCCTAATGCCTATGTGATCGACATATGTCATGTATGTTGATGTATGTTTGTTTAAGTGTTTCTTGAAATGTCTGAATGTGGAGTAGTTAGCAAATTGTAATATATAAGGGTGTTGAGATATGATTCTCAACCTCTTTTCACTATGTGTATAATCTCCTTTGATAGTTGTGTGATTAGGATTTGAACATGTACAAACTCATGCTTGTGTAGTGATTCATAACATGCTCAACTGTTTTATGATTTTAACTATGTAATGCATATGTTTAAATTTATATTTATGTTGTATGATCCGTCATGGGTGATGGGGGAGCGGAGCAACGAGTGCGTGCAACAGCCCTGGCAGCCCTAAACGGATAATACCAGACTGATTGTATGATTTGAATCCTGATCTATTACTGCTTTATATCTCTGTAATTGATTGTGTTTGGGGCTATGATTATAGTCCAGGCAATCGGTAACGAGATTGAACTCGTGGCTGAGATTCATTTGCCACGTGGGATGTGTTAGACGAACTCGAGTCGTGCGTTGCTTGTTGGCAGTGGCTAGGCCACACGAAGTTGTTTATGCACTTCATGTCGTGCAGCTCAACGGGCGATCGCGCTAGTCGAGCTCATCAAGTAACCCGATCTGCCTTATGCATGTTCACCCTGTTTGGTCGCTACTGCTTGAACCTAGGGTACCAAACTTACCAGTGGCGATCCCCGTTTAACCATGGTACCTAGATCCGCTAAGTCGCATGAGCCGGGCATGGTGGTATGGGACACCGTGGTCGAGCTGTCGGCCTACGCTGGGGCCATGTGCCTCCCCGTAGTGACCATTGCGCAATCAACTCGTGAGCCGAATATGGTGGTATGGGACACTGTATTCGAGCTGTCGATACTTCGGCGAGAGCCGAGTACGGTGAGATCTGTGCTCGTGCTGACGGGCGACGAGTCCTCCGTGGTATCATCGAGTACACTCCAAGGGTTTGTGATTGGCCACGAGTCTTTCACAGCAACTAGAGTGTGAGTTGAGCCGAGTACGGTGAGACCTGTACTTGAGCTGATGGCTAGTGATTGAGCCGAGTACGGTGAGACCTGTACTCGAGCTGACGGCCAGCAATTGAGCCGCATACGGTGAGATCTGTATCCGCGCTGACGAGTGATGAGCCCTTTGCGATGCCTTCACTACGTTTCTTAAACCATAACATCGTATGAGAATAACTAGGATTGACGACCCTAGAATGGATCATGTTTGGGAATGATACAAGGGAGGTACCTTAGTTTCCCAATACTGCTGTTTGAAATGGACTAATAAAAACTTGGTAATCATGAGCATCATCGCACCGCATGTGCTTTGTAGATGTGGCGCACTTAGGGAGTAAGCATTCGCGAACGTAAGATGATGTCGCTTGAGGGTGGTTTGGCAAGGGCATACAGCATCATGTCATTTCATTCTTGCATTTAATAAGAGTAGTTAGAATTGTTTGATTTGTAATGCTTTATCATTACTGCTTGATTGAATTGATAACATGTTAACCTATGCTTTACTGTTCCACTGAGTTGATCACTCACTCCCACGTTACGGGACGGTGTTCCGAACACCCACCAGATTTGTTGAGTTTCAGGTGATGGCGATGCTTATGAAGCAGAGCCGGACTTCTATGATGTGGAGGAGGAGTTCTCCTACATGTAACTTTCTGACAGGCCAATGACGACCTGGTATTGTATTGACGGGGTTATGGTTCTTGGGATAGAAGGCATTACACTTCCTCACATTTGGTAAATTTTAGAACTGCACTTGTATTTATTTAACCTGGTAATGTTATCACACTCTGGAGACTCATCATAAGTTTTATATTTTATCTATCTATCACAGTCTTCCGCTCGCAAACTTAACTGTCTCTGGAGTATGATATGCTGTTTTGGCTTAATCTCACTCATGTTCAATGCACGAATATAGTCAACATTCAATCATCATTCATTTTGTTGCATAAATGATGTTCTGGAACTCAGGTGTTGAGTTTATGCTCGACCCCCGATTTTCAGGGCGTTACAGCTGGGGTGACGAGCCTTACCATAGTGACTAGTGAGCAAGTAAGACTCATGAGCCGGGCGTAGTGGTATGGGACACCGTGTCCGAGCTGACTGCCTATGCTGGGGTGACGAGCCTCCCCATAGTGACCAGTGAACACTAATAGAGGTGACAAACCATTGTTCAAATGGCCCCCGTCAAATTACTCGGCCGATGGTTACATGTTAAAGTACCGTTTGAACGACCTGGGAGATTGAAATCGGGTGATGAACACTTTTCTTTATGTATTTTTTATTTTATGTGACAAGCTCGCACCTCGAAACTGAGTGATCATACTCGGTTTGGATGACGATCCATACCAAGTTGATCCTCATACACTTAGGTATCATACTGTATCTTTAGAATTATTGATTTGTGATATAAATGGGTGATACCTAAATTTAAATCAAGAGGCACTGGTAAGGAGCCACTACGTGTGGCAACGAACCACGTAATCCGGATAAGGACTCATGATATAACGTCGGTATCCTAGCTTTACCAATATGCTGGATGAATTGAACTTAATAATTGTTCGGCTAACATGATCATTCAGCGCATTACATTAGCTTAGAATGTGGCGAATAGGCGTGGTTGTCGCGTGATGAGGAAGTGATATTATTTGCGAAACAGATGGTCGGAGTCACGTGTGAGGGAGTATTGTTTGGAAAGGGCATGCATCATGTCATATCTTCATATGCACATTTAACAAGAGTATTTAGGAATTATTTATTTCTTGTTTATCATTAACTGCGTTGATTGTGTCGATAACATGTGTAACTTAGAACTAATGAAACCACTGAGTTAGCTACTCACTCCCACCTAGGACAGTGTTTTAAAACACCAATCAGGCGTATCATTGATGCAGTTACTAGTGAGACCTCAGATAGGTAGGCTCATATCGGGTTGTGTCAACGCCGTTATATTTTGGAGAATTGGGTGTAAACTGAAGGCTTTACACTTTAACCGTCTTGGGTATGTATATTGTGGATTGTGGTTTGTATAATCCCATTTTGGGCGATCATCATAATTGGAACTGTATTTTTAACTCTTAGCCCTATGTTTCTGAATATATTGTTATCTCTAACTCGCTTTGGATCTACTAATTTGAATTGCTCTATTCTGATTATCCGTGTGTGAAATGAATTTGAATCTGAATGAGGACACACGTGCATTCTCATTAGGTCAACACCCAGGAACTCGAGATCGGAGTCTTTGTACTCGGGTGTCGATTTTCGGGGCGTTACACCACTAGTTGAGTTGGTTACCTTAAAACATCATAATTGTTAGTCTCATGAGCTAGAGATGGTGGAATGGGACATTATGTCGCAGCTATCGGCCTATGTTGGGTGACAAACCCCCCATAATGACCTTTGAGCTTTCTTGAAATGATGTTTGAAATTAGAATAATAATGGTTGGGCTAATCATGTATTTTCATGGCATGCGGACTTTACTGGGTGATCGATGTAAGACACGGGAGTTTTCTTGGATCACTATGGGCTGTACCATAGAGTATTTTTTTGGATGATCCTGAATCATTATTTCACGCATTCGTACCGCTATGGGTTGTCCTTATTGCATGGACTTTTCCGGGTGCCTAGTACTCCTTAGGGCGTACCTTTAAATACTTTTCCGGGAGACTAGTCCACCTTGGGTGTCCTCATTGTATAGTCTTTTTCGGATAACTAGTTCTCCTTGGAAGTCCCTTTGAGTACTTTTCCAGGTGGTTAGTTCTCCTTGGGCGACTTTTTACTAGATGAATGTGCATCCCCAAGCTTGTGACAATGTGCATGCATCCATGCATTTAAACAAGATTATCTTTGTGAAATTTATTTAATGAATGTGTAACTGACGAACCTTATCTGATTTCTATGATAATTATTGTAAATATTTGTTATATCATGTTCCTGATAACTATGTTTAATTATCTTGATGATACGATAAATCTTGGGGGTCATACCTCATTGGGATAGTCATTGATGCTATCAAACCGTATCCAGTGTACAGGAGAAGTAGATGATGCGCGTACTGGTGTTCATATGAATTAGGAAGAGCCAGATGATCTTATGACTCCTTATTCGTGATTTCATTTGTATTTAATTTGTACTGTCATGTTTATAAAAGTTAAGACATTGGTTTGTATAAGTTTTCGGGTAACCGCTTGAAATATTTGGTTTTGTATATTTGGGCTCCCTCTTATACTTGATTTATTTCGATTCTACTAGTTTACTAACTTTGATAATTTTTGTTTTTTAAATGTATGTGAAATTTGAGCCACTGTTAAAAATTAACACTCGGATTTTTGAAAAACGAGTAGTGTACTCGGGTTTCGGGAACCGGGGTGTTACTATACATCAAATGTGGATTCTGCATGGTAGGTAGTGGACATTGAGGGACCCCACATAAAGGACAATTAACATTAAGGGTGAGCCCCACATGATGGATGACCTCCATCAAGGTGGTCCTCACATAATGGATGGGCCATGTCAAGGATCAACCCCTAACAATGAATAGTCTACATCCAAGACAAGGCTCGCATGATGGATGGCCCACTTTGAAGGTTTGGCTCGCACGATAGACGATCCACATCAAAGGTGGGATCCATATGTTGGAGGATCTACATCCAATGTTTGACATAATGGACGGCCTAAATGTCTTAAAACATGAAGGTTATAGTCATCCATTCTTTTGCCATTTTGAGCTAGGTCAATTAACGATGAGATCCACAAAAATAACCGTTTTAATTGCTCTTATAATGAAGCTGTTGTAATCTTTAAGAGCTCCTTTTTTAATGTTTTACCAAAACTAATAATTTTGTATAAGAGTTTTTTTTTTTTTTTTTTTTAATAGAAAACCTAATTTGATCAAACGAACTTATTTAAAATAAGAGCTAAAAAGAACTTATTAAAATAACTCTTATTTGAATAGTTCTTATTATATTAGAGTAGAGATGACAAACGAGCCCTTATATCAGGTGATATTTGTGTTTTCCCTTCAACCCAGTTGAAACCACCTTATTAACGGCTTGAGTGGCATAGAAACATTAAGGTGGGCCCCATGAAAGTCTCAATGGTGGTGTTTCATCCCCACTGCTTTCCATGTTGTGTGGCCCAGTTTACCCAATCAATTTGAAATAGAAAAATAATAATAATAATAATAATAATAATAATAATAGCTTTGATGGAGTTTATTGGATCAAAAGGACAGTATTTTAATAGGGTCCTCCCAAATAGGAGTGCAAATAGGCAGGTAAGGCTCATTTTAGGTTCATCCAAATATGACCAATTTGAAATCAGGTAAGAGGCAGCTCTGGATGGGTTTGACTTAAAGAAATTCCGGATCCAACTCATTTAGTAGTTGGGGTTTTAACCAGTGGGCCCAACAAGTCTAAATTCATATCCAAACCTTCTTTGGTTGGGTTGGGTATAATGACCTGCCAGGTCAACCCAGCCATCCACCACACTACTTTGGGAGGTTGTCTAGGTTGTGGCAAGATGGTCACATTAGCGTTTTCCTTTTAAGGTCCAGTAAAGGTTTTCCATTGTTTAGACCTATTGTAATCTTTGAATCACAAAAAATAAATTAGTAAAATTGAAAATAACAATCACTAACCTCTTCCATAATCAAAATTCTCACTAACAAAATACAACCAACCATGGTCAGGAAAATACAATATTTACGCTTGTTATCAAAACAAGACCCAGAGAGAGAGACTAGATAAGGGAATGAAATTGGAAGAATGAAAATTTCTTGTGCAATTAGATACATGAAATCAAGAATCTCATCAGATGATAAATCCACCTATGTGTGTGGCGGTGGGCCGGTTTGTGTAGGGACCATTACGAGAAGGTTATCTTTGCATTCCAGTAAGTGTATGATAGAGTTTCTAACTAGGGTGGTAGAGGCCAAAGCGATGTTTGACTGAATTAGGATTTGCAAGAACATGGGCCTACATGACATCATAGTTGAATCTGACTCCAAAGTAATCACAGAGGCAATATCTAATCCCCTCGCACAAATTCTGTGGAAAATCTAGTATCAAGTAGGAGAAGTCCTTTTCGAGAGCTCTACCCTCAATGTTACTATCTCTAATACCTTGAGATAGGGAAATGCGTTGGCAGATGGCATGACTAGACTTGGGAGCAGTGGCATGGAAGGGAAACTGTTCTGGGGAGAGGAGCTCCTGTTGAGAAGTGGAGCCACATGTGCGGATTTCGTGTCGCAAGTCCTTTTGCAACTGGGATGCGTAAAGGAGTTTCACGGATTTCGTGTCGCAAGTCCTTTCGCAACTGGGATGCGTAAAGGGAAGTTGTCAAAACTATAAATTGGGGTCCCTAGGGCTATTCTAGGGTTAAGGTGAATATTGGGAAATATTTCTAAGGTGTGGGCAAGGGATTTTCTCTGTACTTCCAAGGGAGAGGTTAGTATATTGCCCTGTAATCTTCGTTCTTCATAGTGAAAGTTTGCATTCGTGGTTTTTTTTACCCTAGATTGGGATTTTTCCACATATATCTTGTCTTGTGGTTTGTTTTGGATTGCTTTGATCTGTTTCTAGTTTATATTTCTTCCTGTTTATTGTTTGTGGGTGAGGCCTGAGATTGGATCTAGGCTCACTGCGTTGTTGGCGTGCTGCGCAACAACTGGTATCAAAGCTATTGGTTTAGTTCTATTGGGAGCGATGACAGAAGATGGGAAAACTAGAATTGAGAAGTTTGATGGTTTAAACTCTGCCTTTTGGAAGATGTAGATGGAAGATTATCTGTATCAGAAGGACCTCTATATTCCTCTAAGAGGAAAAGAGAAAAAACTAGAAAAGATGACAGATGATGAATGGTTTTTACCGGATAGGAAGGCCTTAGGAACGATCCGACTCTCTTTGTCTAAGAGCGTCGCCTTCAATATATCCAAGGTAAAAATGACAAAAGAATTAATGGAAGCCCTAGCCACCATGTATGAAAAATCCTCAGCATCCAATAAGGTTCATCTTATGAAACAGCTATTCAACATGAAGATGTCAGGTGGTGAGAGCGTGGCTGAACATCTAAACGAGTTCAATACAGTCACGAGCCAGTTGGAATCCGTTGGCATTGTTTTTGAGGATGAGGTTAAAGCATTGTTGATCTTATCCAGTTTGCCAGACAGATGGGATGGTTTGGTGATTGTTGTGAGCAATTCTTCAGAGTCGACAAAGCTGAAATTTGATGATGTGGCCGGTCTAATTTTCAGCGAAGAATCTAGAAGAAAGACATCAGGAGTTTCAGGGAATTTAGGGAATGCTCTAAACGTTGAAGGAAGAGGAAGATCGCTGAACAAATGAGACAATAAACACAGACGTTCTAAGTCGAGGAGGAAGTCCAAGGGACTGAAAGACAAAGATGGGTGTTGGCATTGCGGCGAGAAGGGGCACATAAAACGTGATTGCAGGGCGCTTAAGAAACAAGAAGGAAACTCTCAAGGTGGGAAAGATTCAGTGAATCTATCTGAGGAGAGTGACACAGAGGCGTTGATCTTGTCTCTTGATGCGAGGAATGAGTCTTGGGTTATAGACTCGGGTGCTTCGTTTCATGCCACTTCATGTAAGGAAGTTCTGCGTAACTATGTATCAGGTGACTTCGGGAGAGTCTACCTGGATGATGATGAGCCGTGCAGTATTGTTGGAAAGGGAGACATTCATATAATTCAGAAAGACGGAACAATGTTGAAATTGAAGGATATCAGACATGTACTGAGTTTGAGAAGGAATCTGATCTCAGTAGGGCAGTTGGCCGATACCGATTATGTGACGACATTCACCAGTGATTCCTGAAATATCACAAAAGGTACCTTAGTGATATCTCGAGGCAAGAAAGAAGGTACTTTGTATGTGACTTCAGGATCGTATAGTTCACTCGCAGTCGCATCAACTGGAGTGAATGGGCAGTTATGACATCAGAGGTTGGGACATATGAGTGAGAAATGGATGAAAGTGCTATTGTCAAAAGGGAAACTACCAGGGCTGAAGTCTATTAACTTAGAATTCTACGAGGACTGCGTGTATGACAAGTAGAAGAGGGTAAGTTTCAAGAAGATGGGACGCGCTCTAAAGACGCATCTATTAGAGCTTGTGTAAGTGTTATGATCTCATGCTCCTTTGGTTGTCAAATTTTGTGTGCCAAAACATCTATCGGTGTTCTGTACTTGTATGATCATTTATTGGAATTCAAGACACCTCAAGAAGCTACATGTTGAAGCCTCAAAAAGCTACATGTTGAAGCCTCATAAAGCTACATGTTGAAGCCTCAAGAAGCTACATGTTGAAGCCTCAAAAAGCTACATGTTGAAGCCTCAAAAAGCTACATGTTGAAGCCTCAAGAAGCTACAATGTTGAAATTCAAATATAAAGAAACAACGCATGAAGTAGTTCTATGTTGATGAAGATCTCAAGCATGATATGGTTCAAGATCTCAAGCCTGATATAATTCAAATTATCTACATTCGTTGAATGGTTGAAGTTCAATGTCCATACGACATGGTTCAGGTTTGAATGACCTTAGGTTGACCCTTTAAGTAGGTCACTTTGGATACATTAATCAAATATTTAAATTACATAAGGTTGGTCTATTCTACAACCAGTCCTAGCTCTTGTTCGACCAGTCCTAGCATTGGTTCGACTAGTCCAAGAAATTCCACGACCAGTCCTAAGAAGTTGAAGATTTTTCAGAATTTTTGGTACGCCCACGACCAGTCCTGGAGGTCCTTCGACCGGTCGTAGGTGTGGCTTCGACTCGTCCACGACCAGTCGTGGAGCTACGACTTAAAGTCCAGCAACGAAATCACTGGTCCTACGACCAGTCGTAGGGATCTACGACCAGTCGTAGGTGACCCACGACCAGTCGTAGGGTACTCACGACCAGTCGTAGAACGGCTTTTAAAGATCGCGCTTATTTTTTCAAAAATCTGTTAGAGCTACGACCAGTCGTAGGTTTCTAAGACCAGTCGTAGGAGCGATTTCTGCTTCTATAAATTGAACACGAAATTCAGAGTTTTCATAACTTCAACGCTATTCAATTCAAGAAATTTTCAAGTGATCACTCTGCGATAAGTTTGTGTTTATTTTAAGCTAGATTGTGCTTATTTAATATTCCTTTTTGCTAGCTTATTTAATTTGATTTTGTTTCTGTATTCCAATCTTATTTGAAAAGAGGAATTATCTTATTCCTTTTCTTGGAATCAAAATCAAATTTAGCTACGCCCAACGAGTTAAATCTAAAATCAATTAGAACTTAGAACCTTATGAATGTGAGTATTGGAAATTGAACTTTGACATTCAAATCATCTACTCCGATTGGTTCTACCGGGCTGCTACGAAAAAGGAGAAATCCAGGTATTTTACAATTCTGTAAAATTCATTTACTTTTGGTTTTGTTTGAGGTTGAGCCAGAAAAATCTCATTGTATTGGCTGTCTGAGGAAAACCAGAAAACTCAGAAAAGAGGGGTTTTTGAATTGTGTAAGCCCAAGTGAAAAAGACACAATTGTAAAGTTTTTGGTGAACCTGTGAAAACCTATTTGTTAGTGAACGCTAATATCCCCTGTGTGAGGATATTAGGAGTGGAGTAGCTTTTTGTGTGGCTGTTGGAAAACAGTTGGTGTACACACAAGCGAACCACTATAACTCTTTGACTTGTGGTTTGAATGCTTGCTTAATTTTCATATCTTTTATCATTCGATCTTGTGGAATGTACAAGTGGATGTGAATGTTGTAACTATTTACATTTCAAGCAAGTGTGGGGATTGTTGTAATAATTTAGATCTTACTTCTGCATTTAAATTCAATTCCTAACTATTTCATTTACTTATATTAATATTGAGTCCTTGATCCAAAAGAGGTTCTAGAAATAAGGTTGTCCTACCATAAGCCCTTGTTGATTATGGTGTAAGGTTGTCCTTAGAACTGAATTTGCATCAATCTCTCGATATCTATTTATCAAGGTGATTTAAATTTAGCTTTGTGAATTGATTCATGTTGTAAGGCTATTGGCTTATTTAATTTCTGCTGATTTTATTTTAATTTGGCATAGTCCTATTCACCCCCCCCCCCCCCTCTAGGACATATAGCTTGGCCTTTTCAAGTGGTATCAGAGCCTAATAGCTCATATTTGTTGCTTTTTATTTGGATTTATTTCCTGAGCTAACGATCTAAGCTATATAAAAAGATGTCAAATTTTGATAGCCTTTCAGTTACTAGACCTCCTCCCTTTGATGGCTCCAACTATGCCTATTGGAAAGCCAGAATGAGGATCTTCCTAAAATCAATGGATGAAAGTGTGTGGCAAGCCACAGTAACTGAATGGAAACCTCCTATCATGGAAGTAACTGGTGTTGATGGTTCAAAACTATGAAAATTACACCGTATTACCAATGGACCACACTTCAGAAAAATGAGAGTAGTGCTAATGCTAAAGCACTAAATGCAATCACTTGCGCACTATCACCGGATGAGTTCAAAAGAATCATATCCTGTGATACTGCAAAGCAAGCCTGGGATATTTTAGAAATGACACACGAAGGTACATCAATTGTCAAGAAATCTAAAGTCCAACTCCTCACAACTAAATTTGAAGAAATTCATATGGAGGAAAATGAAATGTTTATGGACTTTTACACTAGATTAAATGACATTGTAAACTCAATGTGGGGTCTTGGCGATAAGATCCCAGAAAGTAAAGTGTGTGCAAAAATACTACGATCTCTTCCTGAACGGTTCAATTCAAAGGTAACCGCAATCCAGGAACTTCGTGATACGGATAATATGAAGGTAGAGGAATTAGTTGGTTCTTTACAAACCTATGAATTAAGTTTTAAAGCTCCTAAAGGTAAGTCTATTGCTTTGAAGTCATCTAAAAGTATTATTCAAGAAAATTCAGATTCAGAAAAGTCTGAAGATGATATGGCCCTTTTGGCGAAAAAGTTTTATAAGATTTTCAAAAGTAAGAAAAGAGTCGATTTTCAAAAGGCAAATGAAAAGAAACGTTCCAAACCTAAGTCTAAAACTTGGAAATCATTAAAAGATAGTCAATGCTACAACTGTCAAGAATATGGGCATTTAGCAAACAAATGTCCTAAAAAGGACAGATCCAAAAGGAAGGGTATGTTGGCTACTTGGGATGAATCGTCTGATTCTGAAGCCTCTTCTGAGTCAGAAAATTCAGAAACCGAGTCGGGCAATGAACTTAAGGCCCTTATGACTCTAGCCAAGTTTACTTTTTCCGATCACGATGATTCAACAAGTGAAGAGAATTTGGATAGTGATCATGAATATGATGAAGATCTTCAAGATGCTTACAATGCCTTATATAAGGAAAGTTGTAAAATTGCTGTCAAACTTAAACTTCAAAAAGAAAAGTTTTATAAACTTAAAGAATGTTTTGAAACTCTTATTTTAGAAAAATCTCAAATTTCAGATAGTTTTGAAAAGTCTAAGTGTGACCTAGAATTCAAAACTTCCCTAATTGAAAATTTGAAATCTGAAAATGAGAAACTTAAAAATGAAGTATCTTCTCTTTTGAGTTTGAAGGACACATGGAGATATGCCCAAGGTGATCCAAAATTAGAAAAATTGTTATCCGGATCAAGAAAATGTGGCGATCGATCCGGGTTGGGTTATGATAAAAACACATCTCCTGAACAGAAGAATACTCCTTCCAATTTTGTGAAAGGAGAGACTTCTAACTCAAAAGGAAAAGGTACTAGTCAAGTTTTTTCTAAAAATACAAAAACTTTTCCTAAAACCAAAAACAGCTATTTTAAAAATCAGATTCGAAACCCACTAGCTGAAAAAATTATTGATTTACTTAAGGAGCTATTAAAATCTAATTCTGTAGGTCACTCCTACAACTATAAACATAAGAAGACCAATTATTCTCCTAAACCTAAAACTGTACTGAAATGGGTTCCTAAAGCTGTCTGTTTGGTTGCTCACACTGCTTTCAAAGCTACAAGCCATTCGAAATGGTACCTAGACAGTGGATGCTCCAGACATATGACAGGCGACAAAGCACTATTCACCGATCTTAAAGATATGACTGATGGGTCAGTTACATTTGGTGATGGTAGCAACTGCAAGATTATTGGCAAAGGTACGGTCCAACTCTATAACCTTCCCTTATTTAAAAATGTTTTATATGTTGAGGGTTTAAAACACAACCTGTTGAGCATATCTCAAATATGCGATAACAACCATAATGTTAAATTTTCTAATCAAGGTTGTGAAATAATAAATGAAAAGGGTTCTGTATATTAACTGGTCGCAGAACTTCTGAAAACTGCTATATAGTAAGCGATAGTAGCTCATCTAAACAAACGTGTTACATGGTCCATACCGATGAGACAGAATTATGGCATAAACGCCTCGGACATGTACACTATCGAAATTTATACAGATTGAGCAAAGGTGAACTAATTAGAGGTCTACCTAAGATGCAAAAAGTAGACAAGATTTGTGGTGAATGCCAGCATGGTAAACAAACTAGGAGCTCTCACAAAAAGGTGAACTCCAATACCACCACAAGACCACTCGAGCTTCTCCACATGGATCTTATAGGACCAAAAGAACGGAAAGTCGAGGTGGCAAAAAATACATCTTAGTTATTGTAGATGATTATACAAGATTCACTTGGGTTTCATTCTTGAGAGACAAATCAGAAACCCTTGATGAAGTGAAAAAAATTATAAAACGGATTCAAACTGAAAAAAGTTCTCAAGTCAACAAGATCCGTAGTGATCATGGATCCGAATTCGAAAATAGCGGTTTTGAGAAATTCTGTAGCGATCAGGGAATATCGCATGAATTCTCTGCACCTAAAACTCCTCAACAAAATGGAATTGTCGAGAGGAAGAATAGAGTGCTTCAAGAAATGGGAAATGTTATGTTAAATAGCATGAAGCTCCCTAGGAATCTATGGGCTGAAGCAGTGAATACAGCCTGCTACATTATTAACCGTGTTTATATCTGTAAATCTAATAATAAAACGGCTTATGAAATGTGGTTTGAGAAAAAGCCTTCTGTCAAATACTTTCGAGTTTTTGGTAGCAAGTGTTATATTTTGCGTGACCGTGAAAATTTGGGAAAATTCGACACTAAAAGTGATGAAGGGATCTTTTTAGGGTATTCTTTAAACAGTCGTGCATATCGTGTTCTGAACAACAGGACCGGTGTGATTCAAGAGTCAATAAATGTTGTGATTGACGATCTTTTGAATACACCTGTTCCTAGTTCAGATAATGATGAAGTGCTTATACTTGAAAAACAAGAAACTTCACCAAGTGAACCTAATTCTGAATTTAGGACTGTTAAAGATCATCCAACTTCTCAAATACTTGGAAACCCTCTCACTGGTGTGCGCACTCGTAGACAATTAGAGGACATATGTAATTACGTATGCTTTACATCCCAGATTGAACCGGTTAACGTAAAAGAAGCACTTTCGGATGAAAACTGGATTCTTGCGATGCAAGAAGAGCTTAATCAGTTTGTCAGAAATGATGTTTGGTATCTTGTTCCTAGACCTAAAGATAAACATATTATTGGAACAAAATGGATTTTCAAAAACAAATCTGATGAACTTGGAAATATCATTCGAAATAAAGCAAGACTAGTTGTACAGGATATACGCAAATTGAAGGTATTGACTATAATGAGACATTTGCCCCTGTAGCTCGTCTTGAATCAATCAGACTTTTTATCTCCATTGCATGTTTTAGAAAGATTAAAATTTATCAAATGGATGTAAAGAGTGCCTTTCTGAATGGTGATTTACATGAAGAGGTATATGTTGAACAACCAACAGGGTTTGAAGATCCTAAATTTACTGATCATGTGTATCGTCTTAAGAAGGCTCTCTATGGTCTGAAACAAGCTCCCAGAGCATGGTACGAAAAACTGACTAAGTTTTTACTAAGTCATAATTTTCAGATGGGATGTGTTGATAAGACACTCTTTGTTAAGAAGTATAACGATGATATTCTAATGGTTCAAATATATGTTGACGATATTATTTATGGATCAACCTGTACTAATATGACTGTTGAGTTTGCAGATTTGATGAAGTCTAAATTCGAAATGAGCATGGTTGGAGAATTAAACTATTTCCTAGGGTTGCAAGTAAAACAACAACCTGATGGAATTTTTATCTCTCAAACCAAATATGCTCAGTGCTTAATCAAGAAATTTGGA
Organism: Magnolia officinalis; assembly: GCA_021015155.1. Taxonomy (NCBI): domain Eukaryota; kingdom Viridiplantae; phylum Streptophyta; class Magnoliopsida; order Magnoliales; family Magnoliaceae; genus Magnolia; species Magnolia officinalis. The sequence continues at coordinate 65,480,496 of JAJHSJ010000010.1, forward strand.
TTTGAGAAAGGTAAAAATTTTGATACTCCTATGAGTACAACTTTGAGACTCTCAAAAGACTCTGCAGGTAATGATGTGGATCCTAAATTGTATCGTAGTTTGATTGGTAGTTTACTTTATCTGACTGCTAGTAGACCAGATATAGCCTTGAGTGTTGGTATTTGTGCTCGTTATCAATCAAATCCTAAAGAATCTCACTTAACTGCTGTTAAGCGGATTATGCGATATGTCGCAAGTTCTACTAAACTTGGTCTCTGGTATCCACATGAAACTAATGTTCAATTAGCCGGGTATGCAGATGCTGACTGGGCTGGAAACATTGATGATAGGAAATCAACCAGTGGTGGTTGTTTCTACATTGGAAATTGTCTTGTTTCTTGGTTTAGTAAGAAGCAAAGTTCTATATCGCTATCAACAGCTGAGGCTGAATACATTGCTGCTGGAAATGCATGTACTCAACTTGTTTGGATGAAACGAATGTTGAGCGATTATGGAATTACTCAGGATTCTATGATTTTATTTTACGATAATTCCAGTGCAATAAATATCTCTAAAAATCCAGTTCAGCATTCACGTACTAAGCATATTGATATTAGATTTCATTACATTCGTGAATTAGTGGAAGAAAAGGTAATATGTTTGGATTACATTCCAACCGAGACTCAACTTGCTGACATTTTCACTAAACCGCTCGACAAAAGCAGGTTTAATAAATTAAAGTTTGATCTCGGTATGTGTAATTTAAATTGAATTTGCATGATTTGGTGTATCATAATGTACATAAGTTTGATGAGTTATTTGCTTAAATTTAAAAATTATTTTAAAAAAAAAATTGCAAATTTTGAGTCGTACTCGACCAGTCGTGAGTGTACACGACCGGTCGTGAAACTCGGCATTTCACTTTAATTTGGGGATTTTGACTCTTCTTCCTCGTTTCTTTTTTCCCACCAACGGCTCTAGCTACGACCGGTCGAACCCACCTTCTTAGTTCTTCAAGGTTAGTGGTTCCTTTGCATTTTTATTATAGATTCTTGATTTAGTGTTTCAAATCACTTTCTTGTAGAATCTATTTGGTCGTTCATTGCAAGATTGGGTTTTATCTTGAAAAATCTGTTCTACCTAAAACCCATTTCTTCTATCTTGCATCTTGTTGTTTCATTGAAATCCTCCATTGAAAATGGATGCTAGAGGTAAAAAGAAAACTACTAGAGGTCCCTCTTCTTCTAGATCAACTTCTATTGTACAACGTCATCTTCAGTCTCCCGAAAATGATCCTCCAAATGTTCGGGATTTGCGTATGCGAAATATTATTGTTGAGCGTCCTGTGAATGTTAATCACATTGCTTCATTTGGTATCCCTCCTTGTTGGAATCTGTGGGATGGGATAACATCTTGCATTGGGGTGGACCTGCATACCAGTCCATTGCCCAATCCATGTTTGCATGTATCTGTGATTTTCTCTTGAGAATTTAATTTTAAAGTTGATACTCAAGAAGGATTGTTTATAGTAGATCGACATTTGATTGCTGATATTATGGAAATACCTGTTAATGATGAGAGCATTCCAATTGGTATTTTACATGACAGTCTCTCTGAATCTGAACGTAGAATGCTTACTAGAGATTTATGTAATTTGGATGTTCATTGGACTCATAAAGGTCATGCACTTCCCTCAAGATTTTTGTTACCCAGACACAGAGTACTACATAGGATTTTCATCTCTAATCTTTATCCTCGTGCTGGCAATAAAACCGAACTCACTGCTTTTATGGTTCGTGTTTTGCATTCTGTCATCTCTGGTGTAAAAATATGTTTACCTTCCTTAATTTGTCATTCCATTATTCTGTCTCGTCAACATCCTGGACATAGTGATATACCCTTTGGTTATTTGTTGACTATGCTAGCAAATCATATGCTCGTTGCTATGCCTACTAGAGAAAAACCCATCCATCATCTCCCCTTCAATAATTCCAATATTAACAAGATGACTTTAGAATTGGCTGATGGCCAAGTGGATGCTGGTGGCGGTGGTGCTGAAGCAAGAGATGCTGGTCAAGCTAGTGATCCTACTGAAGACGTGAATATGGATGATTTGTTTGAAGAACTTGAGTCAGACTCGGCTGATGATCCTGATTTTCAGCCCTCTGATTTTGATGAGAGATTGAATTCCCTTCAAGAGCAAGTGGCTCAAATTCGTGTTACCCAAGATACGCAATTCTCTTATCTACGCAAATATATGAGGCGTATTGCTAAGGGTTTACACAAAATTGATCCTTCTAATCCTGCTCCATCCTCTGGTTCTGACTGAATGTTTTACTAAGTCTGTAATATTTGTTTCTAACTTTACATACTCACTGACTTTTTGAATTATGCACTAAAACTCTCTTGAATCTATATAGTAACTGCTATATTCATTTTTATTGCTGCCCTTCTTCCTTTGTCATTTTGTGACAAAAAGGGGGAGAAGTTTTGGGAGATGTGCTTCTATTATCTATTACTCAGGGGGAGTTAAGCTTGCTTCTCAGGGGTAGTTATGAGAATGATGCGGTAGTTATGAGAATGATGCTAGTTATTTCTTATGGGAGAATGATGCTAGTTATTTTCTTATCATATATATCTGTGCATGCTTCTCTATTGTTGAACTTGTTGTGAATATGTAGTGAGTACTTCGTTTCAAATTGAAGTATTATTATTTGGGTGTTTTGTCACAAATTTGACAAAGGGGGAGATTGTAAGTGTTATGATCTCATGCTCCTTTGGTTGTCAAATTTTGTGTGCCAAAACATCTATCGGTGTTCTGTACTTGTATGATCATTTATTGGAATTCAAGACACCTCAAGAAGCTACATGTTGAAGCCTCAAAAAGCTACATGTTGAAGCCTCAAAAGCTACATGTTGAAGCCTCAAAAAGCTACATGTTGAAGCCTCAAAAAGCTACATGTTGAAGCCTCAAGAAGCTACAATGTTGAAATTCAAATCTAAAGAAACAACGCATGAAGTAGTTCTATGTTGATGAAGATCTCAAGCATGATATGGTTCAAGATCTCAAGCATGATATGGTTCAAGATCTCAAGCCTGATATAATTCAAATTATCTACATTCGTTGAATGGTTGAAGTTCAATGTCCATACGACATGGTTCAGGTTTGAATGACCTTAGGTTGACCCTTTAAGTAGGTCACTTTGGATACATTAATCAAATATTTAAATTACATAAGGTTGGTCTATTCTACGACCAGTCCTAGCTCTTGTTCGACCAGTCCTAGCATTGGTTCGACTAGTCCAAGAAATTCCACGACCAGTCCTAAGAAGTAGAAGATTTTTTGAAATTTTTGGTACGCCCACGACCAGTCCTGGAGGTCCTTCGACCGGTCGTAGGTGTGGCTTCGACTCGTCCACGACCAGTCGTGGAGCTACGACTTAAAGTCCAGCAACGAAATCACTGGTCCTACGACCAGTCGTAGGTGACCCACGACCAGTCGTAGGGTACTCACGACCAGTCGTAGAACGTCTTTTAAAGATCGCGCTTATTTTTTCAAAAATCTGTTAGAGCTACGACCAGTCGTAGGTTTCTAAGACCAGTCGTAGGAGCGATTTCTGCTTCTATAAATTGAACACGAAATTCAGAGTTTTCATAACTTCAACGCTATTCAATTCAAGAAATTTTCAAGTGATCACTCTGCGATAAGTTTGTGTTTATTTTAAGCTAGATTGTGCTTATTTAATATTCCTTTTTGCTAGCTTATTTAATTTGATTTTGTTTCTGTATTCCAATCTTATTTGAAAAGAGGAATTATCTTATTCCTTTTTCTTGGAATCAAAATCAAATTTAGCTACTCCCAACGAGTTAAATCTAAAATCAATTAGAACTTAGAACCTTATGAATGTGAGTATTGGAAATTGAACTTTGACATTCAAATCATCTACTCCGATTGGTTCTACCGGGCTGCTACGAAAAAGGAGAAATCCAGGTATTTTACAATTCTGTAAAATTCATTTACTTTTGGTTTTGTTTGAGGTTGAGCCAGAAAAATCTCATTGTATTGGCTGTCTGAGGAAAACCAGAAAACTCAGAAAAGAGGGGTTTTTGAATTGTGTAAGCCCAAGTGAAAAAGACACAATTGTAAAGGTTTTTGGTGAACCTGTGAAAACCTATTTGTTAGTGAACGCTAATATCCCCTGTGTGAGGATATTAGGAGTGGAGTAGCTTTTTGTGTGGCTGTTGGAAAACAGTTGGTGTACACACAAGCGAACCACTATAACTCTTTGACTTGTGGTTTGAATGCTTGCTTAATTTTCATATCTTTTATCATTCGATCTTGTGGAATGTACAAGTGGATGTGAATGTTGTAACTATTTACATTTCAAGCAAGTGTGGGGATTGTTGTAATAATTTAGATCTTACTTCTGCATTTAAATTCAATTCCTTGCTATTTCATTTACTTATATTAATATTGAGTCCTTGATCCAAAAGAGGTTCTAGAAATAAGGTTGTCCTACCATAAGCCCTTGTTGATTATGGTGTAAGGTTGTCCTTAGAACTGAATTTGCATCAATCTCTCGATATCTATTTATCAAGGTGATTTAAATTTAGCTTTGAGAATTGATTCATGTTGTAAGGCTATTGGCTTATTTAATTTCGCTGATTTTATTTTAATTTGGCATAGTCCTATTCACCCCCCCCCCCCTCTAGGACATATAGCTTGGCCTTTTCAGCTTGTACACACTGATGTGTGGGGACCGACACAGGTATCATCTCTTGGTGGCTCACGTTATTTTGTTTCCTTTATTGATGATGCTAGTAGAAAACTGTGGATTTATTTCTTAAAGCACAAATCTGATGTATTTGATGTATTTAAGAAGTGGAAAGTTATGGTAGAAAATGAGACAGGTAAAATAGTAAAATGTCTCAGATCTGATAATGGGGGAGAGTATTGTGACAAGAGGTTTGAGGAGTATTATGCAGCAAGTGGAATCAAACATAAAAAAATGATTACAGGTACACCGCAACAGAATGGTGTGGCTGAGCGCATTAACAAGACCATCCTTGAGCGCGATATGAGCATGAGGTTACATGCAGGGTTGCCTAAGACATTTTGGGCAGATGCTGTGAATACCACCGCATATCTCATCAATAGAAGTCCCTCAGCACCATTGGATGGTGGGCTACCAGAAGAAGTGTGGACTGAGAAAGAAGTGAACATTGCACATCTCAGAGTGTTCTGTTGCACTTCATATGTTCACATTGATGCAGAGCATAGAAACAAGTTGTATGCGAAGTCCAGGAGGTGCACGTTTATAGGCTACGAGCAGCATGATTTTGACTACAGGTTTTGGGATGCAGAAAATAGGAAAATCATCAGAAGCAAGGACGTAATCTTCAATGAAAAAGTGATGCATAAGGACAATGTGCAGGAAAATAAGGCCGAAGAAAAAGAATTCGTAGAGTTGGAAGAGTTATCGGACACGGGTGTTACAACGTCACAGGATGATCATGCACAGGAGCATTATGAGGCAGAGCCACATACACCGGTTGTGAGGAGGTCTACTCGGGAGAGGAGACCCACGGTCCGATATTCACCCTCCTTATATTATCTACTGCTGACAGATAATGGTGAGTCAGAGTGTTTTAAAGAGGCATTACAGTTAGATACACGGGTTAAGTGGGAGCAGGCCATGGATGAGGAGATGGACTCTCTTGAGTCTAATCATACATGGGAGCTAGTCACTCTACCTAAAGATAAGAAAGCTCTTCATAACAAGTGGGTTTATAGATTGAAGGAGGAGCACGATGGTTCAAAACGGTACAAGGCTAGACTGGTTGTGAAAGGGTTTCAACAAAAGGCAGGTATCGATTTCACTGAAATATTTTCACCTGTGGTGAAAATGTCTACGATTCGCATGGTCTTGAGTATAGTGGCTACAGAGGACTTACATCTAGAACAGCTAGATGTTAAGACAACATTTCTTCATGGAGACCTTGAAGAAGAGATATATATGCATCAACCAACAGGATACGTGGCACCAAAAAAGGAGAACAAGGTGTGCAGACTGAAGAAGAGTTTATATGGCCTGAAACAGGCCCCGAGGCAGTGGTACAAGAAGTTCGACAGTTTCTTGTCGAGAAACGGCTTTAAGAGATGTCATGCAGACCACTGTTGTTACTTGAAGAAGTTTGATACGTCATACATCATTCTTCTTTTGTACGTTGATGATATGCTTGTGGCTGGTTCAAGCATGAAGGACATCTCAGATCTCAAAAGACAACTGTCTAGAGAATTTGCCATGAAGGATTTAGGAGCTGCAAAATAAATCTTAGGCATGAGGATAAAGCGTGACAGGGAAAACAAGAAACTAATTTTGTCACAGGCAAAATACATAGCCAAGGTACTTGACCGATTCAATATAGGAGGTGCTAAGCCGGTTAGCACTCCATTAGCCAACCACTTCAAGCTATCTAAGGAGCAAGGGGCAAAGACACAGGAGGAATGAGACTACATGGCTAAAGTCCCATACGCGTCAGATATTGTGAGTCTCATGTATGTGGTGAGCATGAGGCCAGACATTGCTCAAGCAGTGGGAGTTGTTAGTAGGTTCATGAACAACCCCGGGAAGGAACATTGGGAAGCTGTGAAGTGGATCCTTAGATATTTGGTAGGTACTAAGGATGTAGGGCTGTGCTATGGTGAATCGGAAATCAAGTTACGAGGCTACGTGGATTCAGATTTGGCAGGAGATATTGACAGCAGGAGAAGTACTACAGGTTATATCTTTACTCTGGGTAGTGCTGCAGTCAGTTGGGTCTCTCAGTTACAGAAGATAGTATTTATCAGTACGATAAAAACAGAATATGTTGCGGCTATAGAAGCATGTAATGAGATGGTGTGGATGCAAGGTTTCATGGAAGAGTTGGGTAAGAAGCAAGCAGATTACAAACTGTACAGTGACAGTTAGAGTGCAATACACTTGGCCAAGAATTCAGCCTTTCATTCAAGGACCAAGCATATTGCCATCAGATATCACTTCATACGTTCATTACTGGAAGATGGATTGATTGCTCTGGAGAAGATTCATACAAGTGAGAATCCTGCGGATATGTTGACCAAGACGGTCACACGAGAGAAGCTGAAGATCTGTTCAGCTTTGATTGGTCTTCAGGCTTGAAGACGGGGAGGTGGTGCACTCCGGATGAAGAAGACAAAGGTTTATGGCGATGTGTCTCTAAGTGGGAGATTGTTGAGAAGTGGAGCCACATGCATGGATTTCGTGTCGCAAGTCCTTTCGCAACTGGGATGCTGAAAGGAGTTTCGCGGATTTCGTGTCGCAAGTCCTTTCGCAACTGGGATGCGGAAAGGGAAGTTGCCAAAACTATAAATTAGGGTCCCTAAGGCTATTCTAGGGTTAAGGTGAATATTGGAAAATATTTCTAAGGTGTGGGCAAGGGATTTTCTCTGTACTTCCAAGGGAGAGGTTAGTATATTGCCTTGTAATCTTCGTTCTTCATAGTGGAAGTTTGCTTCCGTGGTTTTTTACCCTAGATTGGAGTTTTTCCATGTATATCTTGTCTTGTGGTTTGTTTTAGATTGCTTTGATCTGTTTCTAGTTTATATTTCCTCATGTTTATCGTTTGTGGGTGAGGCCTGAGATTAGATCTAGGCTCACTGCATTGTTGGCATGCTGCGCAACAAAATCCACCCCGTCTATCCATTTTGTGAGATCATTTTAGGACATAGAGCCAAAAAATGAATTGGATACAATACTCAAGTAAGCCTAAAACGTGAGAATCAAACGTCCATAGTTAAAATATTCGTAGGCCCAGAGAAGTTTTGAATCAGGGTAATATTTATGTTTTCAATTCATCCTAGTATGAATGACGTTATGAACAGTATGGATGACATGCAAACATCACTGTTGACCCAGGGAGGTTTTAACGGTAAGAATTTCCCTACCCACACATTTTCTTTTAGTGCGGCCCACTTGAGTCTTGGATCCTACTAACGTTTAATGTAAAGTCTAAAATGAGCTCAAAAAATGGATAGACAGGTGGATGTCTCACAAACATTACGGTGGGCCCCACCTAGGTTACCAAACCAGGAACTTCGCCTAAAGGGTTTAACAGGAAATCCGCGTCCTCAGCTAACAACATACGCCGGATTTCTCTCTATTTTCATTACTCCACGTCATGGACGCTGATTGCGTCCTTCCCCGGAGCAGGGCTATGTGGGGCCTATCGTGATGTAAGTGTTTTATCCACGCCGTTCATAGATTTTCTAAGATTATTTTAAAGTATGATCCTAGAAATTAAGCAGGTCCACAGCTCTAGTGGACCACACCAAAGGATGCTGCAGTGATAATGACACCCACCGTTGAAGCCTTTCTAAGGGCCATCGTGGTTTTTTTTTTTTACCATACAACCTATTCATAAGGTCATGTAGACATGGATGAAGTGAAAACAGAAATATCAGCTTGATCCGAAACTTCTACGGCTCCCAAGAAGTTTTTTAACTGTGGAAGTTCAATCCCCACCTTGTGATCCACTTAATCCCTGGATCTGCCTCATTGTTTTTCTTGTACCTCAAACTTATCTTAGAAAAACGATAAACGGTGTGGATAAAACATTTACATCACGGTGGGCCCCACAGATCCCTGCCTGGACAGATTACCGTCCGGGTGGGGGTAGGAGGCAATCCGCGTCCCCATGTCATTACCGATAACTTCAGCTAATAGTATAGGCCAGAGAGACGTCATTACCGCTAACAGTGTAGTATATGCCGGATTTCTCTCTCCCAAATCACGTCATTACCGCTAACAGTGTAGTATAGGCCGGATTTCTCTCTCCCAAATAGATTTGGGATTAGGTGCTGCACATTATCTTTTTAAGGTTTGAAACTTATCAAGCCCTCACAATGATATCCATCAATTTCTACGTATCATTTTAGAACATGAAGTTAAAAATAGGCACATTTGAAGCTTAAGTAAACCACACCACACGTATTGGGAATTTAACAATTATCCTAATGCATGCTGTGGAGTTTGTTTGCCATCTAACCTCTTTCTAATATCACCCACGCATAGATGAATGGAAAACACAAATATCAGCTTGATTAAAATGGTATCAAGAAAATGAGTGGATACGATATGAAAAAAATAAAATAAAATGAGTAGACAGTATTGATCTTATACAGACTTCATAATGGAGTCCATGATTTTCTTATCTTGACCTGTTATGTATTATTCTATCTATTCATTTCTTTTAGACAATACGAATATCAGCTTGATAGAGCTTTCCATGGCCACGAGAACTTTTCAACAATAGCTTTCAATTTCTATTATTTTGGTAGCATAACCGACTTAGCCTTAGATCCGCTACTTTCTTTGTATCATTTGATAAAATGGTACCAAGAAAATGGGTGTACACTAAAATGGTATGAATAAAAAAATAAAAAAAATGGGTGGATAGTATTGATCTTATACATATTTCATAATGGAGTCCATGATTTTCTTATCTTGACTTAGTATGTATTATTCTGTCCATTTATTCTTTTTAGATCATTTTAGTAAATTATACAAACAAAATTAAGTAAAATCCCATCACAAGGTGGACCATACTATAAGAAACAGTGGTAATTGACCATTAATGGGTCACACAAGTTTTGGATCAAGTTGATATTTGTATTTTCTCTTCATCAAGCTTAGATAAAATTATGATGGCAAATAAAACATACGAACCATTAAGGGTTAAGGTGAGAAATGTTTTTAATGATACAGTGTTCAATCACCACTGCTTCCTGAAATATGGTCCACCTGATAATTGTATCTTCTTAATTTTTTATTATCATACTTCAAAATTATCAGAAAAAATGGATAGTCATGGATGAGTCCCACCTGTAACTGAATTGATTGAGATGTGAAATTTACGTGGGTGTCAAGATTATGTATTTATTAGATCTAAATGTCTATTCATTCTTTTCATGTCATTACATATTAATCCAAAAACAATGCAGATCCAAATCTAAAGGTGGACCACACCATTTAAGACGGTAAGAATTAATGCTACCGTTGAAAACTTCTAGAGGCCATATAAAGAAGGCTCTAACCAAGCTGATATTTTTATTTTAACCCCACATAGGTATGCGTGAACTTAATTACGAACATGTCAGATGGAAAATAAGTTTCACTTTTGGCCATAAGAAAGTTTCAATGGTTGTTTGATCAATCCCCACTGATTTCTGTGGTGTGATCCATTTCAGCTTTGGATGTACTTCATTTTTTGCCTCATACTTTAGAATTATCTGGAAAATTTGATGGACGGTGTAGATCTAACATAAAAATCATGGTGGACCAAAGAAAGTTTAAAAGTTGTGTATTAGCAATAAGTTGTGTCGTCTATTTAACAGCATTCTGTTTGATAGAGAGAAATCCGGCCTATCTTAACCACTAGATTCATCATAAATGACGTTTACCATTCAGGAGCAACGGCACTGGAATTTCTTGCGCCTTCAACACAGACGCGAGAAAGGAGATACTGAAGATGCGAAAAATAGGAAAAAGGAAGAAGGATGATGGAAATAAGTATGCGAAACTTCTTCCTGAAATCCTGATCAATATTCTAATGCATTTAGATCTAGTTGATTGTATTCGCGCCGGACGAGTCTGCGTTTCGTGGCGGGCAGCATGGGCGGAGATGGTTGCCCGTAATCTACACCCTCCATCGCATCATCTGCCGTTGCTTATCTTTCCACGAAAAAACGAAATACATACTCTCTTCAATCTATCAGACAAGAATGTCTACGGTCTACATCTTCCTCAGGCCTGCGGAGCAAGTTGTTTAGGATCTTTTGATGGATGGGTAATACTGATGGATAAGATGATTGGGTGTTTTCTCTTGAATGTAACATCTAGAGACTCTATCCAGCTTCCCCGTCAGATTGGTTTTTCAAACTCGGCCAGGCATCGTCGCTATGTAGAAATTTTTTGGGAGAAGTGTCTGCTAAGAGATGCTAGGGCCATTTTATCATCTGACCCTACTTCAGATGATTGTAGAGTTGTGATCATCTGCTCATTGAATAAAAAAATAGCCTTATGTAGAGTGGGAGATCCAGCATGGAGAATCTTGAAAGGAGAACGTGATCAATATCAATTCATATCTAGTATCACATTCTATAGTGGTCGATTATTTATGTTATGCTGTATGATCAATGGACTAATTAAGATGTATGAGTTGGATCCCAGTCTTAAATCCACTAAATGGAAGACGATTCAGCAACTTGAAATAAAATATCCTCACAAAGTTTCTGAAATCTATTTGGTTGAATCATGTGGGGAGTTGTTAATGGTTTTAAGGTCTTTATATGGATTTTGGCATCCTCGTAAAACAACGACAACATTCGGCATTTTTAAGATGGAAGGTTTCCGTTGGATCAAGGTAGAAAGTTTGGGTGATCAAATGCTTTTCTTAAGCTACTCTAACTCCAAATCTGTTTCCGCTAAAGTATTGCCGGGCTTCAAAGGGAATCGTATTTATTTTACAGATCATATTTTGATGAGAAATAATTATTCAGGTATGTTTGACTTGGATGATGGCAGTATCCTACCGTTTTTTATACCGTTTTTTTCAAGCATTCCTACCAGCATTTGCGACCCGTCTCACTATAAGGCAATCTGGGTAACACCATATCCGAAAAAGTAGTTTTTATTTATATATTTACTTTTCATTTAATGATAGTTGTTTTTGCATTCAAATAATATATTTAAACAAGAGAATTAGTATATTATATTTAATTCTTAATAGCTTGATTTTAAGATTTTGATTAATCAATGTTCTCATAGTATATCATTATGTTATGAAGAAGGATCATGTACATTGAATGTGAATTCTATACATATTATTGTGCATGACCCACCATTATATGCCTGTGCCATCCCATGTTAAACTCATCAGGAAAATGTATGGACAGTGAGTAGATCCTGCACAAGAGGAATTATATGATACATGCCACATATTTGCTTTAGTTTTTCAATTATCATATATAATTGTTTGGTAGTTAGGACTACTACTGTAGATGGAGTGCACCAAAAATAAAAATTAAAAAAAAAAAAAAATGTCACGGAAGATCCCAAGCAATCAATATTAGGGAACTTTTCAGTTGAATGCCGACCATTGTTGTGTTTCTATTCCGAAATACATGTCTTAATGCCACAGATACAACATCTTAAGATGTTCTATATATCCAGGAGATATCTGATGCATGGTCAATTCATGGTGGGACACAATAGATCAATGGCCTGGATTATCAACCGTGGACATCCTAACCTGAGATATCTAAATTGATAACGTTTGGGTAATCTGAATCAAAGCAGTTTCAATTTCGATAATCTCCATCAGAGCTCTCTCTCTCTCTCTCTCTCTCTCTCTCTCTCTCTCTCTCTCTCTCTCTCTCTCTCTCTCTCTCTCTCTCTCTCTCTCTCTCTCCAATGCTCTCGGAGCATATATTACTGTGCCCCAGTTGCATTGAGACACTTGTAGAGTCCAATCACTTGATTTAATTGGTCTTACACATGGGCGGTTGAGATCTTTATACAAAAAATAGGTCTAATCAACAATTTGATGGGACCATATGGATTGCTTATGATTCTAAAGAATCAATTTTGTTTAGCAATTCAAACCATCCCATCCATGGCTTATAAAAAAGGATGGCTAGAAAAATAAGGACAAATTAATGATTGGATTAAATCATCCAATCAGTTTGATTTTTGCATGATAGCTTGTGACATGGGAGCAATAATCAAACTATTTGCATGACTAAAGAAGTCTATAACCATTATTCCACACACACACGATCCATTGAAAGATGCAGTTGATGATTTCAGCCATGATATGCTGTCCCAGTGTTTTTTTGTGACTTGGGATGGCCCGAATGTAAATTCAGCTGATTTGTGAATGGAAAAGTGAAGGTTTTGACAAAAAAAAATAAATGTATATGTAATTCTCAAGTAGACCACATTACACGAAACAATATTGAATAAACATTGACCATTAAAAACATTTTGGGGCATAAAAGTTTTGGATCAAGATGATATTTATTTTTTCCCTTCATCTAGGTCTTTATGACTTAATCAACATATTGGATGTCAAATATTAATAAACAATACAGTGGGCCTTAGGAGGATTTTAATGGTAGATATCCAATCATTATTGTTTTCGTGTGGTGTGGTCCACCTAAGATGTACATCCCTATTATTTTTTCTATCAATCCCTAAAATGAGCAGTAAAAATGAATGAACAGAATGGCTGAAACACATATATCATGGTGGGGCCCACAGAGCACCGACCACCAGCCACAGGGCTGGTGCCGGGGGGAGTAGCCAATGCACACACACCCCCACACACTCACGCCTCACACACACACCGTGGGATTTCACCACCATGGGTACTCGAACCCTTGACCCGGTGTTGAAACTCCAAGGAGTCTACCACCCGGGTAAGAGTAAGGACCCATCAGTCCATGTCATTACCAATGACTTGGACGTGGATTGCGTCCTACCCCCCGCGCCCAGGATAGTAATCCGTCTGGGCAAGGCCATGTGGGGCCCAAAGTGATGTAAGTTTTTTTATACATGCGGTTCATCGTTTTTTATCAAATCATTTTAAGATATGAGAAAGGTAGGTGAAGGTCTTAAGTGTACCACAAAGTGGGAATTGGATGTACACCATTAAATATTTCTTGGGAGCTGGAGAAGTTTCGGATTAATCTGATATTTGTACTTTCACTTCATCCATGTCTACATGACCTTATTAATAGGTTGGATGGTAAAAAAAAAACATGATGGCCCTTAGAAAGGTTTCAACCGTGAGTGTCATTATCACTGCAGCTTCCTTTGGTGTGGTCCACTGGAGCTGTGGATGTGCTTCATTTTTAGGTTTATACATTAAAATGATATGAGAAAAGCAATGCACCCACAGAGGGGGTAGGACGTAATTCTCGTCCCAATGACTTCAGCTAATAACGGACGCAGATTTCCTGCTAAAGCCTTTGGCAGGAAGTTCCTGCCTCAGAACTTAGGTGGGGCCCACCGTAATGTTTGTGAGAAATTCACCCCGTCTATCCGTTTTGTGAGATCATTTTAGGACATAGAGCCAAAAATAAATTGGATACAATACTCCTAAAACGTGATAATCAAACGTCCATAGTTAAAATAGTTAGAATATTAGTAGGCCCGGAGAAGTTTTGAATCAGGGTAATATTTGTGTTTTCATGTTTACAGTTCATCCTAGTATGAATGACGTTATGAACGGTATGGATGGCATGCAAACATCACTGTTGACCCAGGGAGGTTTCAACAGTAAGAATTTCCCTATCCACATTTTTGTTTAGTGCGGCCCACTTGAGTCTTTGGATCCTGCTAACGTTTAATATAAAGTCTAAAATAAGCTCAAAAACCGGATAGACGGGTGGATGTCTCACAAACATTACGGTGGGCCCCACCTAAGTTACCAGAGCAGGAACTTCGCGTAAAGGGTTTAACAGGAAATCCGCGTCCTCAGCTAACAACATACGCCGGATTACTCCACGTCATGGACGCGGATTGCGTCCTTTCCCCGGTCGTTAATCCGTCCGGGCAGGGCAATGTGGAGCCTTTCGTGATGTAAGTGTTTTATCCACGCCGTTCATAGATTTTCTAAGATTATTTTAAAGTATGATCCTAGAAATTAAGCAGGTCCACAGCTCTAGTTGACCACACCAAAAGAAGCTGCAGTGATAATGACACCCGCCGTTGAAGCCTTTCTAAGGGCCATCATGGTTTTTTTTTTTACCATACAACTTATTCATAAGGTCATGTAGACATGGATGAAGTGAAAACACAAATATCAGCTTGATCCGAAACTTCTATAGCTCCCAAGAAGTTTCTTAACGGTGGAAGTTCAATCCCCACCTTGTGATCCACTTAATCCCTGGATCTGCCTCATTATTGTTTTTCTTGTACCTCAAACTTATCTTAGAAAAACGATGAACGGCGTGGATAAAACATTTACATCACGGTGGGCCCCACAGATACCTGCCTGGACGGATTACTGTCTGGGGGCAGGATGCAATCCTTACCGATAACTTCAGCTAACAGTATATAGGCCGGATTTCTCTCTCCCAAATCACGTCATTACCGATAACTTCAGCTGACAGTGATTTCTCTCTCCCAAATAGATTTGGGATTGGGTGTTGCACATTATTTTTTTAAGGTTTGAAACTCATCTAGCCCTCACAACGATATCCATCAATTTCTACATATCATTTTAAAACATGAAGTTAAAAATAGGCACATTTGAAGCTTAAGTAAACCACACCACACGTTTTGGGAATTTAACAATTATCCTAATTAATGCATACTGTGGAGTTTGTTTGCCATCTAACCTCTTTCTAATATCGCCCACGCAAAGATGAATGGAAAACACAAATATCAGCTTGATTAGAGCTTTCCATGGGCACGATAACGTTTCAACAATAGCATTCAATTCCTATTATTTTGGTAGAGTAGCCTACTTAGCCTAAGATCTGCTACTTTCTTCGTATCATTTGATAAAATTTTACCAAGAAAAGGAGTGGATACGATATGAAAAAATAAAATAAAATGAGTAGACAGTATTGATCTTATACATATGTCATAATGGAGTCCATGATTTTCTTATCATGACCTATTATGTATTATTCTATCTATTCATTTTTTTTTTTTATAAAGAAAATACAAATATCAACTTGATAGAGCTTTCCATGGCCACGAGAACTTTTCAACAATATATAGCATTCAATTTCAATTATTTTGGTAGCATAGCCTACTTAGCCTTAGCTCCGCTACTTTCTTTGCATCATTTGATAAAATGGTACCAAGAAAATGGGTGTACACTAAAATGGTATGAAAAAAAAATGAGTGGATAGTATTGATCTTATACATATTTCATAATGGAGTCCATGATTTTCTTATCTTGACTTAGTATGTATTATTCTGTCCATTTTTTCTTTTTAGATCTTTTTAGTAAATTATACAAACAAAATTATGTACAATCCCATCACAAGGTGGGCGATACTATAAGAAACAGTGGTAATTGACAGTCACACAAGTTTTGGATCAAGTTGATATTTGTATTTTCTTTTCATCAAGCTTAGATAAAATTATGATGGCAAATAGAACTTACGGAAACATTAAGGGTTAAGGAGAGCAATGTTTTTAATGATATGGTGTTCAATCACCACTCCTTCCTGAAATATAGTCCACCTGATAATTGTATCTTTTTAATTTTTTATTATCATACTTAAAAATTATCAGAAAAATTG